>OY997262.1:384326229-384956229 GCA_963921465.1 Triticum timopheevii | reverse complement strand
TTTATATTGACTAAGTTGACAAAGCCCTTGGTACTCTCCAACTTAGTAGGCCCACAGGTCATCCTCCGAAACGGTGCGCCCCAGATGTTAGGGGGAGGAATCATTTTTTGGGCGACCGAAGCTAAGAATATCCGAGATTGAAGAAGAAGCACGATATCAGTTGGATAGATATCCAACGGCCACTGCTGTTAGAACCGTGTGTTGACTATAATAAGTTGACAAAGCCTTGCATACGCGTCAACTTATTTTTTTAGGGGACGCGTCACTTAGTAGGCCCACAAGTGTGTGGCAGAGAACTTATAGCCCATTCGCGTTTTGTAAAAATGTACATCCCATTTTTGAATTCTAATGGAATTTACAACAACCCATTTACAGTTTGTTAAAAGTACAACCCATTTTCTAGCTAGGACAACGATTAATAATTTCAACCAACCGTTGAAGACATAATTCAATAAAATTTCCCACATTTTGATGGGATCCGAAATATTTTTATCCCGAAATTTCTAGTCATATTAAATATAAATTTGTATTACGTAAAAATCCAACAAAAATTGCACGCGCAACAATGAAAATTTAAGATTTTCAAAATCTATAAATAATATTTTATAAACTAATTTCGTGTTTGGTGCATTTTTTTATAGTTACTGTCCAGATTTTATAATTACATCCCATTTATTATTTTTAAAGCCCATTTTCTTGTTAAGCCTAATGCATCCCTCCTAGGAAAGATTTGCAGCCCAGCGGGGCGGAGAATAACAAGTTGACCTTGCCTGGGTATTCCTCAAAAAGACGTATAGCTGGGCTAGCCATTTTCATCTTGAAAAAAGTAGTAGCTGGGCTGGATATCTGGCCTGGGCTAGACGGGCCACAGCCCGCCCAGTTAATACCCTGCTCTCCTTTGAACAACAACGAAATCATCGCCAAGAAAAACTCTGCAGTGCTCACGCCTCAAAAATACAAATACTGCTCGAGCTGCTTGGTCCCAGCTGGCGGCCGCACCTTGTGCAGTTCTCTCGTTTATATTGACTACATAGGTTGACAATGGTGTGGGACCGTGATGTCAGAAAACCAGGAGAAAGGAAAAAAAATATAGTTGCACATAATAAGGAGATACTTGCATACGTACGGCTATGGCCCTAGTGGGTCCCTAGTGTCATCCAGTCAAAATAAAGTCATCTCCTAAATCCTCATGTTCGTTGACCATGTTAACAATGCTCGGCGTCACGACGAGCGCAATGATACGTCTCCGTCGTATCTACTTTTCCAAACACTTTTGCCCTTCTTTTGGACTCTAACTTGTATGGTTTGAATGGAACTAACCCGGACTGACGCTGTTTTCAGCAGAATTGCCATGGTGTTGTTTTATCTGCAGAAAATAAAAGTTCTCGGAATGACCTGAAACTCCACGGAACACCTTAGAAAAAACAATAAAAATCATCGCCAAAGATGAAGACCAGGGGGCCCACACCCTGTCCACGAGGGTGGGGGCGCACCCCCCCTGGGCGCGCCCCCTACCTCGTGGGCCCCCTGGTGGCCCTCCGACGCCAACTCCAACTCTATTTATTGGCTTTCAGAGAGAAAAAAACCAGGGAGAAGAAATCATCACGTTTTACGATACGGAGCCGCCGCCAAGCCCTAATCTCTCTCGGGAGGGCTGATCTGGAGTCCGTTCGGGGCTCCGGAGAGGGGGATTCATCGCCATCGTCATCATCAACCATCCTCCATCACCAATTTCATGATGCTCACCGTCGTGCATGAGTAATTCCATCGTAGGCTTGCTGGACGGTGATGGGTTGGATGAGATTTATCATGTAATCGAGTTAGTTTTGTTAGGGTTTGATCCCTAGTATCCATTATGTTCTGAGATTGATGTTGCTATGACTTTGCTATGCTTAATGCTTGTCACTAGGGCCCGAGTGCCATGATTTCAGATCTGAACCTATTATGTTTTCATGAATATATGTGTGTTCTTGATCCTATCTTGCAAGTCTATAGTCACCTACTATGTGTTATGATCCGGCAACCCCGAAGTGACAATAATCGGGACCACTCCCGGTGATGACCATAGTTTGAGGAGTTCATGTATTCACTATGTGCTAATGCTTTGTTCTGGTTCTCTATTAAAAGGAGGCCTTAATATCCCTTAGTTTACAATAGGACCCTGCTGCCACGGGAGGGTAGGACAAAAGATGTCATGCAAGTTCTTTTTCATAAGCACGTATGACTCTATACGGAATACATGCCTACATTACATTGATGAATTGGAGCTAGTTCTGTGTCACCCTATGTTATGACTGTTACATGACAAACCGCATCCGGCATAATTATCCATCGCTAATCCGGTCCCTATGAGTTTTCCATATACTGGTTCTCGCTTATTTACCTTTCCGTTGCTACTGTTACAATCACTACAAAATACCAAAAACATTACTTTTGCTGTCTTTACTTTTGTTACCGTTACCACCGCTGTCATATTACTTTGCTACTAAACACTTTGCTGCAGATACTAAGTTTCCAGGTGTGGTTGAATTGACAACTCAGCTGCTAATACTTGAGAATATTCTTTGGCTCCCCTTGTGTCGAATCAATAAATTTGGGTTGAATACTCTACACTCGAAAACTGTTGCGATCCCCTATACTTGTGGGTTATCAAGACCTTTTTCTGGCGCCGTTGCCGGGGACCATAGCTCTATTCTTTGAGTTATTTGGGATTTATATCTGTTGGACACTATGAAGAACTTGAAAGACGATCGAACTACTATTTTGCCCTCAACTACGAGGGGAGGTAAGGAACTGCCATCTAGCTCTGCACTAGATTCTCCTTCTGTTATAAGTAAGCTTGCGACACCTAAACCTGCTACTGCTATGAATTCTGATATGTCGCATGTTATTGATGATGCCACTTCTGCTATGCATGATACTTGTGATGAAACTACTTCTATGCTTGATACTACTATGCCCCTTGGTGAATTTCTCGATGAGAAAATTGCTAGGTCTAGGGAAAGAGAGATTATTGAACCCGAATACGATGATGATAGTGATGATGAGAACATGCCTCCTATTCCTGAGGGTTATCTTTTTGATGCAGAATCTTCTGCAGCTATTTTTGCTTGCCAGGATAGATATGAACTTAAGAGGTTGCTAGTTAAATGGAGTAAAGAATCTTTTAGAGATAGAATGGGACCTGACCCTGCTTTTGCTACTTCACCTATCTGTGTTCCCGATAAGGATTATTATGATTTTTCTGTTGATCCAGATATAATTACTTTGGTTGAATTTGATCCTTTCTTTGGTTATGAATCTGAAACTATTGTGGCACATCTTACTAAGCTGAATGATATAGCAGCCCTGTTTACTAATAATGAGAGATCATGCTACCTTTATTTACTCAAAATATTTCTGTTCTCATTAAAGGGTGATGCTAAGATATGGTATAATTCTCTTGATCCTGGTTGTGTGCAAAGTCCCCAGGATATGATTTATTACTTCTCTGCTAAATATTTCCCTGCTCATAAGAAACAAGCTGCTTTGAGGGAAATATACAACTTTGTGCAAATTGAAGAAGAGAGTCTCCCACAAGCTTGGGGGAGGCTTCTCGAGTTACTTAATGCTTTGCCTGATCATCCTCTTAAGAAACCTGAAATACTTGATATCTTTTATAATGGACTAACTGATGCTTCTAGAGATTACCTCGATAGTTGTGCTGGTTCTCTTTTCAGGGAAAGAACACCGGATGAAGCTGAAATTCTATTGAATAATATGTTGACAAATGAAAATAATTGGGCACCTCCTGAGCCAGCTCCTGAGCCAATTACTGAGCCTATTCCTAAACCAAGTCTGAAGAAGAGAGGTGTTCTATTTCTCAGTCCCGAAGATATGCAAGAGGCAAAGAAATCTATGAACGAAAAAGGTATTAAAGCTGAAGATATTAAGAATTTACCTCCTTTTGAAGAAATACATGGTCTTAATTTACCGCTTGTTGAAGAAGTATATGATCTCAACTACTTATTTACTGAAGAACCTCCCGATATCCCGACACGGGTAGTAAAGGTAAATTCTCTCTATAGATATGATAAAGCTGAAATCCCTCCTACTAAAATTGCTAGTCAGTGCTTGGATGAGTTTGATGACTTTATGTTTAAGCAAGATGACTTTAATGCTTATTTTGGTAGACAATTAAAACAAGATGCTTATATGATTAAACGCTTGGATGATTATATGGTTGATATTAGAGGTGAACTTAAACTTGTTAGCAAACATGCTTATATGGTTACCACTCAAGTAGAAATAGTACTTAAAGCTCAGAAAGAAGTGCTTGATGAAATGAATAGTAAGAAAAATGATTATGCTGTTAGAGTGGCTACTAGAACTGGTAGAATGACTCAAGAACCTTTGTATTCTGAAGGCCACCCTAAGAGAATCGAGCAAGATTCTCAGAGAAATAATATTGATGTACCTAGTTCTTCTAAGAGGAAGAAAAAGAAAAATGATAGGACCTTGCAAACTTCTGGTGAACCTATTACTGAACCACCTGAGAATCCAAATGATATCTCTATGTTCGATGCTGAGACACAATCAGGTGATGAACATGAACCTAGTGAAAATGTTAATGATAATGTTCATGTTGATGCTCAACCTAGTAACGATAATGATGTAGAAGTTAAACCTGCTGTTGATCTTGATAACCCACAATCAAAGAATCAATGTTATGATAAAAGAGACTTCGTTGCTAGGAAACATGGTAAAGAAAGGGAACCATGGGTTCAGAAACCCATGCCTTTTCCTCCGAAACCATCCAAGAAAAAGGATGATGAGGATTTTGAGCGCTTTGCTGAAATGATTAGACCCATCTTTTTTGCGTATGCGATTAACTGATGTGCTCAAAACAAATCCTTATGCTAAGTATATGAAGGATATCATTACTAATAAAAGAAAGATCCCTGAAACCAAAATTTCCACCATGCTTGATAATTATACTTTTAAGGGTGGAATACCAAAGAAACTTGGAGATCCCAGAGTACCTACTATACCATGCTCCATTAAGAGAAATTATGTTAAAACTGCTTTATATGATCTTGGAACCGGTGTTAGTGTTATGTCTCTTTCTTTATATCGTAGACTTGACTTGAATAAGTTGACACCTACTGAAATATCTTTGCAAATGGCTGATAAATCAACTGCCATACCTGTCGGTATTTGTGAGGATGTGCCTGTTGTGGTTGCAAACGTTACTATTTTAACGAACTTTGTTATTCTTGATATTCCGGAGGATGATAGTATGTCTATTATTCTTGGAAGACCTTTCCTTAATACTGCAGGGGCTGTTATTGATTGCCACAAAGGCAATGTCACTTTTCATGTTAATGGCAATGAGCACACGGTACACTTCCCGAGGAAACAACCTCAAGTTTATAGTATCAACTCTATTGGAAAAATTCCATCGATTATATTTGGAGGTTTTGAATTTCCTCTACCTACTGTCAAGAAAAAGTATGATATTCTTATTGTTGGGGATTTTCATATCCCCGTTGAGGTAACTTAGTGCTATTCGAAATTTCTCCGGTTCCATGATTATCGGAATGAGTTTGTTAACAAGACTTGATCAACCTTGTTAGTGAATCCTTTTTGATGATCACGGGATGGATGAAACTAGAAGCACAACCTTCTGTACCCTCTTTATATTTCCTGTTATTTAGTAGAAACAAAGTAAAAAAGTATTTTTCTGTCTGTTTCCCGACTTATCCGTGCAATATAAAAATATCCCGAAAATAAAAGTCCTCAGAATGCCATGCCAATTTAATATGATTTTTCGGGAATATTGAGGATTTACTGTGCAAAAATTACCGCGGGGGGGAGCTGCCACCTGGCCACGAGGGTGGAGGGCGCGCCCTACCCCCCTGGGCACGCCCCCCTGCCTCGTGGGCCAACAGTGGCCCTCCTCCACTTATTCCTGCACCCATCTTCTTCCTCTGTCTCACACAAACACGAAAAACCAACTCAAGCACGAGTTCTAGCCCCCGTTGCTGTGATTTTCGATCTCCTTGCTCAAAGCACCTCTCGCAAAACTGCTTGGGGAGATTGTTCCTTGAAAATTATGAAGAAATTTTTGAGGGGCTCGTCGAGCCGAAGCTCGAAGGAAAAACAAAAGGAAGAAGAGCAGAAGCCCAAATTTAATTTGCCTCGCACCGCGGAGGTCCGGCCGTGTGAATGGCCTTCCGATGACTTCTTGAGGAGAGCCGGGATTTATGAGGATTTCTATTTATTGATTGAGAACGCCGGCCTCACCAACTTCCTCCGCGACCAACGTCATCAGTATCTCTTACTCACAAATACTTTTGTGCAAAACTTCTACTTTTTCCCAAAGAAATCACCTCCATCAGTAGAGTTTCATTTATATGACGTTGTTAAGAGGATGCCATTAGCTAAATTTTGAGAGGTTTGCAAAATACCCTTTGAGGGCACCTTAGATGAACCCCACAGTAACGAAGTAGAAGCTTTTATTAACACTATCATCGTGGGAGAAACCAGGAAGGTTTCTGATGCAAGGATCACTAGCATACATTTTCCTGTTTTACGCTACTTTGCTTTATTTGCTAGTCGTTGCTTGATTGGACGCTGAAACTGTGGGAACCTTAGTATTCCTGATATTATTATTTTGTTCCATGGTTTATACCGCAATAACTCTGTTAGTATGGGTGGAATTGTTGCTAGACGGTTAAGTCGGAACCATACTAAGGGCCCCATCTTTGGAGGCATTTATGCTTCACGCCTAGCTGAACATTTTGAAATACCTATTAGGCATGGGGAGGAAGAAGAAACAACACTGCCCCGTGCTTACTTAGATTATAAGAGTATGATAGCGCATGATTTTCTTGTTAAGAGTCGCGAAGGGGAGCTCAAATACAAATTATACTTTGATAAACATCACCCTGAGACTATTACTTTGCCTGCTCCTTCCTTGTTTAATTTATCTGCACGTCCTCATATCGTTCCGTGGTCGGCTATTCAAGCCTATCGGAATCCTGCACCAGCCCCGAAACCGGAACCACAAGATGAGCCTCCATGACTATCTGTTTATTCTTGGGATCCAGAGGAGGTTGCCAGCCAGTGGCAACCAGAGCCTTCTTCGTCACAGTATGACCCTAGTTTCAACTACGGATATCCGCCAGGCTATCCCTGGCAATAGACCAACTTAGGCAAAAAGCCTAAGCTTGGGGGAGTACGTATTTCCCATCGACATTACATTCATGTTCACATACACCCATTGCTAGATGTCGGTGCTCATACTCTTTCACTGTAATATCCATGCTAGTTTATTTTATTTTTCCTGCTTTCTTCTTGTGTGTTCGATAAACCTTAAGAAAAAACCAAAAAATTGGTAGTAGTTTATTTCTTTGCTGTAGTAATTAAAAAGAAAACCCAAAAATATTTCCCGTTCTTCTTTTGCTTGTTGGGAGCTTTCCCGTGTAAATAGTTTTTATTTTTATTTTCTTTTCCCTTCTTTGGGGGTCGAGAAGACTATATTGAAATTGCTTAGTGGCTCTTATATGCATGATTGATTATTTTAATTAAGAGCCCATATTACTTGTCTTCTCTCTTGAGTTGAATGCTTGCAGATTCCAGCTTAGTCCAATGCACGTGCACTCTTATTATTATACACTTCGTTCGGTCGTGCAAGTGAAAGGCAATAATGATGATATATGATGGACTTATTGGGATGAGAAAAGCTGGTATCAACTCGACCTCTCTTGTTTTTGTAAATATGATGATTCATCGTTCCTGAGTTAGCTATTATGAGGTAAACAGATTTGCAATGACATTTAGAGATTATAGTTGCTTGTGCCATGCTTGATTAGCTATGAGTTATAATGGTTTACCTTGCATGCCAACATGCTATTAGAATGATTATGATGTGGTATGATGGGATGGTATCCTCCTTTAAATGAATTGAGTGACTAGACTTGGCACATGTTCACGCATGTAGTTGAATCAAATCAACATAGCCTTCATGATATTTATGTTCATGGTGGATTATATCCTACTCATGCTTGTATTCGATGTAAATTAATTTTAATGCATGTTTACGACTGTTGTCGCTCTCTCAGTTTGTCGCTTCCCAGTCTTTTGCTAGCCTTCACCTGTACTAAGAGGGAATACTGCTTGTGCATCCAAACTCCTTAAACCCCAAAGTTGTTCCATATGAGTCCACTATACCTTCCTATATGCGGTATCTACCTGCCGTTCCAAGTAAATTTGTATGTGCCAAACTCCAAACCTTCAAATGAAATTCTGTTTTGTATGCTCGAGCAGCTCATGTTTCAACTAGGGCTGCCCTTATCTTCCATGTTAGGCGGTTATTCTCAAGAGGAGTGGACTCCGCTCCTCATTCACGAGAAAGTGGCTGGTCTTCGGGATGCCCAGTCCCATGCTTTATGCAAACTAAATCAAAATAACTGCAAATAAAACTCCCCCGAGGACCCGTTGAATGTTGGAGGCACTCGTTGTTTCGAGCAAGCCATGGATTGATTCTTGTGGAGGAGGGGGAGTATAAAATTTACCATTCTGTTTGGGAACCGCCTATAATTGTGTAGCATGGAAGATATCGTCATCTCATAGTTGTTGCGTTGACAGCAAAAGTATCCCGCCCAAAATGTTATTCAATCTCTATTTTCAAACTGAGCTCTGACACCTCTACAAATCCCTGCTTCCCTCTGTGAAGGGCCTATCTATTTACTTTTATGTTGAGACATCACCCTTCTAACTAAAAAGCACCCGCTGGAGAGCACACTGTCGTTTGCATTCATTATTATTGGTTTATATTGGGTATGACTTGACTGGATCTCTTTTACCATGAATTACAATGTTTAGTCAGTCCTTGATCTTTAAAGGTGCTCTGCATTTATGTTTTGTGGTCTCAGAAAGGGCTAGCGGGATACCATTTTGTTATATCATGTTATGATTATTTTGAGGAAGTGTTGTCATCCGAGTTTTATTATTATGGCTCGCTAGCTGATTATGCTATTGATATGAGTAATTGTGAGACCTAAGTGTTATTGTGAGTATGGTTAGTTCATAATAATTGCTGAAACTCGAATGCTGGCTTTTCATGTTTAGAACAACAAGAGCAAACAGAGTTTGTAAAAGTTTTTCTTTTTCTCTTTCAATTTGTCAACTGAATTGCTTGAGGACAAGCAAGGGTTTAAGCTTGGGGGAGTTGATACGTCTCCGTCGTATCTACTTTTCCAAACACTTTTGCCCTTGTTTTGGACTCTAACTTGTATGATTTGAATGGAACTAACCCGGACTGACGCTGTTTTCAGCAGAACTGCCATGGTGTTATTTTATATGCAGAAAATAAAAGTTCTCGGAATGACCTGAAACTCCACGGAACACCTTAGAAAAAACAATAAAAAATCATCGCCAAAGATGAAGACCAGGGGGGTACACCCTGTCCACGAGGGTGGGGGGCGCGCCCCCCTACCTCGTGAGCCCCCTGGTGGCCCTCCGACGCCAACTCCAACTCTATTTATTGGCTTTCGGGGAGAAAAAAATCCGGGAGAAGAAATCATCGCGTTTTACGATACGAAGCCGCTGCCAAGCCCTAATCTCTCTCGGGAGGGCTGATCTGGAGTCCGTTCGGGGCTCCGGAGAGGGGGATTCATCGCCGTTGTCATCATCAACCATCCTCCATCACCAATTTCATGATGCTCACCGCCGTGCGTGAGTAATTCCATCGTAGCTTGCTGGACGGTGATGGTTTGGATGAGATTTATCATGTAATCGAGTTAGTTTTGTTAGGGTTTGATCCCTAGTATCCATTATGTTCTGAGATTGATGTTGCTATGACTTTGCTATGCTTAATGCTTGTCACTAGGGCCCGAGTGCCATGATCTCAGATCTGAACCTATTATGTTTTCATGAATATATGTGTGTTCTTGATCCTATCTTGCAAGTATATAGTCACTTACTATGTGTTATGACCCGGCAACCCCGAAGTGACAATAATCGGGACCAGTCCCGGTGATGACCATAGTTTGAGGAGTTCATGTGTTCACTATGTGCTAATGCTTTGTTCCGGTTCTCTATTAAAAGGAGGCCTTAATATCCCTTAGTTTCCAATAGGACCCCGCTACCACGGGAAGGTAGGACAAAAGATGTCATGCAAGTTCTTTTTCATAAGCACGTATGGCTATATACGGAATACATGCCTACATTACATTCATGAACTGGAGCTAGTTCTGTGTCGCCCTATGTTATGACTGTTACATGACGAACCGCATCCGGCATAATTATCCATCGCTAATCCGGTGCCTACGAGTTTTCCATATACTGGTTCTTGCTTATTTACCTTTCCGTTGCTACTGTTACAATCACTACAAAATACCAAAAACATTACTTTTGCTGTCTTTACTTTTGTTACCGTTACCACCACTATCATATTACTTTGCTACTAAGCACTTTGTTGCAGATACTAAGTTTCCAGGTGTGGTTGAATTGACAACTCAGCTGCTAATACTTGAGAATATTCTTTGGCTCCCCTTGTGTCGAATCAATAAATTTGGGTTGAATACTCTACCCTCGAAAACTGTTGCGATTCCCTATACTTGTGGGTTATCACGCAACAACTCGAAGGACAACGGAGAGGGCCTCGCGGGCCCTACGGAGGTCTGATACAGCGCCCGCTGATCATTCAGGAAGCCAGGATCATCGGACACCTATGAGCACCTTCGAGAAACTGAGACGGCATGAAACGGTAAGGCCGCACTTGGGAGCTCTGGTTTATTTCAAACATGTATTAACATACAAGTGTAATTTACTCGTCGTCGGAAGGCCCGAGGTCTGAAAGTAAAACCGGCGGGTTACGCGTGTAATTTGAGAGACCAGTGTATGTTTTACGAGCACTGCTATATGGACGACATTACCAGACGATACATGCACGGCGTGCGTATCATGCCATCCATGGGCAAGGCTAAAACAACAGCTAACGACTGGATTAGCAATCGTCCGAGTGTCGTTTAGCGTTTTATCGTGTGTGAAGTACTTCCGATATTTTACTAGTCGAAATCGACCAACCAAGCGCCTTCGCCCGAGACCATCTGCTTTAATTTACAAGCGCCAGTTTTACAAGCGGTTTTGGTTGGAAAACGACGATCCAATCACGGCCTAATATCATGAGTTGGTCGGAAGATCATATGGTTTCACGACTAACCTACCTGACATGTCGTATAGGCTATGAATGAAACATCAGACGATGAACTTCTTACACACAGAAACAAAAGAAGAGGATGATCTTCTTAACGAGCAAATCACTGGCATTAGATCGACATGCAAAACAATACAAAGCATTATTCTCAGGAGGCACGGTGAACAGCTCGTGATGCTGCATGCCACAACATTCAAAGCTCAACTTTGCAATCAAACACAAGGCCTGGCATTACATAGACAATATTCAGAACAAACTCTTAACACAGGAATATTTCAGCAGAGTAATTATTTACTTCTAAACTGAACACAGGTATAGGAAAAAACACTCGATGCTGCTCCCAGCAAGGGCGTCCCACTCAAAAATATCAAATGCATGTCTTCTGGCTAACATCAATGAGCAAATTTTGACAAGGTTTTCCAATTCCAATATATTAAACTAACGTCTTCTTGCTAACATCAATGATTAAACTTTGACAAGCTTTTCCCATTCAAAATATGTAATGCCTATGATCGTGTCCTGTCGTAGCTTCTTGTACTTGTTTGGGCACTTTTTGCCCAGGGCACTCCACGTGTTGTTAAATTGCCAATGGTCTCTGCAAACTAGTCATGTCACCGGTGTCTAATAATACTCAGTAAAGCTTCTCGGTCATTCCTTTTGTAATGTGCCGCAACTAGTGACTGCTTCTTTCTGCAAAGTGGAATGTCCAACTGGACCCAGTAACACAGCAGTTTGCCTTGCACACATTGGCTCCTTTTGTGCAGTTCAACTCAAATCTAAGTCGGAATAAAACCGAGCTTTAATTTTGATATTCCTGTAAGCAACAATAGGTATAAGGGAAACAATTACTGAGAAATAACGGTTGATGAGTTGTCTTAATGGGAAACAAAGCAGGAGAGTAGCAATTCTCCATTAGTGTGATTCATTCATATTGACCGAGACATTATCTTAACAATGCCTTGTTTCAACATGTATAAAGAACGACAAAGCAGAAAAGTACCATTCCTAAAACAATGCAACTGATTCATTTTTAAAGAGACATTATCTTAACAATACCTTGGTTAAACATGTAGAAAGAACTACAAAGCATGATAGTACCATTCCTAACAAGTGTTGCAGTTTTGAACTAAGATTCAGTAGTTAATTAATTCTAAGAGTGGCATTGCTTAATTTTACCAGCGGCATTAGATTAACGAAAAGCATAAAAAGTTCTAGGGGAGAGTTGGCGCAACAACAATATGTGCTTCCATCTACTTATAAAGGGGGTGATGCAGAGTTTGTAGTAACAAAGCAACAAGCATCATGTCTGGGTTGGTCCCATTTTTGTTCACTACTTAATGGGAAAAGACAACAATACAATAGCTTCAATTCAACATTTATTTAAAACAATACCAATACAGGTAGCACAACATCTCAAAGCACACTGCACAATCATGTGGATGAAGGCCTGTACTGACCTTTCATGAGAACACAAGGATAAAATACGAATCAGCTAACACGAATAGGAAATCCAATCTCCTTTTGTGCAGTTGCACTGAAATCAAGAAAAGTGTTTCACGTAGCGAAGCAAAATGTTGCAATAGCAACAAGTTGAATAGATATCATGTGGTTGAGACCAAGATTTGAAACAACTCGGCAGGAACACTGGAAAAAAATCTCGGATCTCCTTTTGTGCAGTTCCACCAAAATTAAGCAAAGTCACCGGTGTGACATTCAAGTTGAACTACACAAAACACTCTTAAAACATAAGTGTTTCGAGTAGCGAAGCAAAATGTCGCAATAGCAACAAGTTAAATTGATACCCCTGTTTTATCAGAGGCAAAAAAGGAAACAATTACTTGCCGATAAAGCAGGATGAAACAAACGGTGACAGAAAGAAGCATCTAACTTATCTTGGATGGAAAACAAATTAGGATAGTAGCATTTCTAAAACGGTTGCATTGATTCATATTAACAGAGACACTCTCTTGAAACAACATTCGTTAAAAAATGTAATTTACTTTTAATAGTGGCATTCCTTCAATTTGCCGACGGTATTCTTAGATTAACAACAGCAAAATAGCTGTATGGGACATGCTAGCACCATGTGCGTCCACACGTATAAATGGGTGATGCAGAGTATGTAGCCAAGTAGCATATCTGTGTTGGTCCCATATTTGTTCTCTTTGAACTTTTTTACTATGTGAGGGCAGCAAATCTAGTCCTGCACAAACTACCCGACCCCCCTAGTTTCTTTCCCTTTTCAACAAAGAGATCGGTTCCTTACAGATGTGTGTACTGGGTTACCCCCTTTTTCCCTTTTCGACCAACAAAGCGTCTGGATAGCCAGTCTATACTACTTTTCCTCCCTCCTTTCCTCATTGAACCACGTCCTAGATTCATGCTCCACCCCATCGCACCTTTCTTTCCTCTTTGAACCAAGACCTAGATTCGACTTTAGATCGAAAAAGATCCACATGCAGCTAGAGCAACGACGGTTTCAGAGAAACTTATACCTTAGGGTCATCGGGATGTGGCAAGGCGTGCGGCAGGAGACCGGATCTGCCCACACTATGTATGGCAGCGAGGAAGAAGGGGTCGGTGGCCCTCCCGCATAGGCGCTGGGTGAAAGAGAATAGCGCAGCCGGCAGTGGATTGCCTCCCTCGCCGAAGGCGATAGAGTTAACGTTGCACCTCCTCCCCTTCCCGGTGCGATGGGATACAGACGCCTCCTTCACCAGCTGTGAGGGGGGAGAGAGAGACAAGAGGCCAACGCAGTCTTGTTTAGATCTGGTGAAGAGAGGGTGAGAGACTGTGAATATAGCAAACCCTAGCAAATGAATGCTGAGCCTCCAGCATGTAACATATATGTATTGCGGCGAGCGTGTGGAGAGTGCAAACCCTAGCGAACAAGCGCTGAGGCTCCCGCTTATATTATATACTTGTGGGAGCTTAGATGTGATATCCTTAAATAACATCTAGATGTGAATTAGACAAACTGATTTTCTAACATACCAAGAAAGAAAACTCGATCAAAAACACGCCCCCGCTTCCAGGTCGCGAGAGTCGTCGCGCACACACACATAGACATAGACATGCATATCTGTATTGACGTAAAATTCCATTTCCATATCCATCTCCAATCATATTTGTCCAACTGGCACATTATTTACATTATTAATTATATACGCAGCAATATTAACGTACATCATCTCTTGTTTGCATACGTCCGGACCGCTGCCACGGCCGGTACTGACCAACCCGAACCCTCTTCATCACCCGCGCGTGCTTCCTGTCCAAAACGGTCAGTGCCGCATTCATGCCCGGCAAGAGCGGACGCGACCTCTTACTGGCGCTAGCATTGAAGCAGCGCGCCGGCCGAGAGAGCGTCGCCCGCGCCGCTTCCGGGTGCATGCGGCTGCTCTGCGTTCAAAGGTCGCAATAGCCGGCTACAACATGCATGTAAAAAGTTCTTGGGAGTCCGTGCTACGGCTAGCTGTCCTCCCCCAACTCGTCAATCTCTTCCAGTAGTGCTAGTAGTACTCCATGGCGCGATCCATCGACAAGCAGGCGGGAAAGTTATCGTATACTCGGTTTGCGGTGAGTGGCATGCCGAGCGACCGTGTGGGGTCGAGCCGTGGAGAAGGGTGAGACACGAACACGACAGACGTGATTTAAACGTTGGGTTTGCTCGATGGCGCAATCCAACGAAACGAAACGTTGGTTTCTCTCCGTTTCCATTTTTTCTCCGGAAAAATGGAAACTTTCCACTCCATTTTCATTCCTATTCCAAGGTTGCCCTGTTACAACATTCCATCAAATACAAAGGAAAACTAACATGCATGCTGATGCATCTCAATGATTCACAGATCATAGCCAATATTTACTTCACAACTAAAGAAAAAAGTTGTGAGAGCGTGTATGAAAGAAAAACTACTGATGGGGTCACTACGACTTAAACCCTAAACCCTAAACATGATTTAATTCCCTGTCCAGGTAGAACCTGTCGAAGGAAAGACGGCTGGCACCCTCGGATCATACGATGCTTTTGTGTAGTTCCACTAAAATCAACCTGAGCATCCCTGATGGCAAAGATATTGAAGAAGTGTGATTAGAATAATATTACTGGCACTAGTTCATGAGACATAAACTCATCACAAGTAGAAGCCGGTAGAAGTAGATAAAGATCGACATGGAGATGGAGCTACGGCAGTGGAGCAAGCCGGCTCCAAAAGGAAGATGGACTACCTGGGACGTCGGGCTGTGCCTAGAAGGGCGGTTGGGACGCGACATCGGCCCATACCACGGTGACCCCCGATTGGGATGCACCGACTGTGGGTTTTCTCCCTCGCCGATGTCGACCGCGTCTATGCAAAACATTGTTCCCTTCCCCCAGCTGCAGGATCAGGCCCGTCGTTCTATGCTTGTGAAGATAGCAACCTTAGCAAGCAGGCTTGTAGCTTAGGCTCCTGCCAGTGTATATATAGTGGTTTTCTTTTTATCTCCATATCAACCATTTTATATTGCGTCCGTGTCATTCAAGAGTGAAATGATGGTTGCTTCTTCTGACTAACTTACTGTGTGATTTGACTACTCCTTAGTGGCCCCTACACGTACTCCCCCTACATGTATGCAACAGTCACACGTACACATGGACGCAAAAACGCGCGCGACGCCCTAATGCATGCATGTCCGAGCACACGACGGAACACACACGGTCACGCTAAGTGCTCAACCTACACGTGCATGCACACACATACTCAGTCAAGGTGAGCTAGTGACCGTATAAACACCGGAATATATATATATATTGAGCGCAATGAGTGTATTATGAAGTCCACTGACCGTACTTTTACAAATATACAGTGATAGACAATGTATTTATCTCGTTTGAAATTAATCCATATTAACCGGAGAGGAGGCAGTATGGACTAGCATTACTTGCGCGCGGTGGCTCGCAGGACAAGGATAAACTTTTGACTAATGCAAGCTCTCCCTCGCTCAGGCGGTGGACGTGCAATAGTTAATTTGGTGAAGAGCCAAGCGCAGTAGTACGAGTAGTACTACTACTAGAACCGCATGGTGGAGCGTATGTACTCTTATTTTTTCTCTCTTATAAAGTACACGTTTATTCTGGAGAAGGGCGGAAAACGGCAGCCCAACATGTAATGAATGATATCGATCAAACAACCATGCTCGAATATATCTTGGCCTCCATGCGAACCCGTCTATGTGTTCTCGCTCCTCGTCTCTCTCAAGGAACGGCGGGTTGGCTCTTTGCCGTCAATTGAGATCGGTTTGCTCACACTCCTGTCCCACGTGTCAGTTATATGCCAAGAGGAGGTGCGTTGACCGACTGGCCATACGCATACTTGGTTTTGAACCTTCATACTACTCCTCCCTCCGTCACAGTTTACAGGGCGCGCTTCATTATGATGCATTTCTCTCAATGCATTTCCACCACCAGAGAGACTTTAGACGCATTTGATTTAATGCTCAATTAATTAGGGCATGGTAACCGCAATCAAGTCCACAATTTCTCTCCATGTACTCTGTACTACTCCTACGGAGTGGAGTAAGTGCATGCAAGTGTGTACCCGGGGTGGAAGCACTGCATGCATGTGCATACGCATTATTCCCTCTAGTAATAGACGCCGTGCTATAACTACAAATGTTATTTTTCAGGCCGATCGCTAGTCGCCTTGGTCCCACAAATCTTTTTTCTTTTTTCTGAAGCGCGCTGTATAAACAGTGACAGATGGAGTAGTATGAGCGGATTCAAAGAAGAGCGTATTGATGGTTGCTTCTTCAGAGCAACTTATAGTGGGAAAGGTGGGGCTTACGATTTGACCGCTCATTACTCACTATTAATGCGGCGCAATGACCGGGCTGAGTCTCCCATGCGGTTGTGCACTACCCCCTCGGTTCTTAAATATACTCTGGAGTAT
The DNA here is from genome assembly GCA_963921465.1 of Triticum timopheevii. NCBI lineage: Eukaryota > Viridiplantae > Streptophyta > Magnoliopsida > Poales > Poaceae > Triticum > Triticum timopheevii. The sequence goes on along the minus strand of OY997262.1, from coordinate 384,939,099 downwards.
ATTTGTCTTTCTAGAGATTTCAACGAGTGACTACTCAAATATTTGTCTTTTTAGAGATTTCAAATGGACTGGCACATACGGATGTATATACATATTTTAGAGCGTAGATTCTCTCATTTTGCTCCGTATGTAGTCACTTGTTGAAATCTCTAGAAAGACGAAAAGAATATTTAGGAACGGAAGGAGTACACATACGAAGCAAAATGAGTGAATCTACACTCTAAAATATGCCTGTTTGAAATTTGTAAAAAGAAAAATATTTAGGAACAAAGGAGTATAATTTTGTGCATGGCACATGGACCCGGATGATGAAGAGGCTTCTGGCAATTTTATCAAGCTTCCATCATTTGTTTACATAATTGACGTACTATGCAAATAATTTTCCAGCGAGACATGAAATTGTACAATGGTGTGAGCTTTCAGCTTCTGTTTCGCGTGTCTTGCCATCGATGCTCTTTTGGAAACAATAAAAAACTAACTTCCTTGCTAATGCATGTCAATTATTAGCAGATCCGAGCTAATAATTACATCACAACTGAAGACAGAGTTCTGAGAAGGTGTTAAATTAAAATTGATCCATGCTTTCATTGGCAGCAACGTCCCCCCCCCCAGCTCTGTCTAAATCAACAAGGCATGTTGGGAAAAAAAGTAGCTGTCTAGAGCATGCAACATTCCGATCATTTTGTGCAGTTCCACTAAAATAGAGCTGAGCGTCCCTGTTCCAAAGATATTAAGTGTGATTACGATAATAGAGGACTACTGATGAAACAATAAACACATAAATAGAAGCCGGTCACCTTTGCAGTCTCTCTTAAGACTAACTAGTTAGAGAAGATAAGGCTCGGAGTTGGATGAGGAGGATAGAGCAAAACCAATCTCCCTCAGTCACACTGAAATGTAGAGACGTTGCCCATGTGACATTTTAGTACAACTGCACAAAACACTCTTAAGAAAAAAGTGATTTGTGCAGTTCACCAAAAGGTCGCAATAGCAACGAGGTGAAATGGATAGCCCTGTTTGCAAAAAAAGAGGTAGGAAGGAAACAATTACTGGCCAATAACAGTTGATGACACATGCGACGACAAAAAATAAGCATATTCCTTGCCCTAAGGGAAGATAACAACACAGTTGTGTTTGTCTAAAATGATGTGAGGACGAGAATGCAATATGGAAAGTATGCTGGACGAGCTACGTTTTGGGCAAAGAACTATGGAAGATCCACATGCAGCGACGTGGGAAGACGGGCAGTGGAGCAAGGCCGGAGGGGATACCTAGAGGTCGTCGGGATGTAACTAGGTGAGCGGCGGCGGGCGGAATCTACGAGCAGGTGGCATAGGCCCTGCCGTGCCGGAGCTTGGACAGAGAGAACGACGTGTACCGCAGATCGGGACGTGCTGCCTCGGCGCCGTTGAACGGAGAAACGATGCACTTCCTCCCTTTCCCCTGGCGGATGGGATGCGGCCGGATCAGTGACCAACGATGAGAGAGAGAGAGGCCACCGCACTCCCTTTCCCCGGGCAGACGGGATGCAGCCGGATCAGTGACCAGCGGTGAGAGAGAGAGAGGCCATCGCAGCCTTGTGTGAGATACTCTGAAGAGCGACAAACCAGGCACACAAGGCTCCATTGTATATAGTGAGCGGACTACCTTTTTCTCCATAAAAATCATTTTATATTCTGTGTACGTGCCATTGAGCGCTATAACTTTATTTAAAAATAATGTGGCAACGCGTCAAGTCGAACTTTGTTTCATGCAGGCGTGATACACAACCTCCCTAGGTAAACAACCGCTACAGGCGTTCAAATTAGCACATGGGCTGCCATTTCGTAAAGAAATGAGCTCCACCGTGTACCCACGCGGGTGTGGCTGGGCATGAAGCGTGAGTACATGCACGGTACACCTATTCTCTTCTTGTATACGTACACCACCTACGTGGGGTTGTGTGAGAGAGATACAAACCTAGAGAGATATAGTGTGTGGGTTCTTGAGAGTTTTTTTGGGGTGGGGGGTTCAATCAAAAAATGTAACATATGCAATGTGTGTGAAATAGAGAGTGGAGGTATCACTGGCTTGAGGTGTCCATAGAATCGAAAAGAGGGATGATGTGTGTGTGTGTGCGCGCGCGCGATCGATAAAGAGTGCCATCGAATTTGTGTGTGCCCATGTCAAAGATATAGAGTGGCTGGCCTACTGGAACGTGAGAGGGGACATGTGCAGTTTGTCTCTGTGGCATGGATACCTACTTGCAGCGCTCGACTATTGGTGTGTGGTGGGGGAAGAGGAAGGCCCAATTAACTATAGAGGTACAATGGCCGGTATATGTGTGGAGGAGGAGAGAGGCCTACCTCATGTATTAAGGAGATCGATCTGCCTCATGTATTAAGGGAGATCGATCGGCATCCATGCATATGTGTAGGAGAGGAATAAGGTTGGGAGAGAGACAGAGCTAGAGTGTTGGAGGGGGTGGTAGTGGAGTTGCTTCTAACAAATGGTGGGATAGGCTTGCTAGAAAAACGGAGGGCATGCCCGCAATATCAATAAGAGAGGAGATGGCTGCTTGTTGTCTATGCACGTGCGTGTGAGAGACGGGTCAGGAGGCATGCACGAATGATGAGGGGGGACAATGTGGCTGTGGTAAGAAGACATAACTCCATAGGAAGATCAATCACCCTTTGTTAGAGAAAGGAGAGACATAACTTGTGAGGTACATCAATCGATGGGGGGGGGGTAGTTAAAGTCGTTCCAGGTATATGTTGGGAGATCGATCGGTATACATGCATATGTGTGTTAGAAGCAAACGAGGCACGAGGAGAAGGATAGAGATAGAGGGATGCATGTAGGAGGTGGTACGAGAGGCATACTATATCGAGCGGGGAGGAGTGTGCGAGTACGAGAATGATGAAAAGAGTGGTGGGAGTGAGGCATGGACGGTGACAAGAGAAGAGGGGAAGCTTGTGTTTGTGCTAGGCACACTTGGCTAGAGAGGCATATCGATCGATGTGTGCCGTAAAGAAGGAGCTGGGGGGCCTACACACACCATGGGTGAACGACCTAAAGTGAAAAGACGACTTTGCGCGATGGAGCTAGAGAATGCCGAGGGAGGGTGAGAGGGATGCGGGTGTGTGCATGCACAAGAGAAAGTTAGCGCTAGCTACAAATATAAGAGGGTTGTGTGGGTGTAAAAGACAAATAGAGATCATATATACTTCATTATAAAAAGCGAATTCGGATATTTGAAGAATTTATCATAGTGTTGTAAACCGACGCGTGTGTGAATATATATAACGGTGATACACATGGTGTGTTTATGAACATGTTATACTACATTTAATATATTTTATCTGTACTCTTATAAAAAAACGGAGTTGTTGATGATGGTGTGCCTGCCATCCTGCATTATAGGTCGTCCAATTTATATCTGCCGGATAGCAAGGAAACTATGATGGTTGAAGTTGGCAACAATCATGATTGTAGATTCTTATTGAAATAGAGAAACAAATTCAAATTTAGTTCGAATTGCAGTGGTAGTATAGACATTTGGAATGCACAAAAATGTTGGTATGAGTAGGTTACATGCATTATACAGCAAGCGAAAAAATTTAATCGGACATAACATGGATTCATACTCCCTCCTTCCATCTATGTAGGGCGTAATGAGATTTTTAAGACCGCCTTTGACTATTGACAAGATTAATAGTACATGACATGCACAATGTGAAAATTATATCATTGAAAGAACCTTTCACAGACGAAGTTAATGGTGTGCTTTGTGTAAGTTGCATGTCATATACCATTGCTCTAATATTTGGTCAAAGTTAGCATCGAAAAATGCATTAGGCCCTATATAGATGGAAGGAGGGAGTAGCTTTGAATAGCATTTGTATAGTAAAACGGGGCAAGGCTCTCTCTTTGTGTGGTGTGAATAGTTTTATTTTTTGTTTTCTTTTTGGTTGAGGGAAGTGTGAATTGATTTGGTACGTACAAGTACAATATTACTACACATTAGGCTTGTCCCTAAAATTCACCCTGCGTCTTGTTATATCCCGAAAATTCAGATATCGTGCTCCCAAAACTGGCGCCTTCACAACCCGTAGCTTGCTATCCCGAAATTACAACGCGCGCGAAAACTCCCTCCTGCTGCCAAATCCCGACACGCGAAATCCCCCTTCTAACCCTGAGCCGAAAGGGCCGCTAGTTCAAATCGGTGGGGGGGGGGTACTTTTGTAACACACCCTACATTTTGGACAAGCACGTCCCTAAGTCATGCTTCACGCCCTCCCATCGCCCCCTTTTCGCCATTCGAAATCCTAGGCCACCATAACCTCTCCGCTCCAGCCGCGAAACCCCACCCTCATCCATCCGCCACGTCACCGCTGCCCAGCCGGAGCCTCTTCCCCGACGATGTCGTCCACCACAACAGCTCGACGTCCCTCGTCCACCTCCCCGGATGAGGATCCGTCGTCCATCTCGCCGTCCAGCCGGTTCAGCCGCCCCGTCCCCCCCCCCCTCCAAGGAGCTGCTCCGACGATTGCCTCATCTATCGCGGCTGCTCCATCCCCACAGCGCCGCCTTAACCTCCTCCACCGGAACCACAACATCCTCACCGACTCCTCGGACGAAGCCGAGGCCTACTCGGCGCCACCAAAGAGGTTGTGCACTCATCGCATCACACCTTCTCGTTAACTCGACTTCCCGGCGCCGATGGTGCTCCATCCCGCACCCCCATGGAGCGGCTACCTTGAAGCCGGCGCCGCGAGCGATATCTCCATGGCGGCTCTCCCCCAGTGCGAGGCCGCTTCGGCGGCGGCGTCCATACCAGCCGGATCTGCTGCTACTGCTCCGGCTCTCGCTCGCTCGCTCGCGCTGCTGCTGCTGCTCCGGCTCTCGCTCGATCACTCGCTCACCCAGTTGCTGCTGCTGCTCTCCCCCTCGCTTGTGCTGCTGCTCTGCTCCGATTAAGCCACACTTCAGTGACTGAATCGACTTTTGGGTCAGTCAATTTTCAGGGGTTGGGGGGGGGGGGCTCGCCGGAGTTAAGGAAGAACCACCCGCAGCGGGGACGGGGGCTCGCCGGAGAGGTACCCCACTATCTATCTTAGGGTTCAGGGTGGGGCCGGGGGGCCTAGAGGGCTGGCCGGGGCGGCGGTGGCGAGTTGTTTCGGGGCGGCGAGGCAGTGCTGGGCCGGCGGTTCGGCCGGTGGTGGCTGGCGGCTCAGGGGGGTGCAGGTTGAAGATGAACTGCAGTCCCTCCCTAAACTACATGTCAAGTGCCTCTCTGCTACCATTGCGTTCAGTTTCGATAGTAGCATTTAGATTCCACAGTAAATTTCAGTTTCGACAGTTAAGTTCAGAGTCAATAGTTTTACCTCATCTGTTCTAGTTAGGTGTTTTTTGGTGATGTTAATTTTACAGCCATTTTACATCATCTATTGGAGATGCTATTAGAATCCCACTTGAGATTGATGATGTCTGTCTTGTGCTGCTTCAGCCTTGACGTCTAATGGCTCACCGGAGCTGCTCCAACGACAGAACGATCCATCACAACAGAGCAGTGCCCTGGACGCCGTCTACAGATTCCTCAGATCTTCCTCCACACCTCCGACAGCCACCTCTGCCTCAACTGCTTCAGCGACCAACCCAATGATGCTGAGGTCGACACGGCTACGGCAAAGAGGTTGTACACTTGTTGCATCACTTATTACTATACATTCACGTCGATCCATTAGGGCTATTTTGGTTCAACGGAAAAACATAGCAATAGGGAATTTTCCAATGGCACTCTACTATTCAATTATTCATGCATTTTGTTGAAAGGAATGAAGCAAAACATCCACCTGGACCTACTTTTCAAAATCCTATGCATGAAAACAAGACCAAGTGCATTAGTGCCTGATACGTCTCCAACGTATCCATAATTTTTGATTGCTCCATGCTACTTTATCTACTGTTTTGGACTATATTGGGCTTTATTTTCCACTTTTATATTATTTTTGGGACTAACCTATTAACCGGAGGCCCAACCCAGAATTGCTGTTTTTTTTGCCTATTTCAGTGTTTCGAAGAAACGGAATATCAAACGGAGTCCAAACGGAATGAAACCTTCGGGAACGTGATTTTCTCACCGAACGTGATCCAGGAGACTTGGACCCTACTCCAAGAAGTAACCGAGCCGGTCACGAGGGTGGGGGCGTGCCCCCCTAGGGCGCGCCCCCTGCCTCGTGGCCCCCCTGTTGCTCCACCGATGTACTCCTTCCTCCTATATATACCTACGTACCAACGACAGATCAAATACGGAGCCAAAAACCTAATTCCACCGCCGCAACTTTCTGTATCCACGAGATCCCATCTTGGGGCCTATTCCGGAGCTCCACCGAAGGGGGCATCTACCACGGAGGGCTTCTACATCAACACCATAGCCCCTCCTATGAAGTGTGAGTAGTTTACTTCAGACCATCGGGTCCATAGCTAGTAGCTAGATGGCTTCTTCTCTCTTTTTGGATCTCAATACAATGTTCTCCCCCTCTCTTGTGGAGATCTATTCGATGTAATCTTCTTTTTGTGGTGTGTTTGTTGAGACCGATGAATTGTGGGTTTATGATCCAGCTTATCTATGAATAATATTTGAATCTTCTCTGAATTCTTTTATGTATGATTGAGTTATCTTTGCAAGTCTCTTCGAATTATCATTTTGGTTTGGCCAACTAGATTGGTAGTTCTTGCAATGGGAGAATTTCTTAGCTTTCGGTTCAATCTTGCGGTGTCCTTTCCCAGTGACAGAAGGGGCAGCAGGGCACGTATTGTATTGTTGCCATCGAGGATAACAAGATAGTTTTTTTATCATATTGCATGAATTTATCCCTCTACATCATGTCATCTTGCTTAAGGCATTACTTTGTTTTTAACTTAATACTCTAGATGCATGCTGGATAGCAGTCGATGAGTGGAGTAATAGTAGTAGATGCAGAATCATTTCGATCTACTTGTCTCGAACGTGATGCCTATATACATGATCATACCTAGATATACTCATAACTATGCTCAATTCTGTCAATTGCTCAACAGTAATTTGTTCACCCACCGTAGAATATCTATGCTCTTGAGAGAAGCCACTAGTGAAACCTATGGCCCCGGGGTCTTTTCTCATCATATCAATCTCCATCACTTTATTATTTGCTTTGTTTTTACTTTGCCTTTTACTTTTCACTTTGCATCTCTATATCAAAAATACCAAAAATATTATTTATCATCTCTATCAGATCTCACCCTCGTAAGTGACCGTGAAGGGATTGACAACCCCTAATTGCGTTGGTTGCGAGTAGCTATCGTTTTGTGTAGGTACGAGGGACTTGTGTGTGGTCTCCTACTGGATTGATACCTTGGTTCTCAAAAACTGAGGGAAATACTTACGCTACTTTGCTGCATCATCCTCTCCTCTTCGGGGAAATCCAATGCAGTGCTCAAGAGGTAGCAGTGCCAGAATAACATTCTAACTGTACACGCTTTCATATGGTTTCTCTTTATTTTGGCCATGTTTCTTTGCATTCCTCTGCTCTTCCAACTCCTGTAAACTAAACACCCAAGTTGGCAGAAATCCTGTGTTTACAAATGCTCTGTTTACCATGTGCATTTTCCTATCCTATTCCGGTGTTTTTCCTATCCCTGCATTTTAAGAATCATGCAAGCCAAATGAGCCCTTACAGAATTACTTCAGTTACAGGTACGTGTCGAAGGGAACTTTGTGTGGTTTGTCCTACTCCTGCCGCGATGTCGTCCACCTCACCTGAGCTGCTCCATTGACAGAAGCATCCACAAAACCAGACATCACGACTCCTGACCATCTTTCACCGCCTCAGATCTCCTTCCCTGCCGCCAGCACCCACCCCAACGACGTCACCATCATCGACTCAGCAGATGAACCTGAGGAGTACACGGGTCCACAAGAGAGGTCGCACTCTTTTGTTTCTGCTTATGTTATGCATTGCTTAAACTTACCTGCTACTTTATCGTCCTGTTCAGCTCTTGGGCTCCCAACTTAGGTCCAAATTAATGTTCAAACTTGAGTTCTAAATTAGTTGTGGGGCACATATCGAATCAACAATGAATAGTATGTCTGTCTAATATCTGGTTCACCTAGGGTATGCCTATGTTGTTCATCTTGGGTGGGAAACAAATAGTAAAGCAATCATCATCTGTCTTATTATTAATTTAAAGCAATCATCAGCCTGCTATCATTATTTTTGGATCCATCCACTGGTTGTTACCATCACTCTAAATTTCTGCATGCTCTCCTTACATAATCTCACCATATTTTTTCGTATGCATGTCAGATATTGTACACAGTCATGCTGAACATGTAGAGAAAAAGAGAAGAGTTTTGCGCGGCAATACAAAGTCATGCAGACATCGCTCCATGGTGGGTTCAATGGCAAACCCTCCCCACCCCTCTCCAGATTGTAATCCATAGGAAGATATCTTTTCTGAGGCGGATTCAGGCGCCGCTGACCACTCCTATTTACCCCCCAAGGTGTTTGCTCTACCTTGGCATGATGATGTTAGTCATATCATGCATATGTTGCCTTGTAGTGCCTACTTTTGACATCATATATGTCATCTGCTTAGTTTAGACATGTTCTGTAATGCCACCTGTTTAGTTTCTATATCATATATGGGAATTATGTAGTCTCATGTCTTTTAGCTAGCCATAATATATGTGAAATGTGCAATGCCATCCTGTTTAACCAGGCATCATATATTTGAATGATATCTTGCCCATCCTTTTCTTCATTACATTTCCATTTGTCGACAATGTTTGTACATTAAACTACTCTTCCTGTGAATCAGCCATTTGGGTGGGAGATGGAAAAATCTGGAGTGAAAACAAGGCCTTCAGAGCAGACAGTGCTACCTGTCGAAGCAGATCTCTTGTTGGGTCCTGATAGCTCCTCAGAAATGGATTCAGAGACAGATGACCAGTCCTATTCCCCGACTGAGGTGTATGCTCTAACTTGGCACGGTTATACTGCTCATATCATGCATACGGTGTCTTGCATTGCATAGTTTAGACATCATATACACAATATTCAACACCATGTTCTTAGTTCAGACATCATATCGAATGCCCTCTGTTTAGCACATAAATCACATATGTGAATTAAATGATGCGATCCTGATTACTTAGATAACATGTAGGTGAATTATGTCATGCGATCATGTTTAGTTATTCATCATATCTTTGAATTATGTTATGCTATGCTATCCAGTTTAGATAGACATCATATATGTGAAATTATGTCATGCTATCCGTTTTAGTTAAACAATATACATGTCAACTATTTCATGCCCTCTTTTTTCCACACTATCTATTGCATCTGTCTCTCATACAATGTCTGTACATTCAACTATGTTTCCTGTTTATCAGCCATTTGAATTGGAGCGGGTGATGCCAGTATCTAGCGGAATAAAAACACGGTCTTCAAATAAAATAGTGCTACCTCTTGGTGGAGATAGCACCCCGGTTGTACATGCACAAGAACTAGCCCTACCACATATAACCTAAACACTCGCAGATTGTACCCCTACTGCGATGGACAGAGAACCAGCTTCACCCAATCTAACCCCAACCCCAGCCAATAGTAACCCAGTTCCTGTTGACACAGCACCATCTCCACCACAGAGCTCCCAAACAAGAGCAGTTAGTAAGGCAGCTCCAGTGCCCAAAGGGCCAGTACTATCACAGCGAACCCCAACTCCACCAGTTAGTACGCCTATTCCTATGGAGGAAGCACAACCAGCCAGTCGTAGTTTAGCATCTATCACATTTGATGTTGTCAAATCGTATGTGCGTATCTTCCCATCTTGGAAATATTATACTGAAGATGAAGGAAAATGCCAGTTGCAGGTGTTTGTCCAGGAGTTATGTGTAAGTAATGTTATTCATGGCAATTACTTTGCTTCGTCCCATACAATCTACCTCCATGATGGTTATAATACAACAAATTTTCCCATTTTTCTCTATAGAGAAGGGCCGATTTGGAAACTCAGGATGAGGTAACCTGTGCTAATACCTCTGCTATCTTCAAGAATGCTTGGTGGCGGTATCGGAATTACCTGAAGAAAACGTACTTCACCGGCAAAGAAACTCATCAAATTCCCTTACGTTCTCCTGAGACACATTTACTGGACGATGACTAGGAACGCCTTGTTCTGTACTGGTCCCGAACCAAGAATGTGGTAAGGTCTCTGAGCTCATTTTCTATTTTGATGTATTATATTCTTGCGTCTTATTGTACTCTGTTCATGTAGAACAAGTGCCTAAACCTGAAGAACAAATGTTCTAATTTAAGATTCCATTACTATCATAGTTCAAAAAAGCGCTAGGCGTTAATTGTGCGTTTTGCCACCGCCTTGCACTTTACTGACCAAAGCGCATGCTTATGCGCAGTTATTGCACAGATTAAGCGTAGTTATGCTCAATGCATTTTGCCAATGCTTAGAGCCTAGGCGCGCTTAAGCGCTCGCTTAGGCACGCCTTTTTAACTATCATTGCTTGGCTCTTGTATCACTGCATTTACTGATACAAACTTATTTTTAAATTGAAGGATCCAATCGAAACTCCAATGGCACAGCAGGTATGTTCACGCATGTTTGTTTAACAGGTTTACTCTTATCAATAGCTCTTTTGATTTCAATTTCAATTGTGTATACAGTTGACTTTCATATCATGCACATTACTAGCATCACAGCAGAGCCAATAGTGTTGTTGTACATGTAGACCCGTGGTACCCATCTGAAATCTTGTTGTGCCGTGTAGTTTACCACGCTTTGTATTCTTTCACTGCTGCTTTGTCTTGAACTGATATGATTTGAACCGTGTCTCTATTTTGATTTGGCAAGACAATGCAGTGACCATAGGACGTAGATATATGTTTGTTTGATGCTTTTATTATCTACTAGTACTTGGCAATAGAAGACTTGGTAGTTTAATCATGTCCACCTTACTAATGAACTGGTTCACCGAAATGAGTTTCATATACTAGTACATGCTAAACTTGTTATGTGTCTGCATGTTTCTTCTTTTAGAATGCTGACAGAATATTGGGGAAGAGTGCCTTATTAAGCAATGGTAAAGGAAGTAATGTAGATAAGGTTCAGGATAGTGACACATCCTTGTTGGTCTCCAACAAAGCTGATAAAACAGCTAAGGAAGACTATCTTGAAGACAGCGAGACAACCCCAAAGTCCTGTCTTGGTTTAGTGTTCGAGTTACTGGCCACTACCGCATGCACAAGCTATTCAAACTCACTGTCTGAATCAGTTCGGTTTCTTGAGTCTCAACTACAAGCTGAAAGACATCGATCAGCTGTGCTGCGACAAGAAGCGGAAGGACTGCGAAAGTCCCTGGAGCATTCAAATGCATACTTTCTGGTGCAACAGCAAGCGTCGGAGGATTTTAGCGCCAAATAGGACAAAGCTAATCAGCTTGCTAAGCTTATTGCCAGCATGGTGGATACCCAGGATAGCGTTTCTTGAGCTCTTTTGAAGTTGTTCTAGTTATGCTCTTGTTTTGCTGCCGCGTTTATTTGCACTGGTGGCCAATTTTGACGGCCAGTGTTTGTAATATGCTGCTTTGTTCCCTATATTTGCGCTGGTGGCGAACTTTGATGCCCAATTGATGTAATATGTGTAATAGCGGTAATAGGCTAGCCTTAATTGCTTGCTTATTTATTTCCTTATTGTCTTGTTTAGTTGTTTGCTTGTAGTCACTGCAATTCTTTTTTTGTGTTTTTCTAGTGACTACAATAGCCTATTTTTGGTAACTAGGCCAAAATAATCATGGCAACACACGGACTGTTTTAACCATGGGCCTCCTGCAGGCCGTATGATCCATGGGCCTTCGTTCGGCCGTAAGACCATTGGCCTTCTATACGGGCCATAGGATCCATCGGCCTTCTATACGGGCCATAAGAATCAATGGGCCTTCTACGGGCCGTAGGGTCCATGGGCCTTCTACATGCCGTATGATCCATGGGACTTCTACGGGCCGTACTATCCATGGGCCTCATACGGGCTATAGGATCCATGGGCCTTCTACGGGGCGTATCATCATTTCGCCAATCATGGGCCGTACTATTCGTGGACCATAACGGGCCGTTAATAGGCCGTATTTGATAACTCTATGAGAATAGCCCAACGGTTTTTTTTGACATGAAAACGGCCCAACTTATTAACAGTCCGCAAACGGGTCGACTGTAACAACGGGCTGAATTTGGCCCACAAGCAGAAAATGACAGTAACGGGCCATATGTAACCGAATGCAAGTGAGCCCAAGAATCAATGGGCCCTGAGAAGGCCGAAAGATAACTTGGGCTGGAAATGACCCAATGGAATAACGGGCCGTTAATAGGTATAAAGTGATACACTGTTCATTACGGGCCAGTTTCACCACGGGCCGTTAATGGGCCAAGAGTTACAAAGGTCCTCATATGTGCCGAAAGAAGTCATGGGCCACACATGGGCCAGAAGTTAAAACGGGCTGAATCATATAGGATGGCCCAGATGATGCTACTGGGTCTAATTTGGATAGGGCATAACGGGCCCTGGGTTAGCGGGCTGTAAATGGGCTATATGCGAACATGCCGTTAACAGGCTTTCCGTGGGCCGGCCCGCCACCTTTTGACCAAGTCAAACGGGCCGGCCTTTTCACAGGAATGGGCCTCTGTTGGGCCGTGCCACGTGTCCCGTATCATAGGCGCCTTCGGTCTAATGAGCGGATGACATCTGTCTCAACGGTCAGCCGACACATGTTTCCTCCAGCCAATGATGATTTTACACGTGGAAAATCCCCATTAGTCAGGGCTGTTAACGTGTTATCGGATCCAAAACCCGACCCGATAGCTTAACGGCGTTCCATTACGGTGGATGCCGCGTGTTGGTCACCATTGGCAAAAGCACTTCTGTGATGCACGATTTATCGTCATGGAAGTGGACACTTCCGTGATGATAATTTTGGTAATGTCATGGAACACTTCTACGACAACACATGTATGACTATCTTGATTCTGTCATAAATTTGTTGTGGATGTACATGCATGACAAAAAACGTGACCTACTGTGACAAACACGTATCATCACAGAAGTGTATTTTTTTGTAGTGCATAGTTGGCTTTCTATCCGTCAGATATAGATCGGACGTTCTATATTACAAGATGGCAGGCATACCATCATCACCAACTCGGTTTTCTATAAGAGTAGATATAGATAGATAGAGAGTAGGGAGTACTAGTAAGGACACCATCTACTGCTTCTTGTACTACTCCTGCGCTCCATTCGGCGGCCGCAACGTCCCCTACAGCCACTCCCTCCTGCGCTACATTCGGCGGGCGTTGTTGAAATTTGGGGAGCGCACTCTCGCGATTGCTGGCAGCCACGACTTCACCGACGACGACTTCTTCCCCGACCTCGGCAACCTCTGCCTCAATGACATGGGCGACAACCTCAACACCAACGGTGCTGCTCCCGTTGCACCGTATGTGTTTCTGTCCTTCCTGTTTGAAATCGTGGTAGAATTCATGTTTCTACTCTGTATCCTACTACTATGCTAGTCCACATGATTAGTTTCATCTCTGTTATAGCCTTCATGATTTATTTTGTGCTTATTCGGATTAAATATCGTAGTAACTTGCTCATATATTCAACTGGCGCAACGTCCCCTACATCCACTCCTATTTCATGGATGGCCTGGTTGATGCCTCCAAGGAGCCCTTCGTCCACTGCTATGAATGCCCGATGACATTTTGTGGCTCGCCGGCGGACATGGTGCATCACCTCATGCTCCACTGCTGGCCCTTGGCGGAGAACATCAAGTACAAGATGTACTACCCGTTCACCATGCCAGAGTCACTGGAGGATCACCGCTGCCTGCTAGTCTCGGAGGAGGACGACAGCGTCTTCCTCTTGATCGTGGGCACCGGTGAAGCCCGCGCAGGCCACCGCCCCGTCTCTCTAATGTGCATCAGGGGCGACGCCGCTGACGCTAACACTGACATGAGTCTGATGTACGGGTGCGTGGTCAGTGTTACTACCCCTCTGGGTCATGTGGGCGGCAACACCGGCCTCATCGAATGGACTTGGACTCTGGGGAGCTGGGACTATCACGCCAATGTGGACTTGGAAAACCCATTGCATCCTTTACCCGCCGACGCGGTGCATGGGGACTCCAAGGAGGTTCACCTGGACATACGCATTATCAAGTTAAATGTTGATCATTAGTCTTCGCTCAATGTAATCCGCTGTCTAAGCATGTGGAGACTTCCATGCAGGATCTTGCTCTATTGGAGTATCACGCATGAATAAAAGTGTATCCGTTTATGGTTTAGTCTAGAATCTTCCATGTATGAATTTTTACTACAGTACTGGTGAAAGACTTACGATGAACCATTTCTTACATCTCCTCTGCCCCCTTGTAAGTCATCCTGATTTAATCCCTCCGTCTAGGTGTATAAGGGCATGGTTAATATTACTTAATAGTATAGCCAACTGTTGACTATAAGAAAGTGCCATGTCATCTTTAGCCAACATTGATAACAATCGATACTCAAAAACTAATTCTTAAAGATCATTTCTACCAAAGCACAATAAGTTTTATTTCTTCACAAGTTTTGGATGCAGGTTGAACAGTTGAACGCTTTTGTTTGCAAAAGATACCTTTTTATCTATTTCACCCGGATGTTTGTGAGCTCTAGAGATGAAATAATATCCGAAGAAACCTATCGATACCCGTTACACATGAGATGACCCCCACATCCTTTGTCAAAATAAACAACTCCCCGATCAATGCATTTCACTCTTCGTTGCAATGCACGGGCACCTTACTACTATAGATTAGTATGACCAAAAATTGAACTATCATTATATATAGTACAATAAATGCTGATGCATGTCACCTAAAATTATATCATTCAAAACTATGTTCAAATACGAATCCAATGATATAGTTTTTGTTGACATGCACTGCATTTTGTCAGTTAAATCTTCAGTCAAATTCAATGGGGGACTAATAAACCACGACCGATGTAGTACAAGTGTAGAGGGCGGCACTGCATGGGAGTCTCACCTCTCACCCCGCTCGTGGCGCGGCAGTAAAGCCATCATATCACAAAACCCAACCACTCCCAGTAATAAGTGGCCTGGTAAAACAAACAGACAAGCAACCATCACATCCCTCCGTCTTTTTTGCATTTCATCTCTCTGCATTTACTTTCTCCGGTTCATCTCGCACACTCGATCCCTAGCTACTACTCCTAGGGCCAGTTCTTTTGGCGGCTTCCCCATCTTTTCCCACAAGACTAGTCACAGTGGAGAGTAACAATAAGGCGCCTCACTCATTTATTTGGGCTTCTAAACTACTACCCCGTCCTGGTTTATTCCTCACCATTGTAATTTGTGCTAAATTTTGACCAAAGATTTAACTGATAAAATGTTACTCCCTCCGTCTAGGTGTGTAAATCATCTTACGAAAACCAAATAATCCCAAAACACTTAGGCGCGGTGCATTAACTTCTACCTTGTTTCTTGTTTCTTGACATATCAACCAATAAGATATAAAGAGTGTGCATGCTTTTAATGACTTGAGATATCAAACACGACATGCAGTGGTTAGTTCATTGCATGCAATACTATTAATTAGCAAATAAACATTAACGTTTCTCATTTTCTCCTCCTCCTTTGTCACGGTGCACAGCCTAAGATGACTTACTCACCTAGACGGATGGAGTAGTGCATGTGACATGCACTAACATTTCATTAGTTAAATTTATGATCAAAATTTGACACAGATTACAATAGGGACCAATAAACCAGGACGGCGGTAGTAGTTATGGGATTACTAATCTAGAAGCCTAAAAGAACTGGCCCATGGTACTCCTACTAGTAGTAGTACTCAAGTTGGAATTCCAATTGCACGACACAACTTGTTAGGCAAAAAATTCGATACAGGGTGTAGGAAGCGGTTTGGGAATTTGCATGCCTTTCCAACCAGTGAGATACTCCGTACAAAGTACGATAGAGAAATAACCACAGAGAAGGAAGCTAAAAGTAAACAATCAAACGAGCATTTTTGCATTTGTTTTGCATTGAATCGTTTCACAAGCATGACTAGTGCTGTTTTTCTACTTTTACAAAAACTGCATCATAATGTTAAAACGTGCATTTGCATGTACATAAGTAATAGTAGTACTCCCTCCGTCTAGGTGTACAAGTCTTCCCTCCTTCTTGGTCACGGTGCACAACCAAAGATGACTTATTGACCTAGACGGAGGGAGTAGCACAGTCTGCAAGCATATATCGAGAGAGACGTGTAGTCCGATAGTATATAGTAAAGTTTGTGCTATATGCACGTACTTGCAAAATGCATACGAATACACAAGGTTTCCAAACTTTTCCCTTTTACATACTTAATTAAGGACGCTAAACATTCCTGAACGTTCGGGATTTATCATTTGCGTCCCAAAACTAATGAGATCGCCTTACGAAACAAAAATTATACTCCTCCTAAAAGCCACGACGCTCGCAGGAGCGCTTGCAGCGCGCCACGAGTGCCCTGGTGCGTGACCGTTTCCCAGCGCGCCGACACAACGCATCTTCCTCAGCCTCGCAACTCGCGAGGTGCTGATTGGCGGCTTGCCGGCGGGCGAGTGCGATCTCACCGGTGTGGTGATCCGGTGCCAGCAGGTACTCCTCCTCGCTGGAAGCGTGCACCCGGTTCACGTACCGCAAAGCGTAGATGAGGCGCTTGGGCCCGACTGCACTCAGGGCATCGGCACGGGCGTCCTCCGCCACCCTCACGGCCCTCGCACGAGCCTTCTGCCAAAGAGCCAATTGCCTGACTCTCTCGGACGCGACATAGGCCTCCCAGGCAGCTTGTTCCGTGGTGCGCTTCTCTTCCTCGGCCTTCTTCTCCGCCTCTATTTTGGCGCGCTCTGCTGGAGGCAAAGCCTCCCACAAGGCGACATCCATTTCTTTCCAAAGCTCCTCAAGGCTGGGGGGCACGGCGGGCGGCGCGGCGTTCTCCTCATAGCAGGGAGCCGACGCGTCCTCCGACGCGCGTGCTGGTGAGATTGGGAACACCGATGCGTCCACCTTGATGCGTTGCGGCGAGGAGCGGAACGCCGACGTGTCCTCCTCGACTAGTGGCGACAAGGAACGGAACGGCGACGCGTCGCGTCGCGGCAAGGAGCGGAACACCGACGCGTCCTCCTCGACTAGTGGCGGCGAGGAACGGAACGGCGACGCGTCGCGTAGCGGCAAGGAATGGAACAGCGACGCGTCGCGTAGCGGCGAGGAGCGAAACACCAACGCGTCCTCCTCGACTTGTGGCGGCGGGGAACGGAATGGCGACGCGTGACCGTCCGCGCGGTGCAGAGAGGGGCTCCTAGGGCTTGGGAGGGGCGATGCCATGGTGGTCGACGTGAGAGGGAGGGGAGGAGATAGCGATGAACGTGAATGTGAGGGGGAGGAGATAGCGATGTCGTGGGAGGCGCAGTATTTATACCGAGCAATGGCACACCTACGTAAGATATGAACTGAGCTGCACTGACTTAACTGCAGGTCCAGTTGCGTCAGTGACATGTGGGCCAGTCCCCTATTGGGCCCATATGTCAGTGACCCAATGCACCTGAAGTTAAGTAAAAGCTACATGGGCATATTTGATGGAATAAATTACGGGGGAGCGAAGGGGTGGAAATATTGCTGGTCACAACAGATTGGACGAGCGTGGGGGGAGGAGAGTCATGCATGCAGATTTTTTCACACGGAGTGGAGTGGTGGGACCGCCGGAGGGAGAAGGAGAGTTTGGCAGGCATATTGTTTCCACACATGGAGAGGAAAAGATTTGGAGATGAACGGGCTTCCTGTAGGTATGGGGAACGTTGCATAATAAGTCATCTTGCATGCCGGGCTAGGTATAGTCTCAAGTCATTAAAAACATACACGCCCCACACATGTTCATATTTCAAGGTGCACTAAATTATTGCATGTGATGATTAAGGCTAGCCATAATGGTGGTATCTTAGCTGGTATCATGCACACAGGAATAGCAAACATGCTGATGTGGCAAAGAATTAAAGAAGAGAGGGGGGTTAGAGTAACTAGTGTTCATGCATGCATTGGTAAACACATTTTTTTGTGAGGAACGACAACATTAGTTGAGTACTTTTGCCAACTTCAAAAACTATTCCACCGCCTCTACTATCTTGCTAAGAGTAGGTGAAAATTTTGAATCGAGCCCTTTAAACTAGAAGGGAGGTAGTGGTAATCTAATAGCTAAACTTGTTGTGATGACAAGATAGGACATGGCACACACCTGGACGGAGGAACTAGTTTGCATTGTGCATTTAAGTTTTGTCTGAAGTCAATGTACCTCTACTTTCACCAGACTTATAGAAAAATGTACTCCCTCTGTCTAGGTGTGTAAGCCATCTTATGAAAACCAAACAATCCCAAAACACGTAGGCGCGGTGCATTAACTTCTACCTCGTTTCTTGTTTTTTGACATACCAACCAATAATAGATGAGGGTGTGCATGTTTTTAATGACCTGAGACTATCAAACATGACATGAAGTGGTTAGTTCATTGCATGCAATACTATTAATTAGCAAATAAACATTAATGTCGCTCGTTTTCCCCTCGTCCTTGGTCACAGTGCACAGCCTAAGATGACTTACTCACCTAGACGGAGGGAGTATCAACATTCACAATGTCAAATCAATATTTTTACACCCATTATAAAACATAGTTCTTATACTCATTATAATCTGTATTGTAGATATTGATATTTTTAGTATAAAGTTGGTCGTGGGATTTCATTGATGCCTGTCAAAGCATGGAGGAAGCGGAGCTTAGGGCTTGCATTGCTGGCCTCTACATAGGTATTTCTCTTCATAATCCTGTAATTTTAGATACTGATTGCGCTTTTGTGGTAGCGTCTCTTGCATCGGGGGACTATGACAAGTCTGCTATGCATGACCTGAATATGAAAGTGTTGAGCATCTCGAAGTTGATCAACAATCTTCAATTGTCAAAGATTAGCCGTTCGGCCAATAAGGCGGCACACTTAATAGCTAAGTATAGCTTTGACAATAGATTAGATGGTATTCTTGTAAATAACGTACCGCCCTGTGTGGTGAATATTGTATCGAATGAGTGTACTGGTCTGGCTGGTTAATTAATATAAGGTGGTGTTCAAAAAAAGTATAAATTTGGTCAAACACTTTGCAAACGGTTGGCGGGAGTAAAAAGGACCAGAGGGAGTATCATGCATGCGGAGTAGGCAAAAAAATTTGCTCATTTATAGCCGATCGAAGTCTCAAAGGGCGCGACCGCGCGAGGGAGGCACGACGGTTGACGGAATTAAGTGAAGTTACATCCACACGCCGGCATGGCGTGCAAACAGGCAGAAGCTATACCGTCAGGCCTACGATATGGGTCTAGTAGACATGACATCTAGTGGGTCCCGCATACTTCTCGAGAACTCTTTGGGGGCTTGCAGCCGTTTATCCACCGGGTAAGCCAGCAACCCCACGCCATTTGCATGCCCTACTCGTCCCCGTCTTGTACCTCACAACAGTTTGCTCCCAGTCGCCCCGTCCTTTCACATTAGTTCGCTCCCAGTTTTTGCGGGGTACAACAGTTCAACTTCTCCTAACCCTCCTCCAAAATCCATGGCCTCCCAAATCTCCATGGTCTCCGCTGAGTACCAGGTTAGAGCCATCACCAGCGATCAGTTCATCATCATCTACACACGTGGATCTGTGACGGTGAAAGCATGGCTTGCTCGCTTCCTACGCATGTTCAATAGTTCAACGAATGAGTGGGTCGCTGGGCTAGATGTTGAGTACACCACAGTCCTGGGACAAGAGAAGGATCTAAAGGACGAAGAGAGGAAGAAGCCCGCAGTGATCCAGGTTTGCGTACATAATGTTTGCTTGGTCTACCACATATGCCATGCCGATGTTGAGTGCCAGGATTTTAAGAACTTCCTCAAGGACAAAAGAGTGAAATTCGTTACTGTAGACTTTAAGAACGACATGGATGTCCTGCATCGGATAGGTTTCGTTGTAGGCCAGCCCTTTGATCTCCAGAAGGCAAGCCTGGTGTCCTCCTCTCAACCTTCAATGCTGACCCTGGCAGCAGCCATGATTGATCCTTCGTACGCTAAACTGAAGAAACCTCATCACGAGTTTCATCATGCATGGGAGTCGAAGACATTAGATGAAGATCACATACTATACGCAGCAATGGATGCCTACCTTTGTTTAAATATCTACAAGGGTTGGATGAAGAAGCAAAGCCCAGTGTCCGGTTCGAGCAAAGAAGCATCGGCGAAGAGGAAGAGGAAGAGGGACGAGGATGAAGTCGAGGACGTGGACTCGGACTCCGAGTAGGTGGCAGTGCCGTCGCTCATGCTGGTTCTACTGCAGTGTCAAGCGGACTAGTTGCTTAGTTTATTTTCAAGGGTGTGTTGTGCCGAGGCCCCAACAGAACTATGTTTATGTTCTTTCTCATTATTTTAACTCTTTAGTACATACAGTACTACTAGTACTATGTCTTACTACTGTTCTTCTTGCAGTTGGTACTACTGCTCCAATCTTCGTGTTCCTACTGTACTTAATATGTTCGTACTAGTAGTATATTTTGGGTTAGTCGATTTGTGAAAGAAGTTCGACGGAGCGAAGGAAGAAGACGGCAGAAGAGGTGGAAGAAGCCCTTCTAGCCATCCATGTTGCATCAAACGGCTCACAAGAGTCGACTGACCCAAATTGCTCCTTCAGATTGCAGGATCCACGTGGCATTCAAGGTCTCGAAGGTAGATTCCGCTTCCACACCCGGTTTGCAGGCTCGAAGCGCGCGCGACCGGCTTTTGCCGCGACAGCCACCATGCGGGCCTCCTCTGCGCGGGCGGAGACGACAATGACATGCTAGTTCCTCATCGCCGGCGTGCTGGAGCACGCGCTCGTCCACCTCTTCGTATGTTGTGTGCATAGACGCGGCTCCACCAGCTGCTCGCGTGCTTGGCAGCACGGCAGCATGGCGAGGAGGGACTGCAGACGACGTGAGCGGGCGAGCCTTCGGCTTCATGGCACAGGGATGGCGGCGACATGGCGGTGATGGGCGAAAAATTGTTGGCCGGAGCAGGCGGGCGCCGGCATGCGCAACAGCGGCGGCGGCATAATGATGAGTGCGCGTGTGGGAGCTTACTTTAGTTTTATATAAGGTTGGTCAAACTTAAAAGAAAATCGTACTAGTACACGTAAACATTAGACTTAGGCAGCGCTTTTATTAGTTTTTTTTTGAAGTTAGTACCACAGCCACGATACGGAATCCTGTGCAAGCGCGTGAACCGCGGCCGCGCGGTCGATCGAACGGTGCGTCACCGTGCCGCGCTCGAAGGACATCCACCGAACCTTTTTGTGTGTGTGAAAACAATCCTCGAATATTACTCAACTTTTTTTCCCCGGAAAGTTCTTGACGCTGCAATATTTCCATATATTTGAATTTAGCTCCAGTTCGTGTTTATTTGGATTTGGACGTTTTAGGTGCGCCCTAGTTTTTTTTAATACTTATCTTGTGTGTGTGACTGAGAGAGAACGTGTGTATGTGTCCATATGTGTGTTGTGGAGAAGGGCAATGTAAAGACGGTGTGCTTGTGATACAGACATAGAGAGGTGTGAATGTGCAAATGATCATGCATGAGTGAGACATAGACAGATGCTGATACGTTGTGTATACATGAGAGAACGGTCTTCTAGTTTACTTGTGTGTGTGTGTGTGTGAGAGAGAGAGAGAGAGGAGCATCCTAACACAACAACCATCTCTCTCGATTCATCCGTCCCTCGCACGATCGCATGCAACACATGCATCAACACGCACATTTTGACACCCTCACCCGGCCCCTGCCAAACTCAAGGCACGCACAATCTCTTCGTGAATACCCATTTCTCTCCTTAGGTTTGTTTTCTCTCAATATCTGACACACACACACACACACACACACACACACACACACACACACACTCCCCCGAGCACACAATTCATCCCCATCCAAGGTTATATGGTGACCACTCTCGCTTGTGCTTCTTTGCACCCCAACATGCACAACACCTCAATCTTCAAAGAGGGCATCGAGCAGATCGAAGACGGCGACCACACCGCATTAGAGAATGCGGGGTCATTTGGAAGCAGGGTGATGTGACGACGGCTGACAGACTCCTCCCCCCACCCTCTCTCTCTCTCTCTTGCACAAAATTACCAATCCCTCTCTCCCCCGCACAAAATTGTCAATCCCTCAACCCACGAGATCCTTCCCCTCTCGTACATGTTTTTCCAGCTCTCTCATCATACATGTTGTCTCTTCTCCTTCCAAGTATACAGAATCTAGATGCACACGCATCTCACATATATTACATGTCTCCATCTTTCTCACAGACCTAACTTCTTCCTCTCTCTTTCTCTCTCTATCTCTCTCTCTCTCCGTCTCGTTAGGTTTGTCTCCTACTCTCTCTTCCACATACATACAATCTTTCCCGCCCTATCTGCTCCATCTTCAAAAGCTCTCACTGCACGTTTCATTCACACATTGGGATATGTCAAAATGTTGCTTCTATAATGGCTGATGTAGAGTTATGGTTGTTTTTGTTGCATCCTACAAAGTAATAACTATGAAATGCATTTAGATTCTCATTTGACTGGGATTATGTGAGTTTGAGCATGTTGTGAAGTACTATAGACCTTGTATACATCTTGGGATTCGACAATGATTGTAACTATTGAATTGTATAGACCATTACATTCGAAGTCAATAGCCTAATATATTTATTTCACAATTTCAACAAATGATTAGTTCACTACAAACTAAGAAAACAAATGTGTACTCCCTCCGTTTTTATTTAAGTCTGCATATTAGCATTGGTCAAAGTCAAGTTTTGTAAACTCTCAGAAAGCTTATAACAAAAAATATTAACATATACAATAACAAATAAATACCATTAGATTCATTATTGAATGTACTTTCACATCATACATATTTGTTATGGTAAATGTTTATATTTTTCTATAAACTTGGTCAAACTTTAGGAAGTTTGACTTCGGTCAAACCTAATATGCAGAGTTTACTACTACAACTCGCTAGTTGCTTAGCCGAATCACTCAACACGCCACACGGAGAGTCCAGTGTCACAAAATTTTGAGGTCGGCGGGAAAATCTCCCGTGACCCTGATTCGAGCAGTGGGAAGTTACCATCATAGCCTTCGGAACAGGCCTACGGATGACGCTTGGTATGGGGCTATTTTCGTAACTTCAGGTTCACCCTACCCAGCCAACCCCACCCCGGCACCCAGAGTAGTACACCTGAATACTCCCCATTTTCTATCCCCACCGCAAAATAGACTTCTCCACGGCACCGCAGCCTTCATGCTCCTCCCATTTACATCGGCTCACTCGTCCACCATAGCGCATCTGCCTCACTGATGACCTCGTATGATGCACTGGAGCCGGTCCATCGTCGTCGTCGTACACGGAGCCTCTTCCTCGGCATCGTCTTCCACGGTCTCGGATCTGCTTCCCGGAAGCCGACGCCAAGCGCAGAAGTACCACCGTCGTGGACAATGAACTAACTCCCATTGCCGACCATGACTCATAGAGGCCGCCGCGACCATCGTTCTCCTCCTCGATTGGTAATGTGTGTATTGAATCACTTAGCAGTACATGTGCAGTTCCAATTTTATTCATACCTACCCTTCAAATTTCCTGGGTACTATTGTTCCCGTAAAAGTAATTGGTTATAGCCTCCATTGTCCAATAGAATATCAGCTTGTAATTGTGCGTCGCTCCTGTATCGCGTTGTCCTTGGGTAGGTTTTTCATCTGCAACCAGTAGTGTGGCAAATGATGGAAAGGATTTTAGAACTAGCAAGATGCCCATGCGTTGCACGCATCAAGATGCATTTGTATGAGTAGTTTATCTTGTGGGAGAAAAGGATGAACGAGGGAAGGCCTTATTTGCAAATATGGAGAGGGGTATGGGTATCTTTTTGCAAAATTCCCATCTGTTTCCTTCCTATCTGTCAGATATAAATTGGACGGCCTATATTGCAAGAAAAAAAGTATAGAGAAAAAAGTAGACAGTAAAGGAAGCAGAGATAAATAATAAATATTAATATTAAATATTAAATATTAAATATAAGATAAATATAAGATAAATATAACAGTAGAGAAGAGAGTAGAGATAGCAGAGACGTCGGGAAAGGATCGCGCGCGCGTGGGAAAAAGCGGCCGGGCATGCGCTAGTTTTGGCGCGCGGCGTCCAGCGCGCTTTAGAAAATCCAACGCCCTCCCATCGCTCCATGCCTTACCACCGCTCTCTCCCTGCTCTGTGCCTCGCCAACACTCTCTCCCTGCTCTTTTTCGCCTCGCCACCGCCGCGCCACCATGCCGCTGCGTCGCCTGGAAACTTGGGGATACCGCGGCGTCCGTGCGCGCCCCTCCAGCGGCTTCTCCGCCGAGATCCAGTTCCGTGGGATGCGCCTCGGCCTCGGCAATTTCGACACTGCCAATGAGGCTACCCGCGCGTACGACGCAGCGGCGTGGCGCCTCCGGTGGCCTCATAGAACATTGAACTTCCCCAACGTGTCGACACGGGAGCGGGCGCAGGAGCTCGTGCCTCTGCCGCGGCTTAGCACTGACAAGGATCATTGCGACAACCGGAGGCGGGAGCACCATCTCGGCATCGTCGAGATGGACGAGGAAGCCATGGCGCTGTGGCGCCAACACTTCCCACAGGATATCATCAATGAGCGCGAGTTCTACGCAAAGGAGGGTGGAGAGGGATAAGAGGAGGGTAGAGCGAGCCGCCTATCACGAGGACAAGGGTAGGCGAAAAGCGGACGCTTAGTTCAACATGAGACTAGGAGCAGCGTCACCCTGGGAATCCGACGACAATCGGTATCTTCACGCCTACAGTCAGACGTCGAAGGAGGACATCACCAAGGAGGAGTTGGACGACGAGGAGTAGTTGAATTATCTTTTTTTATCTATCTTTGCTGAGAACTATCCTCTACTCTCTTGTATCTACTTCTCGATCTCAGCACTGTAAACGCTTTTTTAAAGCGCCATGCGTTGCGATTCTGTTGGAGATTCTCTAACATGGCAGACGAGTGCTTTAATGTTGCCCACAAGATGCGCAAGTATTACTAGTAGTATATTTTTCTTGCCATGTTCAGATTTTAAAACCATGAGTGCAAACATGCAGAGGAGCAATGAAGACCAAACACGGGATACTCGGGACATCTTCAAGGAGCGTGGAAAGTTAAAGAGGAGCTGCATCGAACCTGTAAGACGAGCTTTGGTAAGTAACACCCTTTCAATTACGTTCGTTTAGCCTCGTGTTCTTTGATGTGTATATGTTGTAGTTTCTGTTTCTCTTAAGCATGGTGTTCTTAAGAGTCTTAATCGTCCTAATGCTTTCGTTTTTAGCTTGATGTAGGAAGTGGGTGTTCTCACCTTATAGTCTGTTTTTATATTTCTTTTCCTTTTGAATTCACTTCTCCGAGTTTTGTTTATCTGGCTTCTACTAAATGGATCTAGGTTGCTCTGAGTATTGATCTAAAAAAGAAGTAACTTCATGTCAGGATGCAGTTCCTGCAAGGAGGGAAGTATGGTCAACCTCGAGATCATGTTTCCAAAATGAGGCTGGATTACACACAAGGTGCCAGTTCCCTAATTACGCTGGATTAGACACAAGGTGCAAATTCCCAGATGATGCTGGATTACACACAAGCCAGGTGGAGTCGTCAGCTGTTGTGTCCTCATGGCATTAGTAAAGGCTGAAAGAAAGCATGCAGCAACCCTTGAGAATGTAGCTGAGTTCCTAAAGAAGCGAAAAGAGCAATCAGATGCTCTCTTCACCCAAGCCAAAGAACAGATGGAAGAAGCCAGAAATAAGCTAGCAGAGGCAGAGCAGGCTAGGCGTCTCCTGCTATCTAAAACTGTTGTCAATACAAAATTTCCTTCATACTAGCTAGGTTCAAATGTTTATCCAGTCAGCATGCATGTTGTGATGTCTGTGCATCTACTGATGTGGCACAAAATGTTTTTTCCGGGTCATGTAATAATAGCAATTACTTTCCAAACAATAACAGACGAAGCATTGGACATGGTATAGTTCACGCGCAAGCCCGACATTCCAAGTTCAACTTCCACATCAAACTCATGTTCACAGATATCCGCACATTCATACATAATGTCCACAACCATGATTCACTTCAAAGCCAAAAAAATGTGAGGAGAGTTATAAATAAAGAAAAACCTCTACTAGTTCCTGCTACTATGCGAGCACAACAAGTCAAGACCATGCGTAAATTAATTATATTTTAGTCATTTTTGTGTTCTAAAATGCCTTCCGGCTTGCGGAAGGGCAGTCTTAAGCTGGTTGCACGCGGCGAGGAGGCGTGCTCAGCCGGGCCTACAGCGAGTGCGGCCCTCTTGGCTGGCGTGCCGGTTCAATGCCTGCGCTACGAGAGGTCGCGTCCGTGTCAGAGCAATCACTCCCTCCAGTCCTTTTTTGTCTGGGTATAACAAAATCTCGTTTTCTATTCACATTTTACAAGTAAAATTTGTGGACAAACTTTGACCCAAAGTACGATGTGGACTAGTAAACCAAAATGGAGGTAGTAGTTTTTTTTATCAAAGAAGGGTTTCCCCTTTCGATTTTCATTACTGAAAACCATCATCTAAATCTAAACCATAGTATTTGCCCTAGAACTACCAGGTTCTACATCTCGCAACATAAACCCATACAACCATACGCCAAGGAGGTACGTAGTACTATGAATTCCATTTTCGCTCCATACCAATCGTTCTAAAAACTACTTACTACTTATAACGTGCCATTGAAAATCAGAACTCTTAACCCCACTAAAAACGATATTTTAAACGTGGCTACTCGATTTGTGGCAACTGGCGAGCCACCGCGCTCCAAGTCGTTCACCTGTGGTCCCGACCATCAACTCCTACGGATGAAATTATCACGCGAGCTGACTATTCCTACAAAGGTGCTCCACCAAGTACCCGGTACCCACGAATGCAGCAATCGTGCACCTAGGGTTTTAGGGTTTATTTGTTAACGTCGCCTTTACGTAACACTCATGTGTGCGAGACAGCGAGAGGCCGACTGCGTGCGTGCACCTCTTCTCTTCGTATATGTACTCTACCGTTTGTCTGGTGTCCAAAAAATATAATAAGTACTAGCAATGTGCCAATGCGTTGCCACACGATCAAAGTAGATTAATACATATTCACCGATTTGATAGAAAAAA
Organism: Triticum timopheevii; assembly: GCA_963921465.1. Lineage (NCBI taxonomy): Eukaryota > Viridiplantae > Streptophyta > Magnoliopsida > Poales > Poaceae > Triticum > Triticum timopheevii. The sequence continues at coordinate 384,911,733 of OY997262.1, read as the reverse complement.
AGTCTAGTTTTGAAATACGTATATCACTAAAAATATGTTATGTTTCACTCAAAATATATTCCTTTGGCGGTTTTGATGAGATAAGGGAGGAATGTTGTTGGTTTCAAGATTCGAGAAGTGTTATATGTCTAATTTCTACTCTTACTAGCAAGATGCCCATGCCTTGCACGGAACATCAAGATCTTGTGGGAGAAAAGGATGAACGAGGGAAGGCCTTATCTGCAAATATGGTGAAGAGTGCGGGTAAATTGCCATATTTTCCTTCCTATCCGTCAGATATAAATTGGACGACCTACATTGCAGGATGGCAGGCCCACCATCATCACCAACTCTATTTTTTATCCCTACTCTTATAAAAAGCATTGTCGGTGATGATCGTGTGCCTGCCATCATGCAATATAGGTCGTCCGATATATATCCGACGGATAGGAAGGAAACTATGGCAATATTGCAAAAAGATACCCACACCCCTCTCCACATTTGCAAATAAGGCCTTCCCTCATTCATCCTTTTCCCCCACAAGATAAACTACTCATACAAATGCATCTTGATGTTCCGTGCAACGCATGGGCATCTTGCTAGTTGTTGCAAAAAGCCCATGTGTGTGTGACAGAGAGGGAGAGTGGAGGAGGACGGAGTGCATGTGTGACAAAGACACAAGGAGTGTGTGTGCGATAGATATCAGCTTAAAATGAGGTGATAGTGTGTGTATGTGTGTGTGTGTGTGCACGATCGAGAGGGCATGTCTCAAGAAGGGAAGAAAAAGCTACATAGATACAAGGAGCGGGAGAGAGCCATGTATGCGATGGTGGAAGCACGAGTGTGCAGGTGTATAAACCTATCTAGAGGCTAGCTAGTCGATAAATGTTTGTGAGAGAAATACGAGTTGGGGTGCGAAAGCGAGAGTTTTGTGTGTGTGTGAGAGAGATGGTAGTCGGGAAGGGGAGTGGAAGCAGGAGTTGTGTGTGTGTGTGTGTGTGTCTGTGAGAGAGAGAGAGAGGAGACGGTAGTCGGGGTTTTCTGATCGGTAAACAAATGAATAATGTTAGTCTGGGATGGAGACGAAAAGGAGACCGCAACAAATGTTGTGTCTATAGGAGAGAGAGCGAGAGAGAGAGAGAGAGTAATTTTAGTGGTATGAGTCATATGTAGAGACATATAGGGTGTGTGAGAGAATCCCATGGAGAGAAAGACAAAGTGAAAGACGAGTGGAGACTGTGTGTGTGGCGGTGAAAAAGAAAGCTTAGGTACCGAGTGATACCAGAGAACAGTAGAGACGTGAGAGATAATGAAAACCGTGTAATGTATAATGATAGGGAGAGTGTGACACTTCTCAAGGGAGATGTCGAGAGACCATGTTTGCGAGGATAGGAGAAACATGAAGTGAGCATGCGAGTGAGCTGGAGAAAAGAGAGTGATAGCTACCTGAAGGAGCATGCATGCGAGAGAGATGGGCGTGAAAGGAGTAAACAAAAAAGGGATTCAAATATTTGAATTCGAGATGATGATACATGAAATCCATACTCGAACCAAAATTGATCTATCAAACATGCATACTCATATGAATTCACGCACATCTATGTTATTTAATATGTAGATATTACTGATCCATACATTTTAGTAGAACATAATTTGGTTAAATTTTTTCGAATTCAACCTTAAGATTTCGAGATCGTTCTATTTGTAAACCATATTATACATATAAAGGAGCAGAATTCTTTGTTGTGCTTTTGAAAGTATATATAAAAAAAGATGTATATAGAATGTAATTCCAATTGAAAATGGATCCCGCCCCAAAAAAATAGAATACAAACGGGATTCGAATTGAGTTGGCACGAGCGTAAACATGCACTCTGCAAAATTTAAACCAAGCGGGGAAAGTCACAGTAACCGCCCGAAACCAAAATCTGCGAGACAGAAATTACTACTACCTATCCCTGCGACGCAAAGCCTATCTGCTGGATTTCTATAGGTTTCAATAGGGGTAGGTTTGTAATTTCACCCAAATGTGACGTAACCGCCTCTCACCCGGATTCATACACGGTGGGCGCCAAAACACAGTGTGTCCTCGGCCGAAATCGACTCCCTCCTCGATTCATATTCATACACAATGGGCGCCAAAAACAAACTCTCGTCGGCAAATATTCGGTGTATGCGAGATTACCGTCCTATCCCCAACCGACTAATGTTGATGTGATGTATAGAAATTTGAAACGGGGGCTAAGTTTATAAATTTCCTCGCATTTGAGACAAGCGCGCCCTGAATACATGGTTCCCCCTTCCTCTCTACCTCCCTTTTCCCCATTCGTACTCGGTGGGCACCAAAACACCCTCTCCACCCCACCCTCCTCCGTCCGCTGTCGTCTGCCACCCCATCCACCACCGTCCTCCTCCACCATGCCGGAGCTGATACGCCGGCGCCGCCATCCATTACAAGAGATTAACCTCTCTCATCCACGGCTTCGGACCGGGATCCTTGCATCCCGTCCTCTCGCTTCATCCCCATCGTCGTCCACCTTGCCGGTGCCGCTCCTACGACTGTCTCATCCACCGCGCCCTGCCACCACCGTCTACCCTCCTAGATCTGGTTCCACGCCGCCGATAGCCATCACTACCGCAGCACCGTCAAATTCTCAGCAGATGCGTACACGGTGCCACACCAGAGGCGGTACTCTTTCATATCTGCTCAACTTATTTATCGCAACAAGAAAATAGATCGCCACTGCTTTACTCTAATTTCTTGTCTTGGTTGCGAAGTTGCCTTTGTCCGGTTTGCACCTTCAGATCCGCCATGGCACGCTCAACACTATACTCCCAATGCTTATGGTTTTCCCCTTTTATATTCCACACTAGTTAAATCACAGTAGACTCGGTGGTTGTGGGGCCTCGCCGAACGAAGAAAACTCGACGTGGGTGGGGGTTGGGGCGTGGGTGGGGGGTGGGGGTGGCGGAGGAACACAGGCGGTGGGGGGCGGTGGTCCGGCCGGCAGCCCGTGCGGTGTTCTGTATGGGAAGAATCAGAGACAGGGAAGAAGATGGGTTAGGAGACGTAGGATCTTCATCCAACCGCCTGAAATGGTCGAGAGACAGCTAGGAGTTGCATTCTTAATGCGCTCTGGTTCATCATGTGTGGGCACTGCGCAACCAACATTTTATTATCCAACATATGCTTGCTCTTCTTTACCATGTTCCTCTTCTGTTCTTCTTTAATATGTACTCTCTCCATTCCTAAGTACAAGTCTTTGTATAGATTCCACCATGGACTACATATGGAGCAAAATGAGTGAATCTACACTCTAAAATGTATCTGGATACATTTGTATGTGATCCATAGTGGAAATCTTTACCAAGACTTATATTTTGGAACGGAGGGAGTATGATAGTAGTACAGTATGTTCCTTGTACTGAAGATGAGCAGGGACATTTGCAGTGTAGAGGTCTATACGGTCGGTTGTGATGGACACTTTGAGCCACTTTGATTCGTAGGATCTTGTAAACATAGGAATAGGATTTGTAGTGGCCTACCCACTTGAATCCTATAAGAATAGCAAGGAAATGCGGGGAGCTGTGTTGCCTTTTGTCGTGGTGGGCGCACGGCAGATGCCAAGGGATGGCTAAAGAGAGGAGGAGGCTCGAGGGCGCTGGTGGCCTCCAGAGGCGAGGTTGATATGCGCGGGCGCGGGACGCCGGACATACCCAGGTTCGGGGCTCTCCGGAGAGATAACACCCCTACTCCTGCTGCGTTTAGTTGGATGAGTACAATGTTGCTCCTGGAGCTGTGTGGGAGGAGAAAGGAGGCTGGCCGAGGCTTGGGGTGCTCCTTCTCCCTGGTGTTGCTATGCAGTGGCTAGTCCTATGCTTGCCTGCTTATCTCGTGTTGCTTTTGCCTCGTATGTCATATATCTCTGTAGGCGTTGGCTCCTGGAGGGTTTTATTGGTCAACCCACCCAGGGTTACAATGGTAATATGCCGAGTCGGTGGGTCCGTATTGTCAGTGTTTGGGGTACCGCGCTGGGTCCCGCTTGTGGGCTTGTGGTTCGCTGGGTTCCCCTAGGTGCGGGACAAACGTACCTAGGGGGACTGTGCACCGTCTTGTCAATCGTCATGGCGTGGCCGAGTCAAGCCACGCACAGTGTTCTCCGTCAGGCCGCCGCTTCCTGTCGTCAGCGGTGAGAGCGGGAACACTGTTGCCACGCCAGCCCTGGTCAGCGGGTAGGTAAGGGGCACTGTTGCCATGCTCCGGCTGACCATAGGCATGGGCGGGAGCACTGTAGTCTTGGTCATCGGTGATTGAGGTCTCGTCCCATCGTACGGCGTGGATGGGATGGGAGCTGACCCGTGGCCAGGTTGCCGTGGACGCCACGGGTGAGTTGGCTTATTGGGGAAGCCACGGTTGCGTCGGGTTGAACCGCCTTGCGCCAGCTGCTGTGGCTGGGTCGACGTACCTTGCCGAGTCGAGGGTCTTGGCCGGGTTACGGTCCCTGCCGGGTCGAGCAACCCGGCTTGGCGCACGCTGGTTTGCGGGGCGATGCGGGCCCCGCTGTTTTTGAAATAGATCCGGGTTCTGTTGCCTGCCCAGGGTTCATCCCCCCGACAGTAGTCCCCGAAGCTGTGAAGGTCCGCCGTCTTCGGATGAGTGGGCCTTCACAGCTTCCCCCTTGAGCAAGGCGGAATCTGCGAATGCCGGGTCAGCAACACCCACTGTGTGCCGGTTTTCTCGGAAACTGGGTCACGACATCCCGGCCGTGGCGGGAACCGACGAGTCCGTCGAATCTTGAGGCGATCCCTCGGGCTTCGCGCAGGCGCCACGTGGTGCCCGGAAGTCGGAGGGGCCTGACAGGCCACGCGCGTGACGGGACTGGGCGACGGGCCGGGGCCCTCTTGCTGCCTCACGCCCTTGGCCACGCGTGCGGATTTATTACAGCGTCTGGGGGCCGGTTGCACTTTCCCGCGCAGTTAGTGCGTGTGTACGTGCGCACTTATTGCGGGGTAGTGGAATGAGCGCATGCAGACGATACCACTCCCCCATGTTTGAACCGGGGGTTATAAATTGAGGGGGGCAAGGGGGCGGCAGACATTATTCTCGCTCGCGCCCTCCTGTCCCCCTGCTCCCACTCTGCTTGTTGCCACCGACGCACAACTACGCACGCGGCCCTGAGCAGTGATCTTCTCCGTCGTCTTTCTTCCTCTTCTTCTTCCGGTGATGTCACCGCCGTCGGGCTCCTGGATGGGCTCGACCGTCACCCCCGACGACATCACCTACCTTCGGTCCTCGCGGCGCCTGCCGCAGGAGATGGACGTCGGTGTCCGTCTGCCGCACGGCGAGCAGAGGCCCCGGCCCGAGGGGCAGGAGCGCGTCGTCTTCCTCACGCATTTCGAGCGTGGCTTCGGGTTGCCGGCGAGCACTTTCTTCCGCGTGTTCCTGGAGTTCTTCAGGCTCCAGCCGCACCACCTTGGCGCCGACGCCATCGTCTAGCTCTCCGGCTTCATGACCCTATGCAAAGGGTACCTGGGGGTCGAGCCAACCATCGACCTCTGGGCGCGCTTGTTCTCCTTGAAGCAGCAGGGCCCGTCGGCCGGGGAGTTTGCCGACTGCGGGGCCACCGTCATCTCGAAGCGGTCGGGGGCGGACTTCCCGAAGATCCCGCTCGAGGATTCTGCCAAGTGGCAGAACTCCTTCTTCTACGTCCCCAACCACGGTGCGGACCACATCAATCTTCCCCCCTTTGCTGTCGCGCCGCCGCAGGTGAAAACGAACTGGGGCCACTCGCTCCGGCGCCCGTCGCAGGAGATCGTCAACCTCTGCGAGCGGGTCACGGTGATGAAGACGAAGGAGGGGCTCACTAGCACCGACCTCCTTGCCGCGTTCATCACCAGTCGGGTTCTCCTGCTTCAGAGGCGCTCCTACCTCATCGGCGAGATGATCGGGCTTCAGGACCCCAACCGGATGGGGTCGACGCGGCTGTCTACGGAGCAGGTCGTGCTAGGCATGAACAACATCTCCAAGGCCAACCTTGGAGAGGACTGGTGATTCGGCAAGGCGCCGTAAAGCCAGGCGAACCCGGCGCCGCAGGTGAGCGTCTGGTCTTGTTATTTTTTCGCCGCGCATCTTCTCATTCGTCCCGACGCGTCACGGGAGATTCTTCTGAACACGAGCCAACATCCTTACGCCCGGGCTCCGTCGCAGGTGGCGCCGGTGGCACTAGAGGAGCCCGCGGCTCATGGCGGCGAGGAGGTGGCCGAGTCCGACGTCGATGTTGGGCATCGCCCGGGTAAGCTTCAAATCTTTCTCTTCTTCATTTTTCTTGAATCATTTGGGTGCGTTGCAGCGTAGGCAAAGATGACGCCGGTTGTTGGTGTAGCGGCGTTGGGCAGGGGAGGCGGTGAGGCGGGCAGAGCCGGGTCCTCGCATGGGGCGGCGCCGAGCCGTCCGCACGGAAAGGACAGCATCGTGCCACGACCCCAGGCCCCGAAGCGCACGGCAGATCCGGCCGAGCCTAGGAGGCCGGCCAAGAAGAGGCACGCGGAGCCGACACCGGTCCCGGTCTTGTCGGGGTAAGTCTTACTTCTTGCTTGCGCCTGGATTTCTTAGGCCAGCCTTGTCTTTCGCTTGTTCATTCTTCTTTTCTCTTCAGGTCGCCGATCGCGCTGGCGAGGGCGGCGGCGGAGGCCACGGCCATCGAGGGGGCCGCGTTCCGCAGGAGCCGGTCCAACCTCGCTGGCCTGGCCGGGGAGGAGGGACGGGGCGACTCAGACCTCGGCCTGGACCTGGATGACGCCGAGGCCTTGGCCTGGCAGGATAGGAACCGGGCTGAGGCGGAGTTGGAGGCGGTGTCGGTTCGGGCTTAGACCGACGAGGCGGCGGCATGGGCGCGAGGCGGCGCGGAGCCAGCCTGGCGCGAGATGCCAGAGGGCACAGTGGTGGCGGCGACGGTTTTTGAGCCGTCGACGGTGAGGGAGCGCGGCCGTGGAGGTTGGGCTGAGGTGGTGGTCCTCGACCGGGAGGTCGTAGAGGTGGGGGGCGATACCCCGCCGCAGGCTGACGTGGTCGAGCGCGCGGGGGCCGATGGCGATGGAGGCGGCGTCGCTTTGGAGGAGGCACCGCGGGCGGCGGTGCCAGAAGCGCTGCCGATTATGGAGGAGGCACCGCAGGCGGCGGTGCCTGAGGTGGCGATATAGGGCGTCCCGGCGTCCGAGGAGGTGATGGCGCCGGGAGGGGCGTCGGAGGAGGTGTTGGCCGCGTCGCAAGCGGCCAGCAGTGGGCGTGCCTTGGTGCTCCGTCCGGGAGGACGCCGAGCCGTCGTGCCGCAGGGCGCGACCGTCTTTGGGCCCCAGACCCAGGAGGAGGCGGCGCTGGACGCTGTTAGCCGCCGCCTGCGAGGTCGGCCGGAGTGGCTTGAGGCCTTCGCTCAGGCCGAGGTGGAGTGGACGCACGACTTGGAGTGCGCCGTCTTGGTAAGTTCTTCTTTCTTCTTGTTTTCTTGTGATTTCATCTTGGTGGGGGCGCGTTAGCGCACCCACTTGGTGTAGCCCCCGAGGTTCGGGTCAACTATGTAGTAGTTGGGTCGAACCTTAGGAGCGTTGGCCTAGTTCTAACTTTGGTATGCTCTCAGCACCTTGACGCCTTCCGGGTTGCCGCCTTCAACCGGCTTCTGGGCAAGCATCGGGAGCTCAGGGAGCAGCTTGCTGCGAAGGAGGAGGAGGTTCGCGTCGCTGCAGGTACTTTTTGTGTTCTTTCTTCTAGTGGGGGCGCGCTAGCGCACCCACTGGGTGTAGCCTCCGAGATTCGGGCCAACTGTGTAACAGTTGGGCCAAATCTTAGGTCATGTCTTTTTCTTTCTTTCTGTTGAGTCCTTTTTCTTCGCAGCCGAGGTGCTGTCTTGGCGGACCCGGCTATTCCGGGCCGGTCATCATTATGATCGGCATGTTGCTGACACCGGCCATCTCGGCGTTGAGGCGGCGCAGGCGAGGGCGGAGGCGGCCGCGGCCCGACGGTCTCTTGATGAGGCCAACTGGCTGCACGAGCAGCTAGCGGGTTACAAGAGCCGCCTCAAGGCCGAGGTGGAGCTTCTTAAGGCGGAGGCCGGCAAGGTGGAGACACAGCAGGCCCTGGTCGAGGCGGACCAGCAACGCGGTCAGCTGGTCGACGACAAGGGTCGGCTCCAGGCCGAGGTGGAGCATCTGCGGGAGCAGGCCACCACGGCTGAGGAGGCCCGTCAGGCCGAGGCTCGCCGCCGTGAGGCGGCCGAGAAGGCGGCCGAAGACAAGGACGCTGAGCTGAAGGCGGCCCTTGCTAAGGCGGCTGACCTAGAGAAGGCGCTCGGGGAGCGGGACCGCGTCTTGGAGCGGGAGCGACGTGGTACGGTGCTCGAGGCGCAGCACCTGGAAGAGTCTTTCTCCAGTAAGTGTTGCTTCTTCGTTGTTTGCCGGGTCGGGACCCGGCCCTTCCTTCCTTGTTGTTCTTCTAACTTGCTTCTTCTTTGGCTGCAGGGGCCTTTCCGGAGACGCAACGGCCGGCGGAGGAAGCCGTCCGCTATCAGCGCGATCCGACCGACGTTGTTGGGTCCGGGACGGATCTGCTGACGGCCTGGACCTTCCCGGAGATCATTGCCGCTGCTGAGGCCCGGCTGCGGCTCTTGGGGACACAGATGGAGCGGCTGTCTCGGGCCGGCACCGCTATGACGGCGGCCCTGTGGCCGGACTCCGTCCATCCGCGTAGCTTTTCGCGCCTGGCGTGCTGGCTGGAGATGGGCCTGGATCACCTTAGCGACTGGCGCATTTCCGCCTTCCGGGCCGGTGCTGAGATGGCACTCCGGATCATGCTGTCTTGGCATTCGGATCTTCAGCTGGACGCCTTGATGTGTCAGCGCACTTGTTCGGAGCAGTTGCTGCAGGAGCAGGCCGGCCAGATCGCCTCCCGGGCTAGCTATATCGCCGAGTTCGCTTTCCACGATGAGTTCCATCCGAAGCGGATGGAAGACGGCGCGGTCGTGGATGGCGACGACTACGGCTTGCTTCTTCGCGACCCAGAGGGCAGCTCAGAGGAGACGGGCGTCTACGGCGACGCGGAAGCCGAAGAGGACACCGGTGCTTCGCCAGACCCGGAGGCCGACAGGGGGGAGCCGTCGACGTTGCGACGCGGCGCTGGGAATGCCTGAGAATCCTTGTAGAAAACTTTGTTAAGTAGCAGGTCCACCCACCCACTGGAGGTTTTCAGGGTGTAATGAACTTGGGCCGTGGGCCTTTGCTTGAAACATTTATGTGTAAATGTTGTGAGTCTTTATTTGCTCTTTGCCTTCTGCTTTTTTCGAACTTATTTCATGCGTTGCTCCTCTCTAAAACTCCCCCCCCCCCCCCCCGCGAGTCAGACGGCCGAGGCTCCGGTCCGTGACATGGAGTTCGTCTCTTCAAGAGGCGCACACAGGAGTTGGGTCCTTTAGAAGCGTTGAGCGCGAGCGAAACACCCACTGGGCCGGCTGGCGCCAATCCGGCTTGGCCGGTTGGTGAGCAGCCGGTCGTGCGGCTAACTTAGTTGACGAGCGTCGGGCCGGGTTGGTCGACCCGGCGGCTTTTGATTTAGTGTATGAATCATAGGGGAGCTTTGGCCCGTTGTGCTTGCCCGCCGTCAGCCAGAGCTGGATCTGCGGTTTTAGGGCGAAGTGGGGGACTATGGCATCTGATGTCTACTACACAACCTTCTTCTTGTAGACGTTGTTGGGCCTGCAAGTGCACAGGTTTGTAGGACAGTAGCAAATTTCCCTCAAGTGGATGACCTAAGGTTTATCAATCTGTAGGAGGCGTAGGATGAAGATGGTCTCTCTCAAGCAACCCTGCAACCAAATAACAAAGAGTCTCTTGTGTCCCCAACACACCCAATACAATGGTAAATTGTGTAGGTGCACTAGTTCGGCGAAGAGATGGTGATACAAGTGCAAAATAGATAGTAGACATAGGTTTTTGTAATCTGAAAATATAAAAACAGCAAGGTAGCAAGCGGTAAAAGTGAGCGTAAACGGTATTGCAATGGTAGGAAACAAGGCCTAGGGTTCATACTTTCGCTAGTGCAAGTTCTCTCAACAATAATAACATAGATAGATCATATAACAATCCCTCAACATGCAACAAAGAGTCACTCCAAAGGCACTAATAGCGGAGAACAAACGTAGAGATTATGGTAGGGTACGAAACCACCTCAAAGTTATTCGTTCGAATCGATCTATAAAAGAGTTCGTACTAGAATAACACCTTAAGACACAAATCAACCAAAACCCTAATGTCACCTAGATACTCCATTGTCACCTCAAGTATCCGTGGGTATGATTATACGATATGCATCACACAATCTCAGATTCATCCAACCAACATAAAAGTACTTCAAAGAGTGCCCCAAATTTTCTACCGGAGAGTCAAGAACGTGTGCCAACCCCTATGCATAGGTTCATGGGTGGAACCCGCAAGTTGGTCACCAAAACATACATCAAGTGGCACATGATATCCTATTGTCACCACAGATAATCACGGCAAGACATACATCGAGTGTTCTCATAAAGACTCAATCCGATAAAATAACTTCAAAGGGGAAACTCAATTCATCACAAGAGAGTAGAGGGGGAGAAACATCATAAGATCCCACTACAATAGAAAAGCTCGGGATACATCAAGATAATGCCATAGAGGAACACGAGAGAGAGAGAGAGAGAGAGAGATCCGACACATAGCTACTGGTACATACCCTCAGCCCCAAGGGTGAACTACTCCCTCCTCGTCATGGATAGCGTCGAGATGATGAAGATGGCCTCCGGTGATGGGATCCCCCTCCGGCAGGGTGCCAGAGCAGGGTCCCGATTGGTTTTTGGTGGCTACAGAGGCTTGCGGCGGCGGAACTCCCGATCTATCTTCTGTTCTGGAAGTTTTAGGGTACAAGAGTATATATGGGTGCAGGGGGTACGTCGGTGGACCTCCGGGGTGCTCATGTGGTAGGGGGGCGTGCCCAGGGGGGCGCGCCCCCCACCCTCGGGGGCAGCCCGGGACTCCCCTGATGTGCACTCCAAGCCCATCAGGTTGGTTTCCTTCCAAAATTAACTTCTTCAGTAGATTTCGTTCCGTTTTGACTCTGTCTGATATTCCTTTTCCTCGAAACACTGAAATAGGCATAAAACAGCAAATCTGGGCTGGCCCTCCGGTTAATAGGTTAGTCCCAAAAATAATATAAAAGTGGATAATAAAGCCCAATATTGCCTAAAATAGTAGATAAAGTAGCATGGAGCAATCAAAAATTATAGATACATTGGAGACGTATCAAGCATCCCCAAGCTTAATTCCTGCTCGTCCTCAAGTAGGTAAATGATAAAAAAGAATTTTTGATGCGGAGTGATACTGTGGCATAATTTCAATATAAATCTTCTTAATTGTGATATGAATATTCAGATCCAAAAGATTCAAGACAAAAGTTCATATTGACACAAAAATAATAATACTTCAAGCATACTAATCAAAGCAATCATGTCTTCTCAAAATAGCATGGCAAAAGAAAGTTCATCCCTACAAAATCATATAGTTAGGCTATGCTTCATTTTCGTCACACAAAGATGTTCCCAACTTCTATACCCCCAATGACAAGCCAAGCAATTGTTTCATACTCAAATAATCTCAAACTCTTTCAACCTTCACGCAATACATGAGCGCGAGCCATGGATATAGCATTATGGGTGGAATAGAATATGATGATGGGGATTTTGTGGAGAAGACAAAAAAGGAGAAAGTCTCACATTGACGAGGATAATCAAGGGGCTATGGAGATGCCCATCAATTGATGTCAACATGAGGAGTAGGGATTGCCATGCAACGGATGCACTAGAGCTATGAATGCTCAACAAAAGAAAACTAGTGGGTGTGCATCCAACTCGCTTGCTCACGAAGACCTAGGGCATTTGAGGAAGCCCATCATAGGAATATACAAGCCAAGTTCTATAATGAAAAATTCCCACTAGTATAAAAAGACTTATGAGACTCACTACATGAAGAACAAGGTGCTACTTTGAAGCACAATATATGAGACTCACTCCATGAAGAACGAGGTGCTACTTTGAAGCACAATATATGAAACTCACTACATGAAGAACAAGGTGCTACTTTGAAGCACAAGTGTGGCAAAAGGATAGTAACATTTCACCTTCTCTCTTTTGCTCTCATTTTTTGGGCCTTCTCTTTTCCTTTTTTTTGGCCTTTCTCCTTTTTTTCTTTTTTTTTTAATATTTTTTTTTGTCCGGAGTCTCATCCCGACTTGTGGGGGAATCATAGTCTCCGTCATCCTTTCCTCACTGGGGCAATGCTCTAATAATGATGATCATCACACTTCTATTGATTACAACATGAGGATTACAACTTGAAACTTAGAACAAGATATGACTCTATATGAATGCCTCCGGCGGTGTACCGGGATGGTGCAATGAATCAAGAGTGACATGTATGAAAAATTATGAACGGTGGCTTTGCCACAAATACGATGTCAACTACATGATCATGCAATGGCAATATGACAAAAGTAATGTATGTCATGATGATGATGAACAGAACGGTGGAAAGTTGCATGGCAATATATCTCGGAATGGCTATGGAAATGCCATGATAGGTAGGTATGGTGGCTGTTTTGAGGAAGATATAAGGAGGTTTATGTGTGATAGAGCGTATCGTATCACGGGGTTTGGATGCACCGGTGAAGTTTGCACCAACTCTCAAGGTGAGAAAGGGCAATGCACGGTACCGAAGAGGCTAGCAATGGCGGAAAGGTAAAAGTGCGTATAATCCATGGACTCAACATTAGTCAAAAGAACTCATATACTTATTGAAAAAATTTAGAAGTCATCAAAAATCAAGTACTACGTGCATGCTCCTAGGGGGATAGATTGGTAGGAAAAGACCATCGCTCGTCCACGACCACCACTCATAAGGATGCACAAGCCAGGTACACTTCATGTTTCAAATTTGTTACACAACTTTAACCATACGTGCATGCTACGGGACTTACAAACTTCAACACAAGCATTTCTCAAATTCACAATCACCCAACTAGCACGACTATGATATTATCACCTCCATATCTCAAAACAATTATCAAGCATCAAACTTATCTTAGTATTCAACTCACTCAAAAGAAAGTTTCACATATCTTGAACACTAAGTATGTTAACATTAAGCAAACTACCATGCTATTAATGACTCTCAAAATAATCTAAGTGAAGCATGAGAGATCAATAGCTTCTTTAAAACAAATCTACCACCGTGCTCTAAAAGATCTAAGTGAAGTATTAGAGCAAAAATTATCACGCTCAAAAGATATAAGTGAAGCACTATGAGCAATAACAAAAACTACTCCGAAAGATATAAGTGAAGATCAATGAGTAGCTAAATAATTATGAAACTATGTGAAGACTCTCCCATTTAATAATTTCAGATCTTGATACTTTATTCAAACAGCAAGTAAAGCTAAATAAAACTACATTGCAAGGATAGCACAACTCATGTGAAGAAGCAAAAACTTAGGCTCAACCGATACTAACCGATAGTTGTTGAAGAAGAAAGGTGGGATGCCTACCGGGGCATCCCAAAGCTTAGATGCTTGAGACTTCTTGAAATACTATCTTGGGGTGCCTTGGGCATCCCCAAGCTTGAACTTTTGTGGCTCCTTAATTCCTCTCATATCATGGTTTCTCTTCTTTTTATCAAAAGCTTCATTCACAACAAACTCAACAAGAACTCGTGAGATAGGTTAGTATAAACCAATGCAAAACCTTATCATATTCTACTGTAACAAATCACTTAAATTATTTTTCAACAATGCATACTAAATGCCTCTGCATATTTAACACTCCTATCCTCAAATAGAATCATTAAACAAGCAAACATACGCAAACAATGCAAACATAACAGCAATCTGCTAAAACAGTACAGTCTGTAAAGAATGCAAGAGTATCAATACTTCCCTGACTCCAAAAATTATGAACTAAAATTCCCACTCTAATAAATTTATCAGAGCTTAATATGCAAAAATATTCAATGTTATACCATGCTCTGAATTTTCTAGGGAATTTTTGCAACAGCGGTAAACTTTCTGTTTTCAAACAGAAACATGCATACAAGCAAAATAAGCATGGAAAAGGCTATCCTTGACTTTTTTATTGAACCTAAAGATGCAAAACATTATTCTAACTAACAGCAATCAAAAAACTAACAAAATAAAATGACGCTCCAAGCAAAACACATATCATGTGGTGAATAAAAATATAGCTCCAAGTAAAGTTACCGATGAACAAAGACGAAAGAGGGGATGCCTTCCGGGGAATCCCCAAGCTTAGGCTCTTGGTTGTCCTTGAATATTACCTTGGGATGCCTTGGGAATCCCCAAACTTAGGCTCTTGCCACTCCTTGTTCCATAGTCCATCGAATCTTTACCCAAAACTTGAAAACTTCAACCACACAAAACTCAAAACAAAACTCGTAAGCTCCGTTAGTATAAGAAAATAAAACCACCACTTAGGTACTGTAATGAACTCATTCTAAATTCATATTGGTGTAATATCTACTGTATTCTAACTTCTCTATGGTTCATACCATTCAATACTAGCCATAGATGCATCAAAATAAGCAAACAACACATAGAAAACAGAATCTGTCAAAAACAGAACAGTCTGTAGTAATCTGTATCAAACGTATACTTATGGAACCCCAAAAATTATGAAATAAATTGATGGACCTGAGAAATTTGTCTATTAATCATATGAAAAAAGAATCAACCTAAAATCACTCTCCATTAAACAATGGCAGCTAATCTCGTGAGCGCTAAAGTTTCTGTTTTTCACAGCAAGATCACATAAACTTCACCCAAGTCTTCCCAAAGGTTCTACTTGGCACTTTATTGAAATAAAAGCTATAAAACATGATTACTACAGTAGCATAATCATGTGTGCACACAAAAAAGGTAAGGATAAATATTGGTTTGTCTCCTAACAAGCGCCTTTCTTTAATTCCTTTCTAGCTAGGCATGATGATGGCAATGATGCTCACATTAAAGATAAGAACTGAAACATAAAGGGAGCATCATGAAGCATATGACTAGCACATTTAAGCCTAAACCACTTACTATGCATAGGGATTTTGTGAGCAAACAACTTATGAGAACAATAATCAACTAGCACATGAAGGTAACACAAGCATAGCTTCAAGAATTTAAGCACATAGGGAGGAAAATTGACATTATTGCAATTCCTACAAGCATATATTCCTCCCTCATAATAAATTTCAGTAGCATCATGAATGAATTCAACAATATAACAAAGCACCTAAAGCATTCTTTTCATGATCTACAAGCATAGAAAATTTACTACTCTCAACATGAGCAAAATTCTTCTCATGAATAGTAGTGGGAGCAAACTCAACAAAATAACTATCATATGATTGAAAATTAAGATCAAGATGACAAGTTTCATGGTTATCATTATTCTTTAAAGCATACGTGTCATCACAATAATCATCATAGATAGGAGGCATGCTTTCATCATAGTAAATTTGCTCATCAAAGCTTGGGGGACAAAAAATATCATCTCCATCAAACATAGCTTCCCCAAGCTTGTGGCTTTGCATATCATTAGCATCATAGATATTCAAGGAATTCATACAACAACATTGAAATCATGCTCATCATTCACATATTTCATGCCAAGAATTCTATGTAATTCTTCTTCTAGTACTTGAGCACAATTTTCCTTTCCATCATACTCACAAAAGATATTAAAAAAATGAAGCATATGAGACAAACTCAATTCCATTTTTTTAGTTTTCTTTTATAAACTAAACTAGTGCTAAAACAAGAAACAAAAAGATTCGATTGCAAGATCTAAAGATATACCTTCAAGCACTCACCACGCCAAAAAAGAGCTTAGTTGACGGAGTGTGAGTACACTTTACCTAGCCTACCCGGCAATGGCGCCAGAAAAGAGCTTGATGTCTACTACACAACCTTCTTCTTGTAGACATTGTTGGGCCTGCAAGTGCACAGGTTTGTAGGACAGTAGCAAATTTCCCTCAAGTGGATGACCTAAGGTTTATCAATCCGTAGGAGGCGTAGGATGAAGATGGTCTCTCTCAAGCAACCCTGCAACCAAACAACAAAGAGTCTCTTGTGTCCCCAACACACCCAATACAATGGTAAATTGTGTAGGTGCACTAGTTCGGCGAAGAGATGGTGATACAAGTGCAAAATAGATAGTAGATATAGGTTTTTGTAATCTGAAAATATAAAAACAGCAAGGTAGCGAGCGGTAAAAGTGAGCGCAAACGGTATTGCAATGGTAGGAAACAAGGCCTAGGGTTCATACTTTCACTAGTGCAAGTTCTCTCAACAATAATAACATAGATAGATCATATAACAATCCCTCAACATGCAACAAAGAGTCACTCCAAAGCCACTAATAGCGGAGAACAAACGTAGAGATTATGGTAGGGTACGAAACCACCTCAAAGTTATTCATTCGGATCGATCTATAAAAGAGTTCGTACTAGAATAACACCTTAAGACACAAATCAACCAAAACCCTAATGTCACCTAGATACTCCATTGTCACCTCAAGTATCCGTGGGCATGATTATACGATATGCATCACACAATCTCAGATTCATCCAACCAACATAAAAGTACTTCAAAGAGTGCCCCAAAGTTTCTACCGGAGAGTCAAGAACGTGTGCCAACCCCTATGCATAGGTTCATGGGCAGAACCCGCAAGTTGGTCACCAAAACATACATCAAGTGGCACATGATATCCCATTGTCAGAACAAATAATCACGGCAAGACATACATCAAGTGTTCTCATAAAGATTCAATCCGATAAAATAACTTCAAAGGGGAAACTCAATTCATCACAAGAGAGTAGAGGGGGAGAAACATCATAAGATCCCACTACAATAGCAAAGCTCGGGATACATCAAGATCGTGCCATAGAGGAACACGAGAGAGAACACGAGAGAGAGAGAGAGATCAAACACATAGCTACTGGTACATACCCTCAGCCCCGAGGGTGAACTACTCCCTCCTCGGCATGGATAGCACCGGGATGATGAAGATGGCCTCCGGTGATGGGATCTCCCTCCGGCAGGGTGCCGGAACAGGGTCCCGATCGGTTTTTGGTGGCTACAGAGGCTTGCGGCGGCGGAACTCCCGGTCTATCTTCTGTTCTGGAAGTTTAGGGTACAAGAGTATATATGGGTGCAGGGGGTACGTCGGTGGACCTCCGGGGTGCTCACGAGGTAGGGGCGCGCCCAGGGGGCGCCCCCACCCTCGGGGCCAGCCCGAGACTCCCCTGACGTGCACTCCAAGCCCATCAGGTTGGTTTCCTTCCAAAATTAACTTCTCCAGTTGATTTCGTTCCGTTTTGACTCCGTCTGATATTCCTTTTACTCAAAACACTGAAATAGGCATAAAACAGCAAATCTGGGCTGGGCCTCCGGTTAATAGGTTAGTCCAAAAAATAATATAAAAGTGGATAATAAAGCCCAATATTGCCTAAAACAGTAGATAAAGTAGCATGGAGCAATCAAAAATTATAGATACGTTGGAGACGTATCGGCATCCTAACTTTATCAGGAATCACCAAGTAAAGCGGCGGGGTGCTGATCGAGTCGGCCAGCCCCGGAGCCCCCGGGTCGAGCTAGTCGAGCCGGCGGCCGGGTTCGGTGGTAAAGTGATGCAAAATATGGACGCAATAAATTGGTCGGCAAAAGGCAGCCCCCGAGTCTCGTTCGGGGACCCCATAGTTTTATATGCTTACAAAAGGCGTCGATACATACATTTGTGCGACTAACTGCAAAACGGATGCAGGAGTTCCATGTTCCACGGCCGAGTCGTTTCTTCACCGGCGGTGTCCCTCTTGCGCTTCTTCGACTTGCGCGTGTCGATGAGGTAGTAGGCATTGCGATCGCGCAACGTCCTGCTCATGATGAATGGGCCCTCCCATGGAGAGGACAGCTTGTGCTGGCCTGCCTGCTCTTGGACGAGTTGGAGAACGAGGTCGCCTTCGCGGAATGCGAGAGGCTTGATCTTCTTGCTGTGGTAGTGCCTCAGGCCTTGCTGGTAGATAGCCAAGAGGCTAAGTGCCAGAAGGCGTGCCTCTTCGAGCAGGTCGACGCCGTCTTCGCGTGCTTCTCTTGCTTCAGCTTCGGTGTACATCGTGACACACAGCGAGTCGAACTCGACGTCGGTCAGGATGATGGCTTCAGATCCGTAGACGAGGAAGAACGGGGTGAACCTGGTCGACCGGTTTGGTGTTGTGTGCAGACTCCAGAGAACTGCAGGCAACTCGTCAAGCCAACTGCCGGGTGAGCGGATGAGTGGCTCGACGAGTCGCGGCTTGATGCCGGACAGGATGAGTCTGTTGGCCCGCTCGACCAGCCCGTTGGACTGTGGATGTGCCACGGAGGCCAGGTCGAGGCAGATGCCGGAGACGGAGCAGTATTGCTCGAGCGCGCCCTTGGCGAAGTTGCTGCCGTTGTCGGTGATGATGCTGTTCAGCATGCCGTAGCGCACCGCTATGTCCTTGACGAACCGGACGGCTGTTGGCCCGTCCAATTTCTTGATTGGTCTTGCCTCGATCCACTTGGTGAATTTGTCCACCGCCACCAGTAAGTGCGTCATGCCGCCTCGAGCGGTTTTGAAGGGTCCCACCATGTCGAGTCCCCACACCGCGAAGGGCCAGGCGATCGGTATGGTGCAGAGTGCTGATGCCGGCTGGTGGTTGCGTTTGCTGAAGCGCTGGCATCCTTTGCACTTGAGGACGAGCGACTCTGCGTCTTCGAGGGCCGTTGGCCAGTAGAAGCTGTGGCAGAACGCCTTGGCCACGAGGGATCGTGATGCGGCGTGGTGCCCGCACTTGCCCTGGTGAACGTCAAGGAGGATGTCGATGTCGCGATCCTGCTCGACGCAGCGCTGGAACACCCCGGTGCAGCTGCGCTTGACGAGCTCGTTGTTGATGATGCTGTAGGCGGATGCCCAGCGCTGAATTTGCCGAGCCTCGGTCTCATCCATGGGGAGAACCCCGTTCTCCAGAAAATCTGATATCGGCAAGGCCCAAGACGGGGCCGCGACGACGGCGAAGACGGCCACGTGGGTGGATCCGAGTCGGCGGCTCCTGGGCCGGGTTGAGCAGTCCCCGGGTTGGTGACGGCGATGGCCGGGTCCGGGGTGATGGTGGCCGGGTTGAGCTGAGCAGCCCCCGGGCCGGGTTCAGCAGCCCAAGGGCAGGGTTCGGCAGTCCCCGGGTCTTCTGGGACGTGGATGGACTCGGAGTCCGATGACGGCTTGACGGACGGTTTGCGCAGGTGCCCGAGGGAGACGCCGGACGGGATGGCTTGACGTGACGAGGCGATCTTGGCGAGCGTGTCGGCTGCCTCGTTCTCCGTGCGCGGGACGTGGAGGAACTCGCAGCCATCGAAGGATCTGGACAGCTTCTGGATGAGGAAGCGGTAGCTTGCCATGTTGGAGTCGCGGGCGTCCCACTCACCGGAGCACTGCTGCACCACCAAGTCCGAGTCGCCGTAGCACAGGATGCGCCGGATGCCGAGTTCCTTGGCGAGCCGGAGGCCGTGCACAAGGGCTTCATATTCGGCGACGTTGTTGGAGGCGGCGAAGTGGATCTGGAGTGCGTAGCGGAGTCGGTCACCCTTTGGAGATGATAGTACGATGCCGGCCCCTAAGACGAGTCGCATTTTGGACCCATCGAAGTGCATGCGCCAATGCGTCGAGTCGGGAGGTGGCGGCAGGTACTGGGTCTCGGTCCAATCGATGAAGAAATCGGCCAGGGCCTGAGACTTGATCGTGGTGCGGGGCTAGTAGAGGATGGTGTGGCCGGCTAGCTGGATCGCCCACTTGGCGACCCGGCCAGAGGCGCCCCGGCACCCGATGATTTCTCCGATAGGCGTCGTGCTGACGACGG
The DNA here is from genome assembly GCA_963921465.1 of Triticum timopheevii. Taxonomy (NCBI): domain Eukaryota; kingdom Viridiplantae; phylum Streptophyta; class Magnoliopsida; order Poales; family Poaceae; genus Triticum; species Triticum timopheevii. The sequence goes on along the minus strand of OY997262.1, from coordinate 384,891,753 downwards.
TGACGACGTGTTCTTGAAAGTACTGCTTCAGCTTCTTGGTGGTGAGGTACACGCCGTAACACATCTTCTAGTAGTGCGGGTAGTTCTGCTTGGAGGTGGAGAGCAGCTCGCTCAGGTAGTAGACTGAGCGCTAGACGGCCTGGATCTTGCCCTTCTCCGGTCGCTCGACCACCAGCACCGTGTTGACCGCCCGCGAGGTCGCGGCTATGTAGAGCAACAGCGGCTCCTTGTCGGTTGGCATGGCTAGGACTGGTGCGGTGGAGAGCATGCACTTGAGGTCTTGGAAAGCTTCATCCGCCTTGCCGTTCCACTCGAACAGGCTTGTTTTCTTCATTAGCTGGTACAGGGGCAGTGCCTTCTCGCCCAGCCGGCTTAGAAACTGGCTGACCGAGGCCAGGCAGCCTGTGAACTTCTGGACATCGCGCAGCCGGGTTGGCTTGCGCATGCGCTCGATGGCCTTGATCTTCTCCGGGTTCGCCTCGATGCCGGGTTCCGAGACGAGGAAGCCGAGCAGCTTTCCAGCTGGGACGCCGAAGATGCACTTTTCCGGGTTGAGCTTGACCTTGTATTCGCGGAGGTTAGCGAATGTTTCCTTCAGATCGTCGAGGAGCGTGAGGTGTTGCTTGGTCTTCACCATGATATCGTCCAAGTACACGTGGATGTTGCGGCCGAGTTGCGGTAGCAAGCATTTCTGCATGCAGTGTTGGAAGGTGGCGCTGGCGTTCTTCAAGGCCAATGACATGGTGATGTAACAGTACGCCCCAAAGGGCGTGATGAAGGACGTCTTTAGGGCATCGGCCGGGTCCAGCTTGATCTGGTGATCGCCGGAGTAGGCGTCCAGGAAGGACAGGAGCTCGCAGCTGGCGGTTGAGTCGATGACTTGGTCGATCCGCGGGAGAGCGAACGGATCCTTGGGACAGGCCTTGTTGAGGCTGGTGTAGTCGATACACATGCGCCAGGTCTTGTTCTTCTTTAGTACGAGGACTGGGTTGGCCAGCCACTCGGGGTGAAACACTTCCATTATGAAGTCGGCCGCCAAGAGCTTGGCGACCTCTTCACCAATGGTTCTTCTCTTCTCTTCGGAAAATCGACGGAGGGGTTGAAGGACAGGCTTGGCGTCCTTGCAGACGTGGAGTTTGTGCTCGGCGTACTTCCTCGGGATACCCGGCATGTCTTTGGGGGTCCATGCGAAGATATCCCGATTCTCACGGAGGAAGTCGACGAGCTCGCCTTCCTATTTGCTGTCGAGGCGGGTGCCTACGACAATGTACTTGCTGTAGCTGGGGTCTTACGGGTTCAGCTTCACTTTCTTGGTTTCCTTGGAGGGCTTGAAGGCGGCCTCATCGGCCGGGTCCGTGGTCGGGATCGACGCGGCGGAAGCCTTGCCCGCCATGGCGACGATCTGGTCGAGCTAGCGTCGCTCCTCGGTAATGACCAGCGACTCGGCCAACTTGGCGCCTTCTCGGGCGCACTCCAAAGACTTGCGGTAGTCGCCGGTGATAGTAATGAGGCCCTTGGGACCCGGCATCTTCATCTTCAGGTACGCGTAGTGGGGAACCGCCATGAATTTGGCGAGCGCGGGCCGGCCCAGCAGCGCATGATACGCGCTGGACAGGTCCACCACCTCGAATCAGATCGGTTCGCGTCGAAAGTGGCTGCTGTCGCAGAACAGGACATCAAGCTGACCTGGCCAATGGGTGAACAGGAGAGGCCGGGTATGATGCCATGGAAGACTGTACGGGTTGGCTCCAGGTCCTCGGCCTTGAGGCCGAGCTTGGTCATCGTGTCGCAGTAGAGGATGTTGATGCTACTACCGCCGTCGATGAGGACTCGGGAGAACTTGCAGGTGCATCGCGCAATGATGGTAGGGTTGAGGACGAGGGCGTATCCACCCAGACATGGCATGACTGCCGGGTGATCCTCCCGGGTCAAGGTGATCGGGCGATCTGACCAATGCATGTAGTCCGTCTTGGCCGGGACGACGGTGTTCACCTCCTGCCGGAGGAGGCGCTCGCTGCGCTTATCATCGCCGAGGCTGGTGAAGATGATGTAGGCCGCGTTCTGGTCCAGGTAGGCGTCGTTCCACATCGCGCCGCCGGCGGGAGGTGGCGGTGGAGGCGTGGGCGGCTGCCCCGCACCCGGAGCCAGAGCCGGAGCCGGGGGAGGCGGAACATCGCCCCTCATGATGCGCTCGGTGATGGCGCACTGCCGAAGCGTGTGCATGGAGGGTCTTGCGCTGTTGTGGTGCTTGCATGGGGCGTCAAGCATCTCTTCAAAGCTCATGGTGGGTTGCCATGCCATCTTGCCGGTCTGCTGGCGCTTCGCTACCGGGTCCGCCGCGGGCTCGGTGGCGGCGACGAGCTGGTTGTCATGACATTACGCCGGCTGGTCGGCCTTGCGCTTGTTGTTCTAGTGATGCTGCTGTCGGCTGCTTTCGCCGGCCGGCTTTGGTGGAGGGACCGGCTTCGCCTTGCCAGCTTCGTCTAGCGCCACCTGGATCTTCATGGCGGAGTCGGCGTTGGCGTACTTGTCCGCCGTCACCATGAGCGCGGCCATTGTGGCCAGCTCGGAGCATAGAAGCTTGTGCTTGAGGAGGGTGCCGTCTCGGCACCCACTGACGAAGTATTGGATCGCCTAGACTTCATGGACGCCCTCGCAGCTGTTCCGAAGCTCGGTCCAGCGTGCGAGGTACTCGCGGCCGGTCTCCGCCGGCCCCTGCACGCACATGGTGAGCTGGCTGGGGCGACCAGGCCGCTTGTACGTCCCCGTGAAGTTGCGGACAAATGCTTCCTCGAAATCGACCCATGCGTTGATGCTGCCCATCGGCAGGCTGTTCAACCATATGGGAGCCGATCCTTGGAGCGTGAGCGGTGCGTAGTGCACGGCGAGACGACGATTGGCACCGGTGATGACAATGGCCGTGGTGTAGTCGGTGAGACAGTCTTCTGGCTTCACGGTCCCATTGTCCTTGGGGGTGTCGCGGGGAAGCATGAACCCCTTGGGGAAGGGCTCCTCCCAGATGCGTGGGACGAACCACGCCAGCCGATAGCACCGCTCTCCTCCACCTCCAGGGAGCAACCGAGCTGATCGAGGCGGTGGCGCGCGTCGGCATCGTCGATGGCGCGCGGGCCGAGTCGACCGGCGACCAGGCCCCGAGGGGCCGGGTCGGCTGGAGCCGGACGCCAGCCATGCTGGCCGGGTCCGCGCTGGGTCTGTGGGGCGGGCTCGTTGCCCAGAGCGTCGGCGGCGGTGCCGGCCAGGTTGCGCCGGGTCCGGGCTTGGCCGAAGTGCGCCTCGCCGGGCGGCGAGGAGGCCGTGTGCAGGAGTTCTCCGGGCCCGCCAAGGCGGGCGGAGCCGGAGCCGGCCGGCTTGGCGAGCTGGTTGAGGCGATCCTGCTGGGTGTTGGCGGCGTGGAGAAGCTTGCGCATCCGCCCGATGCGCTCCTTGAGCTCCTCATCCGCGAGTTGGTCGAGGCCGACCGCGGCTGCCTCCGCAGTGCGCATGTTCTTGACTGGGGTCTCGTAGACGGTCCGGACGGCGCCAAAGGCCCGGCCGATCGCTCCTCCCCGGGCGCGAATATCGGCGGCCCAACTTGGCTCGGCCGCGGCGGGTGTGAATCCGTGGGCGGTGTCGTGCTCCATCTGAGCAGCTTCCAGGCGATGCCTGGTGGCGGCCAGCGTCTCGGACAGGTCCAGCATCTGCTGGCGCCTGTCCTCGAGCTGAGTTCGTGCTTCAGCGATGTTGGTGGCGTCGATGTCAGTGCCGATAGGGATGCGGAGGCTGTGCATTGCGGCGCGCAGCAGGTCGGACGGCTCCGTCCGTGCCGTGGCGGCCGCGGCTTCGGCGACTCTTCTCGCCTTGCTCGACGAGGAAGAGGCGCCATCGCCGGTGACGAAGACCTCCACGTGGGCATCCATCACCGCGGCGGCGAATCCGCTGCTGAGAGAGAGCGGTGAGTCAGAGTAGCTGAGCACCTCGCTGGGGTACTCGTCGGCCACGAGCGCGTCGGAGATGCGCATTGCGGTGAAGGAGGTGGCGAGCGCGCCGATGACGTCGTCCGCCAGAGCGACGGACTCGTCGGAGTAGGAGAAGGGCCCCGTCCGAAGCATGCTTCCGGCCACCTCCTCGAGCTGCACCACGGTGGGGGCCAACTGCCGTGGTGGGCGCACGGCAGATGCCAAGGGATGGCTAAAGAGAGGAGGAGGCTCGAGGGCGCTGGTGGGCTCCAGAGGCGAGGTTGATATGCGCGGGCGCGGGACACTGGACATACCCAGGTTCGGGGCTCTCCGGAGAGATAACACCCCTAGTCCTGCCGAGTTTAGTTGGATGGTCGATAGTACAATGTTGCTCCTGGAGCTGTGTGGGAGGAGAAAGGAAGCTGGCCAAGGCTTGGGCTGCTCCTTCATCCTGGTGTTGCTATGCAGTGGCTAGTCCTACGCTTGCCTACTTATCTTGTGTTGCTTTTGCCTCGTATGTCATATATCTCTGTAGGCGTGGGCTCCTGGAGGGTTTTATTGGTCAACCCACCCAGGGTTACAATGGTAATATGCCGAGTCGGTGGGTCCGTATTGTCAGTGTTTGGGGTACCGGGCTGGGTCCCGCTTGTGGGCTTGTGGTTCGCTGGGTTCCCCTAGGTGCGGGCCCTGCATACCTAGGGGGGATGTGCGCCGTCTTTTCAATCGTCATGGTGTGGCCGAGTCGAGCCACACACAGTGTTCTCCGTCAGGCCGCCGCTTGCTGTCGTCAGCGGTGAGGGCGGTAACACTGTTGCCACGCCAGCCCTGGTCAGCGGGTAGGTAAGGGGCACTGTTGCCACGCTCCAGCTGACCATAGGCATGGGCGGGAGCACTGTAGTCTTGGTCATCGGTGATTGAGGTCTCGTCCCATCGTATGGCCTGGATGGGATGGGAGCTGACCCGTGGCCGGGTTGCCATGGATGACACGGGTGAGTTGGCTTGTTGGGGAAGCCACGGTTGCGCCGGGTTGAACCGCCTTGCGCCAGCTGCTGTGGCTAGGTCGACGTACCTTGCCGAGTCGAGGGTCTTGGCTAGGTTGCGGTCCCTGCCGGGTCGAGCGACCCGGCCTGGCGCACGCTGGTTTGTGGGGCGATGCGGGCACCGCTGTTTTTGAAATAGATCCAGGTTCCATTGCCTGCCCGGGGTTCATCCCCCCGACACCTTTGAGAGTTACACTGATATTAACAGTACCGCACCTTCACTTGAAGAGAGCTGGTATCCGCAGCCTTTCTAGCCGTACCGGCAAACTAGCACATATATTCCAGCAAGTTCCACTTTGTTGATTTTACTCTGATGCTTAAGGTTTTCCCGTTATATCTACATTATGATCTCTGTAGCTGCTTTGTGTCGAACTAGCAGCAGTCCACTCTTGAAGTTAAACACTGCAATGACTTGCAAAATTGGCACCAAGGCATTGAGTGCCATTCTGGATGCAATGAAACTCATACGCTCCCCACCTGTTGACTCTTGTTCAGAATATGATCCTAATGACTCTTGTTCAAAATTGCCACATATAGAGAGACAACATGAAATTGCATTTCTTTGGGCGTTGTGATTCATCATGAGTGGGCAACCAACATTGTATGCAATGAAGCGGAACCTCAAGAATATGCTTCCTCTTCTGTTCTTTAACATGTTCCTCTTTGTTTATTCTGTATTTAGTACGTACAGTATGTTCCTTGTCAGGAAGGGGCGCAAAGATATCTGCAGTCAACAGCTGATAGAGCTGGCCTGTACATGATCGATAGGCTTTCAATTACTAGCGGCAATACAACACCATATTTTCAAGCCAGTTCCACTTTCCCGATTTATATATCGTGGTTATGGTGTACCCCTATTATGTACACTATGATCTGCCTAGTTGTTGTGTGCTCTTGTTATCGTGGTTTGGCAATAAACTCTCTATACAATATATTATGAACCTGTCATCTGCCAGCTATCCTTACTTATGGAGCCTATTTTTTGTGTACTTGTGCCAGATTATATAAATGCAGCACCATATTACAGCACACATGAGCTCTCTCATCAGAATCCAGTGATAGCACACAAGTGTTTACAGGGGCGCCCCTATATTAGAATATCATCTGCATTACAAAGATAATCTCACAACTATTTATGTTTTCATGGTTCTCAGATATTATACGCAATTATAGTGAATATCAAAATCCGCGCATCAGAAGAATATTGTGGAACACTGCAATGACTTACAAAATTGGCACCAAGGCATTGAGTGCCATTCTAGAAGCAATGAAACTCATACGCTCCCCACCTGTTGATTCTTGTTCAGAATATCATCCTAATGACTATTCTAACCTCGAGGAGTCAAAGGCAGATGGCCTGTCCTGTTCACCCATCAAGGTGCCTATTCTAATTTGGCAAGGTTTTATTGATTGCGTATATCTTGCATATGTTGTCTTGCATTTCTTCTACTTTGTTGCACCGCCATCTGCTTAGTTTACTCATCATATAACTCGAGATGCCATGCTCATCCATTATCAATACATATTCCATCTGTCATCATACCATGTTTTTCCACTCAAATGTTGTTCTTGTGCATCAGACATCAAAAATGAAGAGGGTGATTGCCGAACCCGAAGGAGCACCAGCAAAGTCCTTGAAAAACGTGGTGGTGCCGGAGAAATCAGACAGCGCCCCACTTATATTGGTTGTACAACCAGTGACACAAAACGTAGGACCGACTCTAGCAGACTGTACCATACTTCACTGGCCACACCACTAGCCCCACCACATAGGACCTGCACTCCAGCAAAAGGTGTACTGATTTCATTTGCCATAGCACCAGTCGTACCACAGAAAAATCCCACTCCAGCAAAAAGTACAGCAAGTCCACCGGCCGAAGACCTATCCCAACTACAGAGACGGCCAATTCCTATAGATTGGAACCCCATTTCATTTATTCCCAGTTTAAAAGACAATGCTTTCAATGTTGTTAGGGACTATGTGCATATATTCCCATCATGGGAAGATTATAGTGAAGAGAAACAACATTTTCACATCTTCCTGTCCAACTTACATGTAAGTGCTATTATTCATGGTTATTATTTTCCTATTTTCTGCTGATCGAACACATCAATGATTTACATTACATTGTTGTAACTAGGCGAGGGTCAATCTGGATAGTCATGACGAGCAAAGCTTGCTTGTGCTTTTCAAGGAAGCATTGCAGTAGTATCGGTGTTACCTGAGGAAATCACACTTTGATGACAATTTGAACATCTACTTTTCCGCATGTGCCTTACGGATCTTTTTGTAGGAAATCTGATCGAAGAAGAATTCTGGTTTGAAAAGAACGACAGGATATTGCAAATATGCTGCCCGCTGCTTTGCTCTTGTTAGTACCTGTTGTCCTGTATCACTGTACTTGCATACATACCTGGTTCATTATGTGACAGCAGTATGCATGATAGCTTGCTTATCAATTGTTCGCTCCAAATTATCTGATTTGTATGAATGGTTACATTAGTGTAGAATATATCCAATGTCAATGAATTTTTTTAGCTCTGCATTATTCTTGTAAGTACATGTTGTCCTTTATCAGTGTACTTATATTGACAGATAGTTGTTTATGTACCATCACTCTGCAGCTTATTTTCCTTTGCCCTCCATTTTCTACACATCAAATCTATATTTACTCTTACCATAAGGTTGGTACTGAAGAAGTTTAGCTGTGCATTGCTCTTGGTTGTGCCTTTTGCCTGTATCGCTGCACATACATTTATAACTACTTGGTTATGTAGCATTACTCTTCAACTTATCTTAAATATTCTCCATTTTTTCGTATATTATCACATCTATATATACTCTTAACAAATGTAGAATAAAGGCAATGCTTATGAAGAAGGTTCTGTGGTAAACTTCTTGAATTTCCCCCCATCAGCATGGACAAGGGCTTTATAGAGCCTGTCTTCACCAGTAATGTAAGTTTGTCCTTATCAAGCCTTCAAACTTTGTTGTGTATATTTGGTTAGGCATGACTGCAACAGCTGTTTTTTGGTGTTTGCATCAAATTGCATGTTTAAAGTTTATTATGTAGTTCATAAACAAAAGTTTGTCCTTCTCAATTTAAGTTTTCAGTTGTACAACTAAGTTCCTTCTTCATACCATGTAAATTAAACTATACAGAGCAAGTGATATTCTTTTGCACTGCATGTATGCTTCTGTTCTTCATCCGTAATCTAGTGGTGTGGTGAACCTACCCACTATAGCACAATGTCATATTCTGCAATGTCTTAACTATGAACAATGTCATTTCATTCTACTATTATTTAAACCGTCTCTTTATTTGCCAATCTGAAATGGGATAAATTGACAGCACACTAACCATTGATACTTATGAGTTCTTGATCTGTAATCCAGTGGTGTCGTGAAGCTGCCAACTCCTTCACAATGTCATTTCCTGCCATGTCTTGACCTGAACAATACCATATTGTGTTAATGCATTTTTAAACTGTGCCACTTTATTCGTCAGTAAGAAATGTGATGAATTGTCAGCACTGATACTTTTATGTGCAAAACCTGTCATCTGTCTGCTTGTTTATCTTTCAGAGTGAGGAAGATATAAGTGTTGAACAAGAGCAGTCTCATCATCTTGCTCAGGTGCTTGCGTTGTAGCTCGCCAGCAGGGCTAACATTTCTTGAACTCTATTGAAGTGCTGTCGGTTTTGTATATTATTTTTTCGGCGTGTTTATTTGCACTGGTGGCGATCTTTGATGCCCAGAGTATGTAATCTGTTGTCTGCTTGTGCTTTATTATCATAGTGGCGAACTTTGATGCCCAGTGGATGTAATATGCCATAATTTCTTTATTGTATAGTCTAGGTTTTTTCTTATTCACGATGCTGCAGTTATTTTACTGTATATATATCCTGTCTTCGCAATAAAGCGGCCAAACCGTATATTACGGTACATAATCGGGCCGTCATGCAATCACGATGTATGATCCGCATCATGGGCCCCGCCAAACTGGCCCACTAGTAGATTCGGGCCTTTAATAGGCCGAGTAACCCCCGGCCCTCTTTTCGCAAGAAAACTCAATGGGCTTTTAGGAGGCTGAGAAGTAGGTTGGGCCTGAAACATGCCGAACAGCTCACGGGCCGGCAGCAGCCCGAAATGGACCCCGGCCCATGATTGTGCGAATCAAATCACGGGCTTTTAACAGGCCAAAATTGTCTCGGTCCTTGTTTGGCTCAATCAGAAATCGTCTGCGAGCAGGCCGGATGCAAATCGGGCCGTAGTTAGGCCCAACTATATGACGGGCTTTTAACAGGCCGAAATTAATATAGGGCCGAAATGTTAAACGGGCCCTTAACAGGCCGAAACTAATATCAGGCCGAATTACTAAATGGGCCTTTTGCAAGTGGACCCAAAAGCATAGCGTCCAGTTAACGGGCTGAATCTAATATGGGCCATAATTGAGGCCAAAGCCTCTTAAAGGGTCGGACCTGATCTGGGCCGTGATTTGGCCCAGAATGTGGGAGGCTTTTAACGGGTCAGATCTCATATGGGCCATTATTAGGCCCGAAACGTGGCAGGCCATTAATGGACCAGATCAAATATGGGCCGGCATTTGGCCCAAAACATGGCAGCCAGTTAATGGGCCGGCCTACGAGGGTCCTCAAAATCTTGTGGGCCTACAGTTGGGCCGGCCCATTAGTGTCGGTGAAATCTCGTGGGCCTTTAGCTGGGCCGGCCCATTATGATCCGCATGAATTTTGTGGGCCTTTACCTGGGCCGGCCCATTATGGCACACAAAAATCTTGTGGGCCTTTACCTGGGCCGGCCCATTATGGCCCGCGAAATCTTGTGGGCCTTTAGCTGGGCCAGCCCATTATGGTCCGCAAAATCTCGTGGGCCTTTAGCTAGGCCGGCCCATTATGGTTCGCAAAATCTTGTGGGCCTTTAGTTGGGCCAGCCCATTTAAACTTGATGGGCCGTGCCACGTGTCGACGTAACATAGGCGCCTTCTATCCAATGAGTGGATGACATCTGTCCCAACGATGAGCCGACACGTGTTTCCTCCAGCCAATGATGATTTTACACGTGGAAAATCCCCATTGGTCGGGGTTGTTAACGGGTTATCGGATCCAAAACCCGACCCAATAGCTTAACGGTGTTTCGTTACGGTGGATGCCACGTGTCGGTCACCCTTGACGAAAGCACTTCTGTGACGTGCGATTTATCGTCATGGAAGTGGACACTTCCATGATGATAATTTTGGTAATGTCATGGAACACTTCTACGACAGCACAGGTATGACTATCTTGATTCTGTCATAAAATCATCATGGATGTACATGCATGACAAAAACGCGACCTACTGTGACAAACACGTATCATCACGGAAGTGTATTTTTTTTGTAGTGTCCGAAGAAGACCACAATCCTCTCGCCCTGACTCGAAGGGCGCCAAACCGTCGGAAGGTAGAAAGCTCACCGAGAGCGGCATGAACAGAACCAACAGAGCATCCCAGACGTGAGGAACCAAAGCTAGAACCACACCCACAGGACTACTGCGACCTCACCACCGGGCACAACCAACCACACATCCAAACGCGAGTTGAAGACGAGACCATAGACAAAGACCAGCGGAAGAGGATGAACATGGAGCCGCCACCATCCGCTCACAAACAAGTAGCAAGCACCAACCTTGCAGCCATGCGCCCCTGACGACGCCTCCATGAAGGGATGCGACGACAGCACGCCGCCGCCGCCGTCCGCAAGGGGAGCTGGAGCTTTCGCCACCAGGATGCAAAGCGGCGAGTGGGATGGGACCTCAACAAGGCCTCAAAGGAGGGAGTCGACCTCAACGAGGATCCTCATTTTCTGCCATCTTAGACACCAGGACGGGGTCAGCCAGCGCCCAGATGCACCTCGCATGAGTGCATGCTAGCAATGCATGACGCATGAGTATGCAACACCATACAAAGGACATGCATCCCTGGTGGACATTTTTCTTCTATTTAGAACATCTATTGTTGGCAGCGAGTGGCGAGCCAAGTGCCAAAGAAACACGCGCAACTTCGATGGGACTTTCAGGTTCCATAAACTCGTCCAATCATTTTTCCTCCTTCTCACTGCTAGATGAGCCACTTCTCCCTTCGAGCCAATTCTTTCTTGTAATCTTTTTTTTACCATGAACATATATGCGGAGCTCACCATGAATCGCCCCTTCCTATTGTTGGGAAACGAGCATGCAATTTCAAAAAAAAATCCTACGCTCACGCAAGATCTGTCCAGGAGATGCATAGCAACGAGAGGGGGAGAGTGTGTCCATGTACCCTCATGGACCGAAAGCGTAAGCATTAGCTTAACGCGGTTGATGTAGTCGAACGTCTTCTCGATTCAACCGATCAAGCACCGAACATACGGCACCTCCAAGTTCCGCACACGTTCAGCTCGATGACGTCCCTTGAACTCTTGATCCAGTAGAGGTACGAAGGAGTAGATGAGTTCCGTCAATACGGCGGCGTGGTGATGGTGATGGTGATGTGATCCGTGCAGGGCTTCGCCTAAGCACTACGACAGTATGACCGGAGGAGTAAACGGTGGAGGGGGGCACCGCACATGGCTAAGATAATTGATGTGTTCTCTAGTGGTGCCCCCTGTATATAAAGGAGGGAGGGAGAGGAGGCCGTCCTAGGTGCACCCCAAGTGGGAAGGAGTCCCACTTGGACTCCTAGTTGGATTCCCCCCCCCCTTCCTTCTACCGGAGGAGGAAAGGGGGAAGGAGAGGGAGTAGGAGAAGGAAAGGGGGGTGGCGCCCCCTTCCCTAGTCCAATTTGGCCTCCTCCCTTGTGGGGGGCACACCAGCCCCTTGTGGGCTGGCTAGCCTCCCTCCTAACGCCCATATGGCCCATATCTTTCCCTGGGGGGTTCCGGTAACCCCTCCGGTACTCCGGTATGTACCCGATACACTCCGGAACCCTTCCGGTGTCCGAATACTACCTTCCAATATATCAATCTTTACCTCTCGACCATTTCAAGACTCCTCATCATGTCCGTGATCTCATCCGGGACTCCAAACAACTTTCGGTCACCAAAACACATAACTCATATAATACATATCGTCATCGAACGTTAAGCGTGCGGACCCTACGGGTTCGAGAACTATATAGACATGACCGAGACACCTCTCCGGTCAATAACCAACAACGGAACCTGGATGCTCATATTGGTTCCCATATATTCTACGAAGATCTTTATTGGTCGAACCACAATGTCAACATACGTTATTCCCTTTGTCATCGGTATGTTGTTACTTGCCCGAGATTCGATCGTCGGTATCTTCATACCTAGTTCAATCTCGTTACCAGCAAGTCTCTTTGCTCGTTCCGTAATGCATCATCCCGCAGCTAACTCATTAGTCACATTGCTTGTAAGGCTTCATATGATGTGCATTACCGAGAGGGCCCAGAGATACCTCTCCGATACTCGGAGTGACAAATCCTAATATTGATCTATGCCAACCCAACAAACACCTTCGGAGATGCCTGTAGAGCATCTTTATAATCCCCAGTTACGTTGTGACGTTTGATAGCACACAAGGTATTCCTCCGGTGTTCGGGAGTTGCATAATCTCATAGTCGGAGGAATATGTATTTGACATGAAGAAAACAGTAGCAATAAACCTAACGGTCGTTTATGCTATGCTAACGGATGGGTATTGTCCATCACATCATTCTCCTAATGATGTGATACCGTTCATCAAATGACAACACATGTGCATGGCTAGGAAGCTTAACCATCTTTGATCAACGAGCTAGTCAAGTAGAGGCATACTAGGGACACGATGTTTTGTCTATGTATTCACACATGTATCAAGTTTCCGGTTAATACAATTCTAGCATGAATAATAAACATTTATCATGAATAAGGAAATATAAAATAACAACTTTATTATTGCCTCTAGGGCATATTTCCTTCACCTATCCAGGTGCCACGCCCAAAAATCATCTATGTTCCTGGTGCATACCGGAATCTGCAATATTGCCACCGCATCAATAGGCAGGAAAACAGTTGTGATCAATGCTACGTTCCATGATGCCGTCGCGGGCTCGAGCAGTTCCGAGACCATCTCCGGTGGGTTTTGAACCCGAGAAATAATGGGTGCAGTGATGCTTCTTTGGGAATCCAATTATGCTCCCAAATATTCGTGCTCTGCCCATTGCCAATCCTTCGGATTGTTCCTTGTTTGAGGATATCTCTCCCTTCAAGAAGAGCTATCCAAATTTGTGACGGTCGTGATCCCAGATCAGCGCTCAGAAAAGAGGTGTTATGAAAATATGAGGCCTTGAGTATTCTTGCGCTCAACGAAGTAGGGTCATTCTGCACCCTCCACGCCTGACGTGCTAGAAGTGCCAAGTTAAATAGTTCCAGGTCCCTAAAACCCATTCCACCTAGGTATTTAGGCCTTGTCATCACCTCCCAAGATACCCATGCCGGTTTTCTTCCACCCTGTTTGCATCCCCACTAGAACTTGCGAATGATAGAAATATGGTTGCATAGTCCTCTGGGTAGTTTGAAGCATGACATTGAATAGATGGGAATTGCTTGTGCTACTGATTTACTCATCCGGCCTTTTACTTTATCCCAGACCCGATCACTCAAGTGTTTGAAAGTACCCATCTTCGAGTGACCTACGTCAGTTGGCATTCCAAGGTATCTATCACTCAAAGATTCATTTGGCACTTGAAGACAGCCTTTAACTGCATCTCTGACAATTTGTGGGAACCCCTTACTGAAGAATATCGATGATTTATCTCTGTTAATCCTCCGACCCGAAGCCCTGCAATATGTATCCAATAGGTTTGACACCTCCTCTGCTCCATTGACACTCGCCTTGAAAAACAGTAGGTTGTCATCCGCGAATAAAAGGTGGTTGACTCGCGGAGCCGATGGTGCCACCTTGATGCTGCTGAGCCGGGATGATTCCTTCTGAGACTTTAACATGCACGAAAGGCCCTCTGCTACCAACAAGAAAAGATATGGAGAGATAGGATCTCCCTGTCTGGAGAGTGGGCGATACCATTGGGCCTCTGTGACCCTGGCTGCTACCTCCACCACGTCCGCTGCCAGCCCTACCACCACCACGGACGCCATCAGCACGCCCTCTGCCGGCCTTCCGCTTCTTGAGTGTTGCCTCCTTTGTGGCCTTCACTTTTACGCGGTGATTTTGTCGCATCACCGAGTTGATCTTCCGTGCGAGGGTGATGCTCGGATCCTCCTGCACCTTCACCACCTCCATCTCCGATAGGTCTTCGTCCGGTTCTATGCGTCGGCGGCGACAGCGAAGAAGAAAAGGGCGGGGTGGAAGAAGAGAATGGGAGATTTTGGCGCGAAAACACTGCGGGATGCTACAAAAGGGCGGGCTCCTTCTTTCTTTTGGGTGGGCCATGGGTGTAGTGTTAGATGTTTCTCGCGACTGGATTCCCGTAACCCCCCCCCCCCCCCCCCCCCCCCTCCATTTGGTCCAGCTTGCGAGAAAAATGTGGTCCGGATCACTTGACGGACCGATACAGGACCGTGTTGGATGGCTTCCAGGATCCAAACAGCACGGTTTGAAAGTATGCGGGCGAATTTGAGGGGCCGTGTTGGAAATGCCCTTATAGCCCACTATTGTACTTACTCTCGTCAAATTCATCTCCTTGCGAAACTACCAGGCAGTGGCGGATATTTTGACCAAACGGCCATCTAGTCGCTGTACTCGCAATTGAATTAACTTGCAGTTTTAATATATTGCCAATTGAGAGAGGAGGTTTGAACGGCAGTTAAGATGACCATCTGATGTAACAACTGAACAACTCTTGTAACTTTTCTTACACGCGACAGTGATTTGTTAATCTTATTATAATTAAGCACTTGGGCTACCACTTTGTATACGTTTGTAATTCGGATCCGTCCCTATAAGGATGCGGCTGATGCACATAACGCCATTAGGTTAACTTGACTGACCTAGCCTTGGTCAATGCAGAACACAACAGCTACCATATACCGCGCTGGAGGTCGAGATCATGGAGTTAAATTAAAGCATGCCGACCTGCTAGTTGATATGGAAAATTCACGGAACTACGGAGTAATAATGAAGTGAAGCGTATGCTCGCCTAATGAGTAATGATTCCTGTTTGCTTCCGTGACAGCGGCTCAATGCTTCAGTGGCATCACTCCTGTGTCACACTTGCATCATTAGCTCCGCGTATAACCTTTGGTGCATCAAGAGTACCACCGAGCACCAAGTTGTGTGTGTGCGCACGCGTATTAATGAAAAAAGTGGTGTGTGCTATAGTAAAATAACATCATCTTTAAAAATATGTTATCACGTACTATAGCGTGCTATTAGCGGGATATTGTACACTGGTTTATTTAGTAAGTACTTGATCAGACTCCGGACTCGCTGCTTTGGCGCTGGACTACCAACGGCGTGTACTCGGCAAGCTCCTACTATCAAGCTCTCTTCTCAGGATCCACTACATCGCTGCATTGGAAGCTTACTTGGCGCATCCAGCCCCTCTTTGGATCAGATTCTTCATCTGGCTCGACAGCCTTGACCGCTGCTGGACGGCCGCTAGATTGGAGCGCCATGGCCTCCCCCATCATGACGAGTGTCTACTTTGCGACCAGGCCATCGAGACCATGCAGCACTTGCTGATCCAGTGCCCATTCACGCGCTCCGTTTGGCACGAGCTCTTTGCTTGGTGTTGAGCCCCCGTTTGATCTTCTGCCACCCGGCTCCACCTTTGTCGAGTGGTGGGCTGAAGCCACCACTGTTGTTCCTTCAGCCATGAGAAAGGGCCTGGCGCCCATCATCCTCCTTGCTGCCTGACACATTTGGAAGCATCGCAACTCTTACGTCTTCGAAACGCTCAGCCGTCCTGTTGGGAGCTCCTTCAATCCATCAAGGACGACACACGGTCCTGGGCCAAGGCCGGTGCAAAAGGATTGGTAGCTATCATCCCTACTGTGTCCATGTAGTTTATCGGGCTGAGCACCCCTAGTCTTCTGCTCCCCAACATGTGTCCCGTGAACCTTGTGTACGCGACATACGTTGCCTTGTAGCCCGCTTTTCTGCTTCTTTCTATCAATGAAATGATACGCACTTTGTGTATTCGCGAAAAAGTAATTGATCAGAACGTTATAGCGTGCTATTTCTATTTATTTATTTTTTGAGTGGTCACCTTAGTAGCTCCCGTGTACGTATATGCGAAATGGAATAGGTCAAATTGTAGTGCTATCACGCGTGTATATAAACCCACGCATGCCGATACTCTCTCTCACTCGGAAACAGCAGCCCAATCAATTTAGCTCATCAAAGCCATGACAGTCGTCCGACGAGCATCGTCTTCTTCGTTCCCGTTCCTCTGCTTCCTCCTGCTGGCTCCACTATGCCGAACCTCCGATGCTCAGAGCTCGGCCATGATCGAAGCCATCAGCTGCTCAGCTTCCGGTAACTACACCCCTGGCGATGCCTACGCTGCCAACCTGGACAAATTCCTCGCCGCGCTCCCGGAGAACGCCGTCTCCAGGAGCGGCGGCTTCTTCAGCGGCACGGTCGGCGAGGGTGCGGCCACCGTGTACGGGCTCGCCATGTGCTCCGCTGACTACTCGCGCGCTGACTGCGGCGGCTGCCTCGGGGCCACCGCTGGCGAAAACACTGGTGGCCTGCCAACTCGCTGCCCTGGGAGCGCAACCGTGCACGCCGTATTCGACCGGTGCCTCGTCCGCTACTCCAATACCAACTTCCTTGGCAGCGCTGAAATTGGTAAGTACTCCTTCAGCTCCCTCACGGAAAGAAAATAGTGATATTACTTGTCTTAAATTTGTCTAGATACGCATGTGTCTAAATACGTTTTATAGTAGATAGACAAATCTAAGACAAGTTCTCCCTCCATTCCCTTATATAAAACCATTTCATTTTTTTGTCAAATTTTGACTTATAAATTTGGTCAACAAATATGAATTATATGTCATAAAAAATGTATCATTGGAAAGTTCTTTCAAATGTGCATCAAGTGAAATACGTTTTATGGCATATAACTCATTTTTTGTTAATAGAATTAATGATCAAAGTTATTAGACATAAAAATATGAAGTGACCTTGTATTAGTGAATGGAGGGAGTAATATTGATCGGAGGGAGTATTGAGCTCTATATTGTTTCAATTTCTGGATACCATATTCAAAACAGAGCTCGGCTACTCGGGCTCATATGCGTAAACAGTAAAATCAAAGAAAAAATAGCGTGAGCAAAATCTGAAATGTAAGGCAATAGATATGTAAATTTTCCAGAAGAAAGGGCATTATGTGGTGACCTACGAAAAAACTGTGATCTAAATAAGGCTTCATGGAGCGTCATTTTCTTATATCACAACATATGTTTTTCCATCGCAAAAATTTAGATGTGGTAACAAGACAAGGACATGTTTATTGTCTAAAAGTTTCAGTTTTTTAACTATCTTTCACCTAGATTTTGTTTTTCAGTTTATCAACTCGAGTTCGAAAACACCATCACTTAAATTCTATTTATAAACTTTTGTTGTTATCAGTGTTCTAGGTATATTTCCACACAGCCCTCCCCCCCCCCCCCCCCCCGCCCCTTAAAATGTTTACGAATTTTGATGCAGATTAAATGTGAAGACTGGAAGGTAACCCTTCAATGAAAAAGGATAAGTTAGTCTTTTGTATTCAAGTCAATCTATTCAATATTTTGATCTACAGGCTAATACGGTGATAGACTTTTTAAGCAACTTTAAAATTCGTGCAAACTTTTAAGGGGAGTGTACACACCTCAGGAGACAGGCATGTCATGAAAGTTAACGAGAGAATGTAGGAGCAAGAGGAAGAAGTCGTTATGCTACATAATGTTTGTGGCCAATATTTGGAACCAATAGAAGGCAAACAATAATGAACTAAGAGAGTAATTTTATGGAAAGAGTGTAGGTGAAGAGTTGAATGATGGGTATATTAACAAAAAATAGTAATCACATCCCTCTGATTTACTTAACCACGCTTCTCTTTTCTAGGATGTGTATGTACATGCTAAAAGGAATCCACGTATCCCACCATTACTATACTATGTGTTGGAAAAGGACAAACCGATGGCATCTCATCCAAACCCAAAATTATCACATTGCAAAAAGGTTTTTTTTTAGAAAAGGAGGAGGACCCCCGGCCTCTGCATCTGGACGATGCATACGGCTACTTTATTAATTATTTTCACAAGACCTTATAAAGTAATACAACAGTAAGACTAAAGCCGCCGTCTAAGCAACAAACTGTCGTTACACCTATCCAGTTGATGAGGGGGTGCAGATAGCCTGGGTCTAATACCAAACAGACATCGCAGTCAAACCTAACATCTAAGACCAGAGGTCCCATCCAGGACGCCTGGCGGGCATGGGTCTCACCGGTCCGGCGTGCACTCAGAGGCCGCCGCCGCCAACTGCCACCGCTTCATCTTCAGAACTATACTGATGCATCAACCTTGCTCGGTCTAGCTATCGTCGACGCCACCACGGCGCCCAACGGCACCTCCTCCCTGCGCGCAAACAGCTGAGCACGTCGCGGTCGCCACTGATACACCTCAGCGCCATGCTGCCAAGTACCACCAGCCGACACAGTTTGAAGTCTTTGGAAGATCTGTCGTGCGTAGCACCTGCCGACCAGGTTGGGGATAAAAAAAATGTAATTGTTTGCGCTTTCCAGCAGTAGTTCTTACACATTTTCTAGGCATGCCAAAATTCCCATGTAGTCCGACGTTGAAAACTACCATTCCTGTATTATGTTGCCTGGCATCTTTTAAATGAATGCTAAAGGATTTATTGTGCCTAGTAATATAAGACACACACAATTGCTTAAAGAAATTAGAAGCAAGAAAAGGAGCATATATAGCATCCCAAACGATATTGCTCCTGGCACATAGCACGAACAATACGGTAAAACCATTAAAGAAACACCATTGTTCCTTGTGGATTGTGGAAGACTTGATAATACAACTAGACCAAAGCCTAGCTAGCCTTCGTGGAACAATTTATCATAGGTTCATATAGATGTAGCTTTTAATAAAGGATGCTTCTTCGAATGAAATAAAACACCAAAAGGTTCAACAATGTAAACTCCCATTCTTTCAACTACATTCATGCTAAATTACATCCTGGCTGATCCAAGTTGATCTAGGGGCTATTGTTTAAGGAGTGGGTGGACTTGATAAGGATTAAATCTTTGGGAGTCAACTACTACCATATTGCAAAGTTTTTCTTTTGAACCAGAAATAGGTAAAGGAGTTGATTGGTTGCCCAAAACTGCAAATTGCACTGTTCCAGTAAAAGCTTAGATTTCATCTGTTGTGTTCATGCTATACAATTGATAGTCAAATTCGAATCTGGTGCTACATATCATCTATCTTTTTGGCTTATGGGTATGCCAAATTTTAAACCACTTTAAAACCGGTCAGAGTAATAGCGGGAGACCATAAGAGAGCCTACTTACATTCGTGCATTCACTCAATGTGGTTGTATGAGCTTGATATAACGATTGAATAAAAATGTCCTTTACTTTTAAAAAAAACGTACTTGCATGCAGACATAATCTACGCATCAGGCGGTGCAGCACCCTCGTCGGCGTCGACATACAGTACTAAAATGAAGAGCACATTGCAGCTGCTGACCGATGAGGCAGTGGCCTCCCCCCAGCGATTCGCGGCGAACATGACCGGCCCTCCGTACGCGCTAGTACAGTGTACGTGGGACCTGCCACCGGACAAGTGCAAGCAGTGTCTGGAGGTGTTGTCAGCCAATGCGTCAGATTGGTGGACCATGACAATAGAAGGCAAGCGCAAGAGCTTCAGTTGCTCCGTCAGGTACAGCAACACAAGCTTCGTTGTCGTGCCATTTAATGGCGCTTCAGGATCCACGGCGTCTGTAGGTCCAAAAGGCACATCTGCTCACGGTGAGTACTCTATGTGTTCCGAAGGTTCTACCATAGACTTCTTTTAATAATTCCAATTATGAAATAAAATTGATAGTTCAACGACGGCCCATCTTACATGAGCTTTTGTCGGCTGCCAAGGCATTCATTTACATCTGTTGAATCTTTTTTTATATGGCACAAAAATAGTCATATGTTTTGATGAACTTTAGCAGGTTATCATGATATGGCTTGTGTCACTCATGGAAATACTAACTGTTTACTTTGGAGGTGCCTCGACCAATATGAGATATGCGCATACTGATGGAAGAAGTTTGATTATGCTTTTCCGAAGTACACTATTATTGATATCCAATTGTCTTTCTTTTCAAAACGCTATAGCACTTATTTTTATATAAAATATACCTCCTATCTGCTCTAAATTAAAAAAAAAAATCAATGAACAAAGCCGGGTCAAATCATGGAGTTCAAGCAATGTGGCTTAAACACAGAAAAAAACATGAACACAAAATGTCACAAAAATCTAACACCAACAACGATAATTTAACTTCATCATGCCCCACCTGTGGCATAACCTATACACATCACTGCTATCAACAACATTCGTCATTGTGCTAGGTACCTTATACGTCGATTGCACAATGTATACATTTTGAAGAAGACTACGATACATGGAAATCATTATGTATAGAAGAATTTTCATTAGACATACATTGTCATCATTGGTAGAGCTTGGGCCGGATTTATGGGGTGTGGGGGGGAAGAAATTTTTCTATGGGCATTTTTAACTGAGCATATGGGCGGAATACTGGGGCATTCGAAGCCCCGCCACTGATTGTCAGGGCCTCCTTTTCTGATAAAGGGCACTTTCTTAAACTTATATCGTAGCACCAAGGGGACACAAAGAAATAATGAACATACACCCGAGCTTTGCGTGACTTGTATGCACACATTTAACTCCAACATGCACAAGAACAAAAACACGCCTACAACAGTAAAGTCTTCGAAGACCAAAACATGCCTTAGGCGGGGAGGAGGGCGTGGCTATCTATAGACTATGCCGCCACCCATGTGGATAAAAACATCCTTGACCATCTGCTTAAAATGCACACACATTGTTGTAAATATTGGCCGGTGTTCCAGTCGTTGTTGCATGGGAGATGAAAGTTAACCACTAAAACCATGTCGTTTCTACATAGCCATAGCAACCATACATCGACATGGCCTCTAGGTGTAACTTGATCCTTGACTAACTAGCTAAATCTCATGTGCAAAATTGCTTCTATTATATTACAATTAGTATGAGTTACTCCCTCCATCCAAGTTTAAAGGGCCGCCAGACCAAATCTATAGATACAAGGTGTTTGCATAGTACTCCCTCTGTTCCAAAATAAGTGACATGGTTTTACTTCAAATTGAACTAAAAGCATGACACTTATTTTGGAACCAAGGGAGTAATCCGCAAAATTCTAACCAACCATATCATGTAAATCTCTGCCCCATTAATGTGGTAGATCGATCACTTGCTAAACAAAAACCATGCATTGGCTTCACTGGTAATAACTACCCAAAGCACGAACTAATAGAAAGGAACGGGCATTTTGTGTGCAGCACTTCAAATCTAGATGCACCCAAACTCCTAGATGGCCTCTAAAATAACCCGGACCAAGGTAGTACTATATAAGATGTCTCAGCAAATACAATATGTCACGAGATAAGAAAAAAATAGTACTACCCCAAGCCTCGGTTCCATAATATAATGAAATATAGCCTTTTCTTTTAAAGGCATACCTCATATAGTTTAATTAAAAGAATATCAACACCAATAATACCAAATAAATGCAATATAAAAATATATTATGATGTATCTAATCATATCTATGTGGTATGCAGATGTATATATTTTTATCTGCAAACTTGACTAAAGGTTATGGAGCTTGACTTTTGCAAAAAGAAAAAAACTATACACACTATATTATAGAACACACACACACACACACACACACACAGAGAGAGAGAGAGAGAGAGAGAGAGATCAAACTTTGTAAAATATGAGGTCAAAGTATCAAAAGTGTAAATAATGTCGCTACATCTTCTTGATGACCACAAATTACTCCATTTAGTGAAAATGATATATAGTTATTCAGAATAACTAAAATAGTATGTGCATATTTAAGACCCGTCTGAAATATCATCTCCAACATCCATAATAAGGCGCACAGATCAGAGCTAGTCAGAGCGAAACACTTGTGTAGTAAATTCATGCCAGGAGAGTAGGATTTCCTTTTTAGCCTTTGGGCTATTAAACATTGTTTTAATGAATGAGGCAAATGCTCTGCCCTTCAGAAAGAGAAATTGCAGAAAATGTCTTACATTATGATACAACAAGACAAATGATTAAAAAGGTTGCATGAGAAATGGCACCGTACAAGATTTTTGGTGTAGTGCTTGTAAATAGACTCGAGTTTCTTTTGAACAAATTGTATGCATAAGTCCTCTCTATCTCAGGTTCTTAGATATTTGTAGCAATAGATCAATCCTCACAAGTCTTCCTTATGTAGATTCTCATCCAGTTGCCATGGTGATCGGAACTATCATTGCCGTAGTTGTGATAGTTTTTTTGATAGGTTTGGTTTGCAATGTGCGTAGGCTACGGCGCCAGCAAAAAAGACAAGGTAACATATGACCCTCTCAGTGAAACTATGTTACAAACTTGCTAAGCTTCATAGATATATGATTTAAACTAACACTGGCTGAATAGCACCCTTTTATAAACTGGAGTATGAAACATAATAGGGTTCCTAATAATTGTCATGTGATATATACAGGATATATATGGTTAGCATCTATGCAACCAGACCACGATTCTAATTCCTTTTAATTATCATATGTTACTTTACAAGGTGCAATAGCCATTTACAAGGTATCCTGATTTTGTCTTTTCAGTGTATGTTATCAAGTCATTCACTTATAAGCAATTGGCACAAGCAACAAATAACTTTGCGGATGATGTAAAGCTTGGACAAGGTTCTTTTGGTGCAGTCTATGAAGGTAGTGGACTACCGGGCATCAAAGAGAATGTGGCAATTAAAGGATCCTAGACACGTCTGCAGATCATACCAAAAGAGACTTTGACAACGAGATTAGCATCATGAGTCAGTTGCACCATCGAAACATTTTACGTCTTTTGGGTTGGTGCAAGGAAGACAAGCATCTACTGCTTATCTATGAGATAATGAAGAAAGGTAATCTTGAGGACCATCTTTATCCTCAGATTGGTGCCTCGGATTCCCGAGTTTACGGTGTAATGGATGATGACACATCTTCACAACTAGGTTGGCCGAGAAGGTACACACAAACTATGAATCACTACCAGAAACTTGACTTTTCCTGTGAGTGGCTTAATTTTCCTGTGAGGCCCGAAGCTCCCCACAGGAATTCGAATATTCCTGGCGGGCAAGATTTGACCCTCACGAAAATAATCTATTTTACTGTAGGTATTGCCATGCCTCTCAGGAAAATATGTTTTCCTGTGAGTTTTACAGCCCACGGGAAAATATTTTAGGCCCAGCCCGCCATTACACAACAGCGAAATAGCCATTGGCGCCAGCTCGCGCGATTTCCCCCCTCAAGCGAAACTTCCGCGCCAATTTCTTTTTTCCTGTGTGATATGGGCCTACAGGGAAAACAGCCCAGAGAGATAAACAAAACACCCTAGAAAAATTCCCCACTCCTCTCCTCGTCTCGTCTCTCTTCCTCCATGGCCGCCGCCTCCACCCCAGCCGCACTCCTCCATCTTCCTGGCCCGATCCGCCGCCCTCCTCCACAAATAACTCGTTCTAGCGCCGCCCGCCTCTGACCTCCACTACCGCCCATATCTCATCTCGTCCACATGTGTCCGCCACGCCCATCCGTCTCCCGTATCCCGTCCTGACATCCTCCACCGCCGTTCTGCCTTCACTAGCATCCGCCGCCGCATCCCACATCCCTTGGCTCACACCCACTACCGCACTCAAATAGGGTCCTCCGGTATGCGTTGTCGGCGCCTCGTGCTTCCTACTGCAGATCTGGGGAGTCTCTGGTCGCAAATCCAGCTAGCCGCCGCCTCCTCTTCCGATGTTTCAGCAGCAGTCTCCTCCTCCTCCTTTTCTCCAAGACCGTGGTAAGTCTCAACTAGGATCTTGAGTTGTTCACCCACGCAAAAAATAATATTCTGAAGTTGTTCATACAAATTATGTATAAGAATAATGGTCACGGGACAACAGGATCTCGATTTTCTTTTTCTTGGTTAAGTGACCAAAAGATTTGCCATATGACTGACAAATAAGCGCCATTTGCATTTGTTTGTACTGTATTGATTTATTCAGTTTTTATTTTCAATAAAGAGCTTTGTTCTTCCATCGCAAAAAAAGAGCTTTGTTCTTTCTCCTATCTAGAAAACTTTAGGAGCTACTTTTAGATGTGCTATTAGCACTTCCATTTGTTGATGTCATTGAAAAACTGAAAAGGTTCTTCTCCATATAATTTGTTCCGTTACCTGCTATGTGCTTTCAGGAACTCTCTGAGAATTAAGAAACTCTCTTGGTCACTCGGAACTCTGCATGTCTTCTCTACCGCACAGCTTCTCCATAGTGAGAGAAACCTTAAGATCCAAGTGAAGAAAAGAAAGGTACATGCTTTCTGAACTGATTTCTCGCATACAAATGTCAGTGCTAGTGTTTATATTGGCTTGATAGTGTATTGTATTTGACCCAGGCTTACGCTACAACATGTAGCTTGGTCACTTGCTTTTTCTGTGTTCTTTCTCCTATTGCATCAATGAATAGCAGGCATTTTTCCTCAGTTCACCGGTGATGAGGTCTGGATATTTTCTCAATGTTGGGTATGTGCATTTGATCATGACTTCATGATTGAATTACAGTTTAATGTCCTGATGGTGTTCTATGTTAATCCTATTATGTTTACAGTCGTTATTTGTATATACTATTGGCACATCGGATCTAATATCCAAACATAATCATGCAGGATGACCGCCTCACTTCACTACACCAGATTACATTGCAAAGCTGCTGGTAACTCAATTGGTAATGGTATCATCTCCCAAAGTACCAAATGTTCATGGTAATGATAAATATGCTTTACTATAATTCATGCGTAAATTCTAATAAATAATGGTGCAACCAGTAGCCAGAAAGCACAAAAGCGCCTTGTATGTTCCGTCTCATTCCCCTTTTTTGTGCTAGCTTGTACACCCTATGCTTGCTGATTCTCTGATTGCTAGTGAAACTTTACTTGTTGAATGTCTACTTCTAGTGAAACTTACTGCTAGTAAAACCTCTTGCTTGTGAATTGCCTATAAAATAGGAACCTTGCATCTGTCCACACAATATTCTATTGTAACCTTTTGCTCGTCCCTTTGGTACTTAGGCAAGTTAGATGTGACTATCATTTTTAGCATCCTTTCTTTAAGTTCTGATTAGCTAGAGCTTGTCTTGTTGGTTCAAGCTAGAGGTATTTCTAGTTGTTTCTGGTTACTTTGGAAGCAAGACCTGTTAGCTTCATAGACCTGTTATAAAGTGGTTGGAGATTACTGAAATAGCTTCAAATCATGTGGTTCTTATGTGCCTGTTCTCATTAATGTTCTGTATGACTTTGTAGGTAGACACAGATTCATCTCATGTTAGTTCAGAAGATGGCCCTATCGACCATGATGTTGACCATTGCAACAATGAAAGCGGCAATGATGAGGAGAACATTGGTGGTAACAATAACAATTGTGGCTTCAATCCTGATTGTGTCTCCCAAAGAGGATCTCACTAGTCACTTGCATGGCAATTGATGGCTGATGGTCTTTATGGTATCTTGGATATGTGTGTAGTAGTACCATACGCGCCGGGCCAAACTTAGCAGCTTATCCTTTTGTTGCATTCACTTTTCTAGAGTGATGTCCCAGATCATTAACCTAGGAGGCTTTCTATACATGTAGTTTGATATCTCTGCAGTGTTTTGTGCACTGTGATGGATAGGATAATTAGCATGGTGGTGGCCAGTGTGTATGTAGCACTGTTGTATGGAACTCTTGGTCAAGTCTATATATGGACTCAACTTTATGTGACGTCTATAGATTGTTTTTTTGGATGCTTGGCTGCCATTGATATATGATGTGGACAATTTTCTTAGTATCTATTTACCAGAAACTATACTGATTAAATGCATGGTTAATGGCAATAAATGAAATATTGTTTTCCTAGTGTCCTTTTCCTGATGGGAACCATCACAATAAGCTGATTTCTAAACCTGACGGATCTAAAATTTTCCTGGGAGTGGCCGACAGAAAAAACCGCCAGGAAAATAATTCCTATCGGTTTACCGTCAGGCATTTGTCCATTTCCCTGTCGTTTTATTCCTGACGGACTTTGCCTGTCGCTCAACCGTCAGGAAAATATTTCCTGTCGGTAATCACCATTTTCCTGTGGGTTTTTGACCGTGGGGAAAAGTACAGTTTCTGGTAGTGAATGTTCTTTGGGCACATGTTCAACAGATGAATCCTCTAATTAATATAGCTTGACTTCAAGGTATTTTATCTGACAGAGACTATGTGTTGTGTGTTCCAGGCGCAACATACTAATTGGAATTGCCTCCGGTCTTGCATACCTCCATACCGAATGTCCCAAGTCCAATATCAAGCCAGGTAATGTAATGCTAGACACAGACTTCAATGCTAAACTGTCTGACTTTGGGCTGGTGACACAAGTCAACCATACCCAAACCTCACGCGCGACGATGAATATAATTGGGACTCGATCATACATCGACTCGGCATATATTGAGACCGGAAAGACATGTGGCCAATCTGATGTCTACAGCTTAGGCGTGATGTTGCTCGAGATTGTCTGCGGTGAAAAACCAACCATACAGACTGATCAAAAGAACAGCCTTATTGAGAAGGTCCTGAATTGTCAAGCAAACAATACAATTCTCGGTGCAGCTGACAAAGGGCTGAGAGGCCAGTTTGACGGGGAACTCAAAAGTGTTCTGGAGATCGGGCTCATGTGTGTCAACCCGGATCGTCACCGTCGTCCACACATCGGAAGAGTGAGGGATTTCTTGATGCAACTGCTACCTTCAATGTCCACTTCAAACCCCACCATCCCATCCGGAGCAAATGGGAGGGGATCAGCTAGCTCCAATACGTACCCTGCACATTCACCGGCCGATGAAGAAGCCGGCGATTCACCACTTCTAGTCTAGCCCCAATATGAGGTACCCCCTCCAGCGAAGGCCTGCCAAATGAAGTTCGTAATTTCCAAAAAAAAAATGAAGGGAAGTTCGCCATGGAAGATACTTCCTCCCTCTTGTTAACTGTATGTTGCATCCGTCCATTCACCCATCATGTATGCATGTAGTATAACCTCTTTCTCTATATGTGGTACAGTAACAAGTATATATATGATGTGAAAATGTATTCAATGATGAATCTAATGGAGCTGATTTGGTTTATAGATGTTGATAATTTTTTCTGTAGTTTGTTTTAAAATTTATGAAGTCTATACCTACTAATAAAGCAAGGTATGTTTCTTCATTTTTTTCATTCGTTCACCGTCGAATAAGTTCTTTTTCTATCCGAGGTTTTTTTTAGAAAGACCTCGCCACTTTATTACTCAAGAATGTTCATAGGCACACGTGCGGGGTCATGAGGAATACCCAGCCAAACGTGTCTACCTACATTAAAATTACATGCAAACTTGGCGAGGTTGTGAGCCTCAAAATTATGGTTTCTAGACTCATGAACAAAAGAACAAAAAGCAAAACTATTACATGACTTGTTATTTCATGAAGTATGGCAGCATGAGCTCCTGCCGAGCCCTTGTTAATATCATTCACCACTCCCAAGCAGTCTGATGCCACCTTTAGCCTCTGCTCGAGAAGATCATCCGCCAATGCCAACGCTTCCCTGCATGCATAAGTTTCTAGGATAGTTGGATCTCTGATCCCATTGTATACCACCGCGGAGGATCCAAGGTACGTTCCAGTGTGGTCGCGACACACAGCCGCAACTGCACCTCCTCTTCTCTTGCGCGCCAACGCACCATCAACGTTGATTTAACTACTCCCTCCACCGAAGGTAACCATCGTCGAGGAGCATTCTGTTGGCTCCCCGTTCCAGGATTTTTCCTCTCCACTTGTGAACGAGCATGATCCAGTTCAGTTATGTAGCAATCAACGAATGATGAGGTTTGCCCGGGCGATTGGAATATTCCCTCGTGAATAGCTTGTCTTAGTGCATACCAAATCGACCAAAGGGTTACCACCATCCTCGCAAACATGTTCTGATCAAGATCCTCATTTGGATGGAAGAGCCAGTTCTTGGCTCGAGGCTCCTTTTTTTTATTAGGGAAAAGGCGATGGCCGAGCCCGAGAAAAGGCTCGAACCTAGCCCGGCTTTGAATTAACAAAGCCATCAACCGGCCAGGATTACAAACAGACAACTTACAAGAAAAACGGCAAAGATACAAGGTGCTAGAACAACTCACAGCCTAATAGCAATACAGACAAACGAAAAATAAAAGAGGGATCCCAGCCTGAATTGCAAAGGCCAAATGTCTAGAATAGCAGCTACACCGGCAATAGGGTGAGAACACAAGCAGCACCAGTGTCGGAGGCCAACGCCATCGCCTACTCCTGCAGAGCCTGCCAGCACGCCATCTTAATCAACCTCCGAAGAAGACCACAATACTCTCGCCCTGGCTTGAAGGGCGCCAAACCGTCGGAAGGTAGAAAGCTCACCGAGAGCGGCATGAATAGAACCAACAGAGCATCCCAGACGTGAGGAACCAGAGCTTTAACCACACCCACGGGACTACCGCGACCTCACCACCGGGCACAGCCAACCACACATCCAAACGCGAGTTGAAGACGAGACCATAGACAAACAAGAGGATGAACATGGAGCCGCCACCATCCGCCCACAAACAAGTAGCAAGCGCCAACCTTGCAGCAATGCACCCCGAACGACGCCTCCAAAAAGGGATGCGACGACAGCACGCCGCCACCGTCCGCAAGGGGAGCTGGAGATTTCGCCACCAGGATACAAAGCGGCGAGTGGGAGGGGACATCAACAAGGCCTCGAAGGAGGGAGCCGACCTCAACGAGGCTCCTCATCTTCCACCATCTTAGACACCAGGACGGGGTCAGCCAGCACCCAGATGCACCTCGCGTGAGTCCATGCTAGCAATGCATGATCATGAGTCTGCAACACCGTACAAAGGACATGCATCCCTGGTGGACATTTTTCTTCTATTTAGAACATCTATTGTTGGCAGCGAGTGGCAAGCCAGGCGCCAAAGAAACACGCACAACTTTGATGGGACTTTCAGGTTCCATAAACTCGTCCAATCATTTTCCTCCTTCTCACCGCTAGATGAGCCACTTCTCCCTTCGAGCCAATTCTCTCTTGTAATCTTTGTTT
Source organism: Triticum timopheevii (assembly GCA_963921465.1). NCBI lineage: Eukaryota > Viridiplantae > Streptophyta > Magnoliopsida > Poales > Poaceae > Triticum > Triticum timopheevii. The sequence goes on along the minus strand of OY997262.1, from coordinate 384,862,332 downwards.
TGACCATGAACGTATATGCGGATCTCACCGTGAATCGCCCCTTCCTATTGTAGGGAAACCTAGCATGCAATTTCAAAAAAATTCCTACGCTCACGCAAGATCTATCTAGGAGATGCATAGCAACGAGAGGGAGAGAGTGTGTCCACGTACCCTCGTAGACCGAAAGCGTAAGCGTTAGCTTAACGCGGTTGATGTAGTCGAATGTCTTCTCGATTCAACCGATCAAGCACGGAACATACGGCACCTCCAAGTTTTGCACACGTTCAGCTCGATGGCGTCCCTTGAACTCTTGATCCAGTAGAGGTACGAAGGAGTAGATGAGTTCCGTCAACACGACGGGGTGTTGATGGTGATGGTGATGTGATCCGCGCAGGGCTTCGCCTAAGCACTACGACAGTATGACCGGAGGAGTAAACAGTGGAGGGGGCCACCGCACATGGCTAAGACAATTGATGTGTTCTCTAGGGGCGCCCCCTGTATATAAAGGAGGGAGGGAGAGGAGGTCAGCCTAGGCGCGCCCCAAGTGGGAAGGAGTCCCACTTGTACTCCTAGTTGGATTCCCCCCCCCCCCCTTCCTTCTACCGGAGGGGGAAAGGGGAAGTAGAGGGAGTAGGAGAAGGAAAGGGGGTGAAAGTGCTAGTATTCGACTAGAGGGGGGTTAATAGGCGATTTTTATGGAAGTCTTCAAGACAGGGGTGCTTTGAAGACAAACAATAGAACGGACCTATTGACATGCAGCGGAAGGTAGACTACACTAGACAAGACATTGTCAAGTAAGCAATGTAGTGAAAGCACGAAGACTATCAGCAGCTAGGTAGTATGGATCAGGATGGAAGATAGTATGAAGCCAAACAGTAAACAGTCTTCACACAGTGAAGTCAATCAGGTTAGGCAAATGGGCAAGGACTTCATGAAGACAAATTGTAAGTAAAGTGAGAGGAAGCATAGAATCAGTTGCTCAGAGAGGACAAGGGATTTGTTAGACCAGTTCCAGTTGCTGTGACAACTGTACGTCCGGTTAGGGAGGCTGAGATTCAACTCAGAAGACCGTGTCTTCACCTTATTCCCCTTGAGCAAAGAACACTTAGTCCTCGCCCAATCACTCTGGTAAGTCTTCAAGGGAGACTTCCAAACCTTCACAGACTTTGTTCACCGGCAATCCACAATGACTCTTGGATGCTCAGAACATGATGCCTAACCGGCTGGAGGATTCAGAGTCCTCAAGTGTAATAAGTCTTCAGATCACGCGGACAGAAAGACTTCAGTGATGCCTAACACCCTTTGGCTCTGGGTGTTTTGGGCTTTGTCCTTGCAAGGATTTCTCTCTCAAAGGCTTCTGAGGTGGGTTGCTCTCAAACGACAAAAGTTGTGCACTAACTTTGAGCAGCCACCAATTTATGGTGTAGGGGGTGGGCTATTTATAGCCATGTGGCAACCCAACCTGATTTGTCAAAAATGACCCTTGGTCACTAAGGAACTGATACGTGTCCAACGATCAGATTTCAAACACACGCGGCAGCTTAGCTTGGGCTACAAGCAAAGCTGACTCATCCAGCTCTCAATAAGATTTGCTCTCATTGTCTTTGCTCGAAGACATAGGATTTGGTTGAGCATCACATCAGTCACTCTGACTTTGTTCACTTGGACCCCACTTAACGGTACGGTGGTTCCTATGACTCAACAAAGAAGGAAAGGAAACTACAAAACAACTATGTCTTCGCACTCCATAGTCTTCATGCGATGTGCTCTCTTATCATAGTCTTCAATGTGAATATCTTCACAGACCACCATTGTTTTCAATGTCTTCACACATTTTTAGGGGTCATTCTGGTAGATAAACCGGATCAATATGGGACTACTACCTGTGTTATCCTGCAATTCTCACAAACACATTAGTCCCTCAACCAAGTTTGTCATCAATACTCCAAAACCAATTAGGGGTGGCACTAGATGCACTTACAATCTCCCCCTTTTTGGTGATTGATGAAAAACTAGTTGAAGTTTTCAACAGGGATAAAAGTATGTGAAAGTTTAGTGTTGTGAGTATTGTCTTCATACATATGACGAGGCTCCCCCTGAAGATGTGCATATAAATGATTTGCTTTTGAATGCAAATGCACATGGCAAGTTTTGCTTTGTGGAGGCCATCTTTAGAGTGTGAAGACAATACATTATGCATATAGAAAGATAATGAAGATAATGATATGCATAATGGGAAATGGATGTCTGCAGAATGACTTCATGCGGAATTTATCATCGTAGCACAGAGTAGGAGAAAAAGTAGCAGACGACCATCAAGTTTAAGTGTTACAACTCAAAGAACCAGATGTATCAGAAGACGAGTTGTAAAAACTTGGCAAAATAATGCAACCACCCATAAGGACCCACTTGAAGACTATCAACTCATATGCTTCTCCCCCTTTTTTCAGTAATGACCAACAGAATGACTTCATGCGGAATTTATCATCGCAACACAGAGTAGCAGAAAAAGTAGCAGACGACCATCGAGTTTAAGTGTTACAACTCAAAGAACCAGATGTATCAAAAGACGAGTTGTAAAAACTTGGCAAAATAATGCAACCACCCATAAGGACCCGCTTGAAGACTAGCAACTCATATGCTTCTCCCCCTTTTGTCAGTAATGACCAAAAAGGTTTGAAGACATAGAGCATCTACTCGTTCCCAAAAGGAGCAGATGGTGGAGCAGGGTCGACGTTGGAGTGTGGCGGTGCAGAGGGGCCTGGTGCGGAGTCGAGATGCAGTGTAGCCATGGTCGGTGAAGTAGTGTCTTCTTCTTCATTAATGACATTCGCAACAACAGTTGCCGCCGAAGATGAATACTCAGAATATTCAAGTGAGGGAGTACGGCACCAGCTTGCATTTGGCGGAGGCCTGGAATCAAACTTGAAGCTTTCGGTGAAGCCATATGCTCAAAGATCATCTTCAGAACACAGAAGAGTGAGGCTCTTCCAGGACTGCCGTGCATTCTCATGGGCAACAAAGGAGTTCTTGGTGGCCAGATTGTGAATGTGGTTGACATCCACTAAGAGACTATGCATGTGACGCTTCAGCCAGTCGTGGTGCTTGTCATGCTTCTGATGTAAGGCCACAAGAAGCTCTCGGTCATTGAGTACACGAGAAAGCTTTCGAGGCCTTTGAGCAATTGTACTGGCAGTGGCTTCAGTATTTGCTCGATGAGGCATACACACATTGCCAGCCAGAGGATAAGCAGGAACAACAGCATTTGGAACATGAACTCCTTCTTGGCAGCCATCCTGGGAGCGATGCCAGGGCGCCTAAGAGCTTTTCGCTTCTCACCTTCATTGTGGACTCGAACACATTTCTCAGCGAGATACTTCATGCGCTGTCTAGAGCCTTTAGCTTCAGTGCGTTTCTTGTGGAACTCCTCCTTGAGGTCATGCAACATCTTCTGGAAGATTTGAACATCTGCCACGCTGAGCTTGGCCATGTTCTTCTTGAAGTGAGCCTTCTCATAATCAATCTTGTTTTTCAGCTCAACAATCTTCTGAGCTAAGGCCAATTCACCAGCAATGGCACCATGGAAGGTCACACTGATGTCCACAGGGAGCTGGAGATCATCAATACTGATGTCCTGGTTGTCGAACCACTCATCGATGAAGTTATTCAGAATATCAACATCAAAGAGGGGAAGATCATTGAAGATTTCTGCCTCTTGCTTGCTCTTGATAAGCATTTCCAGAGCATCATCACCAAGATCTTCATCACTGGACAAATCAATGGCTTCATCTTCATTGTGCAGAACAACAAACGGAGTCAGAGATTGCCCAGTGGCCTTCTTGGGCAATGGCTTCTTGGTTCTCTTGGACACGTGAGATAAGTCTTCAGACTGCACACTGGATTCAGGCGATGCAGTCTTTAGAGTCTTTCGTGTTGAAGCTTTAGGTGAAGAAGATGGCTTTGAAGCTTTTGCCTTCTTCTTCTTCTTCTTGTCCTTAGGAGGTGAGGGAGCATCTTCTGTATCAGCTTCACCATCAGATTGCTCCACAGCTGCCCTCTGGGCAGCAATGTGAGACAGAAGCCCATCAAAATTGGCAAAGGGGCCAATTCTGTTCTTATTAGCTTCACGTGTCCCATTGGATCTTGGAGCGGAGGGGTCAGGGTTGAAGTTGAGGTCGAACTCCTTGTGTTTCTTGGTAGCTGAATCTTTAGCAAACTAATAGTTGAGCTTGAACAGATTGTCGTCATGACACCATAACAGTGAAGAGGGGTCGGCTGCTTTAGCCTGTGGTCCTCTAACCATGCACGGATAGAATTTCCGCTCAATGGCTTCAGCCTTGCTCTTTGGCACCAAGCCACGGTAGAGGCAATCACCCCATGGCCGCTTGATGGCATTCTTTTCAGCGTATTCAGGTGTGACGAACCTGTACTTGAACCATTCCTCAGCCCAATATCTTCGGGTCCACTGAATCATCTTCTTGCGCTGATTGTAGTTTTCGTGAGGATCAGACTTGTACTGCTCATACAGATCCGGAGGCAGATCGAGTGCAGTATTGCCATGGTGTTGCCTGCCACCCTTGCGTGCAGACTTCTCTGACCATAATATCCAAGTTGATTGGTTTCAGCACAGTGAATGGCTTCCTTCTGCTGGTCAGATAAGAACTGGCTTCACGTGATTCAATGTGACGTTGTAAGTATTCTGCAAATGAATGCAGACTATGAGAACCAAGGGATTCTCCCACGGACATGTACTTGTGACAGCATTAGAGATGTGAGGGAAGGGGAAGAGGTCATATGCATTCTTAGAAGATTCTGAATATAAATCAGTTTAGAAGACATTGACCTCATAGTGCGAAGACATTCACTTATTTGGAGAGAGTTGGTTCCAAATTTGTACGAATCCATGAATAAGTACAAGTGAGGAATCTAACTAGTTATGAAGTATAAGTGAATATACTTGGCATGTTATGAGATGCAGAAGAGAACAAATCTAGATTTGGAAGTGAAGAAACCACTTTTGGTTGAAGTGGACGGATTTAACAGATCTAAAAGGTAGTAAAAAGTAAGATTTAATTACTGCGGACGAACTGCTAGACGGGTTGGAAAAGAAGCTGAGCAGTTCAATCTCCCGTGCCCTAACTTGGCAGGGGAAGACACCTACGGCAGCGGTGGAGAGGACAAGGTCCGCGGCCGGCGTGAGGACGACATCGAAGAGGTCGCGGCAGCCAAGCACTTCGTCTCCGGCGTCGACACGAGCTAGCAAAGGCGCTAGGGTTTGTGCAAGGTGGCGAGTTGGAAGAACAGATAATGATCGCTCGGGTGTGTATTTATAAGAAGGAGGATGGTGGCGCAGTGCAATTACACAGGTGCCCCTGGCGGTTCACATCTGAGAGACACGTGGCAAGCATGTAACTCATTGAAAGTTGTTCCATGTTCCCACGCACGCCTGGATTGTCGGGTGGTCGTTCCGGCCTATCCGGTTTTCAGGCAATAAGGATGCAACATTAAAACAGATTAAATGTTTGTCAGATTTTCCTCTGCTGACAAGGACTCAGAGAAGACAATCGATAGGTTTCAATAGAATGCATATGATTTGGACAGATAGAATTGAGGTAGAAGCACATAATAGGTTAGGGTCCGATCACATTCACTTAGATCAATAAAGATTCAAGAAAGAAGATATAGCTATAAGTGAATGATGTAGAGGACAGAATACAAATATATAAGAACCAACTCAACATTGTGAAGATAAATCATGAAGACAAATCAATGTTGAAGATAAACCAAATGCGAAGACTATGCAACCATAACGCCAAAAGAAACACTTCAATAAGAATTTGGTGGTGGCGTTACCCACCGTATAGGAAGTATTAGACCCAGACACGGCGCACAATTATCGTGGCGCTCCGAAGTCAAATTCCACATTAATGTATTCACACTCAGAGGGTAAGTCTTCATTGATTGAAGATATATGTTACTTCATGTGTTGCACATCTAAGTCATCAACATGCATAAGCGTTAGGATGTGTGTCCAATTGCAGGACATTTGAGGATTCTAAGATATTTAGCTCACACCGCAACTTGCAAAACCTTTTCTCATCCAAGGGCTTAGTGAAGATATCTGCCAATTGCTCTTAAGTGTTGACGTGAATAATATCAATATCTTCCTTGTTGACATGATCTCTGAGAAAGTGATGACGGATCTAAATGTGCTTTGTCTTCGAGTGTTGAACTGGATTCTTGGAAATCTTGATGGCGCTTTCATTGTCGCAGAAGAGTGGTACATTCTTCATGTTGATGCCATAGTCCTTGAGAGTTTGCTTCATCCATAGAAGCTGAGCAGAGCACGATCCAGCAGCAATGTATTTAGATTCAGCAGTGGAGAGTGACACATAGTTCTACTTCTTTGAAGACCAATAGACAAGTGATCGACCAAGAAAGTGACATGTTCCTGAGGTGGACTTGCGATCAACCTTGTCACCAGCATAATCAGCATTAGAATACCCAATCAGATCAAATGTTGAGCCCTTTGGGTACCATAATCCTATCGTTGGGGTGTAAGCCAAATATCTAAGTATTCGCTTCACCGCTAGGTGATGCGACTCCTTTGGTGTCGCTTGGAATCAGGCACACATGAAAATGCTAAGCATTATATCTGGCCTAGATGAACATAATAAAGTAAAGAACCAATCATGGAGCGGTATACCTTTTGATCGAACTCTTTACCATTGTCATCGGGACCCAGATGACTTTTGGTTGGCATTGGCGTCGTGTATCCTTTGCAGTTTGCATTCCAAACTTCTTCAGGCAATCTTTGAGGTATTTCTCTTGTGATATGAAGATGCCATTCCTCTGCTGGCGGATTTGAAGACCAAGGAAAAGCTTCAGCTCACCCATCATGGACATCTGATATTGCTCTTGCATCATGTGCCCAAACTCATCACTGTATCTCTTGTCAGTGCAGCCGAAGATAATGTCATCCACATAGATTTGGCACACAAACAGTTCACCGTCATATGTCTTCGTGAAGAGTGTCGGATCTAGAGAACCAGGTTTGAAGCCTTTGCTCTTCAGGAAGTCTTTGAGTGTGTCATACCAAGCGCGAGGAGCTTGTTTGAGGCCATACAGTGCCTTGTTGAGCTTGTATTGTTGGAAATATGCCCTAGAGACAATAATAAAAGTGTTATTATTATATTTCTTTGTTCATGATGATTGTCTTTTATTCATGCTATAACTGTATTATCCGGAAATCGTAATACACGTGTGAATACATAGACCATAATATGTCCCTAGGAAGCCTCTAGTTGACTAGCTCGTTGATCAACTGATAGTCATGGTTTCCTGGCTATGGACATTGGATGTCGTTGATAACGGGATCACATCATTAGGAGAATGATGTGATGGACAAGACCCAATCCTAAGCATAGCACAAGATCGTGTAGTTCGTTTGCTAGAGCTTTTTCAATGTCAAGTATCTCTTCCTTAGACCATGAGATCGTGTAACTCCCGGATACCGTAAGAGTGCTTTGGGTGTACCAAACGTCACAACATAACTGGGTGATTATAAAGGTGCACTACAGGTATCTCCGAAAGTGTCTGTTGGGTTGACACGGATCGAGACTGGGATTTGTCACTCCGTATGATGGAGAGGTATCTCTGGGCCCACTCGGTAATGCATCATCATAATGAGCTCAAAGTGACCAAGTGGTTGGTGAAGGGATCATGCATTACGGTACGAGTAAAGTGACTTGCCGGTAACGAGACTGAACAAGGTATTGGGATACCGACGATCGAGTCTCGGGCAAGTAACATACCGATTGACAAAGGGAATTGTATACGGGGTTTGATCGAATCCTCGACATCGTGGTTCATCCGATGACATCATCGAGGAGAATGTGGGAGCCAACATGGGTATCCAGATCCCGCTGTTGGTTATTGACCGGAGAGTCATCTCGGTCATGTCCACATGTCTCCCGAACCCGTAGGGTCTACACACTTAAGGTTCGGTGACGCTAGGGTTATTAGGAAGACTTGTATGTGATTATCGAAAGTTGTTCAGAGTCCCGGATGAGATCCCGCACGTCACGAGGAGTTCCGAAATGGTCCGAAGGTGAAGTTTTATATATGGGAAGTTGTCATGCGGACACCGGAAAGTTTCGGGGGCATATCGGTATTGTACCGGGGCCACCGGAGGGGTTCCGGGGGTCCACCGGGAGGGGCCACCCCTCTCGGAGGGCCACATGGGCTGCAAGGGGCAGGGAGCCAGCCCCTGGAGGGCTGGGCGCGCCCCCACCTTGGGCCCATGCGCCTAGGGTTGGGGGGGAAACCCTAAAGGGGGCGCCCCCTTGCTTGGGGGGCAAGTCCCCCCTCCCTGGCCGCCGCCCCCCCTCTAGATCCCATCTAGAGGGGTCGGCCCCCCTTGCCCCTTCCCCTATAAATAGAGGGGTGAGGGGAGGGCTGCTGGACACAACTCAAGGCGCAGCCCCTCCCCTCCCCAACACCTCTCCTCCTCCATACGTGCTTGGCGAAGCCCTGTCGGAGTACTGCTGCACCAACAACACCACGCCGTCGTGCTGCCGTTGGAGCAATATTCCTCAACCTCTCCTTCATCCTTGCTGGATCAAGATGGAGGAGACGTCGTCCGTCCCGTACGTGTGTTGAACGCGGAGGTGCTGTCCGTTCAGCACTTGGTCATCGGTGATCCGAATCACGGCGAGTACGACTCCATCATCACCATCCCCTTGAACGCTTCCGCACTCGATCTACAAGTGGCATGTAGATGCAAACTCACTCCCTTGACTCGTTGCTTAGATGAACTCATAGATGGATCTTGGTGAAACCGTAGGAAATTTTTTAATTTTCTGCAACGTTCCCCAACATGTATACCATATCAGGATGTTTTGGATCTTCAAAGCCAGGTGGTTGTGCAACATAAATTTCTTCTTCAATTTTTCCATTGAGAAAGGCACTCTTCACATCCATTTGGTACAGAAGTATGTTGTGATGGTTAGCATAGGCTAGCAGTGTGCAAATGGCTTCAAGCCTTGCCACGGGAGCAAATGTTTCATCGAAGTCAATTCCTTCAACTTGAGTGTAACCTTGAGCAACTAGACGAGTCGTGTTTCTGACAACTTGACCATGCTCATCTTGTTTGTTGCGATAGATCCATTTGGTGCCAATGATATTGTGCTTGCGAGGATCAGGACGCTTGACCAGTTCCCATACATTGTTCAGATCGAACTGATGAAGCTTTTCTTGCATAGCTTGAATCCATTCAGGTTCCGTAAAGGCTTCAACAACTTTCTTGGGTTCAGATATAGAGACAAATGCAAAGTGCTCACAAAAATTTGCTAGTTGTGTTGCTCTTGAACGAGTGAGTGGACCAGGTGCACTGATGCTATCAATCATCTTCTCAATCTGTACATCATTTGCAACACGGGGATGAACTGGACGAAGATTTTGCCCTTGCAGATCATTGTCTTCAGTTTCAGCATTGAATTCAGGCTGAGCATTGTCTTCAGGTTGACTTGGTGCAATGATGAGTTCATCTTCAGCCTGAGCTTCTGAAGGTATGATTTCCCCAGTACCCATGAGCTTGATAGATTCACTAGGAGGGACTTCATCTAGCACATTTGGCAGGTGCTCTCTTTGCAAGCCGTTAGTCTCATCGAACCGCACATCCACAGTTTCAACCACTTTATAGTGAAAGAGGTTGAAGACTCTGTAGGAGTGTGAATCCTTTCCGTATCCAAGCATAAAACATTCATGTGCTTTCGGTGCAACTTTTGAAGTGTGATGTGGATCCTTGATCCAGCATCTACACCAAATACTCTGAAGTAACTGACGTTTGGCTTCTTACCATTTAGCATCTCATATGGTGTCTTCTTTAGAATCTTGTGAAGATAAACACGGTTGATGACATGGCATGCAGTATCAATGGCTTCAGGCCAAAACTTCCTTGGAGTCTTGTACTCATCAAGAATCGTCCGAGCCATCTCAATGAGGTTTCTATTTTTGTGCTCCATGATGCCATTCCGCTGAGGTGTGTAAGGAGATGAAAACTCATGAGTGATGCCCAGCATATCAAGGTAAGTGTTGAGGCATGTGTTCTTAAATTTCGTGTTGTTGTCGCTTCTGATGTGCTTGATCTTGACACCATAGTTCATCATGGCACGATTGGTGAATTGTCTGAAGACATCCTGCACTTCAGTCTTGTAGAGGATTATATGCACCCATGTGTATCTTGAATAATCATCAACAATGACGAAGCCATAGAGACAAGCAGTGGTAGTAAGAGTAGAGTAGTGAGTAGGGCCAAATAAGTCCATATGAAGCAGCTCGAAGGGTTGTGATTTCGTCATGATTGTTTTCGAGGGATGCTTGGCCCTAGTCATCTTCCCAGCTTCACAGGCACCACACAGATGATCCTTCTTGAAATTGATGCCCTCGATGCCCACGACATGCTCCTTCTTTGCGAGAGTGTACAAGTTCCTCATACCCGCATGTCCTAGCCTCCGATGCCAGAGCCAACACTCTAAAGCTTTTGCTAGAAGACATACGGCTGATTGTGGTCCTGCTGAGAAATCTACCATATACAAATCATCTTTTCGATACCATTCAAAGACTAGAGATTTGTCAGATTCCATAAGGACAAGGCAACGGTATTTTCCAAATATCACAATCATGTTCAAATCACATAGCATTGACACAGACATTAAGTTGAAACCAAGGGATTCAACAAGCATCACTTTATCCATGTGCTGATTCTTTGAGATTGCAACTCTACCAAGACCCAATACCTTACCTTTACCACTGTTAGCAAATGTGATGTGACTTTTATCAGATGGGCGTAGGGTTGAATCCATCAGAAGACTTTGATCACCAGTCATGTGATTGGTGCAACCACTATCCATAATCCATTCTGAAGCCTTTGGTGTCATATCCTATAGTGCAGTTTGGGGGATAGGCTTCACCAAGAGAGTTGTGAAGCAGAAACATTTGACGAACAAGCGGAACATGAAAGTTCAGATCTTGGTTAGGATAAATAGGATGATGGTCAAGGAATCCCGGGACCAAACACATAGTAAGACCATTTGGACATTTTATCTTGCGTCCCATAAGACGTTTAAGGTCCCCAGCATAAGCATCAGATGCCTTTGATTTGCAGCTGGAGACCTTTCCCTGAAAAGGAGAGTTAAGTTTTCTTCACCACCCACATCTTTAGGGGTGGCTTAGAAGCAATGAGTCTAAGTGCAGCATCTGAAAATTTCGGCTTTGGATCCCTAGCAAATAGCCTTGCAGGAGGTGTATAATACTCATAAGAATAAGCAGAAAAGTTCTTAGACTTATGAACATAGCGGTTTGACGAAACACGCTCATATTCAAAAGTCTGAGTATAGTTTCCCTGCAAAACATTGGCGTTAGGGTGACTCAGATGAGTCCTCTGTCTGCATGAAGCCTTTGGACGATATGAAGCCTTTGGTCCGGGATTTGTCTTCTTTCCAGGTGGTGTCATGACGACATTCACGGGAAGACTTTCCAGACAACTTTTGGGTACCCAGATCTTCTTAAGAGGTGGTCCATTCCTACAGTTAGTACTAATATACCTGGCAAACACTTCACCATTCTGATTCCTGAACAGTTTATAGTTTGCATCAAAGGATTCATTAATGATAATTGGGTTAGCACTAGTGAAGCCAGATAAGGTAGATGGGTCCACTGAAGGTCCCTTAGCAGCAACCCATGTGGTTTTGGGGTACTGCTCAAGCATCCAGTAAGAACCATCAACATTCATTTTCCTCTCGAACCCAACACCCTCTTTCCTAGGGTTTCGATTCAGAATATGCTTTTTGAGGACATCACATAGTGTTTGATGCCCTTTGAGACTTTTGTGCATTCCTGTCTCAAGCAATGACTTCAACCTGGCATTCTCATCAGCAATAGTAGTGGTATCCTCAGCAGAGGGGTTAGTTACCACATCAGCAGTTGAAGATATTGCAACAGTAGCAGTAGTTGAACATTCAGCAACAGAGACAGCATTATCACGCTCAAGACATTTTAGACATGGTGGTTCAAATCCTTCCTGAGTGGAACTGATCTGTTGAGTGCGAAGTGACTCGTTCTCCTTTTTAAGATCTTCATGAGTCGATCTCAATTTCTCGAGCTCTTGCTTCCTTTGAGATAATCATAGGAGAGCTTTTCATGAGAAGTTGAGAGTGTTTCATGACGAATTCCAAGTTCCTCGTACTTAACATGAAGATTTTTAATATCTTCAATTAAGGACTAAGTTCGGGTCATTTCCGCGTCCAACAGGTCATCGCTTTTGTCTATCAACTTTTGAATATGTTCCATGGCATTCTGTTGTTCAGTTGCAATTTTAGCAAGTGTTTTGTAGCTAGGTTTAGATTCACATTCAGAGTCATCTTCACTTGGTGTTTGAAAGTAAGTATCGCGTGAGTTTACCTTGGCACCACGTGCCATGAAGCAGTAGGTGGGAGCAGAGTCATCCTCATCTTTGGCATCAGCGTTGGTGACGAGGCCATTGTCTTCAGTGTTGAAGATGGACTTGGCAACATACGAAGAAGCTAGAGCCAGGCTTGCTACTCCAGAATCAGATTCCTCTTCAGACTCCACCTCTACCTCCTCACATGCAGACTCCTCCTCTGAATCCATATCCTTGCCAACAAATGCATGAGCCTTGCTTGATGAGCTCTTCTTGTGTGATGGAGACTTTGATGAAGAGTTGGAAGAAGACTTTGAGGATTTCTTCTTCTTCTTGTCATCAGAATCATATTCCTTTCTCTTCTTCTTCTTCTTCTTTGTCTCATTGTCCAACTGTGGACACTCAGAGATGTAGTGACCAGGTTTCTTGCACTTGTGGCAGGTTCTCTTCTTGTGATCACGAGAGGAAGCTTCATCATTTCTTGAGCTGGATCTCGATGACTTTCTGAAGTCTTTCTTCTTGGCAAACTTCTGGAACTTCTTCACAAGCATAGCAAGCTCCTTTCCAATATCTTCAGGATCCCCAGAACTACAATCAGATTCTTCTTCAGATGAGGAGACAACCTTTGCCTTCAAAGCGCGACTACGGCCATAGTTGGGACCATAGATATCTCTTTTCTCAGATAGCTGGAACTCATGTGTGTTGAGCCTCTCAAGTATGTCAGACGGATCGAGAGTCTTGAAGTCAGGGCACTCTTGAATCATCAGGGCCAGGGTGTCAAATGAGCTATCAAGAGATCTCATAAGTGTCTTGACGATTTCATGCTTGGTGATCTTAGTGGTGCCGAGTGCATGAAGCTCATTGGTGATATCAGTGAGGCGATCAAATGTGAGTTGGACATTCTCATTATCATTTCTCTTGAAGCGGTTGAAGAAATTGCGAAGAACACTGATCCTTGAATCTCTCTATGTTGAGACGCCTTCGTTGACCTTGGAGAGCCAGTCCCAAACTAGCTTCGCAGTTTCCAGAGCATTCACACGACCATACTGCCCTTTGGTCAGATGACCACAGATGATGTTCTTGGCAGTTGAGTCCAGTTGGATGAACTTCTTGACATCAGCAAGAGTAACGCCTTCAACGGCCTTGGGAACGTCGTTCTTGAAGACATCAATGGCTTCAAGATGCATACGCATCTTATTCTTCCAGTAGGGGTAATCAGTGCCATCGAAGACAAGGCACGCAGCGGAGACCTTGATTATCCCTGCAGTCGACATAGCTAAACTCCAGGTGGTTAAACCGAATCACACAGAACAAGGGAGCACCTTGCTCTGATACCAATTGAAAGTGCTAGTATTTGACTAGAGGGGGGTGAATAGGCGATTTTTATGAAAGTCTTCAAAATAGGGGTACTTTGAAGACAAACAATAGAACAGACCTATTGACATGCAGCGGAAGGTAGACTACACTAGACAAGTCATTATCAAGTAAGCAATGTAGTGAAAGCACGAAGACTATCAGCAGCTAGGTAGTATGGATCAGGATGGAAGATAGTATGAAGCCAAATAGTAAACATTCTTCACACAGTGAAGTCAATCAGGTTAGGCAAATGGGCAAGGACTTCACGAAGACAAACTATAAGTAAAGTGAGAGGAAGCATAGAAACAGTTGCTCGGAGAGGACAAGGGATTTGTTAGACCAGTTCCAGTTCCTGTGACAACTGTACGTCCGGTTAGGGAGGCTGAGATTCAACTTAGAAGACCGTGTCTTCACCTTATTCCCCTTGAACTAAGAACACTTAGTTCTCGTCCAATCACTCTGGTAAGTCTTCAAGGTAGACTTCCAAACCTTCACACACTTCGGTCACCGGCAATCCACAACGACTCTTGGATGCTCAGAACGCGATGCCTAACTGGCTAGAGGATTCACAGTCCTCAAGTGTAATAAGTCTTCAGATCACGCGGATAGAAAGACTTCAGTGATGCCTAACACTCTTTGGCTCTGGGTGTTTTGGGCTTTCTCGCAAGGATTTCTCTCTCAAAGGCTTCTGAGGTGGGTTGCTCTCAAATGACAAAAGTCGTGCACTAACTCTGAGCAGCCACCAATTTATGGTGTAGGGGGTGGGCTATTTATAGCCAGGAGGCAACCCAACCTAATTTGTCAAAAATGACTCTGGGTCACTAAGGAACTGATACGTGTCCAACGATCAGATTTCAAACACACGCGGCAGCTTAGCTTGGGCTACAAGCAAAGCTGACTCATCCAGCTCTCAATAAGATTTGCTCTCATTGTCTTTGCTCGAAGACATAGGATTTGGTTGAGCATCACATCAGTCACTCTAACTTTGTTCACTTGGACCCCACTTAACGGTACGGTGGTTCCTATGACTCAACAAAGAAGGAAAGGAAACTACAAAACAACTATGTCTTCGCACTCCATAGTCTTCATGTGATGTGTTCTCTTGGCATAGTCTTCAATGTGAATATCTTCATAGACCACCATTGTCTTCAATGTCTTCACACATTTTTAGGGGTTATCTCTGGTAGATAAACCGAATCAATATGGGACTAATACCTGTGTTATCCTGCAATTCTCACAAACACATTAGTCCCTCAACCAAGTTTGTCATCAATATTCCAAAACCAATTAGGGGTGGCCTAGATGCACTTAATTACAGGGTGGCGCCCCCTTCCCTAGTCCAATTCAGCCTCCTCCCTTGTGGGGGCGCACCAGCCCCTTATGGGCTGGTTAGCCTCCCTCCTAAGGCCCATATGGCCCATATCTTTCCCTGGGGGGTTCCGGTAACCCCTCCAGTACTCCGGTATGTACCCGATACACTCCGGAACCCTTCCGGTGTCCGAATACTACCTTCCAATATATCAATCTTTACCTCTCGGCCATTTAGAGACTCCTCGGTCCGTGATCTCATCCGGGACTCCGAACATCCTTTGGTCACTAAAACATATAACTCATATAATACATATCGTCATTAAACGTTAAGCGCCGGACCCTACGGGTTCGAGAACTATGTAGACATGACCGAGACACATCTCCGGTCAATAACCAACAATGGAACCTGGATGCTCATATTGGTTCCCACATATTCTACGAAGATCTTTATCGGTTGAACCGCAATGTCAACATACATTATTCCCTTTGTCATCGGTATGTTACTTGCCCGAGATTCGATCGTCGGTATCTTCATACCTAGTTCAATCTCGTTACCAGCAAGTCTCTTTTCTCATTCCCTAATTCATAATCCCACAACTAACTCATTAGTCACATTACTTGCAAGGCTTCATATGATGTGTATTACCGAGAGGGCCTAGAGATACCTCTCTGATACTCGGAGTGACAAATCCTAATCTCGATCTATGCCAACCCAACAAACACCTTCAGAGATGCCTGTAGAGCATCTTTATAATCACCTAGTTACATTGTGATGTTTGATAGCACATAAGGTATTCCTCCGGGTGTTCGGGAGTTGCATAATATCATAGTCGGAGGAATATGTATTTGACATGAAGAAAGCAGTAGCAATAAAACTTAATGATCGTTTATGCTATGCTAATGGATGGGTCTTGTCGATCACATCATTCTCCTAATGATGTGATCCCGTTCATCAAATGAAAACACATATCCATGGCTAGGAAGCTTAACCATCTTTGATCAACAAGCCAGTCAAGTAGAGGCATACTAGGGACACGGTGTTTTGTCTATGTATTCACACATGTATCAAGTTTCCAGTTAATACAATTCTAGCATGAATAATAAACATTTATCATGAATAAGGAAATATAAAATAAAAACTTTATTATTGCCTCTAGGGCATATTTCCTTCACATATCCGGGTGCCACGCCCAAAAATCTTCTATGTTCCTGGTGCATACCGGAATCTTCAATATTGCCTCCGCATCAATAGGCAGGAAAACAGTTGTGATCAAATCTGCGTTCCATGATGTCGTCACGGGCTCGAGCTATTCTGAGACCATCTCCGGCAGGTTTTGAACCTGAGAAATAATGGGTGTAGTGATGCTTCTTTGGGAACCCAATTATGCTCCCAAATATTCATGCTCTGCCCATTGCCAATCCTTCGGATTGTTCCTTGTTTGAGGATATCTCTCCCTTCAAGAAGAGCTCTCCAAATTTGTGACGGTCGTGATCCCAGATCAGCGCTCAAAAAAGAGGTGTTATTAAAATATGAGGCCTTGAGTATTCTCACGCTCAATGAAGTAGGGTCATTCAGCACCCTCCACGCTTGACGTGCTAGAAGTGCCAAGTTAAGTAGTTCCAGGTCCCTAAAACCCATTCCACCTAGATATTTAGGCCATGTCATCACCTCCCAAGATACCCATGCTGGTTTTATTCCTCCCTATTTGCATCCCCACTAGAACTTGCGAATGATAGAATTAATATGGTTGCACAGTCCTCTGGGTAGTTTGAAGCATGACGTTGAATAGATGGGAATTGCTTGTGCTACTCATTTACTCATTCATCCTTTTACTTTATCCCAGACCTGATCATTCAAGTGTTTGAAAGTACCCATCTTTGAGTGACCTACGTCAGTTGGCATTCCAAGGTATCTATCACTCAAAGATTCATTTGGCACTTGAAGACAGCCTTTAACTGCATCTCTGACAATTTGCGGGCACCCCTTACTGAAGAATATAGATATTTATCTCTATTAATCCTCTGACCCAAAGTCCTGCAATATGTATCCAATAGGTTTGACACCTCTACTCCATTGACACTCGCCTTGAAAAATAGCAGGCTATCATCCGCGAATAAAAGGTGGTTCATCGGCGGAGCCGATGGTGCCACCTTGATGCCGCTGAGCCGGGATAATTCATTCTGAAACTTTAACAGGCATGAAAGGCCCTCTGCTGCCAACAAGAAAAGATATGGAGAGATAGGATCTCCCTGTCGAATACCTCGTGAAGGGTTAAAACCCTTCAAGATGTTGTCTTTAAATAAAATAGAAAAGGAAACTATTTTGACCTTGCTCATGACGAGCGTGACCCATGGTGCCGCAAAACCCAACTTCCTCATTATAGCTTCCAGGTAATTCCACTCGACCCTGTCATAAGCTTTCATCATGTCCAATTTTAGTGCACAGTAGTTGTTGCCCTTTGATTTGTTCCTCTTCATGAAATGTAAACATTCATAGGTAGAAATTATATTGTTAGTAATAAGCATTCCTGGAACAAACGTTGATTGCTCCTCAAAAATATAATATCTAGCAATATAACCTTCAAATGGTTTGACACGACCTTCGATGCTATCTTGTAGAATACATTGCATAAACTGATAGGGAGAAACTGTGATAACAGTGTAGGGTTTGATACCTTTGGTATTAACACTAGCAAAGTGTCGTTAACACACTCAGGGCTCTCCTCCCCCCGTACAATGCCGAGTACTGCTCTCATGACAGCTGCACCACAAGTGTCCCAGTGACGTTGGAAGAAGTGTGCAGGAAACCCATCCTGACCTCCGCCTCCGTGTACGGGGTGAGAAGTTGATCATTCATTGCCGCTGTCACTTTAACTGGGACGTGCTGGAGTAGCTCTTCCACACCCTGTACCCCCTCGGAACAGTATGAGTTTTTGTACTACTCCAACGCAAGAGCCTGCATCTCCGTGAAATCCTCCGTAACCTGTCCATCTTGTTTCTACAAAGATTGAATTAGATTTTTCCGCCTCCTCATAGAAGATCTTAGGTGGAAAAATGTGTGTTGCGGTCACCGTCAGACAGCCATTGCACACGAGATCTCTGACGCCACATGAGCTCCTCACGCAA
Organism: Triticum timopheevii; assembly: GCA_963921465.1. Lineage (NCBI taxonomy): Eukaryota > Viridiplantae > Streptophyta > Magnoliopsida > Poales > Poaceae > Triticum > Triticum timopheevii. The sequence goes on along the minus strand of OY997262.1, from coordinate 384,844,118 downwards.
ATAGTGTTCGATCAGTCGATCATTAATCTCAATTTCTGCATGACTCGGTCCTACCCTGAGAGGATAGTTTCTGAGCTTTTCCATCTCTTTCTTGAGCTGTCTAATCTCTTCTTTAACACTGCCAAAGGAGGCCTTGCTCCATTCGCCTAGATTGTTAGACAGCGCTACCAAGTTAGCTCTTGCCTCTGCAGCCGTTAGATTGGGACCGTTCACTTCCCATGCATTCTGGATGGTAGGGATCAACCTGTGGTGGGTATCCCACATGCACTCATACTTGAATCTCTTCTCGGCATTCCTTCTCGCAGGTGGACTAAGTTTCAACAGAATCGGCGAGTGGTCGGAGGTGGCCGTGGTGAGATGCTCCATGGCAGCTAACGGGAATTATGCGCACCACTCGGTCGAGCCAAAAGCTCTATCTACCCTGACTCTAGTAAAAACCTCCTTGCAACTTTCTTTTCAAAGGTCCACTTGCGGCCATGGAAGCCTAGTTCAATTAAGCCACATACATCCACCACATCCAGGAATCCTTGCATTTGCGTTTGGTTCCTCGCGCCTATGCCATCGTGCTCATCGTGGTGCAACACCTTATTGAAATCTCATATACATGGCCATGGCATGTTATGGAGCGTTTCCAAGTTCTTCATTGTGTCCCATGTCCTCTATCGGAGATGAGTTTGTGCTTCGCCATAGAAACATGACTGCCTCCACGGGTGACCACCAAGCTCTGAAATTTTCATGTCTATGTGATACTGCGAGTAACCCAAATTCTCCATCTTTATTTCATTATTCCAGTACATGCTAAGCCTCCGCTCCTAGCAGCGGAATTAATAGAAAAATGTTATCATAAAGTAGAGTGCTTTTTAAGTTTTCAGCTCTAACACCACTAATCTGGGTTTCCACTAAGCAAAGTACTCTAGGGGCAAACTTTATCACGAGTTCGTGTAGCTCTTGAACTATCGGGGCGTTGCCAATCCCATGACAGTTCCAACACAGCAGATTCATTGTGCCCGGCGGTCCTCCGCCAAGGAGGCCACCGATTTTGCTTCATTGATCTTCCCCGCTGTTGTGGTCTTTTTCACAGCTGTGATGGCTTGTTTCTCGGTCTGCTGGGTAGTCTTGGGTCTTTTGGGGTCTTGTTTGGTGGGGGGTGTCATTAGGGTTGCACCCCCGCTTGTCTTTGCTGCTAGAACCAACTCCATCCCAGTAGTGCCTGACTGGCTAATGGGTTCGACAGCCTGCTGTGAAGATCACTTCCGGTTGGCCTCAGAGAGCTCCATATCAGTGGCATGTTGCTCCTCCAAATCATACGTCCCCTCCTCTAAGCTTGCGCCAGTCTGACCCCCACGGGGCTTTGAATTCTGCCTCCAGTTACGACGGCGGGTGCCCCAAGCAGTGGTCGTCGGAGCACTCACATTTTTAAAGATCAGCGCCGAGGGGGGTGTACTCCATCCCCGTGCTCCTTGAACTCGTGACCCATCATACCGCGGACCTGGCACCAATCAGGTAGACGTTCGTACTTTACCACGAAGATCACCCTTTCTCCTCCACGGATCAGCGAGATCGCTTTCTTGAGTGGTTTCTCACATCAAACCGAACCCTAACCCTATAGAAGTTTCCTTCAAAGTCAAAAGAAGATGGCTCTGAATCCACAAACTCACCAATTTTGGCAGCAAGAGCCTTTACCTTCCCATGGAAGCCAATAGGCAGGTCGATAATGTGAACCCAGATCTCAAACTTGTAGAGCTCTATCTATGTTGGCCTTGTGAATCCATCATATGGGGCAATGATCACCGGGTTGCCTCGAAAGTGCCACGAACCCCCTTGAGTAACTCTCTCCCAATCACCCATGCAATTGAACTGCATCTGGAAGAGGTTCTCCTCTAGGGTTTTGATTTTCACCGGCCTAGCAAGATCCCAGGTCGTCCTCATGTTGCGGAAGAACCAGTAGGTGCTAAATCCTTTGTCCATACGGACTCTGACCAAGATCATCCAGCGGAGATCCTCCTCTGTCGAGGCGTCGTCTTCCCCAAAAACAACGTCGTCGAGGTCGTCTTCCTTGAGGGCCAGCTCCCTCATCAGCTCCTCCAACTTGCCATTCCCCTTTGATCCCAAAGCCGACATATCGCCATGATTCTCCATGGATTGTCGAAAGCGGGTAGATCGATCTCCCAGGGGCGAGGACCGACAGGAGATAAAACCCTCTCCCCCCTTCCCTCCTGTGTGAGGAGACCGAAACCAGGCCAGGGGAGCAGTCAAAGACTACCCTGAGACCGACCGGAGGAGGGATACTCGATCCAACCGAGGAGGAGGAAAGATGATCTCAACGATCGCCGGCGGCGTCGAGAGGAAAGATAACCCTAACAAGAGGGAAAGATATAGCCCACATCCACCTGGTTTTTTTTCTATCCGAGGTGGTACTAAACTTTTGTGTGTCTATCCGCTAGAAAAGAAAAAAGATTTGTCCAGAATTTTGTAACTGGGTCGCACGCGGTCTAGCCCAACGAAGCCATCCCACTTATTATTGCCCACACAGTTGGTAATGTTGGAAATATGCCCTAGAGGCAATAATAAAATCATTATTATTATATTTCCTTGTTCATGATAATTGTCTTTATTCATGCTATAATTGTGTTATCCGGAAATCGTAATACATGTGTGAATAATAGACACCAACATGTCCCTAGTAAGCCTCTAGTTGACTAGCTCGTTGATCAACAGATAGTCATGGTTTCCTGACTATGGACATTGGATGTCATTGATAACGAGATCACATCATTGGGAGAATGATGTGATGGACAAGACCCAATCCTAAACATAGCACAAGATCGTATAGTTCGTTTGCTAGAGTTTTCCAATGTCAAAGTATCTTTTCCTTAGACCATGAGATCGTGTAACTCCCGGATACTGTAGGAGTGCTTTGGGTGTGCCAAACATCACAACGTAACTGGGTGACTATAAAGGTATACTACGGGTATCTCCGAAAGTGTCTGTTGGGTTGACACGGATCGAGACTGGGATTTGTCACTCCGTATGACGGAGAGGTATCACTAGGCCCACTCGGTAATGCATCATCATAATGAGCTCAAAGTGACCAAGTGTCTGGTCATGGGATCATGCATTGCGGTACGAGTAAAGTGACTTGCCGGTAACGAGATTGAACGAGGTATTGGGATACCGACGATCGAATCTCGGGCAAGTAACATATTGATTGACAAAGGGATTTGTATACGGGGTTGATTAAATCCTCGACATCGTGGTTCATCCGGTGAGATCATCGTGGAGCATGTGGGAGCCAACATGGGTATCCATATCCCGCTGTTGGTTATTGAACGGAGAGCAATCTCGGTCATGTCCACATGTCTCCCGAACCCGTAGGGTCTACACACTTAAGGTTCGGTGACACTAGGGTTGTAGGGATATGTATATGCAGTAACCCGAATGTTGTTCGGAGTCCCGGATGAGATCCCAGACGTCACGAGGAGTTCCGGAATGGTCCGAAGGTAAAGATTTATATATGGGAAGTCCTGTTTCGGGCATCGGGACAAGTTTCGGGGTTATCGGTATTGTACTGGGACCACCGGAAGGGTCCCGGGGGTCCACCGGGTGGGGCCACCTGCCCCGGTGGGCCACATGGGCTGTAGGGGGTGCGCCTTGGCCTACATGGGCCAAGGGCATCAGCCCCAACATAGGCCCATGCGCCTAGGGTTTAAGGGGGAAGAGTCCTAGGAGGGGAAGGCACCTCCTAGGTGCCTTGGGGGGGAGGGAAACCCCCCTTGGCCGCCGCCCCCCTAGGAGATTGGATCTCCTAGGGCCGGCCACCCCCCCTTGGCCCTCCTATATATAGTGGGGGAAAGGAGGGACTTCATACCTTGGCCTTTGGTTGCCTCCTTCTCCCTCTCCAACACCTCCTCCTCCTCCATAGCGCTTGGCGAAGCTTTGCCGGAGTACTGCAGCTCCATCAACACCACGCCGTCGTGCTGCTGCTGGTGCCATCTCCCTCAACCACTCCTTTCCCCTTGCTGGATCAAGAAGGAGACGTGGCTGTTCCGTACGTGTGTTGAACGCGGAGGTGCCGTCCGTTCAGCGCTTGGTCATCGGTGATTTGGATCACGCCGTGTTTGACTACATCATCCCCGTTCTTTGAACGCTTCCGCTCGCGATCTACGAGGTACGTAGATGCATCTAATCACTCGTTGCTAGATGAACTCATAGATGGATCTTGGTGAAACGAGTAGGAAATTTTTTGTTTTCTGCAACGTTTCCCAACAGTGGCATCATGAGCTAGGTCTATGCGTAGTTCTTCTTGCACGAGTAGAACACAATTTGTTGTGGGCGTAGATTTGTCAACTTTCTTGCCGCTACTAGTCTTATCTTGCTTCAGCGGTATTGTGGGATGAAGCGGCCCGGACCAACCTTACACGTACGCTTATGTGAGACCGGTTCCACCGACTAACATGCACTAGTTGCATAAGGTGGCTGGCGGGTGTCTGTCTCTCCTACTTTAGTTGAAGCGGATTCGATGAAAAGGGTCCTTATGAAGGGTAAATAGAAGTTGACAAATCACGTTGTGGCTTTAACGTAGGTAAGAAGACGTTCTTGCTAGAACCCTAATTCAGCCACGTAAAACTTGTAACAACAATTAGAGAACGTCTAACTTGTTTTTGCAGCAAGTGGTTTGTGATATGATATGGCCAAAGTTATGATGAATGATGAATGATCTATATGTGATGTATGAGATGTTCATGCTATTGTAATAGGAATCACGACTTGCATGTCGATGAGTATGACAACCGGCAGGAGCCATAGGAGTTGTCTTTATTCTTTTATATGACCTGCGTGTCATTGAGAAACGCCATGTAAATTACTTTACTTTATTGCTAAACGCGTTAGCCATAGTAGTAGAAGTAATAGTTGGCGAGCAACTTCATGGAGACACGATGATGGAGATCATGGTGTCAAGCCGGTGACAAGATGATCATGGAGCCCCAAGATGGAGATCAAAGGAGCTATGTGATATTGTCCATATCATGTCACGTTTATTATTTGATTGCATGTGATGTTTATCATGTTTTGCATCTTGTTTACTTAGAACGACGGTAGTAAATAAGATGATCCCTCATACTAATTTCAAGAAGTGTTTCCCCTAACTGTGCACCGTTGCGACAGTTCGCTGTTTCAAAACACCACGTGATGATCGCGTGTTTTATTCAGACGTTCACATACAACTGGTGTAAGACAGATTTACACATGCAAACACTTAGGTTGACTTGACGAGCCTAGCATGTACAGACATGGCCTCGGAACACAGAAGACCGAAAGGTCGAGCATGAGTCGTATAGAAGATACGATCAACATGAAGATGTTCACCGATGTTGACTAGTCCGTCTCACGTGATGATCGGACATGGCCTAGTTAACTCGGATCATGTAATACTTAGATGACTAGAGGGATGTCTAATCTAAGTGGGAGTTCATTAATAATTTGATTAGATGAACTTAATTATCATGAACTTAGTCTAAATATTTTACAATATGTCTTGTATATCAAATGGCCAACGTAGTCCTCAACTTCAACGCGTTCCTAGAGAAAACCAAGCTGAAAGACGATGGCAGCAACTATACGGACTGGGTCCGGAACCTGAGGATCATCCTCATAGCTGCCAAGAAAGATTATGTCCTACAAGCACCGCTTGGTGACGCACCCGTTCTCCCTGCAGAACAAGATGTTATGAACGCTTGGCAGGCACGTACCGATGACTACTCCCTCGTTCAGTGCGGCATGCTTTACAGCCTAGAGTCGGGGCTCCAAAAGCGTTTTGAGAGACATGGAGCATATGAGATGTTCGAAGAGCTGAAAATGGTTTTCCAAGCTCATGCCCGGGTCGAGAGATATGAAGTCTCCGACAAATTCTTCAGCTGTAAGATGGAGGAAAATAGTTCTGTCAGTGAGCACATACTCACTATGTCTGGGTTACATAACCGCTTGACTCAGCTGGGAGTTAATCTCCCGGATGATGCGGTCATTGACAGAATCCTCCAGTCGCTTCCACCGAGCTACAAGAGCTTTGTGATGAACTTCAATATGCAGGGAATGGAAAAGACCATTCCTGAGGTATTTGCAATGCTGAAATCAGTAGAGGTAGAAGTCAAGAAGGAACATCAAGTGTTGATGGTCAATAAAACCACTAAGTTCAAGAAAGGCAAGGGTAAAAAGAACTTCAAGAAGGACGGCAAGGAGGTTGCCGCGCCCGGCAAGCAAGCTGCCGGGAAGAAGCCAAAGAATGGACCCAAGCCCGAGACTGAGTGCTTTTATTGCAAGGGAAGCGGTCACTGGAAGCGGAACTGCCCTAAATACTTAGCAGACAAGAAGGCCGGCAAAACAAAAGGTATATGTGATATACATGTAATTGATGTGTACCTTACTAGTGTCCGTAGTAGCTCCTGGGTATTTGATACCGGTGCAGTTGCTCACATTTGTAACTCAAAACAGGGGCTGCGGAATAAGCGGAAACTGGCAAAGGACGAGGTGACGATGCGCGTCGGGAATGGTTCCAAGGTCAATGTGATCGCCGTCGGCACGCTACCTCTATATCTACCTTCGGGATTAGTTTTAAACCTTAATAATTGTTATTTAGTGCCAGCTTTGAGCATGAACATTGTATCGGGATCTCGTTTAATTTGAGATGGCTACTCATTTAAATCCGAGAATAATGGTTGTTCTATTTATATGAGAGATATGTTTTATGGTCATGCTCCTATGGTGAATGGTTTATTCTTTATGAATCTCGAACGTGATACTACACATGTTCATAATGTGAGTACCAAAAGATGTAAGGTTGATAATGATAGTCCCACATACTTGTGGCACTGCCGCCTTGGTCACATAGGTGTCAAACGCATGAAGAAGCTCCATGCAGATGGACTTTTAGAGTCTCTTGATTATGAATCATTTGACACGTGCGAACCATGCCTCATGGGTAAGATGACCAAGACTCCATTCTCAGGAACAATGGAGCGAGCAACCAACTTATTGGAAATCATACATACTGATGTGTGCGGTCCAATGAGTGTTTAGGCTCGCGGTGGCTATCGTTATGTTCTCACACTCACTGATGATTTAAGTAGATATGGGTATATCTACTTAATGAAACACAAGTCTGAAACCTTTGAAAAGTTCAAGGAATTTCAGAGTGAGGTTGAAAATCAACGTGACAGGAAAATCAAGTTTCTACGATCAGATCGTGGAGGAGAATACTTGAGTCATGAATTTGGTACACACTTAAGAAAATATGGAATAGTTTCACAACTCACGCCGCCTGGAACACCTCAGCGTAATGGTGTGTCCGAACGTCGTAATCGCACTCTATTAGATATGGTGCGATCTATGATGTCTCTTACCGATTTACCGCTATCTTTTTGGGGCTATGCTTTAGAGACTGCTGCATTCACTTTAAATAGGGCTCCGTCGAAATCCGTTGAGACGACACCGTATGAATTATGGTTTGGGAAGAAACCTAAGCTGTCGTTTCTAAAAGTTTAGGGATGCGATGCTTATGTCAAGAAACTTCAACCTGAAAAGCTCGAACCCAAGTCGGAAAAATGCGTCTTCATAGGATACCCAAAAGAAACTATTGGGTACACCTTCTACCTCAGATCCGAAGGCAAGATCTTTGTTGCCAAGAATGGGTCCTTTCTAGAGAAAGAGTTTCTCTCGAAAGAAGTAAGTGGGAGGAAAGTAGAGCTTGATGAAGTATTACCTCTTGAACCGGAAAATGGCGCAACTCAAGAAAATGTTCCTGAGGTGCTTGCACCGACTAGAGAGGAAGTTAATGATAATGATCAAGATACTTCTGATCAAGCCCCTACTGAAATTCGAAGGTCCACAAGGACACGTTCCGCACCAGAGTGGTACGGCAGCCCTGTCTTGGAAATCATGTTGTTAGACAACGGTGAACCTTCGAACTATGAAGAAGCGATGGCGGGCCCGGATTCCGACAAATGGCTAGAAGCCATGAAGTCCGAGATAGGATCCATGTACGAAAACGAAGTATGGACTTTGACTGACTTGCCCGTTGAGCGGCGAGCCATAGAAAATAAATGGATCTTTAAGAGGAAGACAGACGCGGATGGTAATGTGACCATCTATAAAGCTCGGCTTGTCGCTAAGGGTTATCGACAAGTTCAAGGGGTTGACTACGATGAGACTTTCTCACCGGTAGCGAAGCTGAAGTCCGTCCGAATCATGTTAGCAATTGCCGCATTCTACGATTATGAAATATGGCAAATGGACATCAAAACGGCATTCCTTAATGGTTTCCTTAAGGAAGAATTGTATATGATGCAGCCAGAAGGTTTTGTCGATCCAAAAAATGCTGACAAGGTGTGCAAGCTCCAACGCTCGATTTATGGGCTGGTGCAAGCATCTCGGAGTTGGAACATTCGCTTTGATGAGATGATCAAAGCGTTTGGGTTTACGCAGACTTATGGAGAAGCCTGCGTTTACAAGAAAGTGAGTGGGAGCTCTGTAGCATTTCTCATACTATATGTAGATGACATACTTTTGATGGGAAATGATATAGAACTCTTGGACAGCATCAAGGCCTATTTGAATAAGAGTTTTTCAATGAAGGACCTTGGAGAAGCTGCTTATATATTAGGCATCAAGATCTATAGAGATAGATCAAGACGCCTCATAGGTCTTTCACAAAGCACATACCTTGATAAGATATTGAAGAAGTTCAATATGGATCAATCTAAGAAGGGGTTCTTGCCTGTGTTACAAGGTGTGAAATTGAGCTCAGCTCAATGTCCGACCACGACAGAAGATATAGAAGAGATGAGTGTCATCCCCTATGCCTCAGCCATAGGTTCTATTATGTATGCCATGCTGTGTACCAGACCTGATGTAAACCTTGCCGTAAGTTTGGTAGGAAGGTACCAAAGTAATCCCGGCAAGGAACACTGGACAGCGGTCAAGAATATCCTGAAGTACCTGAAAAGGACAAAGGAAATTTTTCTCGTTTATGGAGGTGACGAAGAGCTCGTCTTAAAGGGTTACGTCGATTCCAGCTTCGACACAGATCTGGATGACTCTAAGTCACAAACCGGATACGTGTATATTTTGAATGGTGGGGCAGTAAGCTGGTGCAGTTGCAAGCAGAGCGTCGTGGCGGGATCTACATGTGAAGCGGAGTACATGGCAGCCTCGGAGGTAGCACATGAAGCAATATGGGTGAAGGAGTTCATCACCAACCTAGGAGTCATACCCAATGCGTCGGGGCCAATCAAACTCTTCTGTGACAACACTGGAGCTATTGCACTTGCCAAGGAGCCCAGGTTTCACAAGAAGACAAGGCACATCAAGCGTCGCTTCAACTCCATTCGTGAAAATGTTCAAGATGGAGACATAGAGATTTGTAAAGTACATACGGACCTGAATGTAGCGGATCCGTTAACTAAACCTCTCCCTAGAGCAAAACATGATCAACACCAGAATTCCATGGGTGTTCGATTCATCACAGTGTAACTAGATTATTGACTCTAGTGCAAGTGGGAGACTGTTGGAAATATGCCCTAGAGGCAATAATAAAATCATTATTATTATATTTCCTTGTTCATGATAATTGTCTTTATTCATGCTATAATTGTGTTATCCGGAAATCGTAATACATGTGTGAATAATAGACACCAACATGTCCCTAGTAAGCCTCTAGTTGACTAGCTCGTTGATCAACAGATAGTCATGGTTTCCTGACTATGGACATTGGATGTCATTGATAACGAGATCACATCATTGGGAGAATGATGTGATGGACAAGACCCAATCCTAAACATAGCACAAGATCGTATAGTTCGTTTGCTAGAGTTTTCCAATGTCAAAGTATCTTTTCCTTAGACCATGAGATCGTGTAACTCCCGGATACCGTAGGAGTGCTTTGGGTGTGCCAAACGTCACAACGTAATTGGGTGACTATAAAGGTATACTATGGGTTTCTCCGAAAGTGTCTGTTGGGTTGACACGGATCGAGACTGGGATTTGTCACTCCGTATGACGGAGAGGTATCACTGGGCCCACTCGGTAATGCATCATCATAATGAGCTCAAAGTGACCAAGTGTCTGGTCACGGGATCATGCATTGCGGTACGAGTAAAGTGACTTGCCAGTAACGAGATTGAACGAGGTATTGGGATACCGACGATCGAATCTCGGGCAAGTAACATATCGATTGACAAAGGGATTTGTATACGGGGTTGATTGAATCCTCGACATCGTGGTTCATCCGATGAGATCATCGTGGAGCATGTGGGAGCCAACATGGGTATCCAGATCCCGCTGTTGGTTATTGACCGGAGAGCGATCTCGGTCATGTCTACATGTCTCCCGAACCCGTAGGGTCTACACACTTAAGGTTCGGTGACACTAGGGTTGTAGGGATATGTATATGCAGTAACCCGAATGTTGTTCGGAGTCCCGGATGAGATCCCGAATGTCACGAGGATTTCCGGAATGGTCCGGAGGTAAAGATTTATATATGGGAAGTCCTGTTTCGGGCATCGGGACAAGTTTCGGGGTTATCGGTATTGTACCGGGTCCACGGGGTGGGGCCACCTACCCCGGTGGGCCACATGGGCTGTAGGGGGTGTGCCTTGGCCTACATGGGCCAAGGGCATCAGCCCCAACATAGGCCCATGCGCCTAGGGTTTAAGGGGGAAGAGTCCTAGGAGGGGAAGGCACCTCCTAGGTGCCTTTGGGGGGAGGGAAACCCCCCTTGGCCGCCGCCCCCCTAGGAGATTGGATCTCCTAGGGCCGGCTACCCCCCCTTGGCCCTCCTATATATAGTGGGGGAAAGGAGGGACTTCATACCGTGGCCTTTGGTTGCCTCCTTCTCCCTCTCCAACACCTCCTCCTCCTCCATAGCGCTTGGCGAAGCTTTGCCGGAGTACTGCAGCTCCATCAACACCACGCCGTCGTGCTGCTGCTGGTGCCATCTCCCTCAACCTCTCCTTCCCCCTTGCTGGATCAAGAAGGAGGAGACGTGGCTGTTCCGTACGTGTGTTGAACGCGGCGGTGCCGTCCGTTCGGCGCTTGGTCATCGGTGATTTGGATCACGTCGTGTTCGACTACATCATCCCCGTTCTTTGAACGCTTCCGCTCGCGATCTACGAGGTACGTAGATGCATCTAATCACTCGTTGCTAGATGAACTCATAGATGGATCTTGGTGAAACGAGTAGGAAAATTTTTGTTTTCTGCAACGTTCCCCAACAGGTAATACCTTAGTTATCGCATGGGGCGATAAATAGTTGAAGCTGCCCACAGGGCACCTAAGACTAGGCCGGCCCGTTCCCCATTTTCGATATTCTATTTCTATTCTTTTCTGTTTCTTTCTCTTTTATATTTCCTTTTCATTTTTCCCTCTTTATTTTTATTTTCGGTTAACTAAAAATTTATAAAAATATTCAGAATTTCAATTTTAGTTCAAATATTCAAAAAATAGTCAGAATTCTAATTATTTTTTTGTTCCCGATTTTAAAAATGTTCAAAACTTTTAAAGAATTATTTTTTCGTATTTTTCTTATTTTTTAAAAAAATTGTGTTTTTATAAAATTCTTCGATACTTTTTATAAAAAATACATTTTATAAAATGTTCAAAATTTTAAAATATTATTATTTTAGTGAAATGTTCACAAATCCAAAAAAATATTTTCGTAGAAGAAAAGATTTTATAAAATTGTTTTGAATGGTCCCCTTTTAGAAAAATCAAAAATCAAAAATATTTGTCTGTTTATAAAATTTTCATGTTTTCAAAAAATTGTGTGTGAATTTCAAAAACTATTAATGTTTCTAATTTTGTTCGTGTTTTTCCAAAAATACTGGAATTTTCAAAAAAACAATTGGTGGCTGTCGGTGTCAAAACCAGCGGATCTCGGGTAGGGGGTCCCGAATTGTGCGTCTAGGCGGATGCTAACAGGGGACAAGGGACACGATGTTTTACCCAGGTTCGGGCCCTCTCGATGGAGGTAAAACCCTACGTCCTGCTTGATTAATATTGATGATATGGGTAGTACAAGAGTAGATCTACCACGAGATCAAGGAGGCTAAACCCTAGAAGCTAGCCTATGGTATGGTTGTTGTTCGTCCTACGGACTTAAAACCCTCCGGTTTATATAGACACCGGAGAGGGCTAGGGTTACACAGAGTCGGTTACAATGGTAGGAGATCGACATATCCGTATCGCCAAGCTTGCCTTCCACGCCAAGGAAAGTCCCATCCGGACATGGGCGAAGTCTTCAATCTTGTATCTTCATAGTCTTGGAGTCCGGCCAATGATGATAGTTCGGCTATCCGGACATCCCTCAGTAGCCCCTGAACCAGGCTTCAATGACAACGAGTCCGGCGTGCATATTGTCTTCGGCATTGCAAGGCGGGTTCCTCCTCCGAATACTTCGTAGAAGATTGTGAACACCAGGATAGTGTCCGGCTCTGCAAAATAAATTCCACATACCACCGTAGAGAATAATATTTACACAACTTCAATCTGCTGACGTATTTCATAGCATGATATCACGCCACGGCCAAGCCTTTACTCGAATTGTTTTTATTGTTCCACCTCAACGCGTTTAGCGAAGCGGTTTCCTTGGCACGTCTTGTCGAAGCAGAGATCGTGTTCCCCTTATTCCGGGATTCCCATCAATACGGACGTGGGTAACCCAACTGCGCCATTGATTGCGGCGCTTGGGAGATAAGCGAGTTTTACCAGGCTGGTGGGGACGCATGGTTTCGTCCGCCCATACATAAGGGGATAAGGATCCACCTTTTTACCTACACCTTCTTCCTCCTTTGCTTATCCATCTCCGTGCACTCGAGCTCCAGCGCCCAAGTCCACACATCTCACCTCAACCTTCTCCAACCATGTCCGGAACGGGAGGCAAGTGGATGGCCTCCTCCGTTACGGAGGGGCACATCAAGAAGCTGCGCAGCGTCGAATATTTGTCCAGCGATATCGCGCACCGGCTCCCCGGCGAGGGGCAGCTCATCCCCACTCCCAGGCCCCATGAGAGGGTGGTATTCCTTCCCCATTTTCTCCACGGACTGGGCTTCCCACTCCACCCATTTGTCCGGGGGCTCGTGTTCTACTACGGCCTGGATTTCCATGATCTGGCCCCGAATTTTATCCTCAACATCTCGGCGTTCATCGTCGTGTGTGAGGCCTACCTCTGCATCCAACCCCACTTCGGCTTATGGCTGAAGACTTTTAATGTCAAGCCGAAGGTAGTGGGTGGCCGCCAAGCGGAGTGCGGAGGCGCCATGGTGGGCAAGATGCCCAACGTCACATGGCTCGAAGGCGCCTTCGTGGAAACCATCAAAGGGTGGCAATCGGGGTGGTTCTGTATCACCGAGCCGCGTGACCCTGAATGGGCAGCAGCCCCCGAATTCAGATCTGGCATCCCCACACGGCTCACCTCCTGGAAAGAGAAGGGCCTGACATGGGGCGATTCAGAGGAGCTGACCGGACTCCAAGCCTGCGTCCAAAAGCTACTGAACAAGAAGCTCAAGCTTGTCAACGTAGTCTAGGTCATGCTCATCCGCCGGATTCTCCCATGCCAACAACGGGCCTTCAAATTGTGGGAGTTTGATCCGGCACGGCACCGAACCTTGAGCAGGCTCTTCGACACTACGTACGAAGATGCCTGGAAGGTGTTGTTCAAGGGCGCCAAGGCTCCCGCATCCGCTACCGAAGATCGCGGATTCAGCTCGCAGTGTCAAGCCAGTGAGGTAAGCTATTTTACCCTTTATGGGACACTTTTGTTTCATAGTTTGACTCTATGCGGGATCTAAACTCCCTCACCTTTGACAGGACTGGCTGAAGAAGGCCGAGCAGGCTAACTGTCCGGCTCCTTTGCCAGAGAACCCAGCGGACGCCCGTTTGACGGGGCTGCTGGTCCCGGCGCCTCATGTGGTGCCAGAGAAGAAGGCCACGGGAACCTGGAGGAGTTCCCGGCATCAGGTGTTATCGGATTCATCGTCCGATGACTCCGAGGCGGACTCCTCCCACTAGGACGAGGAGGAGAAGAAAGAGGCCTCTCCCCTAGCGGGGGGAGAGAATAAAAGGAAGGCCTAACCAACAAGGGAGGCCGAAGGGTCCAAGAGGGGAAGGACCCTTCCCCCGGACTGTTCCGCCAACGCCGGCGACGGCGACGAGGATTGGCCTTCAAGGGTCAAGCCCCTGGCGAGATCATAAGTATCCGGACTCCCGAATAGCTCATAACTTTTCTTTTCGTCGCATGGTGTCTTTCTAATGCCGTATACAACCCTGTAGTCCGCCCAAGGATGATCTTCCCGCTTCGTCGAGCGGGTCCTTGGGTACGTCGGATGTGGATAGCACTTCACTTCCGACCGCCTCCTCCCCCCGTGACGACGCCGAGGTGGGATCCCGGAAAGGGACCCACCAGGAGGAGGAGGCCCCGGAGGTGCCGCAAGGCAACCTCCCGGACTTTGGACCGGACTCCGTACCGGAACCTGCAGTGGTTCCTGAGTCCGGCGGGCGGCCCCTTCGTAAGAAGGGCAAGACTGTGACGCCGGCAGCCTCCATCCAACCGGAGGCGCCGGATAACTTGCTGGAGGCGCTCAACGGTGCTTCCATCAAAGAGGAACACCGCACTGTCATGAGTGCGGTGATTCAGAAGGTTCAGCTCGCCAAGAGCGAGCTGACCGAAGCCTGCAGCAGCCTTCTAACAGGCTTTGAGGTAAGAGTTTTAAGATATGTAAAATAGTACCGCATAGACAGTAGCCCCTGATGCTCGGTTCGGTGTTCGGAAGGAAAAGCCGGACTGAGGATCTAAAAAGATATACGCAGGAGTCTTAACAAAAATATGTCAATATGGGAATGCAGACTGCGCTCCTGACCTCTGCCGCACTGACTGCGGAGGTCAATGCCTTGAAGAGGAAACTCGAGCTGTCCGAGAGCGAGCTCGGCCGTGCCAAGAAGCAGCTCGAGGACAAGGAAGGTGAGTAACACCTTATTTAAAGTTGTACCTTACAGAAAAGGATTTGGTTGCAAGAGGAATGACAAGGATAACGTGGGTATTCCAAGGGCTACGAACGAGGTGGCAACCCTGAAGGAGGCGGTATCCGCGGCTGAACGCAATGTGACCGCGGAACGCGCCGAGCGAGAGAAGCAGGAGGCGCGTGTGGCGGAGGTACGGCAAGAGCTCCAGGCTCTCGTGGAAAAACACGAGAGTTTGGAGCGTGACTCGAAGACTCGGGAGTCCGAGCTTGCGTCGGCTCTTGAGAATGCCAAAGCCGCTAAGGCTGAAGCCCACAAGGCCCTCCAGGAAATTGAGGCATTGAAGAAAATAGCGGCGGGTAAGGCATTCTTCATGCAAAGCAAGCATGTAAAAGTGAATTACCTGTTTCTTACCCGAATTCGGAGCTCTCTAGGAGCGTTCGCAGATCTGCCCCGTAGCGTGTCCGACGCTGCCGCTTTCTACAGAGCCGAGGAGGGGAGCTCGATGGAGAAGGTGTTCTGGTCTCAGTATGCTGAGGCCGGACATCCGGTGCCCCTTAGCGACCAGCTAAAGCAGCTGGTCGAGCTCCACAAGGTGGCCGAATAGGCCATGAAGGGCCTCATAGTTCGGCTGTGGCCCAAAGAGGCCATGCCTGGGAGCTACTTCGGCCTGGTGCAGCGGCTGGTGGATGCTTGTCCGTGGGTTGAAGTCATCAAGCGCTCCGCCTGCATTGAAGGTGCCCGTCGGGCCCTTGCCCGTGCTAAGGTGCACTGGGGCAAGATGGACGCTGAGAAGCTTGTGACGGACGCGCCACTGCTGGGCAAGGAGTATCGCACGCCTGAAATGTATTATAAGGGTGTCCTGAAGGGTGCCCGCATTATTGCGGGTGAGTGCTCCAACGATGTAATATTTGAGTAGACTCACATTTTGTTATCCTGTGCGCTGAAAACTTTGTTCATATGCGCTAAGCAACGCTTGTTAATTTAAAATATTACCTTCTGTGCGGCCGTTTATCAAATCTGAGAGATGGCAAGTCGTCGGATTCAGCCCCCATGCTACGAGTGCTGGGGTGTTCGGGATAAACTTGAGCGCTCTTGTTCCCATTTTTGGGTCCATCTAGGGAGGCACCCAACACGACAAACGAGGCAACCGGACTTATAATGCTTGAACACTCTCACTTAGCCATAGAATTCTATAATTTTAAATTTCGGCGAAGCCCCTAGTGTTCAGAAGGCCGAATTCGGGGCACTATCCACGCCTGGGCCAGACAAAGCCGGTTCCTCGCTCTAAGCGGCATAAGTCTTTAGGGACTCAAAAAAACCTCTCGAACAACGACCGAGTCTCGCCCCATCATGACGGTCAGTTTTAGCTTTCTCCACTGAGGTGCTCGCCCAGCTCAACTGGGGCACAATCGCAGTGGTTCTCCCAGCGCTACCTTAGCCGATATAATGGAACGTAAGGTACCAAAACATGGGAGCCGGGCAAACCCAACTATTGACCCAAGACATGATTCGGAGCCGATGCATATAATGCTATAAGTTCGGGGTGCCGCAGTTGTGAAAGTGTTCGGACTTATCACACCATAATGTGGGGAACTTAAGCCCCTGGTGTATTTAGCCGTACCAAAGTGTACGGATGCAGCATGTCATAGATGAACACATGTGTAAGAAAGGAATGCAGTGGTAGGCAAAAAGCGATGCATTGTTTATTTAGAAGGTACTGCCACGAATGCAGAATGATACAAATAGTGTGATAAGCAAGGGATGGAACTATTTAACATGCCCCCCTCCAGGCGTAGGCTGCGGAATGGTGCATAAAATAGGTATAATGCTCGTAATGGAGACCACCTGGATACTCGACGTGGCCTTTCTTCTTCCCTGGCTGTTGCATCGTGAGTTCGGCAGGTCTACTGCCGGACAGGGCCTCTGGTAAACGGAGTCCTGAGGATAAGAAGAAAAAAAGAAAGAAAAGAAAAAAAGGATGACACACTTGGGAGCCCTTGGTGTGGTTGAGACGCACACTGGGCCTGCCGTGGTCGTGCCCCTCCCCCTATGCCCATGGTATCTTCAGAGCGTAGTGATGTATGCGGAGTACTGGTTTTGCAATTTTGCAAGGGCTGGGCTTGGGGCCGCATTGCTACGCGTGCTCGGAACGTGCCAGGTGGTCTTGTTGTAGGTTACTCCGGGCGCGCTTGGCGGTGTCCGGTCGGTTAACGGCCAGACTCGATAATTGCCTTAAGAGGCTGTTCTGCACTTCCGCTGCGATAGCCGCTCTATGCTCCTCCGTTCGGAGAGAGTGTTCCGTGTTTCCATTGACCGTGATGACTCCTCGAGGGCCTGGCATCTTGAGCTTGAGATATGCGTAGTGCGGCACCGCATTGAACTTTGCAAATGCGGTTCGTCCGAGCAGTGCATGATAGCCGCTGTGGAACGGGACTATGTCGAAGATTAACTCCTCGCTCCGAAAGTTATCCGGGGATCCGAAGACCACTTCCAGTGTCACTGAGCCTGTACAATTGGCCTCTACACCTGGTATGACGCCTTTGAAGGTCGTCTTTGTGCGTTTAATCCTTGAGGGGTCTATGCCCATCTTGCACACTGTGTCCTGGTAAAGTAGGTTCAGGCTACTGCCGCCATCCATCAGGACTCTAGTGAGGTGAAACCCGTCGACGATTGGGTCTAAAACCAACGCGGCGAATCCGCCATGAAGGATGCTGGTGGGGTGGTCCCTTCGATCAAAAGTGATCGGGCAGGAGGACTATGGATTGAACTTTGGGGCGACTGGCTCCATCGCATATACGTCCCTGAGTGCATGCTTCCGCTCCCTTTTGGGTATGTGGGTTGCATATATCATGTTCACCGTCCGCACTTGTGGGGGGAAACCCTTCTGTCCTCTATTGTTTGGCGGCCGGGTCTCTTCCTCGTCATCGCTATGCAGCCCCTTATCATCGTTTTCGGCAATTAACTTGCCTGCCTGCTTGAATACCCAACAATCCCTGTTGGTGTGATTAGCTGGCTTTTCGGGGGTGCCGTGTATCTAGCACGAGCGGTCGAGTATTCGGTCCAAGTTAGACGGACCCGGAGTAGTTCTTTTGAATGGCTTTTTCCGCTGACCAGGTTTGGATCCTATGAATCCGGCGTTGACTGCCGTATCCTCGGTATTATCGCCGTTAATGCGGCATTTGTCCTTGTTGCGACGCGACCTATCATTACGGTCCTTGGTATCCGGACTGCCAGAATTTTTGTTGAGGTTGTTACTGCGGGCTAGCCAGCTGTCCTCTCCCGTGCAGAAGCGGGTCATGAGTGATGTGAGGGCTGCCATGGATTTCGGCTTTTCCTGTCCTAGGTGCCGGGCAAGCCACTCGTCGTGGATGTTATGCTTGAAGGCTGCAAGGGCCTCTGCATCCGGACAGTCGACGATTTGATTTTTCTTGGTTAAGAACCGTGTCCAGAATTGTCTGGCCGATTCGTCTGGCTGCTGAATTATGTGGCTTAGGTCATCAGCGTCTGGTGGTCGCACATATGTGCCCTGGAAGTTATCAAGGAATGCGGCTTCCAGGTCCTCCCAACACCCAATTGATTCTGCTGGCAAGCTATTAAGCCAATGCCGAGCTGGTCCTTTAAGCTTGAGCGGGAGGTATTTGATGGCGTGAAGATCATCACCGCGGGCCATGTGGATATGAAGGAGATAGTCTTTGATCCAAACCGCGGGGTCTGTTGTGCCATCGTAGGATTCAATGTTCACGGGTTTGAACCCTTCGGGGATTTGATGATCCATTACTTCATCTGTGAAGCATAGTGGGTGTGCGGCGCCTCTATATTGGGCTATATCACGACGTAGCTCAAGTGAGCTTTGTCTACTGTGTTCGGCCCGGTCGGAGTTGCTGTATCCGGCGCGACGGTCATCGTCGCGTATTGTGGGGCGCCCACGCGATTCGTAGATTGATCTTGATTATCTTGCCTTATCCTCCAATATGTCTCGCAAGTCCGGCGCATTCCCTCGTGGCTTTGTACTTTTCAAGCGATGCCGGGGTACGGATTTAGTGGAGGGCCTGGAGGCCTCTCTGTCACGGCCACGAGGTGGCCGGTCGGCCGTATTGTGCGCTGGTGATGTGGGTTTGTATGCTTCCTCCTCTAATCGGGGCAGCAGCTTGCGTTTGGGGTAGCTTTTGGAGGGGCGTTCGAGTTCGTACTCTTTGGCCGCAAGGACTTCGGTCCATCTGTCGGCTAGCAGATCTTGGTCAGCTCTAAGCTGTTGCTGCTTTTTCTTGAGGCTACTTGCCGTGGCCATAAGCCTGCGTTTAAAACGCTCTTGTTCGACGGGATCCTCAGGCACGACGAATTCGTCGTCATTGAGGCTTGCCTCGTCTCCGGAGGGAGGCATGTAATTATCGTCTTCTACCTCCTTGTCTGCCGCTCTCTCATGAGGGTTGGCTTCTCCGTCCTCCTAAGCTGAATCTTGCTGGAGGGGGTTGTCTTCGGCACAATCCGGGGTGTTGTTGTCTCCGGTGCCGGAATCTCCATTCTTACTGTGGCGGGATTTAGAGCGGCGCCGCTGACGCCGACGCTTAGGCTGTTTCTTGGAGGCGTCTTCCTCCATTGTTCCGTCGCCGTTCCCATCCTTTGGGATGTCCACCATGTATATGTCGTATGATGAGGTGGCTTTCCAGTGCCCCGTAGGCGCTGGTTCTTGGTCATATCCGGCATCGTCGTTCATACCGTCGATGTCTTCGGAGTCGAAGTCTAGCATGTCGGTTAGGTCGTCGACAGTGGCTACAAAGTGGGTGGTGGGTGGGATTTGAATTTCTTTGTCGTCCGCGTCCCAACCGTCCTGACCGTGGTCCGGACAGGGCTCTCCTGATAATGAGAGATACTTTAGTGAGTTAAGGATGTCGCCAAAAGGCGAGTGCTGAAAGATGTCCGTAGCGGTGAACTCCATGATCGGCGCCCAATCGGATTCGATTGGTAGAGGCGCGGGAGGTTTGGAGTCCGTTGAGGAGTCCGGCACCTCGGAGTCACGAGCTTCACAAGGGACAGGGTCGGTATTCGGCTCTATCGCCGTAGAGGTAGCAGCCCCCGAGGCGGTGTCTAAGCACCCATCCTCGATCGGCGCAGTCGGCTCCGAGTTTAGGGTCAGAGCGGATTCTTGTGCGGCCTCCAGGGCACTGTCCGGCGACAGAGCTAAATCATGCTCATCGTGACAGTGCGGCGCGCTCGGCTGTGGCTCGAATCCGTCGAAGATCAAGTCTCCGCGGATGTCGGCCGTATAGTTTAAACTTCCAAATCTGACCTGATGGCCAGGGGCATAGCTTTCGATCTGCTCCAGATGGCCAAGTGAATTGGTCCGCAGTGCAAAGCCGCCGAATACAAAGATCTGTCCGGGGAGAAAAGTCTCACCCTGGACCGCGTTGTTCTTGATTATCGAAGGAGCCATCGGGCCTATGAGCGACGACACAGAGGAACTCTCAATGAAAGCACCAATGTCGGTGTCAAAACCGGCGGATCTCGGGGGGTCCCGAACTGTGCGTCTAGGCGGATGGTAACAGGAGACAAGGGACACGATGTTTTACCCAGGTTCGGGCCCTCTCGATGGAGGTAAAACCCTACGTCATGCTTGATTAATATTGATGATATGGGTAGTACAAGAGTAGATCTACCACGAGATCAAGGAGGCTAAACCCTAGAAGCTAGCCTATGGTATGATTGTTGTTCGTCCTACGGACTTAAAACCCTCCGGTTTATATAGACACCGGAGAGGGCTAGGGTTACACAGAGTCAGTTACAATGGTAGGAGATCTACATATCCGTATCGCCAAGCTTGCCTTCCACGCCAAGGAAAGTCCCATCCGGACACGGGCGAAGTCTTCAATCTTGTATCTTCATAGTCTTGGAGTCCGGCCAATGATGATAGTTCGGCTATCCGGACACCCCCTAGTCCAGGACTCCCTCGGTGGCATTTTTTGAAAAAATATGTGATTTAAGAAATTGTTCGCGTTTCGAAGAGTATTCACCATTTCATATATTTTTTCGAATGTTTAAAAAAAAATCTAACCTGACGCTATTGTATTTTCTGAAATATTCGCACGGACCATTGGTTAGCGGTGCGTGTTCGTTCTATACTGGTTGACTATAAATGAAAGAAATTGTGGACATGTGCCAATAAAAAGCAATATGTTGTCTGGCTTTAATTAGAGCAAAATTATGGGCACTTGAGCACCAAAATAATCAAAGACAATAAACTCTCGAAAAAAGGGACATTCATGCCTTATTATGCTAATGAAACGGGATTTATGCGTTGCAATTAATATTCCACCTGGTTACGCCGATGTAGGATAGAGTGGTCGAAGCAAATATGTCCCGAAGGTCACCGCGCAGCCACCAGATGACACTTCTCGAAAAAAAAATCTCCCGTTGCAACGCATGGGCATTTATGCTAGTTTAACTTAAGACAATACTAATATGCAAAGTAAATCCGTAAAAGATAACATGTTAAGTAAAGGATGTCGATAACTGTCACACGTGTGGCAGGAAAGAAGACGCACCACACATCTCTAATGCAAGTAGATTGCCACGTTATCGCATGCATGCATGCGAGAATCTTTTTGGATTTTCAGTTTTTAAAATGTTTTATCTCTTAAATAAAAAATCCGATTGAAGATCCGTTTTCACCATTAAATCCATCGCGACGAGATCTTCGAAATATATTTCGGTGAATTTTTTTTAGTTAAAAATTGTCATATCTATTGCACATGAATTGCCATAATATTTACACTGAAGTTGTCATTATATGTTTCAACTATTTTCTTTTACATTTAAAAGTAAATTTTAACATATTATAAAACGGAGAATTAAGAAACTAGATTTGCCATGCATCATAAACTAAAATTGCCATGGTTTAATAAAAAATTATTTTTATGGTCAAAGTACTAAAATTGCCATCATCAAAAAACTAAAATTGTCATGAGGTACAAACTAAAATTGCCACATGGCAACTTTAGCTTAAGCACTATGGCAACTATAGTGTAAACATCATGGCAACTTCTGGGCAAAAAATATATTCGTCAAAACATATCAACATGGGGTCTAGTTTTGAAGATCTCATCGAGACGGATTTAATGGTGAAAACGGATTTTTAGTTCACTTTTTTATTTAGGAGATAAAACATTTTTAAGCCGAAAACCAAAAAGATTTCTGCTGATGTCATCTATTCATACATGGCAAAATGGATGGTGATGAAGGCGTGTGGGCGATCTGCAAACGCCCACACGTGTGGGCATTAGTTTTTCGGAAATGTTAACGCCCACACGTGTGGGTGTTTACATCTCGCGCACACGCGTGGATCCGCGTCCGTTCGTGAGCGCACGAATCTTGTCATGTTTCTAGTGCCACGTAGGACTGGCCTGGTGTGTGGGCGTTCACCCGGTCGCCCACATGGCAGTTTCACCACACGGGAGGGGCTGGTGTGTGGGCGTTCAGCAGTTCGCCCACACGCCACTTTCCACGCACGCACAAGGGCTAGTGTGTGGGCATTTGCCATCTCATCCACACGCCCGTCTCCTCTCCCGCACTCAAGCTGCTAGTTGCCATATGTTTTGCAGCGCACATGGCAACTGCCCTAGTGTGCTTTATAAGCAGGTGGCAACTCTCTTTTTACCCGAGTTGCCATGTGTTTTGAAGGGTACACGGCAACTGCCTAGTGTGCACGTAAGCAGATGTCAACTCTCTCTTTACCGAGTTGCCATGTGTTTTTGCATGGTACATGGCAACTGCCCTAACGTGCACGTAAGCAGATAGCAACTCTTTCTTTTTACATGGCAACTGTCCTAGCATGCTTGTGAGCACATGGCAACTCTCTCAACTGCCTAGTGTTAGTATGTGGCAACTCCTAAAATTTTGAAATCATGGCAACTACAGTAGACCAGACCATACATGGCAATTGCAGTTGAGCAACCATGGCAACTCCAGTTGTCCGACATGGCAACCGTAGTTTAGCGACATGGCAACTGCAGTTAAACGAACATGGACGAGGGTCTGAACCATGGCAACTACGGGCGCGCGGTGACTGTCACGCGTGGCGTGCGGGACCACAAGGTACGAGGCCTGACATATGGGGCGTGTGGGCGTTATCTACTTCGCCCACACGCACGCGTGTGAGAGGGATCGGGAGGGAAAAAAGAGGTGTGGGCATTACTTATTTTGTCCATACGTAGATGTGTGGGCTGTTTCTTTTATACACCACACAAAATGTGTGGTCAGTCTTCCTAACGCCCACACATGTGGCACTTATCGGCGTCCTAGTTTTTCCGTAAGTAAATTGAAACAACGGGATACGAAAAATATCCATTTTCAAAGAGACTACCGATTTCATTAACCAAACCAAGGAAGCAGCGCACTGGATTTGCGCTGGCAATGTCTTTGATACATGTGCAAAATCGTCGTTAAAGCAATTTGAGTATGCATACATACAACAAAATAAGAGAGAATTTCTTATTTGGTCTTTTCTTAAAATTTGGTTTCTTTTTTGACCTCAAAAATTATTTTCTTTCCTATTTAACACTCAAACTTTATTTTATGCCTTATGCCACACTTCCATCCATTTTTCCATCCAAATGTGTTAACTAGCACATGCAAAGACAATTTTGCCCCTGGTGGTAGTATCTCACCAGAAAAGGGTACAGAAGGCCAGAAGGGGCATGAACGAACAAAAAAATTAAGGGGAATCTGCACTCTCGCCTCTTTCCTTTTTTCTTTCCTTCCTTCCTTCCAATCCAGTCTGCTCTTTCCTTCCATCATCGCTCAACCCGCCACGTATTGCAGCTCGGTTCGTGAGAGCCTGGCACGGCATGTATCCGGTTCCGTGTCCCTACGATAGCCTCTTCCTCCTCACCGCGGGTTGGGGCGGGCGAGGGACCCGCGGTGGTGCGCCACGAGCTCACGACGCTGATCCGGGTTAGAGTAGACTGGAATTACCCGTGCCATCCCTCCCAAAGCCATCGGTTGTATCTTCCTCCGGTGCGCCGAGGCCGCTGCCACCTCCAGTGCACGGCGGCGCCAAGGCCATCGGCCGTATCCGTCCATCCGTAAGGCCGAGACGAGGTGGTCGTCAACTGGGCCTCCCCTGTGTTGCTGGAGCTGGCCATGGGCTGTTGTACGCTGTCGCCGCTCCGGAATGATGTGCGACTATGTCAACTACAGCCACCACATCTTCCACATGCACATGGTCGTCGGGATCCTATTTTCATGCACCGATCCAATCACGTGCACACATCCATCCGGTGTTTGTATAGTGTATACACATGCATGCAGGGACTCGACCGATAGAAGTTATCAGAAGCTTAATGTGTACAGATTAATATGCTACAGTAGAGGTGAATGAGTTCATCACTGTTCCACTCATCATCATATTATTATTATTAGTCATATAAATACCTTTTTGTACTTATTCAAACATGAAAAAAAATCACATTACCTTTGTGTTTGCATGTAAATAATCTGTTCACATACTAGGGGTAAAGCAGTCTTTTCGGGCTAGACTTAACACCGTTAATAGCAAAAATTGATGGAAGTGTCACATAGGAAACAAAATGAAGATTGAGTGTCAAAAAGGGAAGAAAACAAAATTTTGGGCAAAAAAGGGAACCAAATTTTAAAAAAGGGCCAAATAAGGAATTTTCTCACAAAATAAAGGCAGTATACATATTGCAGCCAGAACTTCGCGTATGCAGAGCATTCTCATCGAATCCAGTATTACAGCAAAACCAGTAGGAGTACATCACAAAATCAAGAAACATGGCACCATTTCCTCACCGGACAACAGTCCACCGGTCCCCAGATCGGCCGATCGACGCATCAGCGAAGCTCGTGGATCACTTGTTGTTCATGAGCACCTTGACGAGCTCCTTGCACTGGACGCGGCCCTCGCCGCGGGGGTCGGCCTTGCGGACCAGCTCGTCGGCCTCCTCCTCCGTGAGACGGTCGCCGTGGGTGAGCATCACCTGCCGCAGCTGCTCCGCGGGGATGACCCCGCTCCCGTCGTCGTCGAACGCGTCCAGGCACTGGGCCAGGCCCTTGGCCGACACGCCGGCGTTGGCCTTGAGCGCCGCCACGGCCAGGAACGTGGGGAGGTCGACGGCGGCCGCGCCGCCCGCGCCCGCGTCCTCGAGGAAGCCCCTCGCCTCGGCCTCGTCCACGTTCTGGCCCAGCGAGCGGAGCGCCGTGACCAGCTCGCCGGCGGCGATGTGGCCGTCCTCGTCGCCGTCGAACAGGTCGAACACCTCCTTGCACTCGTCCGCCTGCTCCTTGGTCAGCTTGGCCGCCATGGCGGGCAGAGACCAGAGAGAGCTGACCTGCTGAAGGGAGAGGGGAGAGAAATGGACTGATTGATTGATTGGCCTAATTGCTGTCCGGGCTGTTCGTCACGATGAAGCAACTTAGCGAAGGTCGCTTTTTTTTCTTTGACAGGTAAAAAATTAAGAGAGATCATAAGCAATGACAACTTTCCCTCTCTCGTTATTCTCCGAAGCAAATCACTGCACATGACAGATGACACCAATGTTGAACTCTGCCGATTTTAGCATTCTTATGGTGAAGATATTTTTTTCGAAACAGAAAAAGATGTATTATGATAAAAAAAATATCTCAATGGCTTATGCTTTGATAAAAACAACGGACATGTTGAAAAGGGAAAAATAATAGCTCAACGGGCTGGCACCAACCAGCCATGTCCCCAACAATTGATCATCATAGGCATAGCATTATTACTACTTCCATGCCGTAGTGTTGCCACACAAGAGCGACGTGCCATCCACCACATTTGGTTTCGTTCAATCATAAGATATGGTACAAGTTGCAAACACCAGAGAGTACAGCGGGGAATCGCGGCACCAGGAGCTGGATCTAGTCACAGCGAGCCAACCAGGCCCCATCATATGGATCCCTGTTTAGGTTCCGACAATGCAGCTGTTGGTTTTGCTGTCGACTTGAGTTGTGTTTCGTCGTCCAACAACTGTACAATGCGAATATGCACCAGCGCAGTTCAGAGATCACTACCACCAAAGTTCTAGAAGGTCCATGCCAAATGGAATCCATACAATGTACTACTACCTCAGTGAACTTTACGGGAGGGAGTACTTCCGGCCAGCATTTTGGAGCTGAACACAACCCAAGCATACAAGCAAACTGCAGGGCAATACCGAGATTTGCACAAAGCCCCTAAATTCCATGATAAGACGAAGCCCAACAGGCAAGATAAGTGCCACAACCAAAAGAAACCAGGTAAATCCGATGCTGCTCCCCACGACTACACCGCTACTACAAAGATAACCCGACCAGCTACCCAACAGGCAAACAGTACTTAAAAAACATAGCACAAAACACAACCTTGCGAGTCTGTCTGGCATTCCATTCCAATCCACTTGAGAGCAAATTTTAAGCTTATTTCGTGGGAGGGAGACCCCTGTCCCGCCGCCTCACTTGGCCATCATGACCTTGACGAACTCCTCGTAGTTGATCTGGCCGTCGCCGTCCACGTCCGCCTCCCGGATCATCTCGTCCACCTCCTCGTCCGTCAGTTTCTCCCCGAGGTTGGTCATCACGTGGCGCAGCTCCGCCGCCGAGATGAAGCCGTTCTGGTCCTTGTCGAACACGCGGAACGCCTCCTTGAGCTCCTCCTCCGAGTCCGTGTCCTTCATCTTCCTCGCCATCAGGTTCAGGAACTCCGGGAAGTCGATGGTGCCGTTGCCGTCCGCGTCAACCTCGTTGATCATGTCCTGCAGCTCCGCCTCCGTGGGGTTCTGCCCAAGGGACCGCATCACGGTTCCGAGCTCCTTGGTGGTGATGCAACCTGCAGGAAATTCAGCATCAACAAGCATTTGTTATCTAGCGCTACGAAATAAAATAAGAGTGAGTTTACTAGGGATTTAAGATTGGTCTGTTCGCCACATATAAAATACCCAATGTCATAATACCTCCAATCAGCATGTTGGCCACTAACAACACATGATATGTCATAATACCTCCAATCAGCATGTTGGCCACTAACATGAATCTATATATTGTTGCTATAAGGAGCTGCAAGTTGGAACAGCTGGGAATCGTAAACAAACATGGCTTTAAACAAGCACTGTATTGCAGGACAAGCAGTACGGATTAAATATTATAGGCCGGCTGGGTAACATGAAGGGAACAATAAGATAGGTTAGCTTGCCAGACGCTTTCCTAGAGTGTCACTGACGTTCATTTCAACATACTGAATTCTAGGAATCAATTTGTGAATCATGCATCAGCTGAAGAAATGATGGACCGCCAGGCAGAAGCCTCGAGAAAGCAGTGCTTAGGTTTAGCATCAATTTGGATTGTATCCTATCAAGTAAACAAAATGTACTTCTTGCTGTCCATTTAACATATGGAATCAAAAGTCAACCTACAATTCTATAAGTCATCATGTACAGATCACAGACCAGACCAACTTGCATCTAAAGACATGCTGAAACATAGTCCTTTAATGTACCAAGCAAGGAAATAACTATTAAATGATGCAGAAATGAGCTATGACACTTTTTTTCAAAAAGGTGAGCTATGACACTAGAATAGAGGAATCTACAAATCAAGTGTTGGTTTTAGACTACACAGTTAAGACTAGATCTCCAACTTCTAGATCATGCTGGTACTGTCACCAAAAAGTCTCTCCAGTGTCATGTTATAAAAGGAGAGTCAAACACGATGAGAAATCCTTGACATCATCTACTACAGTACATCACATCACAACCATATCAACACCTCCAATTCTCCATCTAGTCTACTCGTTGGTGCGTTCCACACTATTAACTGTAACAAAACAGTACCCTTTGTTCACACCAGTGCATGACAACAACCTGATTCTCATTCCTGTCATTGGAAAATTCGAAACACTCTACAGCTCTAAACCCTAGCTCCTAAATGCAACCAGTAGCTGCTGCCCCCGAGTTGTTCCTCCCACAGGAGCACCCCGAAACCCTACAAGTCGGAAATCCACCTTAACAGAGCAACCCGCCCGCAGCCCACCGCGGAACAAACAACTGGCCCGAGCAAACGACCCCAACAGATGCAAGCATCCATCCCGCGCAGGCGCTGGGCCAGAACAAAGACCTAAGGAGACCATACGACCCAGCCATCACCAACCAGATCTAGAGCCCTGCCCACAGCGCCCCGAGACAAAACCCAATTCGGCCGGATCGAGGTCGGACGGCGCCCGATCCGGCCGGCCGAGAGAGACAAGGGGGGGAAGAGGCGGGGTTACCGTCGCCATCCTTGTCGAAGAGGCTGAAGGCCTCCTTGAACTCGGCGATCTGCTCGTCGGTGAGCTGGTCCGCCATGGGGGAGGGAGGGAGGGAGGAGGCTTCGAGAAGGTGCGCACGGGACACGGGGGCGGCTGCGCGGAGGGGAATAAACGGGGCGCGGTGGTTGGCGTTCCTGTCCGTGCCCCCGTCCGTGGGCTGGGTTTTATACACCGCTAGCGATTAACGAGGGGGAATGTTTGCTCGAACCGCCGGTTTTGTATCCGGTTCCTCTTTCCTTTTTTCTTTTTCCTTCCTTGGATCCTTGGCAATCTACGGTTCCATTCATACTCGATTGTGCAACGATGGTTTCCATGTTCATTATTTTGCGGATTTAGGATTCCATACTTTAGGCTCCATTGAGTTCTGAGGTGTCTTTTGTTAGAGTACATCAATGTATGTTAATAAAGACTTAACGGTTAGAGCTGAGAGCAGCGGCCGCTATGGTGAAGAGTTGATTCATGATTATTGTGAAAGATTGTCCCTATTATGTAGCAATGTCAACAATGATAAAACTGTTATGGTGTATGGAGCCCAAAGGGCGTAAAGAGCTAAGGAAAAAAGAATGGTGAGTGTGTTGCAAATGGAAAAGGCACATAGAAGGGCACACGTATGAACGGGGAAATATCAGGTGCCCCCGAGGCTTACAGTGATATGGGCTTTTGTCAGCCGTTGGATCTCAGATCCAATGGCTCTCGGGAGCTCTTAGACATTTAAAAAAAACATCCAAGAGTCGAAAATTGCACACAGATACAACAGCTCCTCGAATGCCGTCGGATTTGAGATCCAACGGCCCAGAAACCCGTATCATTGTATCACCTAAGCATCGGTGTCACCTGAAAGTTTCCCTGTATGAACAATTTAAAAGTATAATCAAGTGGGACATATGATTATAGTTTAGTACAACTTTAGCACAAAGTTGTACTAAACCATTGACAGCTAATATGGGTCAAAGGAAGTATAACATTTTATTATTGTTATTTTCTTGTTGGTTTTCATTACTCGAAACAATTTACAATTATGCCTTCTTGCACCATGTTGCACACAATGGAGCTCCCTTAACCGATCAACTAGCAAGATTTACATGTTTCACTGATATAGGGATAGTATCTATTCTGATGCACTAGGGCTTGCGATGCAATCTTCTGGTGTATAATTTGTCTATTCAATGAGTATTGGTTTAAAATGGTGTGACTCGTTTGATACTCCCCCCATCCGAAAATACTTGTCATCAAAATGGATAAAAAAGGATGTATCTAGAACTAACATACATTTAGATACATCCCCTTTAATTTATTTTGATGACAAGTATTTCTGGACGGAGGGAGTACGAATTTGCTCCCGTCTATTCCCGCAAAAAAAAATTTGCTCCAGTCTAGAATTAATTAGTTTCTCCTTTTCATTCTTCAATCTTTTTTTCCTGTTCATTTTCTTGTTTTTCTCTTGCGGGGAGACTGGCATAATAAATCAACCTATTGCGGTCCGTTGTTTTTCCTCTTCAAAGTCACAACAAAGTCGCCGTACTAAATGGGACGATGTGATTGGTATTTAATCTCAAAAACCTTGCGAGGAGGGAAGAGGCGGACGAGTCAAGGCGATGGAGGTAGCAAGCCGGACCAGGTCACTGCTCCGTCACCGTCAGATCAGACATCAGTCCATCGCTCACATCACAGGAGCCGGCCAAGAAGTTCAGGTCTTCCTCGTCGTTATCTTTTCCTTCGTGACGTGGCAATCAATGCGCTGTTTCGAGCCGAAAGCGATGCCTTTGCTGGGGCGGGCCCTGTTCTTGCATTTCGCTCTGTCCGTCCGAGCCCAGCAAGCATACGGGCATTTTTCGCGTCTCGCGATGAAAAGGCCCGTGGGCTTATTTCGCGGAGAGATCAGCTGAGTGAGGACTGTCTGACCTCTAAATTTGTCTCGAAAAAGAAAACTGACCTCTTAATACGATGTAGAAGAAAAAATCTGGCCTCCGAAAAAAGGGGGGCAACGGAATGGAATGTTCTCCATTTGCTTGGAGAATCGGAGCTTTGTCCAAAGCAATTTGTTTCTCGTCAGAACAGCAAAGTATCATCCGTTCAGACCTTTTTCTTTTCCATTTTGTCTCTCTCTAAGAAATGTCCCTTTTTTTTGGTATACAGTTTATTTTGTCACTGCCCAAGTTCATTCAGAAAAGAAAAGAGAAAAAATTCCTCCGTCGTCACAGTTATCAGAAGACGGGGTTCAGAAAAGAAAACGAGTTATTCCCATCGTCACAATGTAGGAAGATGATTGGTCGGTTTACCACTTTGTCTAGGTCACAGAAGATCATCCACGGGATTAAAAGCTCCAACCGTCCCTGTCGCTGTTGAGCCTTTTGACAAATGCGGCTAAGCTTTGTGATGGCGAGACGCTATCAGCCTACCCTGGCGGTCTCTTTTTGTATCAACATCCACATCACATGTGTTTGGATGGAATTCTTTTCTTCCAGTGTCTTAGCTACCTACGCCTCCCAACAACACATTGGCGTCTCAACTTTGTCCATCCTACTCAACTGCTCACACCTACCAGTTCACTCAGAAGTTTAAGACAGAAAATAAAATGCAGACAACATATTCCAACACAAACAAGACGAATATCTGACACAACAGATCACAAGACAAGACCAGACATTTTCACAACACTCCCTCTTGTTTCATTTCGCCGGAGTTCAGACGGTTCAAACCTCACGCCACAAGAACAGTTCACTGAAGAAACGCAGAAAGAAAAAAAGAGAAACAGATTGTTCCTGAATCCCCCTTATGTACATTGTCAAACTAAACTCTCTTATTCACTCCCATCAGTCCTAATCAGCTACCATTGCTTTCTTTCATCTTTCATCTTCCACCAGCGGCATTGGTCACCTCCTCACCAGCGGTTTGTAGAGCACGAAGTTCACGTACTTTGACTGGAACCGGTGGGTGAGTCCGAGGGCGAGCAGAGACTGCGCCCCCCAACCTTTCTCGATGAACAGATGGTTGAGGACGACATGCTGCGGTTTCAGTTTTGGAGCGAGTTCGTCGGAGTGATCGGTGCCACCAAGGGCGGTCATGAGAAGCTGAGGTGGAAGAGCGGGCGGATCCTGCTTGGTAAGCTCCTCGTCGGTTGGGAACTCCATGTTGTAGCTGTGCTCAGGCGATGGGGGCGCGTCGAACTCCGCCACGCTGTCAAGACTATCTGGGATATACTCCTGACCAAAACAGAGATGCTTTCAGATAAAATCAAGAACCTACATTCTGGAATATCATTTTGGACAAGGCCGGAGCAAAATGCTGAAATAGACAGACAGATATAATCCTTACTGACATGGACATCAAGGAGGTTGGCCACCTGCCCTCTTTCATCAGTCACATGAGGTAGTTCGGACACATATCTCGGCACCCCATCAACAATCATCCTGTAATGATATATTCCAGATGGCAGAACCAACAACACAGCGTGATCTTTCCCTGACCTCTCTAACACCCTCCTGAAAGTACTCATATGGATATTTGGTATTTTAGCATGTTGTTTTCAGAATTAGATAAAACATTCAAATAATAGATCAGGTAAATGATAAACCTTGATGTCCAGTTATCCCATGATCCTTCCACAAACACCTCGTTTCCTCCTTGACTCCATGTAATCAAAGTTGGAATTTCAATCTCCAGGGGGTTATTGTTGGTGGATTCATCCGAGCCATTCATCCATGAATGGTTAAAAACTGGTGAAAATTCATTCGGTATCTGCAGCGGAGCTACTGGAACCTGTCAGGTGCAGTTAACTGTCAGTGCAAGCAGGACAATCCATAATGTTCATACATGTGAAACTTGTCACGAACCACAGACTTTAGAATAACCTGAAGCATGAACCAATGCACATATCTCACAGTATTATCTGAAAGGTCAATAACGCACATGGTTTTGCATAGGTCAAAAGTAATTCAGTAAGAATAAACTGGATGCTTTAGTATGTCCATTCTAAAGGAAAAGAAAGAACATTGGCTGCCACTCATACACATTAACATGAGGCTTATTTTCAACTGGTATCTTCACCTTTCAAGGACTTGAATGGGGGCAGCATTGTTTTACAAGAGAGAAGGGAGCTGAAGGCAGGAAAGCAAGTTCGACGCGCTAGCAGGAAACCCATTGTTCACCATCAATCGCGACAATGAACTTCAGGGCAAAAACCTACTAGCACCTTTTTTCTCGACCTACTACCGTATTACAACCAAAGTTTGATCAAGCCAATAGCAAATCTGCCATACAGCAAAAGGAGTACAACCTTCCAGAGCAGCTTAATACAGTAATATAGGGGCAAAATGCTTTGTTTTTTTACGGAGTATGAACTGTTGCCGATCAAATAAGGTGCTAATGTGCAAAATATACCCCTATTTTAAGGCAGGAATCATATTGGGCCACACAGCATCAAAGACAATATCCAGTAGGTAAGTGAATCAATAATATCCAGTATTTGAAATTCAAAACAATAATGCATTGATGCCCCACATACATTTTCTTGAATGGGTTTTATCCCAGTATCAAAATCAAGAGTAAAAATATTGGCCTAGGATGTTGCAATAACCACTTACCACACGGACACGGTATAGTTCACACAACAAGACAAACCATCCAGAAAATAAGATCAGGTCTTAATGGTTCGCATACCGCGTAATGTTCGAGGAAAATTAAAGACGTTATCTATTAACTAACGAAATGCCCCATGCGTGAAAGGTGGACCAACTTGCCCACTGCACCAAACCAAATCCGTTTGCAGAATCCAAAAAATAAGATCAGGTTGTAACGATTTGTCATATACCGTGTAATGTTCGAGGAAAATTAAAGATATTAATCAGTACTGCTGAATGTCACATTACATTTTAAGCAGTACTGAATAACGATTTTGCTATCAGTTTGTTCAAGGACTGCATTTCCAATTATAGTGCCAACCGTGAAAAACGTTTTGTTTATCATGATGCCCCACATATGTTTTTTTGAATGTGGACTATCCCATTATCAGGACCAAGAGTTAAAAAATTGGTCTACGATGTTGCTTAGCACACAGTATAGTTTAAACAAATAAGACAAACTGCCCAGAAAAGAAGATCAAGTTGTAACGGTTTGTCCCACACCACGTAATGTTTGAGGAAAATTAAAGATATTATCTACTCCCTCCTAAAGTTAGTACAAAGTTGAGTCATCTATTTTGGAATGGAGGGAGTAGTAACTAATGCTATGCAGAATGTGTGAAAGGATGGCCAACTTGCCCACTGGACCAAACCAAATCCATTTGCAGAATCCAGGTGCAACGAAACGAAATCTACCAACGCGTCTTCATCAAAACTATTTCTTTCCACATACATGTTCTAGTTATAACATAAACAAGAGCCCACTCTTTAAGAATACCAAGAACGAACTACAAGTTGCAGTTAAGCCGTAGGTCTCTGAATTAAAACTTGTGCCATTGGCGGCCATCCTTTTACAACTCAAGTGGCCATTTCAAGTTTAAACACGGATGGAAATAATCTACTCATTTAATGACTGAAGCAACAGCTAAGAACTATTACCAGAATTTGCAGGACTAGCTTTACAATTAGTGCTAAAATAATGGAGAAAAACAGTCTCAACAGAAAGAAGCAACTCCGGCGCAAGTAACTAATTTAGTAATTTTACCCGTCAACAAAAAAACTAATTTAGTAATTTTGATCGCCAATGAGGAACGGAAC
Source organism: Triticum timopheevii (assembly GCA_963921465.1). Lineage (NCBI taxonomy): Eukaryota > Viridiplantae > Streptophyta > Magnoliopsida > Poales > Poaceae > Triticum > Triticum timopheevii. The sequence goes on along the minus strand of OY997262.1, from coordinate 384,810,080 downwards.
AACAGGACCCAGTGCTAACGCTTGATAGCAACAACCATATCACGGAAGAAAAGAAAACATCAAGAGCGCCAGATGAGGGCTTCCCTCTTTACCATTTCGGGCAGGAAAAAAATCATCACCTGCGGCGCGAAGACGTAGGGGACAGGAGGAGGGAGCTCCCGCATCACGGCGTCCGGCGGCGCCGCGGCCTCCGCGGCGCTCCCACCGACGGGGGCCACCTGCTCCATCGGCGCCGCCGCGTGGCCGTTCTCCACCGCCCTGGCGCTCGCGTTCCCCATGCCCAGATCGCCGCTGCCCGCAGCTGCTCGCTCCCTCCCGCACCGCCCCGCCACGCAGCACCGCCGTCCCTCGAGCGCTGCCCCGAGAAAGTAGCCGATGGCGAAACCAGCGGGCTCTGGAGATCGCGCGCGCGTGCTGAGTTGAGCGGACTCTGAGGCAGCCACCGGCCTCTTCGCCGGAGGAAGGGGGGAGGACATATAGGATGGCGAGGCACGTGCCCCGTACGCCGTCTCCCCTCGCGCGCCACGTGAATCAGCCCCGATTTTCCACGGCCGTTAGATCTGCCGGTTCGAGTCATCTCGACCGCACAGGTATAGCGGTAAACGTTTTCGCTAATGGGTTTTGGATCAAGGCGGTGCAAGAAGTCAACATTTGTGACTCGGCGATGTTTTCTGTCAAAGATCTTCGTGTTTGGATAGCGACCAAAAGAAAAACATGATTCTAATGAATAAAAATAATGAAATGTAAAAACCATGGCCTCCGCAAAAAAAAAAAAACGTGGCTTCGACGGACGAAGGAGAGGATAAGATGGCACGATACATGCCCTGCATGCCGCCGCCTCTCACGCAGCAGGGCCATTATCCCTCGATTTATTTTCGTTGTTGGATCCGGCAGTCCGGGTCATCCCAACCGCATAGATGGGTGGCATGGGCTATAAGTGATGCATGCGTTGGCGTGGTGACATGCTAGATGATGTAAGAAGTCAACATTTATGAATTGGCGATGTTTTTGTCAAATATTTTAGTGTTTGGATAGCGACGGAAATAAATACATCTTTCTAATGGATAAGAGTTAATGAAATGTAAATGTATAGCTTCACAGAAAGAAGGGGGGTGATAAGATGGCGTGACATGTGCCCTGCATGCCGCCATCTCTCCACCGTTGGATCTGAAGGTTCAGGTCATCCCGGCCGCATATATGTGTTGTATCCACTATAACTAACGCGATAGTCTGATGATGCCTTCCTAAGCATGGATTTGGATCAATGGTCGTGTAGGTAAGAAGTCAAAAGAGAAAAGCTCACATTACAATCCTCAACTAACCACTCGGTTTAATATTTAACCATGAACTTCAAAATTCGCCGATCCACACCACCCCAAACTAACCACGCGACTCAGGAATTACCCCCCTTCGGGTTTCACACGGTCAAGCGATTTTCACCAGGTTGACTCGTCAGCGTAGCCATGTCACCTTTACCGTTGGCGTCACCTCAATGTAGCAGATGATGGCATTTTGCCACCTCCATTCACGCTAGCTTCCATGTGCCCAACACGGTGGTGCATGCCCCGACCGTACTTTGAGGACATGGGCGGGGAGTGCCAGACAACGACCTTCTACAAGGAAGCGCAGAGGGGGCGTCGCCTACCAATGGTGGGTTGGCTGCAACAGCTTGCTTCGACACGCTACGTCGACATCCAGATGACACCTAGGCAGTGCGGGTGACAACGACCCACCAACCACACAAGGGAGGTACAGGTGCAACGCTCGCTCGTCGGTCACTGGTGGCGAACAAAGTCAGGGGACGACTGCTGCTGTGTGGGTGAGGTGGTCGGGGTCGGGGGGCGGTGAAATGAGAGAGAGAGAAAGAGAGAGAGATGAGCCGACCTTATATTTTAGAACTGCTAGCCCTAGGCTTAGTTGGCATACCCTGGTGACTTGGCATTACACAGTCTCGGTGGAAATAAGGTTCTCCTTACCTAGCTCCTGTCTCGGTGGTGCATCTAGCATGGTCCGTGGGCATGTGGAGGTGCATCTCCGGTGGATCTGCTCGGTTCCGTTCGTTGTTCGTCTACATTCATGTGTCTTCAGGTTGGATCCTTCAGGTCTATGCTACTCTTTATCAGCCCGGTTGCTGTTCTGGTATGCTGGTTCTATGGGGCCTTAGCATGACGACTTTCTGGCTATCTACTACTACTACAATAAGTTTTGTCCGGCTCCGACGAGGGAGGGCGATGACGTCGGCGCATTTTTGACTCGCTTCAGTGCTTGTTGCCGTCGTTAGGTGGTCTATGGATCTAGGTGTAATTTTTATTATTTTTTATGTTCGTTGTACTGTCATGATTGAAGACGAATAGATTAAGAAAAAAAATCACGTTCAGACAACGAGAAATGCATATTTTCAGAGCTACTGAGGTTCAGATGCGACGGTAGACATGGCTCGCTATGGTGTAGTCACCGTGCTCCAGCCGATGACACAGATGGGTCACGCACGAGCACTGCCGCGGCCGAAAGTGAGTGAGCATTTCGCACGCATGTAAAAGAAGATTTGTCTCCGTCTATGCACATGAGCTATACGCCTCTTTAGTCACGATGAAATTGAGCATGGTGCCAAAATGCTTATGTGGAAAGCAGTGTGAGGATAATTATTGCGACGGTCGATGCAGAGCAGAAGGGAATGAAGTGTCACAGAAGCAAACCATCATGTAAGCAAAAATATCGGTAACAATGGAAACCATGTGGCATGTGCTTTGACAGCATAGAGCAAGAGAGATCTGGCAACTAAGTTTATTTACTCTATCTTCTTCCTGAAGAAACTGTTAATTAATTAATTGATTTATTTATTACTCTGTGTTAGCAACAAGGGAAGGGAAGGGCCGAGATGATAAAATAAACCGATCGGATGTAGTGGCGGTCATGATTAGTACTCCAAACGGGACGTCGATGGACGGGTGGCCGGAGAGGACAAGGCGGGTGGGTGGGGATAGGTAGGCCCGTGCTTATCCAACCCAATCCACGCGCGCTTTTGAAGCTTTGCTTGGTCCGTTTTGGGGGATCGGATCGATCCTCTGCGGCGCGTGCCCGTGTGTGCCCGTGTGTGGCGCCCCCCGGGTTCTGTAGAAGAGAGCTGCGGGGCTGGGCTGGGCGCAGCGTTCAGGACTTCAGGTTCAGGCGCGTGCCAGTGGTGTCAGACTGTCAGCCCGTGCTGGTAGGTGGTGGCACCGCAGCGGAGCCCATGCCTGCCTGGTAGTGGTATCGATCGATCTCGATCCTTATCCTGCAGCTTGCACGTACGGCCGCATGTCGTCGCACCGAACAATGTTTGGATTTGGCCGGTGGTGGTAACTGCTGGCAACAGTGACGGTGGATGTCATGTGCAGGCCGACCGCGCTAGTCACACACACCTACGTACGTACGTGGTGGCGTTGGGGTGATGCCCACCGTATGTAAGAGTAAGTTGCTTGGAAATGATTTGGGCGCTAATCGCAAAAAAAAAAAAAAAAGGTCGCTGGTTACTTGCAGAAGACGCAGTTGGCCGCGGCGCCGTCAATGAGCAGAGTCGGCAGCGAGCATCATTGCCGCACGGGTGGTGGCTCGGCCGGTCATGGAGGACGGGTCGAGCGCGGCGGAGGGCTGCCGGCGATCGAGGAGACGGGAGGAAGACGACTGACCACAATTTTTCTTCTTCAGAGGACATACAAATAGCATTGCCTTGCCCTGTTGTCCAGAATAAAAAAACATTGCTCGATTGTTCGCTCCATGATGAACCGCACGACTCACGGGGGCTGCCTTCGCGGGCGCAACGTACGTACGTCGACTACAATGCCGCCGCAGATGATGCAGGACCAAAGCTAGTGCGTGGGCGTGTGGCCATGGAGTACATTGCGTGGAGCTGGACGGGACGGTCCATGCATGCGTGCGACGGGACCATGGCCGGAAACAGAAGACAAAATTAGCTAGGCTTCTTCTAATTCGGTTTGATAAGTCCGAGCCTCGGCTCCTCGATCGGTCGGTCGGTCTCGGCAGAGGGCCCACGCATGTGACTGCGCGACCATATCCATGGGCGGTTGCCTATCCTCCACACCACCAGGGGTACGTAAAAAGCATCCGGGAACTGGCCGTCCGCGGACTGGCTTCTTCAGGTCCACGGATCTTCAATTCGTCGAATTTGACCCGTGATCCGCGATCAGCGATTGGACCAAGAAACGGAAGACCTGCAGCCAAGCACGCCCAAGGCAAGTAGGCAACGCAGCGAATAGGCTCACTCCATCAAGCGGCAACCTACTTGCGATTCCATTACGGAAAGCAAGTAGTTCATCCGCATTGGCGGAGCCAGGGGTCTTCCTTGGTATTCCATGGAATACCAACGATTTTGTCCAAAAATATATTATATATGTATGTATTGTATATACTTTCTCCGTTCTCAAATATTTGTTTTTCTAGGCATTTCAAATGAACTCAACATACAGATGTATGTAGACATATTTTAGAGTGTAGATTCACTCATTTTGCTCCGTATGTAGTCACTTGTTGAAATCTCTGAAAAGACAAATATTTAAGAACGGAGGGAGTACAATATACACACTAGTCCAGTCATAGCCCACAAGTTGAAACCTGCATGCAATCCACTGCATGTATACCTTCCTGGCCTGCTCCCCTAAATGCATCTACGTAGTCGTCCTGTCAGCAACCTACTAAGAGCATCTCTAGCAGACCCCTCATATCGCGCCGAACTGCAAAAATAACCGTCAATTTACAGTTTTATGCGAAAAAATGACCTGAACAGACACCTTAAACACCCTCGAACCTTAAAAGTTTTTGAGGGTCGCGGTAAATTGCCACGCCCCCCCCCCCCCCCCCCCCCCCCCCCCCGCAGACCAGCTAAAACATAGGTTTCCCCCCACCTCGTCGGTGCCTTGTACAGTGGAAAAGCAGTTGGCGGGAGGGACATTTCAGCCCGCACGTGTTCCCTCCCCCGTTCCGCAGCCACCCGTGGCCGCCCCGCGCGCCACTTCACCGGCGCCCCGTATCCGCCATGCCCAACCGCTCCCGGGTCACCGCCGCCCTGGATCGACCGCCGCCGAGTCGCCGCCCGCCGGTGAGTCCTTTTCTACCACTTCAAGTTTGATTTAGCGAACGATTTCCGTTCATGCAAGCTCTGTTGCGATTTGTAGATGGATTTGAGCCCTTGCGAGGAATTTTTGCTCGAGGATTCGTCCTTGTCCGACGACTCGGACATAGAGACACTGATCGAGAACAATCGACAACAAATGGTGGTGGTGGTCCTTGCCGTGAAGGAGCTTGAGGATAGGAACAGAAGAAGACGGCGAGGATCGACCGTCGGCCATCTCGGGAACATGATGCTTATGCAAGACTACTTCGCAGCGTCACCTATGTATCCGCTGGACCTCTTCCGGAGAAGGTATCTAATGCGCCGATCGCTCTTCATAAAAGCAGTAGAAGCTTGCTAGGCCAATTCTTGAAATTTTTAACCAAAGGGGAAACGCCGTGGGCTACTGCTAACATTAAAAGGGTATATTTTTTTAATGAAATATGTTAAGAATCAACTAAGGAACAAAATGAGTTATATTGTAATTTCCTTTGTTGTTTTGTAATCTTTCTTAACTGTTAGAGACTGATATTGCCACAACGATATTTTGCTACTAATGTCGATATAGGTCATTAACTCATTGATGTTGCTAGCTTATTGCACACAAAAAATCCTATCTTATACGTATTTCTATTGCAAGGAATACCAAGAAGCAAATTCCTGGCCCCGCCCTGTTCATCCGGCCCATCGAATCATGGATGGCAACGTGCGATCAAGCAATATTTAGATGTGTTGGTGGATATCAGGCTTTCAGCTGCAGCCCGCAGTTCGAACGTCTCGCTGCACACAGGCAGTAGCCGGCTGCTATCACCCACGCACATCTAACTTTCAACATCCTCAACTGCGCACGACGTCTCTCTGACTTTTATTTATCCCAGCGCGCCCAGATCCTCACCGGCAGACTTGGGGTTCGGTCGGTTTGCAGCACGTCGTCGTCCGTCAGACATGCCCTCTGAATCTACCGCCGAAGGGAAATGGTGTTTGAGAGCTTGCTCATTCTCCCACCCTCCGGCTTCACTCGCTGACAGAAGGCTAGACAAGACATGAGAGCCAAGAGTTGGTTCTGGGGCAGCTCCAGCGGATATAGCCCAGCTCGGCTTGTCGCGCGCCTAAGCTGGCTTCGGCTCGCCCAAAGCTCGAGCTCGGCTCGTTGGTGAGCTGATTCACACTTGACATGCCCTGAACGTTCAGCCCCGTGAGGCTTTGGGGAGTTCGGAGTTAGCACGAATCATTTTTTTTTGGGGGGGGGGGGGGGGGGGGGGGGGGTAATTTGATATTTTGGCGAATCAGAAAAATGCAATTACAACTTCCCTCTTTGAAAATGGCATTCATTCATTTTTAAAACACATGTTCATTACAGTATGATTGCACAATGGCTGCCAACTCAAAAGCTAGTGAGCACTGCCAAGCAGTTCCATGCCATGAGCTCCTTACACTGGCCTGTGTAGTCTTGCGAATCATTGTGCTCCAGCAACGCATCTGTTGGCTCTACCCACAAATCGTACGTCACCGGCGGCGAAGTCCCTCTAATCCGACGAGCCCACCCATTCTCCTTTGCGGCTGCAAAATTTTGGTTGTTCAAAGAACTTCACACACAACTAGAAATCTCAATCGAGACTTCTTCGCTTTGTGCTAGCCGTGGAACTAAGGTATAAATAAATCGCTCTATGTTTGCAAGTTGGCACATGAATTCCATTGCTCACAACATTACACACACATCGAGTGGTTTCTCTTGAAGCACATGAATGTTGGTCGATCTCGTAAAACTTTGGCAAATCGGATGCTCAACTACTTCTATCGATCACTTAAAGAAGCAACAAGTTTTTTTTTTTTTTTTGAGAAACTAGATAATGTGCTGACAGATGCACATGAGAAGCAAGCCCACATCAACAAGATGCAAGCCCAAATATGAAAAAATAATAAGCTCCATGATAGGGATACCCCGAGGAATCTATTTGGTGCGCCAGTTGCTGGTTATTGACATCGCGCACACCCCCTTCTTTCCGCTGTGTACATTTGGGCAGGTCCAACTACCTCATTTCTTTTTTATTTTTTTCTCCTTTTTTATTTTCGTTTTTTCCTTTTCTTTTCATTATCATTTTTTTATTTCACCCTTTTTTGAACATTTTTTATATTATAATTTTTTTGGAAATCATGAACATGTTTGAAATTCGTGAACATTTTTTGAAATTATGAACATTTTTCAAATCCATGAACGTTTTTTTCAAAAAATCATGTATATTTTCAAAATTGTGAACATATTTTTGAAACTTGTGTTTTTTTGAATTGGCAAACATTTTGAATTTATTAAATCTTTAAAAAATTTGGGAACAATTTTTAAAAATTCACGGACATTTCCTAACTATTGCGAACATTTTTTAAAAAATCATGTTTTTTTGAGTTCGTGAACATTTTTTCGAATTCAGGAACATTCTTTCAATATGCGAACATTCTTTTGTTTTCACGTATGTTATTCATGAAATCATGAATGTGTTTTTAATACAAAAAACATTTTTTTAATTTCATGAACATCTTCCTAATTTGTGATATCTTTTACAAATTCGTGAACATTTTTTTATGTGTGAACATTCTGTGCATATGCGTCGTGTTTTTTGGTTTAGTTAGTTGGCCATCGTTTCTCTTGATGTTCTAGAACATCTAGTTCGCGCATATTTAATTGTATTGGATTTATATGTCTGGCCATCTATATATTTTGGTCAAATGCATAGTAAAAATGCATAGTAATTTCTTTTCTACGGTACTGAACACATATGTTTTCTAATATATATTATTAACTAATTTTTTACTTCGTTCCTTCATTTGTGATGATAGATAGGATTTGCATTATTCGAAATAGAATTGGTAATTTATGTACACATATTCTCACCTATCTAACTCTTTCACTCCACAGATCATTCTCTTAAAATCTCGGTGTTTGGCCACCTGTACTTTGTCTTTGCAATAATGAATATCTAGAGCTTTTTTACTATAGCAAAAATGGTGTGCATTTTTTTTTCTGTTTGACTTGTTGGTATTTGGCCACCCACCTTTGGATACTCTGTATGTCCTGTAACTGTTGGTGCGTTATAGCATTGCTTTCAGTGAGATGTTTGTCTGGTTAGATATACATTGAGGCCAAGGAATCTAAAATTGAGGGGACATGGGCTAAAATCGTATGCCATGTAGTTGAGCATGATGACAGATATGGACCAAGAATGTTGTGCTATTAGAAATAGGATTGACTATCCATACCAACCCACAATACTAAATACTTCTTTTAATCACAAAAGATCAAAAAAAGATGGTGCTTGCAAATGCTTTGCTGTTAATAGTTTTTGTTCTTTCAGATAATAGTTTTTATTCTTTCAGAAGTGCACACCTGCAAGTTTTTTTTTTCTTCAAAAAGGGCATTTACCCCAGCCTCTGCATCAGAAAGATGCATACGGCTCATATTATTAATAAAAATATCCAGCAACAAGACTTCAAGTCTCGAAGTATGAAATAAACAAACGCTCATAAGAGCCAAACAGAAAGCCACAACCGGCTGGCAAATAAAATAGAAGCACTACATGCCTATCCTGTTACATGACCGCCATCCAAACCGGTTGAAAATATCCCGAGCTACCATCTTCCATCGGGTAGACCAAACGCTCCCTGACCTCCGTCGGAGTGAGTAGCGACCACATACGGATCAACTCCATGATTATTTTTTAAGAGTTTTTGAGTAAACGAAAGGAATACCTTTGTCAGAAGTACTATAGTTTCTTAGGGCCCCGCTGTAAAATGCAGCTCAGAACTTGTGTTTTTAAATCAGAGCAATTGACCTTTGTACAGTTATGGTTTTTTCCTCAAACATGCTCTTTGATTCTGAATCCCACTAGCATGAAAGCTTGTGTTATGCCCAACATGATGTGTGGTACCAAAGTACCCCAAGAAAATACCGTGTACTATTATTCGTGGAATGGAACATTGTTTAGTGCTCCATTCTTAGAACAGGAATATCCCCCAATATGGAAAATAATACAACCAACCATGTGAATGCATAGTTGTCCAGTAGTCTGATTGGTCAACAAAAATGGCGCTGCGGTGATATGTTGAATTTGTAATAACCCGAACAGACAGGCCCCCGCGTCGCTCTCTCCCCGGGGCGGCACGGGCGGCGACCACCGCCCCTCCCGCGGCCTCCCCAACACCAACCTCTTCTCCCCCTCGCCGTCGCCGGTGGCCTCCGGCAGGCAAAGCCTGCGCGGAGCCGGCGGCGGCGGGGCGCTCTCTGTAGCTGCTGCTCGCTCGGGAGGAGGGGCGCTCGCGTGCGGGTCGCGGCTGTCCGGCGCTCGGCCTCGTGGCGGCGTCGCTGCTCGCGGCGGAGGCGGTCTCCGGCGTGTGGCGCGGCGGTGGGCGCCCCGTCGCGGTGCGTGCGGTCACGGTCGTCGGCCTCGTGCGGTCGTGTGGTCGGCGAAATCTTTGCTTCGGCCTTCTTCGGAGCCGGCGACGGCGGCGCCTGCGGGTGCCGTGATCTTTCTTGGAAGCGTTGTCGTGGAGGTGTGCTCCTCCTCCCCACGGCTTTGACTCCGTAGGGAAACATCAGATCCGCTGGGTCGGGCGATGAAGGCGTCTTCGCGTCTTTCTCCTCCTTGGGGGCATCGTCTCGGAGCCGGCTACGACTGGGAGACTGGTGGATTGCGGCATTTTCGCCGTGGATGGCGGCATCTTCGTCGCGTGGTTTGCTGAGGCGGGGCGCTGGTTTCTGTTTGGCAACGATGATGGCGTCGAGAAGAGCTCGGGTCGCGGCGTGGACTTCGGTAGTCGGTTCTTCCCGGCGTGTCCGAGGTGCTCTTCTGTGGGCACGGCCGGCGCAAGTCTTGCATATTTCCCTGGTGATGCTCGTCGTCAAAGTCGGAGCTGTCAGTTGCTTGCGCGTGTGGCCATCCGGTGGCATGTGCCGTCGTGACTTCTATACAGCTGTTTGCAGGTTGGCTTCGAGGTTGGAGCTCTATGGTGAAGTCGGAGTCGCTCGTTCGAGGCAATCGGTGATGACGATGACGCTTGCGACTCCTCGGCGAATGTCTTTCTTCTTTGCAGCTTTGTGTTCCATGTCGGTGGCCAGGTTGGCCGGTGGTGCCCATGTCATGTGGGTTGAGTTGTATCGGTTTTAGCCCGATTTTTCGCGAATTAACCGGGCAATTCTCTCTTCTTCTTAATCAATGAAAATGGCAAATCTTTTGCCTCGTTTCAAAAAAAAAAATGGTGCTGCCAACATCCTAGACCTATGGCACAGAGGTCGGGCCATATATAAGCTAAGCAGATTCCAGGACTGGACTGAACAAAAATGTTCAACTATAGCTAGCTTCATGTAGCTTCAGGGCTCATGCATCGCGTTTTAGAGTTTTAGGATGCATCATACATTCATACTACAGATTTTAATATGTAGTATTAAGTTTTTTTTTGAAAGGAATATGTAGTATTAAGTTGATCTAATGGTCAATATGGTTTGGCTGGGAGTTTAATTTGACGACAACTTGGTATTTTTGGTAGACCGATATACATAGATTTATCCTGTAATTAATCCTGATTAATATGTAACTATTGAATAATTGCACCGCGGACATATGCACCCATCCTACGCCACAAGCCGGCAAATTGATCCGCCAAAAACGTGTGAACTACCCAAAGTACCCTTAAACCCCAAATACATTACAAGAATTTTGTGGCGGTATTGTGTAATTTGGGCCGTCGGATCATATAAATACATGGCAAAAAATGATTTGATGTACTGTAAAATGACTCTTGCGTCTGTGTGCAGGTAAAAAGGACTCTTGCGTTTGCATGTATGTTTAAGCGTGTTCTGTCTTGCGTTTGCATGTATGTTTCAACTCGAGACTTACAAACTCCTCCTAATTACAAAGATATGTGCAACGAAATATTATAATGACAACAACATTTCGTGATTTCATATCTTGTAATGCTCCAGTCATAGTTGACTTTGCTTTGCACTCTGCTCAACAATCACTAAGAATGGCTGCGTGCATCAGAACGATGCAGGGCCGGGGGTTTCATATATGATGGGGTTGTTGCATATCCGAAGGTCCATGCCTCACACGATCTATTGTTAAGATGGTATGTATTCACATACGAGGCTAGATGTAGGCTTTGTAAATTTAAGGCTGCAAACATTTACTCTTCTCAAAAAATGTTGGACTGAGAATATGTCTTCTCCTTTACTCTTTTCACAGCAGACATGCCTGTTGTCCAGGCGCGTGAGGCTTTTGAGAGTTGATTTTTTTGGATTTTGTCTTACTAGGGGAAAATAGCATCCATTCATTAAGAAACACATGTTCATCACAGTCTGATCGTACAATGCCCGCTAGCTCAAAATGTAGTGGTCACTGCCAAGTAGCATCTACACCACACCGTTGAGTCATGTAACTAAAATTTTCAAACTCAAAGGATGTTTTTTTTTTCTAACTCTAGAGCAACGTACTCAAAACATAACTCAATTTTCTGTTCTGAAGTACTACAAACATTCGTCAAATTTGACCTGTGATCATATATGTCAGCGTCGAAGCGGTACTGAACGCGCGACAGGAACGGAGACGAACGAATGCAGTCAACTCAAGCACCCAAAGCAACGCAACTCTGTGAATGGATTCGATCGAGCAGAACAGCAACTTAATAGCGATTAAATTAGGTAACTCATCCCATCGATGGCAACAGCCAGAAACAAGCCCACAACGATCGATCTCGGCTTGTACACAGCATACGTAAATTAGCCTGCCTGCCTGCTCTGGCACTGGCACTGGCACGCAGCTAAATTAAACTTGCTCACGAATCCACCTAAGTAGTACGTACATGCATGAACCGGCGCCGCCGGCTTCTCTGGCTGCATGCCAGTTTATTCTTCACTCCGGCGGGCAGCCAACGCCGTGCCTAGGTCTAGTAGCAGTTGCCGCCCAGCCGCGGGTTGTCGGCGAGGCTGGAATTGATGTTCTTGAAGGGACTATCTGTCAGAATCGGGCCGCACAGATCGTTGTTTGAGAGGTTACTGCAACCAAAACAATGGAGATGAAGATCACTGGATTATTGATCGTCGAGAGAGAAGAGAACAACTGAGAAAATCGTCCTACTTACACGCTCGTCTGGTCGGACAGCCCATCCAGCTCGCCGGGGATCGGGCCGGTCAAGCGGTTCTGTTGAAGGTGCCTGTCAAATCATCATGCAAATGTTCAGACTTCAGAGCCAAACTTGTTTCACCATGAGAAGAATCACTGTACGAGCCGAATATGCTTGAAAAGAAAAACATCGGGAGGAGATCATGGACTCACAGCTGTTTCAGAGACTTGAGTTTCCCGAGCGATGCGGGTATCTGCCCCGAGAGGCTGTTGTTGTGCAAGTGCATGGAATTCAGGTTCTCCAAGTTGCCCAGCTCTTCAGGGATTGTTCCTTGGATATTGGTGTACGAAATCCACCTGTTCATCAGATGCCAAAAGAGTTAATACATTTTGATCCATCAACCGCGCGTCAAAGGAACAATCGCTACAGGCAGAAACAGATGGGTTAGAGAGGCTCACAGTCTGGTTAGCTGGCCCAGCTTGCCCAGCTCCGGCGACAGAGGTCCGGACAGGTTCACAAACCCGATTACTCTGACAGAACAAAGAAACCCCGCATTGAAAATCGGATGAAGAAGACGGAACGGAAGCAGTATGGAAGGGAAGAAGGATCGGTGTGGCCTCACTCACATCTCGGTGACGCGCTTGGCCTGGCCGTCGCAGGTGACGTGGGACCAGTCGCAGGGGCTCAGCTCCGGGTTCCAGTTACTCAGCGCGTCGTCAGGGTCCTGTAGGCCGCCCCGCAGGCCCAAGAGAGCGTCACGGTCACCGTCCAGGTCAGCCGCCGCGGCAGCCAGCAGCATGGTCGACGCGACCGCCAGCAAGATGGTCGCCGCCAGGGGCACTCGGGCTCCGGCCGCCATGGGGGCTGGGGTGGCGCGGTGATCTAAGGGAGCACGGCCGGTGTTGTGACTTGTGAACTTGCGAGCTGTGCTTTGGATGATCGTCATGCCGTGGTTTGATGCGGGGTTTTATAAGGGAAGGAAGGTGCGGGCGACGGGGTGGTGGTAGTACGCGTGTGAACTCCTACTCCACCTCCTTGTCAACATTGTGGCATGGGAAATGGCAGCTCAAGAAGGTAAGGTTTTGGACAATGGCAGCTGGCCACCTTTGAAATGCTAAGAAATGGTGATTTTTGGCAATGGCAGTTGGCCACCTTTTCCTCGAACTGCCGGTTTAACTTGGACTTATCGTCTATGTTACAATTACATAGGTCCGGTCATATATAGCTTTTGCCATTCTGATCACACCCATTATGCATTATGCATAGTAGTTTTTGGACAGATACTAAACTATATATACACTGTGTCGTCACGCACCATAATGGATGCATGCATGGTTTGATATATAATCTAAAAATCTTGGACAATATTGGGTTTCAAAATATTTCTGTTGTCCGAGTCATATGTGAAGATGGCATCTTAGTATCTTACAACGTGTCTGAAGCTGTGAAGCAATGTCATGTGTGCATACATTTTTTTCTCGTGCGAATAGTAAATTTAATTGTCGTGGAGTTATATTTCTGTCCATGTATATGTTTTGGTCAAATGCATAGTAATTTATTTTCTACGGCACCGAACATTTATTTTTTATGGGTATTAATTATTAACTAAAATTGGTACGTCGTTCCTTCATGTGTGATGAGATAAGATTTGCATTATTCTTTCCTAGCTAACTTTTTCAACCCACACATCATCCTCTTAAAATGTCGGTGCTTGGCCACCTGTACTTGGGGTAAAACTTTGTGCACGTTTTTCTATTATGAATATCTAGCAGTTTTTTCACTCTAGAGAAAATACTAATTTTCTTTTCTGTTTGACTTATTGGTACTTGGCCACCCAACTATGGATGCTTTTGATGTCCTACAACCGCTGCTGGTGCATTTATAGCATGGCTAAGTGAGATGTTTGTCTGCTTAGATATACATTTATGCCATATAAGCAGAGTGATTTTCTTTCTGTGGATTCTAAAATTGGGGGACATGGGCTATGCCATGTAGTTGAGCGTGATGGCAGGTACAGACCAAGAATTTGTGCTATTTAAACAGAATTGACAATCCATAACAGTCGACAAAACAAAATACTTCCTCCGCCCGAAATTAGATGGCGCTCAAACAGAGTCTAAAATAAGAGAAGGTGTTTGCAAAAGCTTAGCAGTTAATAATTTTGTTCTTTCAGAAGTGCAAATCTGTAAGAAGCAACTAACCTAAACGTTAAAAAAAATGCTTGTGTAAATGAAAGGAATACCAAAGCATCTGTTAGAAGCAGTTTCTTGGGGCCTGCTGTAAAATGTTAAAACGCTCAGAACTTGTGTTTTTTTTAATCCATAGCAATTTACCTTTTACCAGCTATGGTTCTTTCCTGAATCAGGCTCCTTTATTCTGAGCTGCACTAGCATTGAAAGCTTGTGCTCTGCTCAACATGGCAATATTCTCAAAGTACCAAAAAATACCATGTATTATTACTCCATGAATGGAACACTGTTCAGTGCTCCATTCATAGCACAAGACTACCTCCCAATATGGCAAATAATCAAGCTGACCGGTCAATAAAAATGGTGCGCCAGCACCCTAGACCTATGGCACAGGGGTCAGGCCGATATAAGCTAAGCAAATTCCAGGACTGAACTGAACCAAAATGTACAACTACCCGATATCTTCGTGTAGCTTCAGAGCCAATGCATTGCTTTTGCGTGTATGTGTAGGCGTGTTCTGTCTCTTGCTACATGATTCAACTCAGGTCTTTAGAATCATCCTCCTAATTGCAAAGATCTGTACAAAATTATATTGCAATTACAAAACAACACTTCGTGGTTGAAGGGATCGTTGCAGTTCCGAAGGTCCATACAGCTCTCGATCTGTTGTTAAGATGATACTCCCTCCGTCCGAAAATACTTGTCATTGAAATGGATGTATCTAGATGTATTTTAGTTCTAGATACATCCATTTTCATCTATTTTGATGACAAGTATTTCCGGATGGAGGGAGTATATATTAACATCAATTTTTAAATACTCCGCTATTCCTCTGCTATAGTGTCGGTATAGCTTTTGGAGAGGACTCCCGCAAACGTTATGTGCTTTTAACGCTAAACTGAAAATGACGCTAATAGCTCTCCGAATCCCGTGATAGAGCTAAATTTGAAGTCATTTAACGCCGCTATCAAACATGGTTTAGAACTGGTTAAGAAGGGAGTTATTTGGAGGATAGGGGACAGTTCCAGAGTACACATGTGGCAGGATCCATGGATTTCGAGAGGACATGATCAAAGATTGACGGGTTCCTGTACCGGGGGTGGCCAACACCAAGGAGCCCGGCCTTGTCAGCTGTAAGGGAGCCCAATAGGCCCACGGTGAGACACTAACCCTAGGAGGCCAGACGACCTTCTTGACGCCCAAGACTAGAGGACGGCGGCGCCCCAGATCGCATCCAGCATGTAAACCGTATACCTCTCCTGCCTATATAAAGGGAGGTCTAGGGTTCCGCTTGATCCATCCTTAGATATGAGGATAGGGGACAGTTCCAGAGTATACACGTGGCAGGATCCATGGATTCTGAGACGACATGATCAAAGACCAATTACCCCGACAATAAATTGTCGATGTAACCGAGTCTTACATTTTCTGTATGATCACGGTGGGTGGAATGTTGTGCGGCTCCAAGAGCATTTTTGGGACGTTGATGTACAACAGATTCTGAGGATACGCACATCACCGCGTAATCGTGTGGATTTTCTTGCATGGTTCCCAGAGAAATCTGGTCGGTTTACCATCAAAAATGCTTATAACCTGCCTACACAAAAACATGATGAAACCTATGCAGGAGGGGCATCAAGGTCTAACCAGGTGGTAAGCTTTCTCTATGGAACAATGCATGGCGTCCAAAAGTACCATTGAAGATATGTATTACCGCATGGAAAGCTGCATAAGGAGCTCTTGAGACGGGCCAAAACAAGGTATGTCGGCACCTTGCTACCATCAACCGTTCTAGGTTTTGTGGCCGGGACATTGAGGGTTTGTTCCATGCTCTTATCGCTTGCCCTTAGGCAAGAAGTGTCATGTGTTATGGCCTTTGCCGTCGGATGAGGTCCTAGTTGACAATGGGGAAGGCGGGTTGTTACACGTTCTTGCAACATGCAATAGTGAAACTCGAGATATGGTTATCTTAATCATATTGAGAATTTGCCAGCTTAGGAACGATGTGGTGCATGGTAAGGAGATACCTCCGATGGAGATTACAAAGGAGTTTCTGGACAGTAACTATAAGTCTATTGATCTAACACGTAAACACTTTTTTTTTCGAAAAGGGGGGTTCGCCCCGGCCTCTGCATCAGAAAGATGCATACGACCATGATTATTAATAAGCAAAAGGTCTTACACAAGTCTTGTTGTCTCAATCAAGGAACAAAAGGCTCACAAAGAGCTAAAAAGTAAAAGAGAAGCCACAACCGGCTGGCAAAAACGATAGGAACTAAATGCATATCCTATTACACGACCGCCATCCAAACCGGTTGAAAATATCTCGAACTACCATCTCTCATCTGATAGATCCAGTAATCAAACGCTCCCTGGCCTCCGTCGGGGTGAGTAGCGACCACATACGGATCAACGCAGTGGCTCGGAAAATAACCTGCAAAAAATGAATTTTTGTTGTTTTGTTAAAGACCAAATCATTTCTGCAGTTCCAGACTGACCATAATAAAGCACATACTCCTACACGAATGTGTCTCGCTGTTGCAAAATTTATCCCATCTAGCCACGTCCCAAATAACGTGGTAATGGAGTTAGGAGGAGTTATGTTGAAAGCTATGTGAACCGACCGCCACAGTATTTTTGCCAGAGGGCAATCCAGAAAAAGGTGTTTGATTGACTCATGTTGGTCGCAAAAGCTACATCTTGTAGATCCTATCCAATTGCGTTTTTGCCAAATTATCCTTAGTTAAAATAACTTGTTTATGCACAAACCACATAAACACTTTGATTTTCAAAGGTACGTTGACTTTCCAAACATGCTTTGAATGAGGAATCACGCTAGAGTTGATTACATCCAACTACATGGATTTAACTGAAAACTCTCCATTCTTAGTTAGCTTCCAGCATAATCGATCGGGCTGTTGAGACAGCTGAACATCCATCAATCTTCTCACAAGATTGAGCCAGACTTCCCGACGGTTTCCACTAGCGTCCTCCTAAATTGAATATTGAGCGGAATGGACTGGAGTACTGAAGCCACATATGCGTCTCTCGCTGAACAATACTATACAGAGACGGATATTGGAGTGCAAGGGGTGTGTCCCCTAGCCATGTATCTTCCCAGAATCTTGTAGTATTACTGTTTCCAACTATGAACCTTTTCCTGTTGAAAAAGAGTGATTTGAATCTCATCAATCCCTTTCAAAAAGGCGAATCAGTCGGCCTCACTGTCACCTGGGACAAGGTCTTTGAGTGAAGGTACTTATTACGCAGCAGTTGAGCCCATGTGGCCTCCGTCTCAATCGAAAGTTTGAACAACCACTTGCTAAGAAGATATCTGTTCTTCACCTCCAAATTTTCAATGCCTAGACCTCCTTGGTCTTTTGGCCGACAAATGATATCCCACTTAGCAAGTCTGTACTTTCTTTTTAGTTCATCGCTCTGCCAAAAGAATCGTGATTGATAGAAGTCTAGCCTTTTCCAGACCCCAACAGGTACCTCGAAGAAGGGAAAATAAACATGGGCATACTCGTGAGGACCGAATTAATGAGAATTAATCGGCCTCCGTATGACATCAGCTTGCCCTTCCAGCAGCTCAGCTTCTTTTCAATTCGATCCTCAATGCACTTTCATTCTTTGTTAGTCACCTTATGATGGTGGATTGGTATACCTAAATACGTGAAAGGTAGAGCCCCCAATTCACACTCGAACAATTGTTTATATGCCTCTTGGTCATCATTAGCTCTTCCAAAACAGAACAATTCGCTCTTATGGAAGTTAATCTTTAACCCGGTCAATTGTTCGAATAAGCATAACACAAGCTTCATGTTTCGCGCTTTTGCCAAGTCATGCTCCATGAAGATCATAGGATCATCAGCGTACTATAGGATGGATACACTCCATCAACTAAGTGTGGAACTAGGCCACCTACCTGCCCCGCATCCTTAGCCCTTCCTATGAGAATTGTCAACATATCAACCACTATGTTGAATAGGATAGGTGACATTGGGTCGCCTTGCCTCAATCCTTTGTGTGTTTGGAAGTAGTGACCTATATCATCATTCATTTTTACTCCAACACTCCCTTTTTGCGTGAAAGATTCTACATGGTGCCTCCAGGCCTGATCAAAACCTTTCATTCGCAAGGCCTGTTGAAGGAAAGGCCATTTGACCTTATCGTACGCTTTCTCAAAGTCCACTTTGAAAACAACTCCGTCAAGTTTTTTAGTGCGGAGTTCATTGAGTGTTGCATGCAGGACGACTACCCCTTCTAGGATATTTCTGTCCGGCATGAAAGCAGTCTGGGACGGTTGCACTACATAGTGCGCAATTTGCGTAAGCCTATTGGTCCCGACCTTGGTGAAAATTTTGAAACTTACATTAAGAAGACAGATAGACCTGAACTGCTCAATACGAACGGCCTCTGTTTTCTTAGGAAGTAAAGTTATCGTTCCAAAATTCAATTGAAATAAATGAAGTTGTCCAAAGAATAAATCATGGAACATCGGAAGTAAATCCCCTTTGACAATGTGCCAACACTTTTTATGAAACTCCGCCGGAAAACCATCCGGCCCTGGAGCCTTATTGTTCTTCATTTGTGAAATAGCCTTAAACACCTCTTTCTCCATAAATGGGGCGGTTAAAATATCATTCTCATCCGCCGCGAGTTGGGGGACATCCTCAACCCTGGACTCATCTAAGGACAAAGTTGTCCTCCGGAGGCCCAAACAACTGCTTATAGTAATTTGTTATATACACTTTGAGGTTTTCTTGTCCTAAAATCGTCCCCTCGTCCTGCTCCAATTGAAAGATCCTCTTTTTTCGATGTTTGCCATTAGCAATCATATGAAAGAATTGAGTGTTATCATCCCTTTGGACGATTTTGTGAACCTTAGCCTTTAGTGCCCACTTCAATTCCTCCTCTCGAAGGAGTTCTTTCAGTCTCAACTCCGCCTCCACTTTAGTTTCCAGCTCTCTGGTATCTAAAATGGTGGACTCAGCTTTTAAGTCTAGGGATTGAATAAGTAAAAGGAGCCTTTCCTTTTCATCCTTATAAATCCCATGCATGTGCTTAGCCCATCCATGAAGGAACCTTCGTAAATGCCTAATCTTATTCTGCCATCATTCCACAGGAGATCTCCCACCTGAATCTTTAGCCCATTCTCTGGCTATCAGATCCAGGAACCCTGCTCTTTCGAACCACGCTAATTCGAAAGAAAAAGTGTTTTTGTTCCCCACGTGAGTGGCCTCGCTAGAATCAACTATCAACTAACACGTAAACACTGCTTGGAGGAGATTATAAAAGGCAAAATGATTGTTGGAGAAGGTACACCATGTCCGGTGATGTAACATGCACGTCAGCCGGATCCTTGGCCGCCGCCACCTTCTGGCTGGACAACTCTATCGGTCGACACATCATTCCCCGTCTAGGATGGTAATGCAGGTGCTGGTATGGTTATACTTCAGGAGGATGGTTCGGTCATCTTTGCTGCTTACAGAGTTATTTTTCTTTGCAATAAGGCTCTTGAGGCGGAGATACATGCATGGATGCAGCTCCCGCATGACCCTTTCTATACAACATACGGATCGACCATTGGTCGTCCAGTCGGATTCCTCGGAGGCTCTATCAATCCTTTCTGACGATAACTTGTCACATTCAACCTATGGTCTAGCTGAAATTAAATCATAGATGAGTGAGAGGGCTTATTCCATATAAAATTATGAGAACTCAAAATAGGGTAGCAGATTGTCTGGCTAATTAAAGCCGCACCAAGTCATGTACTGCGGTATTGATGACTAGATGTCCTCCATGTTGTGAGGATTTATGGTCCCTCGATTTTAACCCTATGATTCATGAATAAACTCCTTTTATTGCGCAAAAAATAACCTGCCGCTAAGACGATGCGGCAAGGAGAGGAACACAACTGCATTCCTCAAAGCTAATGCATTGATGCAAAGCTAAGTTACTGAATTAGGATGCCCGATCAATGCTTAATTTATTTATGTATGAATATGTGTATGTCAAGTATAGGTGATGTACTCCCTCCGTCCCAAAGTTCTTGTCATAGATTTGTCTAGATACGGATGTATCAAGTCAAGACAACAATTTTGGGACGGAGGGAGTACATGGTTGTATTCTTATTTTCTCTTTATTTTTTCATGATTTTAAGAAAAATGCTAGATGGGGTTTAGCTTTGCTATAACATTCCATAGAATCTGGCTGAACCCATTGTCGGACCTAGAGGGTGTGTCGTGGCAGACCTAGAATTCTAGGAAAAAGATTCTACTATGTAACAGAACTAGATGATACCCCGTGCGTTGCTGCGAAAATTTATTACATATTTTTTTGAGTAACATGCTAGTCAATAAGATGATAATAATTGGATATAATATTACAATACCTCAACATTGCTGCAGAAATTTGTATGAATTAATTGTACCAAAAATGAGGTTAGGATGTAGTGAAAATTTCCTAAAGATCCCACGTGTGTGGCAATGACTGCGACCAAGAATCAGCAACAATATGCATGTTAAGCATCTGCAGCAGCCAGCAGAAGGCATAATAAAGTAGAACAAAGTATATCATAGAAAAGAAAGATAAAGGGCATAAATATCTCATAAATACGATTTCTTCTGTCAAACTCCAAGAAGCTATTACTCAGTTTTATACATGTAACTAACAAAATAGTAGTAAAAATGAAAATTGGTTGTCAACTTTTCACAAGAACATCTCCTCAAATCTAAATGCCAGTAGAAGGATCCTTCCTCCTCGACAACACAAATTCTATCACAAGTGTGTCTGTCTCTGTGACTCTGTCAACATTCCCTTCATGCCAAAATAAATCCCACAATGTTATTGACTTCAAAGGTAGTCCCTGATAGATGGGAACGACAAAAGCTTACAATTACGGATAAATGTCAAATTTGGTGCTTACAAAGATTATCTGAATTATTCCTTTGACTGTTGAGTTAGTGAACATCATGTTTAGAGGTATAGGTCTGATTGATACCAAGAACGTGATGCTCAAATGAGCTGTAAATAAATCAATAGATATCATGCTTACTGCGGAACTATTAAGTTTAGGTGGCTTCAAGAACCTAACTAACCCTATTAAGTTGCATACGCCTGCAGTAGTTCTTAGCAGCTGCACTGGGGCTGGTCAAGGGGACTGGTCGAATAGCACGACCCTATGAATAACTTTCTGGGATATCCATTTTGTGCAGTCTTACGAACAGAGGGCCTCAATAAAAATATTTATTAGAAACCTGTAATCAACTAATGGAATAATGGTCGCTTTGTTTTGTTAGGCGTGCCAATCAAACTTAACACTGCTGTAACAAACCGGCTTGTACAATCGATCTAGCTAATAATGTGCAGATATATTAAATATGGGGAAAAAATGCTAACACACAGCAGGTGTGTCTCATGACAGAAACATCCACCCATCTCTGAACATGCTCAAGGAAGGCAAGACAAACATATTCAACAGGCCAACTGCATGATATAGTCAAGAAGCAACAGAGTAGAGGAAGTGCGAGAATGGAGAGATCAGGAACATGGTACATGTTGCAGCGGAACCATGTTACAGTTTTTTACATAGAAACGCTGTGTGCAAATGTCCTATTTGCTAAGAAGGAAGTGGGCTTAACTACCATGTTAAAAGAGACATCTGATTGGTAAATCTCATGCATGGTTAGTAATACAGATTCATGACTGGGCGTGGTGAGAAGCATGATTCACATATTGGTTGACAAAACACAACAAATTTACAAACAAACTGCTAGTAATATGAATCGAACCAAACGAAATTGTACTGAAACAAACCTCTGAATAATCAATACACATACTTGGAGTTTTACCAAACCTATCAACTTGTTGATGGGATTACGCAGACTTAGACAATGGGAGTTCTCGCGAGTTCAGTATAAACCTGCACAGTTACATGAAAGAAGAAGAATAAGCCATGCCGTCCATTATTTAATTGATGGGATTCATGGCCATGCCGTGAGGAGATGATCTTGATCAGTATCAGTAGTTCAGTACTACTATGAACAACAAAAGGTTTGACTGGGGGGGGGGGGGGGGGGGGGGGATTGAAAAGGGTCACATCAGGCGCGGAGGTGATTGCCGCATCAGGCACATCCAAGGCCGCCGCCACAATGAGGGCGCACAGCAACGACATCAGGGACTCCCCCTTCCCGATCACGCTGGATCTGGGCCGCGCCGGGGATGGCCGTGTCCGATGCATCCGAGGCGGCCAGCGTTAGGACGGTTCGGAGCAGAGCAAGGACATGAGGGAGCTTCGAGGAGAGTCTGACCATAGGCGTGGGGAAACCGCGAGGTACTCGCCGAGGGTGGCTGGGGCCGATCCCGGCGCGGCTGCATCCTCCGCAAGGCGCTGTTCTTCCATGGCTGGGGCACCTACGATAGGGAAGCTGGAGGCAGGGCAGGGACGGCCGCCGGGGTACCTCATCGCCAAGGAGGAACGCCTTTCACCATCGCTCACTGCCACACCCTGCTAAATTGCGCGCATGTGAGCGAAAATAAATACCAGATGGAAGAGCAACTGAATCGCCAAAGTAGTGGGATTTAATGGAGGGAGGAGAAAACCTATCCGTTTCGGTTGCAAAAATAACACAGCGGGATTTGATGAAGGTTGGAGAAGATGAAGAAAAAGTTGAATATGTTTCGTGCGTTGGGAATCATAAATGCCGAGTTGATTTGGTATTTTTCCTCGAGGGGAGAGGACTGGATTTTCGGAAGGTTTTTCTTTCGAGCGGTGAGCACCGACGCTGGGTTGGAGGTGGGTGGATCCTCCGGGAGGGCCGGCGGCCGTGCGGGCTGCAGGTGAGGGGAAAAGCAGGTCTTTTTTCCACCACCGTGACCGCAGGGTAATAAGAGGAGATGATTGGGTGATTTTGAAAACTGAAAAATGACGTGGCAATCCGCTGATGTGGACAGTGTGCATGTCAGAGAATAGGAAGGAGTGGGAAGCAACTTCTTAAGAATGGTAGATTTGTGAAAGGCCCAGCAAATGAAATGGAGCCCGCACTCCAGGCCCATCACTCCACCTCGTGTCCTCACCCTGCGTTCCTCCTAGAAGGAGTGCATGATGCCTCTGTTCCTGGGGCCCGCAGTGGAGCTTGCCAGTGTCCCAAATGATACGAGTTCGTGGCGGTGGGAGGAGGCGGGTCGTGTCGCCATGGGAGAACCGGCAGCCGACGAGGAGAGGGGAGCAGTAGAGCGGGGCATGCCAGGGGGACAACAGTCGTGGGGCAAGAACCAGTCTGAGACGGAGAGGGGAGCGGGTATGTGAATGATGGCAGGGAGGGGGGCGAGGGACAGTGAGTTTGGTCTCGCCTCATGCTCGTGGTGTGACTTTGTGGTCTCCTTCTTCCTGGTGTTATCAGAATTTCGCTTCTTTAGGTCCCTTCGTCAACTTTGAGCCGTGATTATCATCAACAATGTTCCAGTAAGACACGACAGAAACAAAAAGGATCGAGCAACAATTATGCAACATACCTCCGATAATTTTTTTGGAAACAAGAAGCATCGAGAGAATACGAGAGCAGACACCCGGCTTCTGTACAAATAGGATGCACACAACCAACCATAATACACGCACACAAAAAACACGCCAGCAAATAGAAAAGTCATATAATACCAAAGCTATGCAGAGGCCACACAGACGACGATGTTCTTAAATAGCAACGCCTTTAGGAAAGGAGCGAAACTCAAACGTCGCCATCACCGGATCCAACCACCAAGGCCAGAATCTAGTTTTACACCCTGATCAATCCCAGCATATTGAACAGTGCCTTTAGCAAGGTAACGACGTAAAAGAAACATTGCCATTGCCAGGTATAACCAGAGTAGCACCGCCATCGATGTTACTTTTTCGTGATCCCAGCAACTACATGTGATGTGATTGCCGCCGTTGCACAACCATCCATCTGCGTCAAGTCATCGTCCATAATTTATATCTCACCACCGAAATCAACCACTGCATCTTGAGAGATGAACACTCCCGAAGAGTATTCAAGGAACACCACAGTTGTCGAGCCGTAGGTTGATCACAACTCGTGGGAAGTCCAACAGCCCGCCGTCGTGGTCTACCTTTCAGCAGAGAGCCCCACACACGCCGAGACCTGACGCCAGAAGGCCGGCCTGCACACAGGTAACCCCATGCAGCACCGCTCGGGCTCACTAAGAGGGAGGCCGGCATCCTCGGCACCATGCACCCGCTAAATCAGCCACCATGGGGCCGATCCTCGGTAGCACGCCTGCCCGGCTCCTCAGTTACAGTCATGTGCCTCCACGCTGCCAGGAACCGCCACTCTAGCCATCACAGAGCGCCCCCACCAATCATCTACAGATCGGCGCGCCGACTGGTCACCGAGCCCTGCCACCCAATGAGATGTAGCGCAGCTGCGAGAGAGCGCCCGTCTCCGCCGTCGACCGGGCGGGCTTCACCCGGCGACGTCCTCCTCCCATGGCATGGCAGGAGTGAGACGGTGAGTGTGCTGGCGGCGCTAGGTCAAAGACGCACCCATGTCACCCTGGGTAGGACGGCTAGGCCAGCTAGCTAACTATAACTGGGAAGAGAAAATGATGTTTTTAGTCCCCAAGTTTCACAAAAGTATAGACTTGGTCCCTCAAGATGCTTTGGTACACATTTGCTCCTTCAAGTCTCAAAACCGGGTAAGTTTAGTGCAAAACCAGATTTTAACCACTATGACCGGGTTTTAGACTAAACTTATCTGATTTTGGACTAAACTTATCTGATTTTGAGACTTGAAGCACCAAATGTGTACCAAAAAATCTTGAAGGATCAAGTCTATACTTTTGAGGAACTCGAGAGACCAAAAACATACTTTTCTCAACTCAAAACCCCCCCGCAGCTCATATACTTCATAGAAAATTTTACCAACCTCTCTCTTCTGTCAATAAAGGCGAAGGTTTTCAATCCTTGGGAGAAAGCAAAGATATGTAGGCTCGAGCATCAGTTGGCGATTTTATTAGGGCAAGTAATGTCACAGCAACAGCCACATCGATCTCAGCTTGTACAGAACAGAAACTAATCAGCATGTCTACTCTGGCGCGCGCACACACAGCTAAACCTCGCTCACGAATCCAGCTACTCCATGAACCGACTCCGCCCGCTTCGCTAGCTGCATGCTGCCACCAGTTTATTTCACTCAGGCGACCAGCGCCATCTAGCACTTCCTGCCCAGGCGCGGGTTGTTGGCAAAGCTGCACCAAATCAACAATGCAGAATGGAGATGCATGCATGGTCAGCGCTTACAAGCAGTGGTGGAACAAATACACATGAGTGAAGTCTGAAATAAACCCTGAGATTGTAGAGGCCGACGTAAATAGACCCTAACCTTTGAATCCCTGAACTCGGTACCTTGTATTTATGAATCCCTGTCAATCCCAACCCTGCATGACTAAAAATTTGTTTGGTGTAACAGGAAAGGCACGATCCCAGCCGGGATTAGTTTCTACGCTGACTTACTACGTAGGCCCACCTGCCATATGCATCTGTTTACAAGTTCACTGCCCAACCATGTGCAGCGGCGACCGACGGCGGCGCTGACGAGCTGCTCAAAAGTGTGCTGTACCTGGACAAGCCCGGACCGATGGAGACCGTGGTCAGCGACATGACCATCGATGCCTGGGGGGTTCTTCTCACCGAGCTCTACAGCGTGCTGCAGCCGGACTCGTACCTCCGACCAGATGAGCACGCCGGACAGGTCGGCTCGACCATCGATGCCATTCCGGACGAGCTGGAGGCAGAGGTCGCCGACGCCATCAAGCCTTGCCGCTCCCAAGCCGACGTCCGGTAGGCTGCACTCACGTTCGTCTGTGCACACGCATGCACGTACGCATCCATGGGACCGTCCCACCGTCGGCCGCTGCGTTGCCCGCGCCACCGTTTGAAGCCACGGAGCCGTGCTTTGGTTTCCTGCCCGACGCCACCTGCTTTATGCATTTACTCGCAGCTGCGCGCCCTCGGCCGTTTCCACGCTTGTATGCGCGTCGCCGCTCTCAGCGGTCACCGATTGGGCGCCAACATCACGACCCATTGCTAGATGGCCAGCTCCATGTCCGAGCTGTGTGAGTCCTCGCCGCCACGCCAAGTCTTCACTGCGTCATGAGATGCGCGTGTAGTGTGATAGGCTGGCTATGCCGCCCACAGCTCGCCCGCGTGCTATCCCGCTTGCCGTCACAGTCTCATCCGCATCGCGCGTCGTGTGAAGGGCCTGCTGGCCAGTGTCGCGCTCCGCCAAGACCCAGCTGCCCGCCGCCACCACCATGTCTGGCCACGAGTCCGAAGGTCTCCAGCAGCCGCCACCTCCAGTCGTCGGCCCGGACAGGGTCATCTCGGCTGTCGGGGCCAACCAGTGCGCGGCTCGGCCAACCTAGTAGAAGAGGAATGAGGGACCGACAGTGGAGAGGGAGAGGGGATCGGGAGAGGAGAGGATAGAGGAAGAAGAAGATAAAAGGAGAGAGATTAAAGTGACTTGTGGACCCATACCGTCAGTGAGCGTAGCGGCTTAACCTGGCTGGGATTGTTCCTTTCCCAGTGAGCCAAACATGCCTAGGGTTAGAATAGACCGGGATTTAAGAGGTTAAGGTATCAACTTCAGGAATTTAGAGATGAGGGTTCATTTACACCAGCCTCTACAAAGTCAAGGTTTATTTTAGACTTTACTCAATACACATATATAGCAACACGCAACTTGATTATCGGTAGTATACTGAAGGCGGATGCGCTGTACGTACCTACTCCGAGGTATGTGCCGAAACGGTCCGGAGGTTGGGATCGAGCCGCAGAAGTTGTTGTTTGAGAAATCCCTGCAGGTGAAACGCAGGGTGGATGAAACGAAGTGCAAGGAGAACAATTGGAATGCAAAAGACGAATGCATGAAGCTGAGCTCCACTCACGCATTTTTCAGGTTGGACAGCCCAACCAGTTCCTTCGGGATCGGGCCGGTCAAGCGGTTGCCATAAATTTCCCTGTTGATCAGATGCCAAAAGAGTCGGTGAATACCATTCCGGAAGCGTGCGTTAACGGTGTTATTGTAAATTGTCACAGCAGAAATAAACTGGGTTGGAGAGGCTCACAAATATTCTAGCCGGTCCAGTTGGCCAAGCTCCGGCGCCAGCGGTCCGGACAGGTTCTGGCGGCCGAGGTCTCTGTTGAAACAAAGAAATATCATTAACACCCCAGTAAAAAATTTGATGCGTCCAGAAATACAAAAAGGACAGTGTTCGAAGCAGTCACTCCACATGTCACCCCCAAAAAAGCAGTCACTCAACATGAGGAGGCCTTGACTGGGCCAGGTTCATAGTCTACAGGCCCACGAGTTTTGGACTAGCCCTACCAAATTCGCCCAAAAACTTCATCTAAAAATAAAATCATATCTACAAGTATTCTCATCCTTTAGATTGTGGTAGACATGTCTGGTTGGTGAGAGCTTAGGCTAGGGGGCGCTCGAAGGCAAGCGATAATGGGCCGGCCCAGCATCCCTCGCGCACAGGAAAAATGGTCAAAAATAGCAACACGTGAAAACAGCACAACAAATTGCAAGATGTGGAAACCAGCTTGCGTACGCTGATGCACCTAACGCACAAACCACTGCACCTCGACCACTTTCATGTAACATGTTCGAAAACAACTATTGGACCATTGTCTCAGTCCCAGCATAAATTATTTGAAAAAGAATTCACAGATTTTCAAAAAGTTCATCGATTCTGAAAAGAAGTTCACGGATTTAAAAAAAGTTCACAAAATCTAAAAGAAGTTCATCACTTTTGAAAAAAAGTTCACGGATGTAGAAAAAGTTAATCGATTTCGATTAAATAGTTCACAAAAATATAAAAAGAGTTCACGTAATTTTCAAAAAAAAACTTAACGGATCTGAAAAAAGTTCATCAATTTCGCTCAAAAAAGTTCATCGAATTTTAGCAAAGTTCATCATAATTGAAAAAAGTTCATCGAAATATAATAAAAGTTCATCGAATTTGAGAAAAGTTCATCATAATTCAAAAAAGTTCGCCGAATCTGGAAAATATTTCATCGATTTTTTGAAAAAAGTTCATATAATTCAAGACAAAATCATCAAATTTGAAAAAAGTTCATTGACTTAAAAATGAGTTCATCAAATTTGAAAAAAGTTCATCGCGTTTGCAAAAAAGTTCACCGAACTAGAAAAAAGTTCACTACATTTGAAAAAAGTTCATTGAATTTGGACAAAAGTTCATCGAACTTGAAAAATAGTTCATCAAATTTTGGAAAAAGTTCATCGAAGTTGAAAAAAAGTTCATGAAATCCGATGAACATTACGAATTAGAAAAAGGAAAAAAAGAAAAAGAAAAAAGAAAAAGGAAAAAAAGAAAAAAAAAGAAAAGAAGAAAGAAAAAGAAATTAAGAAAGGAAAAGAAAAGAAGGAACAAAAGAGGTAAGAAAATATAATTGTTTACCAAACGTTGAGTGGCGGTGTGGTTATCACGTACCACGCTGAATCGCTACGGCGCGGGTTCGAGTCATCCAAGGTACTTCTTTTTTTAGAAAGAAAGAAAGGAATAGGAACCGGCCTGGTTGGGACAGCCTCATGACCACGTTTGTATCCCCGGTTTTGTGAACTATGGGGGTGTTTGGTTTAGGGACTTTTTAATCCCAGGTTTAGGGACTTTTTAATCCCAGGACTAGAAAAAGTCCCTAAAAAGTTCCTAGGAACCAAACGGGAGGGATTTTTTCTACAGGGACTACAAAAAGACTCTACTAGAGAGTCTTTTTTGATTAGTTCCTGGGACTAGAAAAAGTCTTAGGACTTCTGAACCAAACACCTCTATGAATAGTAAAGCTTGGTGGTTCTAAAAAAAAAACTAGGTACTTTCTATTTAGAGCAAGGTCGTCACTCTTGGCTGGCCGGTCATCCCACGACCCGAACACTTATTCCTGTAATCTTGCCGATTGAGTAATAAAGCACGACTGTTTTGCCCTAAAAAAGTCCAAAAAAACTACGTCCGTCCAACTATTTGCAAATTCTTCTTTTTTTTGTGGTTCTTCTAAAAATAAATAAATTCAAACGACCAAGCAGTACGTTCTTCCATGTTTTACTCCATGGATTTGCTCCTCTCCAAAAATAAAAGAGGAAAAAGGGCATCTGCTCCACTCCAAGGGAGTACCAAAAACCCTCTAACAAATGAGTAGCAAAAACCGTGCGTCAATCCAAAAAATTAAATAAATAAAATTGTGTAAACCAAACGCGACACATCAGATCAGCAGATCGAGTCCATCTTTTTTTATATAAAAAAACCAAGACAATCATAATCCATTTGCTCATCCAGTTCTACACCGGCAACGCCAATAGTTTGAACAAGGGTGTTGGATGGATACAAAGCACTTCCACCATTCCAAAATAATTGGATTATAGGATCTTTCTGAGTCAAATTGACAATTTTTGACCGATCCTATAGAAAAATCCGCAAAAAATCTATTATATAAAATATATATAATATATTTCATTATGAATCTGATGAAGCAAATTTTGTTTTATAGGTGACGATATATTTTTATATAGACTTGGCCAAACTTAATGAAGTTTGACTTAGGACAATCCTAGAACACAAATTATTTTGAAACACGGGGAGTACCAGAGGCACACACATGGACGGAATCAGAATCTCGTATAAAGGAATGGAGGTATCCAAGTCTACTCACATGCGGGTGACGCGTTTGTGGTCGTCGCAGGTGATGTGAAACCAGGTACAAGGGTCGACCAACTGCGGGTCCCAGGTCTTCAACGCACCGTTGGGGTCCTTCAAGCCGCTCCTCAGGGCCGTGAGCACGTCAATGTCATTCGCCGCCACTGGCGCTAACAGAAGGGTCGACGTGATGGTCACGAGGGCGATTACTTACAGGGCCAGTAGTGATCCCGAGGCAGTGGGCGCCATAGGTCTTAGGCAGGGCTAGTGGTGTCGTGATGTGAGGGAAGTGGGCGAGCACGGCGGCAGATTGTATGTGGGTTCTGCTTCGATGGACGGGAATCAGTTGGTGTGAGGGGTTTTAAAGAGACGCAGAGGACGGGATGGTGGTGTGCCTTGTAACGGTGGGGTACGTGCCACCTTTGGTCACTAATGCTAAAGATAGGGCCTTAAGATATGATGCATGTATCGGAAGAGTTATATCTATATGCTCATCTAATGCACATTGGTAGAGTTATATTTATATGCTCATTTTAATGTCAAAGATATAATCTTATGATTGAAATGCATGCATTGATAGAGTTAGACCTATACACTCATTTTATGCTAAAGATATCATCTTAAGGACATAAGGTATGATGCGTTATGACTGTAATAAAAATAATATTGCCAAATATGTTTTTCATTTACTTCAATCAGTTTTTTATAATAAAAATATTGCCCTCATTGATATTTTTATGCAACTCTATCTATGTCAAACATTGTGGTTTCATGCTGGCAATTGTGGGCTAAAGCTATAGGCGATATTACCATGCACAGTAGGTAACCTTTTTCTCTTTCATACTTTCGAGCCTACAATTCCGACAATGCCCCGTCTTCCCCGAAGTGTTCATATAACTCCTTACATAGAACACTTCTCTGGGTTGCCTGTTAGAATTTGTGGGTTAAATAAATGGCATGTAGTCATCCATAGTTGGTCAAGTTTTGTCTTTGATGTTCTGCAACTGGTAGTTCCAATATTGTCGGGGTCCTTCCTGAGGTGTTTCTATAAGTTTGTACATTGTATCATATATTAGCCATGTTTTGTGATGGAAACTGTGGACCAAAGTTATATGGCATGTCACTATGCATAATTGGTCAACTTTTCTGTTGATGGTATGGACCTATGACTGGTCTCCCTGAGTTGTTCATGCAATGACTCTATAGATGGTGTCGATGTGACGAATTTCCTTACATCGGACATTACATGGACAAGTCTATATGCAAATTATCATCATGAAGAATAGGTTGGCCACCTTTTCTCTAAAGGGTTCAATCATCATCATCATGAATGCAAAGTGCACATATTTGAACATGTTCTAAAAGCAACTCTAGCAGAGTCACCGCCGAACCGTCATAATAACTACCCCTACTATGTTTGCGGCCAAAAAAAGAGTCTAGTAGAACCGTCATACACTCACCCGACCTCAGCGAGGCTACTCCAAATAATGGGACGCTGTTGGAATTTGCTAGTAGGCTTTTGGTCCAAAACTCAACTAAAATCTAAAATTCTCCTGGCTGATTCATGCATGGTTGTGTGTGTCGTGAGTGGGACTAATGTTTAGTCCCATACTACCAGGTGAGTGGAAGATGCAACACTTTATAAGGTGAGCTCTACTAGAACTTGTATGAGCATGAGAAGAGGAGACATATACACACGCTCCTCCTCCTCGCTCGCCACACCACGCCACACCACATCGGGGTTCAGGAATGAGCCAAGCCGAGGACAAAAACTATGCATGTTGTCTATATTTTTGTTGATCGGAAAATAATAATGAGTCATTAATTAATAATTAAAGAACACGTTAGTTACTCAGTTGTTTCCGGTTCTTTTGGATCATGGTGCTTTTACCGACTTGGACGTGGGTTTACTCCCACGACCTACCCGACCCGCACTATATAGACAGGCAGACGTCTACCCTAGCTGCCAGAACAACATATGATTTCGCTCTGTTGCAAAACATTCGCCGCCATGCAAGTCTTCTCCATCCCTCCTTCCGGCATGCACCGCGAGAAGGGACAACGGGCCTCCGAACCCCGCATCTCGTGATTCTATACAGGCGAGGGGGTTTTGGGGAGCGCACTCGCGCGACTGCTGGCAGCAACGACTTCTTCCCCAACCTCGGCGACCTCTTCATCAATGATTGGTACCACACCATGGAAGACTATGGAAGACAGCTTAAGATCCTTGTCAGTTAGATTCATCCGTCGAAATGTGTCAAAATACAGAATGTTAGTACTGCTACCACCATCCAGAAGCACGTTAGTGAACTTATAACCACCCACTTGAGGGGCTACTATTGGGGAACGTAGTAATTTCAAAAAAATTCCCACGCACACGCAAGATCGTGGTGATGCATAGCAATGAGAGGGGAGAGTGTGTCCACATACCCTCGTAGACCGAAAGCGGAAGCGTTAGCACAACGCGGTTGATGTAGTCGTACGTCTTCACGATTCGACCGATCCAAGTACCGAACATACGACACCTCCGAGTTCTGCACACGTTCATCTCGATGACGTCCCGTGAACTCCGATCCAGCAGAGCTTCACGGGAGAGTTCCGTCAGCACGACGGCGTGATGACGGTGACGATGTTGCTACCGACGCAGGGCATCGCCTAAGCACCGCTACGATATGATCAAGGTGGAATATGGTGGAGGGGGGCACCGCACACGGCTAAGAGATCAAGAGATCAATTGTTGTGTCTAGAGGTGCCCCCTGCCCCCGTATATAAAGGAGCAAGGGGGGAGGCGGCCGGCCAGGAGGAGGGAGCGCCAAGGGGGGAGTCCTACTCCCACCGGGAGTAGGACTCCTCCTTTTCCTTGTTGGAGTAGGAGAGGGAAGGAAGGGAGAGAGGAGGAGAAGGAAAAAGGGGGGCGCCGCCCCCCCTCCTTGTCCAATTCGGACTAGAGGGGGAGGGGGCGCGCGGCTGCCCTGGCCGCCCCTCCTCTTCTTCCACTAAGGCCCATGAGGCCCAATTAAATCCTCGGGGGGTTCCGGTAACCCCCCGGTACTCCGGTTTTATCCGAAACTTTCCGAAACACTCCCGGTGTCCGAATATAGTCGTCCAATATATCGATCTTTACGTCTCGACCATTTCGAGACTCCTCTTCATGTCCGTGATCATATCCGGGACTCCGAACTACCTTCGGTACATCAAAACGCAAAAACTCATAATATCGATCGTCACCAAACTTTAAGTGTGCGGACCCTACGGGTTCAAAAACTATGTAGACATGACCGAGACACGTCTCCGGTCAGTAACCAATAGCGGAACCTGGATGCTCATATTGGCTCCCACATATTCTACGAAGATCTTTATTTGTCAAACCGCATAACAACATATATTGTTCCCTTTGTCATCGGTATGTTACTTGCCCGAGATTCGATCGTCGGTATCTTAATACCTAGTTCAATCTCATTACCGGCAAGTCTCTTTACTCGTTATGTAATGTATCATCCCGCAACTAACTCTTTAGTCACATTGCTTGCAAGGCTTATAGTGATGTGCATTACCGAGAGGTCCCAGAGATACCTCTCCGACAATCGGAGTGACAAATCCTAATCTCGAAATACGCCAACTCAACAAGTACCTTCAGAGACACCTGTAGAGCACCTTTATAATCACCCAGTTACGTTGTGACGTTTGGTAGCACACAAAGTATTCCTTCGGTAAACGGGAGTTGCATAGTCTCATAGTCATAGGAACATGTATAAGTCATGAAGAGAGCAATAGCAACATACTAAACGATCAAGTGCTAAGCTAGCGGAGTAGGTCATGTCAATCACATCGTTCTCCTAATGATGTGATCCCATTAATCAAATGACAACTGATGTGTATGGTTAGGA
The DNA here is from genome assembly GCA_963921465.1 of Triticum timopheevii. Classification (NCBI taxonomy): domain Eukaryota; kingdom Viridiplantae; phylum Streptophyta; class Magnoliopsida; order Poales; family Poaceae; genus Triticum; species Triticum timopheevii. Next base: position 384,776,073 of record OY997262.1, on the reverse strand, counting down.
AACTTAACCATCTTTGATTAACGAGCTAGTCAAGTAGAGGCATACTAGTGACACTATGTTTGTCTATGTATTCACACATGTATTATGTTTCCTGTTAATACAATTCTAGCATGAATAATAAACATTTATCATATGAGGAAATAAATAATAACTTTATTATTGCCTCTAGGGCATATTTCCTTCAGTCTCCCTGTCGGTGTCAAAACCGGCGGATCTCGGGTAGGGGGTCCCAAGCAGTGCGTCCTAGGATCAATGGTAACAGGAGGCAAGGGACACAATGTTTACCCAGGTTCGGGCCCTCTCGATGGAGGTAAAACCCTACTCCTGCTTGATTAATATTGATGATATGGGTAGTACAAGAGTTGATCTACCACGAGATCAGAGAGGCTAAACCCTAGAAGCTAGCCTATGGTATGATTGTTGTTGTATATCTCTATCGACTAGCCTGGCCTCGGTTTATATAATGCACCAGAGGCCTAGGATAACATGAGTCCTAGCCGAATACGCCGGTGGGGGAGGAGTCCTTGTCTTGATCGCCAAGTCTTGTGGATTCTTCCTTGTATGCGGCAGCTGTCCGGACTGGCCCATGAGTATACTGCCATGGGGGTCCTCGGCCCAATCCAACTGATCGGGAGACGATGCGTTGAGTACCCCCTAGTCCAGGACACCGTCAGTAGCCCCCTGAACCGGTCTTCAAGTTAGGGACGCTCCTCGATTCTTCCGAACTGTTCTTCATCTTCGGTTACCGGTCTTGAAAACTGGTTCAACAAATCTTCTCATCTTCGATCTTGAGGATCGCCGAAATGCATTCGACGAGTTTACACGTCGGGTATCTGAGGAGCCCCTTTAAGTTTCCGGCCTTTATCAATGCCTTGTTATTTTTATGCCACACCTCGGGTTTGAAGTTGTTCCCGGGCGGCAGCGTCCTCTTGCGTCCGAGCTCCAACGCCGGACTGCATTTGAGGTATCTTTTGCAGCCGAGCACCAATGCCGGATCACTTCCCAGCTCTAATGCCAGAAAGTATCCGAGCTCCAACGTTGGACTATGTATCCAAGCTCCAACGCTAGAATGTATCCGAGATCCAACGCCGGACTATGTATCCGAGCTCCAATGCCGGACTGTATCCGAGGTGTCGTAAATCACCTTGGTTCAAAGAAGTTTGAAGGAGTTTAGCCGAGCTTAATGCCGGAAATGCCCTCTAAGGAGCCAACCACTTGCTTCCGAGCTATATGCCGAACTGCTTCCGAGGTGGTTAAGCACCTCGGTCATGGGCTGATTTTTGTCAATATTTTTGATTGGTGCAATTTATTCTCTGCCGAGATACATAGCCAGTAGCCCTCAAGGTGGGTATCGGTCTAAAACCCGAGATGCACATGAAGGTTGACATAAGACCGCTGATCCCCGTAGCCGCTGAGACTCAGGTTGATTTGCAAAATTGGTCTGAGGATCAAGTTCTAGCTCGGCAGAATACTTCGGGACACAAAAAGCGGCGTGCTCAGTCCTCGAGACTCAGGTTGGGTGCGGCCGACCAACCCGAGGATCAAAATCTCCTCGGAAATTGTATTGCACTTAAAATTTTCTGCATAGAACATGCAATGCAGTAACCCCCGAGACACTGGTCGGGTGGCAACACCAGATCAGGGGATCAATGTGCCCCTTTAATATTTGTAAATAATAAGCCCGAAGCCCAGTAGCCCCCGAGCCTTAATGCGGGCACGGGAGGCCGAATTAAGGATTGATATCCATAGTAAAATCACAAATTATGTGTAATGACTCTATGTATCCAAGTACTTTACGTCATTAATGCTCGGATCCGCATTGTACAAAACTTTGTTGATCGACCATCGGCTTCCACCTCTCGTCCAATAGCCGAGGAGTGTTTGTCCTACTTTATAAAGCCTTTATGAGGGCAAAGATTTACAACAAACAAGGCAATCTGGCCATACGGTTTTTATAAACAAAGGTACGTGGAGAGACATGTTATATTACTGTTTAATAGAAGAAATGTCTTCCAAAGAAAATAGTCCCGCTATCGGTTCCTTTCGTTGAGTTGTCATGCTAAGCATGATCATGAAACCTCAGCTCCAATGTAAGAGCAAAATATCGAGGATCTAGTTTGGGAGGCCAGTTAATAGCCCCCGATAGTGTTCGGCGACAGTCGAGGTCAAGCCGTAAACACTTCGGCCATTGTTATGAATGGCCCGTCGTTTGACGCCGTCATCAGATCGCCGACCAGTTTACGCTTATTGTGACAGTCAGTTTTCGGCTTTCTCCACTGAGGTGCTTAACCATGTGAGCTGGAAGCACAATCGCAGTGGTTCTCCCTTTGCACACCTAGCTGAACAAAGCGGAACATAGGAGGCAAGCGCAGGAGCCGGGCAACCCAACTATTGACTGAAGACACAATTCGAAACCGATGCATATATAGCAATATCCGAGAATGTTTTTGCCGAATCTCTAAAGGTGTCCGGCGTTGCACTGCGAGACCTATGGCTTCAACCTCCTATCCCGAAGGCGGAGTACTTCTTAGTAGGCCAGTTTAGCAAACTAAACTCTAGCGGCTTTGAGAGAGAAATTAGGCTCCCCGCTAGTGACCGCACACTTGTGTCGAAAAAAGGAGTGATAAATAATAAAAAAGTTTGCAACGACTAAGAAGAAAAACACTTATCATAAAACGGCTCATATAAATTTAAGAGCCCCCAAGTGGCTTTGGTAAAAGAATGATTGCATGTACCAAAGTACTTATATCATATCTATGTTCAACCGAACTTTAAACGCGTCTTAACCGACCGTCGGCTTCTCCCTCTTCGGTCAAGGACCGAAAAGTGTTATGTACTCCATCTGTCGAGAATATCGACAGTGTTTCCAATAACCAGGCAATCAGGCCATAAGGCTGTAACAGACAAAGCGCGCTCACGGAACTTATGCTATATTACTGCGAAGAGTAAGAAGCATCTTCGAAGAAAATAGTACCCCCACCGATACCTTTCTTCGGTGCTCATTATTATTATGAGACTTATGCAATAGAATTTTTGTACTCATGAGTTCCGTTGTGTGCCGACCATGATTGAAAACAATAAGAGCGCTAGCTTTTGGCTTCACCCAGTCTGAGGTCCGGCTCGGGTGACCCGATCGTCACAATCGCAGAGGTGCTCCCTTTACTCCCTAGCCGAATAATCGGGAATGTAGGGGTAAGCACAGGAGCCAGGCAACCCAGCTTGCAAATCACTTAAGTCAATATGGTGCATATTGTGGCGTAATACACGAACAAGGAACGAAGCCGTACAAGTATAATCATATGCAAGAGGAAAAAGCTTCATGAAGGAAGCCCCCAAGTAAACAGGGTATTTGAATTTGCGCGTCACAAACAAAGTTTGGACAAGGAAATTTTTACAAGCAACTTTTTTCCAAAAAAGTATAATGCTTGGCTGAGCCGAACACAAGTTAAAAATTTAAAACTTTGAGCATGAAGACAACTTAGCTGGTTAATGTGTTCGGTATTGATGACATGGTCCGAGCTTGATGCGGGACAAGGTTCCATCACCGAGCCGGTCCCGAGGTGGCGGAGCAAAGAGCTCGGCACTCCGAAGTGGTGACATAGCACGGTCAATGCAGGACGGCAGGGTGATTGCGAAGTCCCCGGCATGGGGTAATGAAGTGTTGACGAAGCCCCCCGTCCAGCCGAGGTGACGCCAAAGGATATAGTCCGGCTAGACCATTTTCATGTGCATAAAAAATAGTGCAAACCGGAGATAATAGTAATAATAATAAAAATAAAAAAATTCGTTGCATAACAAATAATTTATGCAAAGTGAGTAATAAAAGAAATATGGCCTACCGCCGAAGTCAATGTCGATGCAGAGCGGCGGCGTGATGCGGTAAAGGCATGGCAAGGCCTGAATTCACAGGTCGGTTCGAGTTCCGGATGCGGCATTCGCCGGACTATGTATGGAAACTGACCGAACCACCATGCGACCGTCGTTAATGCGCCACCATTTGATAGACCTGCGTACATATGACGGACAAACCAGAGTAATAATTCATTGGGAAAAATGAACCCTAACAAGCAAAAAATAGTAGGATTAATAGCACCTGGCTTATTTGTTGTAGCAATCCGAAGAAAGGTGATTCCCAAAATTGGGACTCGATCCGCACATCTATCGCCTGATGGGCGATAAAGCAACGGCATAGCGATGCTGGCAAAGGTTGGCTCGCCGAGGCAAAGCCCTCGGTCCAGCTAACGTGGCGGAGCTGGTCGGCCAGTGACGCCGAAGTCTCCGGAGTAGGTTGATGAAGAGATGATGAAGCCCCCGGTCCAGCGATGCAGGTCGTGACGTGGTCGATGCCGGCTTGATGAAGTGACCGTGTGGCGATGCAGGTGTGCCCGCTCCGTGTAATACGTGGGGCGGTGATGTTGGTGACGATTTATCCTTCACGATGCCGAACTATTGTTCGGCTGGCCGAGATGATGATCCGAAGAAATTGAGCTCGGCTCAACAAAGCGACGACGTGTCTAACGCAGGTCGGCCGCCGTGGAGTGATGTTGTCGGGCTGGTTTGACACCAACGCGACGGTGAAGTTCGTATTGCAAGAATACTTTTAATACTACTGGGATGTGTTTGAGAATAAAACACAACACCCCATATGAAAACTTCCTTCAAAAAGGATGTCCGAGATCCCGTTCATAAAGAAGATGAATTCGGGTCGGATTCGTTCTCGCGCAGAAAACAGGTCCAAAAAGTGATACACTAATCGGAAGTTTCCTGGAGTTTGGACGGTCGGATCGAGCTGAATTTTTGGCAGGTGGTAGGTATGGGAATTCCGCGGCAAATCAACGGTTGGATCCTCCAAAGGACATCCGAGCTAGATGCTGGATACCACTCCCTAAACTCGTCCGGATTCTCGTCCAAATTCAACAGGGCTCCGGTATATCAGAGATTGCCGGAGATTCCTCCATCGGAACTCGACCAAATTTTTGCAGGGTTGTTATAGACTTAATTCCGCATAATTCCACCGAAGTAATCGTTTAGGCGACACTCGATGAGGCGGTGGCGGCGGATACAAGTTTGCTGTCCAGAAAAACAGCACGGTCGCTTGAGGGCAATGTTGACGTTGAGCCCCCGAGCTCCATGGATGACTCCTCCATGATCTTGATAGAGATCGGAGTTGGTGTTGATGAAGGCCCTCATCCGAACATGACGATCGGAGGTAGGGCGCAGTCCTCGGTCAAGCCAAGGTGACCAGTCGAGCTGGTGACGAAGAAGCCGACGTCGCAGTTGAACTGCAGTCGAGCCATTGATCCTTTCGCCGATCACACAGCGGAACTCTCAATGAAAGCACCAATGTCGGTGTCAAAACCGGCAGATCTCAGGTAGGGGGTCCCAAGCAGTGCGTCTTAGGATCAATGGTAACAGGAGGCAAGGGACACAATGTTTACCCAGGTTCGGGCCCTCTCGATGGAGGTAAAACCCTACTCCTGTTTAATTAATATTGATGGTATGGGTAGTACAAGAGTTGATCTACCACGAGATCAGAGAGGCTAAACCCTAGAATCTAGCCTATGGTATGATTGTTGTTGTATATCTCTATCGACTAGCCTGGCCTCGGTTTATATAATGCACCAGAGGCCTAGGATAACATGAGTCCTAGCCGAATACGCCGGTGGGGGAGGAGTCCTTGTCTTGATCGCCAAGTCTTGTGGATTCTTCCTTGTATGCGGCAGCTGTCCGGACTGGCCCATGAGTATACGGCCATGGGGGTCCTCGGCCTAATCCAACTGATCGGGAGACGATGCGTTGAGTACCCCCTAGTCCAGGACACCGTCACTCCCACTTGCACTAGAGTCAATAATCTAGATTACACAGTAATGATTCTAACACCCATGGAGTCTTGGTGCTGATCATGTTTTGCTCGTGGAAGAGGCTTAGTCAACTGGTCTACAACATACAGATCTGTATGTATCTTGCAAATCTCTATGTCTCCCACCTGGAGTTGGTCCCGGATGGAATTGAAGCGTCTCTTGATGTGTTTGGTTCTCTTGTGAATTCTGGATTCCTTTGCCAAGGCAATTGGACGAGTATTGTCACAAAAGATTTTCGTTGGACCCGATGCACTAGGTATGAAACCTAGATCGGATATGAATTCCTTCATCCAGACTCCTTCATTTGCTGCTTCTGAAGCAGCTATGTACTCTGCTTCACACGTAGATCCCGCCATGACGCTTTGTTTAGAACTGCACCAACTGACAGCTCCACCGTTCAATATAAACACGTATCCGGTTTGCAAATTAGAATCATCCGGATCAGTGTCAAATCTTGCATTGACGTAACCATTTACAATGAGCTCTTTGTCACCTCCATAAACGAGAAACATATCCTTAGTCCTTTTCAGGTATTTCAGGATGTTCTTGACCGCTGTCCAGTGATCCACTCCTGGATTACTTTGGTACCTCCCTGCTAAGCTAATAACAAGACATACATCAGGTCTGGTACACAACATTGCATACATGATAGAGCCTATGGCTGAAGCATAGGGAACATCTTTCATTTTCTCTCTATCTTCTGCAGTAGTCGGGCATTGAGTCTGACTCAACTTCACACCTTGTAACACAGGCAAGAACCCTTTCTTTGCTTGATCCATTTTGAACTTTTTCAAAACTTTGTCAAGGTATGTGCTTTGTGAAAGTCCTATTAAGCGTCTTGATCTATCTCTATAGATTTTGATGCCCAATATGTAAGTAGCTTCACCGAGGTCTTTCATCGAAAAACTCTTATTCAAGTATCTTTTTATGCTATCCAGAAATTCTATATCATTTCCAATCAACAATATGTCATCCACATATAAAATTAGAAATGCTACAGAGCTCCCACTCACTTTCTTGTAAATACAGGCTTCTCCAAAAGTCTATATAAAACCATATGCTTTGATCACACTATCAAAACCTTTATTCCAACTCCGAGAGGCTTGCACCACTCCATAAATGGATCGCTGGAGCTTGCACACTTTGTTAGCTCCCTTTGGATTGACAAAACCTTCTGGTTGCATCATATACAACGCTTCTTCCAGAAATCCATTCAGGAATGCAGTTTTGATATCCATTTGCCAAATTTCATAATCATAACATGCGGCAATTGCTAACATGATTCAGACTGACTTAAGCATCGCTATGGATGAGAAAGTCTCATCGTAGTCAACCCCTTGAACTTGTCGAAAACCTTTTGCAACAAGTCGAGCTTTGTAAACAGTAACATTACCATCAGCGCCAGTCTTCTTCTTGAAGATCCATTTATTCTCAATGGCTTGTTGATCATCGGGCAAGTCAACCAAAGTCCACACTTTGTTCTCATACATGGATCCCATCTCAGATTTCATGGCCTCAAGCCATTTTGCGGAATCTGGGCTCACCATCGCTTCTTCATAGTTCGTAGGTTCGCCTTGGTCAAGTAACATGACCTCCAGAATAGGATTACCGTACCACTCTGGTGCGGATCTTACTCTGGTTGACCTACGAGGTTCAATAGTAACTTGATCTGAAGTTTCATGATCAATATCATTAACTTCCTCACTAATTGGTGTAGGTGTCACAGGAACCGGTTTCTGTGATGAACTACTATCAAATAAGGGAGCAGGTACAATTACCTCATCAAGTTCTACTTTCCTCCCACTCACTTCTTTCGAGAGAAACTCCTTCTCTGAAAAGGATCCATTCTTAGCAACGAATGTCTTGCCTTTGGATCTGTGATAGAAGGTGTGACCAACAGTTTCCTTTGGGTATCCTATGAAGACACATTTCTCCGATTTGGGTTCGAGCTTATCAGGTTGAAGCTTTTTCACATAAGCATCAAAGCCCCAAACTTTAAGAAATGACAACTTTGGTTTCTTGCCAAACCACAGTTCATAAGGCGTTGTCTCAATGGATTTCGATGGTGCCCTATTTAACATGAATGCAACCGTCTCTAAAGCATAACCCCAAAACGATAGCGGTAAATCAGTAAGAGACATCATTGATTGCACCATATCTAGTAAAGTACGATTACGATGTTCGAACACACCATTACGTTGTGGTGTTCCGGGTGGCGTGAGTTGCGAAACTATTACGCATTGTTTCATATGTAGACCAAACTCGTAACTCAAATATTCTCCTCCACGATCAGATCGTAGAAATTTTATTTTCTTGTTACGATGATTTTCCACTTCACTCTGAAATTCTTTGAACTTTTCAAATGTTTCAGAATTATGTTTCATTAAGTAGATATACCCATATCTGCTCAAATCATCTGTGAAGGTGAGAAAATAACAATACCCGCCAGGAGCCTCAATATTCATCAGACCACATACATTAGTATGTATGATTTCCAACAAATCTGTTGCTCGTAGCATTGTTCCAGAGAATGGCATTTTAATCATCCTGCCCATAAGGCATGGTTCGCAAGTACCCAATGATTCATAATCAAGTGATTCCAAAAGTCCATCAGTATGGAGTTTCTTCATGCGCTTTACACCAATATGACCCAAACGGCAGTGCCACAAATAAGTTGCACTATCATTATCAACTCTGCATCTTTGGGCACAACATTATGAATATGTGTATCACTACTATCGAGATTCAACAGAAATAGACCACTCTTCAAGGGTGCATGACCATAAAAGATATTACCCATATAAATAGAACAACCATTATTCTCAGATTTAAATGAATAACCGTCTCGCATCAAACAAGATCCAGATATTGATGGAAATATGCCCTAGAGGCAATAATAAATTAGTTATTATTATTATATTTCCTTGTTCATGATAATCGTTTATTGTCCATGCTATAATTGTATTGATAGGAAACTCATATACATGTGTGGATACATAGACAACACCATGTCCCTAGTAAGCCTCTAGTTAACTAGCTCGTTGATCAATAGATGGTTACAGTTTCCTGACCATGGACATTGGATGTCGTTGATAACGGGATCACATCATTAGGAGAATGATGTGATGGACAAGACCCAATCCTAAGCCTAGCACAAAGATCGTGTAGTTCGTATGCTAAAGCTTTTCTAATGTCAAGTATCATTTCCTTAGACCATGAGATTGTGCAACTCCCGGATACCGTAGGAATGCTTTGGGTGTACCAAACATCACAACGTAACTGGGTGGCTATAAAGGTGCACTTCTGGTATCTCTGAAAGTGTCTGTTGGGTTGGCATGAATCGAGACTGGGATTTGTCACTCCGTGTAACAGAGAGGTATCTCTGGGCCCACTCGGTAGGACATCATCATAATGTGCACAACGTGACCAAGGGGTTGATCATGGGATGATGTGTTACGGAACGAGTAAAGAGACTTTCCGGTAACGAGATTGAACAAGGTATTGGCATACCGACGATCGAATCTCGGGCAAGTATAATACCGCTAGACAAAGGGAATTGTATACGGGATCGATTGAGTCCTTGACATCGTGGTTCATCCGATGAGATCATCGTGGAACATGTGGGAGCCAACATGGGTATCCAGATCCCGCTGGTGGTTATTGACCGGAGAACGTCTCGGTCATGTCTGCATGGTTCCCGAACCCGTAGGGTCTACACACTTAAGGTTCAATGACGCTAGGGTTATAAAGGAAGTTTGTATGTGGTTACTGAATGTTGTTCAGAGTCCCGGATGAGATCCCGGACGTCACGAGGAGTTCCGGAATGGTCCGGAGGTAAAGATTTATATATGGAAAGTTGTTGTTCGGGTTTCGGGAAAAGTTCGGGTTTTTCCGGTATTGTACGGGGAAGCTTCCAGAAGGTTACGGAGGGGTCCGGAGATCCGGAAGTTGTTCCACCACGTCCAATACAGCAGCATGGGCTGTAGGGGCGCCCTAGCCTTAACGGGCCAGGGGCATCAGCCCCCCAAGGCCCATGCGCATGGGAGAGGGGAAACCCTAAAGGGGAGGGCCTCCACTTGACTTGGGAGGCACTCCTCCCCCCTTGGCCGCCGCTCCCAACCGTAGATGAGATCTAGGGGGGCCGGGCCCCTCTCACCCCACCTATAAATAGTGGAGGGGTGGGAGGGCAGCCGCACCCCAAGTTCTGGCGCAGCCCTTCCTCTCTCCCAAGTCCTCCTCCTCTCCCGCGGTGCTTGGCGAAGCCCTGCAGGATTGCCACGCTCCTCCACCACCACCACGCCGTCGTGCTGCTGCTGGACGGAGTCTTCCCCAACCTCTCCCTCTCTCCTTGCTGGATCAAGGCATGTGAGACGTCACCGGGCTACACGTGTGTTGAACGTGGAGGTGCCGTCCGTTTGGCACCAGGATCTCCGGTGATTTGGATCACGACGAGTACGACTCCTTCAACCCCGTTCACTTGAACGCTTCCGCTTAGCGATCTACAAGGGTATGTATATGCACTCTCCTTCCCCTCGTTGCTAGTCTCTCCATAGATTGATCTTGGTGATGCGTAGAAAATTTTGAATTTCTGCTACGTTCCCCAACAGTGGCATCATGAGCTAGGTCTATTGCGTAGATACTATGCACGAGTAGAACACAAAGTAGTTGTGGGCATTGATTTTGTTCAATATGCTTACCGTTACTAGTCCAATGTTGATAAGGCGGCATTGTGGGATGAAGCGGCCCAGACCGACCTTACACGTACTCTTACATGAGACAGGTTCCACCGACTGACATGCACTTGTTGCATAAGGTGGCTAGCGGGTGCCAGTCTCTCCCACTTTAGTCAGATCGGATTCGATGAAAAGGGTCCTTATGAAGGGTAAATAGTAATTGACATATCACGTTGTGGTTTTGCGTAGGTAAGAAACGTTCTTGCTAGAAACCCATAGCAGCCACGTAAAACATGCAAACAACAATTAGAGGACGTCTAACTTGTTTTTGCAGGGTATGCTATGTGATGTGATATGGCCAAAAGAATGTGATGAATGATATGTGATGTATGAGATTGATCATGTTCTTGTAATAGGAATCACGACTTGCATGTCGATGAGTATGACAACCGGCAGGAGCCATATGAGTTGTCTTAATTTATTGTATGACCTGCGTGTCATTGAACAACGCCATGTAATTACTTTACTTTATTGCTTAGCCGTTAGCCATAGTAGTAGAAGTAATAGTTGGTGAGACAACTTCATGGAGACACGATGATGGAGATCATGGTGTCATGCCGGTGACGATGATGATCATGGAGCCCCGAAGATGGAGATCAAAAGGAGCAAAATGATATTGGCCATATCATGTCACTTTTTGATTGCATGTGATGTTTATCATGTTTATGCATCTTATTTTCTTAGAACAACGGTAGTAAATAAGATGATCCCTCATTAAAATTTCAAGAAAGTGTTCCCCCTAACTGTGCACCATTGGAAAGTTCGTTGTTTTGAAGCACCACCTAATGATCGGGTGTGATAGATTCTAACATGCACATACAATGGGTGTAAGCCAGATTTACACACGCGAAACACTTAGGTTAATTTGACGAGCCTAGCATGTACAGACATGGACTTGGAACACAAGAGACCGAAAGGTCGAGCATGAGTCGTATAGAAGATACGATCAACATGAAGATGTTCACCGATGATGACTAGTCCATCTCACGTGATGATCGGACACGGCCTAGTTGACTCGGATCATGTAATCACTTAGATGACTAGAGGGATGTCTATCTGAGTGGGAGTTCATAAGATGAACTTAATTATCCTGAACATAGTCAAAAGATCTTCGCAAATTATGTCGTAAGCTCGCGCTTTAGTTCTACTGTTTAGATATGTTCCTAGAGAAAATTCAGTTGAAAGTAGATAGTAGCGATTATACGGACTAGGTCCGTAAACTGAGGATTGTCCTCGTTGCTTCGTAGAAGGCTTATGTCCTTAATGCACTGCTCAGTGTGCTGAACCTCGAACGTCGTCTGTGGATGTTGCGAACATCTGACATGCACGTTTTGATAATTACGTGATAGTTCAGTGATGTTAAACAGTTTAGAGTTGGGGCACCGAAGACGATTTTGAAACATCGTGAAACATATGAAATGTTTCGAGGGCTGAAATTGGGATTTCAGGCTCGTGCCCACGTCAAAAGGTATAAGACCTCCGACGAGCCTCTTAGCCTGCATACTAAGGGAGAAATGGCTCAATCGCTGAGCTTGTGCTCAGATTGTCTGAGTACAACAATCACTTGAATCGAGTGGGAGTTGATCTTCCAGATGAGATAGTGATGTTTCTCCAAAGTCATTGCCACGAAGTTGCTAGAGCTTCGTGATGAACTATAACATATCAGGGATAGATATGATGATCCTTGAGATATTCGCGATGTTTGACACCGCGAAAGTAGAAATCAAGAAGGAGCATCAATTGTTGATGGTTGGTGAAACCACTAGTTTCAAGAAGGGCAAGGGCAAGAAGGGATACTTCATGAAATGGCAAATTAGCTGCTCTAGTGGAGAAACCCGAGGTTGAACCCAAACCCGAGACTAAGTGCTTCTGTAATAAGGGGAACAGTCACTAAAGTAGAATTACCCTAGATACTTGGTAGATGAGAAGGCTGGCAAGGTCGATAGAAGTATATTGGATATACATTATGTTAATGTGTACTTTACCAGTACTCCTAGTAGCACCAGGGTATTAGATACCGATTCGGTTGCTAAGTGTTAGTAACTCAAAATAAAAGCTACGGAATAAACGGAGACTAGCTAAAGGTGAGCTGACGATATGTGTTGGAAGTGTTTTCCAATCTTGATGTGATCAAGCATCGCACGCTCCCTCTACCATCGAGATTGGTGTTAAACCTAAATAATTGTTATTTGGTGTTTGTGTTGAGCATAGACATGATTGGATTATGTCTATCGCAATACGGTTATTCATTTAAGGAGAATAATGGTTACTCTGTTTATTTGAATAATACCTTCAATGGTCTTGCACCTAAAGTGAATGGTTTATTGAATCCCGATCGTAGTGATACACATGTTCATGCCAAAAGATATAAGATAGTAATGATATTACCACTTACTTGTGGCACTACCATGTAAGTCATATTGGTATAAAAACGCATGAAGAAGCTCCATGTTGATGGATCTTTGGACTCACTCGTTTTTGAAAAGTTTGAGACATGCGAACCATGTCTATTGGTGTATACGCATGAAGAAACTCCATGCAGATGGATTGTTTGGACTCACTTGATTTTGAATCACTTGAGATATGCAAATCATACCACATGGGCAAGATGACTGAAAAGCCTCGTTTTTAGTAAGATGGAACAAGATAGCAACTTGTTGGAAGTAACACATTTTGATGTGTGCAGTCCAATGAGTGCTGAGGCATGCAGTGAATATCGTTATGTTCTTACTTCACAGATGATTCGAGTAGATGTTGAGTATATTTACTTGATGAAACACAAGTCTGAATTATTGAATGGTTCAAGTAATTTCAGAGTGAAGTTGAAGATCATTGTGACAAGAGGATAAAATGTCTATGATATGATCATAGAGATGAGCATCTGAGTTATGAGCTTTGGCACGCAATTAAGACATTGTAGAAATTGTTTCACAAATAATACCGCCTGGAACACCATAGTGTGATGGTGTGTCCGAACATCATAGTTGCACCCTATTGGATATGGTGCATACCATGATGTCTCTTATCAAATTACCATTATCGTTCATGGGTTAGGCATTAGAGACAACCGCATTCACTTTAAATAGGGCACCACGTAATTCAGTTGAGATGACACATATGAACTATGGTTTAGAGAAACCTAAGTTGTCGTTTCTTGAAAGTTTGGGGCTGCGACGCTTATGTGAAAAAGTTTCAGGCTGATAAGCTCGAACACAAAGCGGATAAATGCATCTTCATAGGACACCCAAAACAGTTGGGTATACCTCCAGTATCAGTTCCGGAAGCAAAAGGGATTGTTTCTAGAATTAGGTCCTTTCCCGAGGAAAAGTTTCTCTCGAAAGAATTGAGTGGGAGGATGGTGGAGACTTGATGGGGTTATTGAACCGTCACTTCAACTAGTGTGTAGCAGGGCACAAGAAGTTGTTCCTGTGGCATCTACACCAATTGAAGTAGAAGCTTATGATAGTGATCATGAAGTTTCGGATCAAGTCACTGCCGTACCTCGTAGGGTGACAAGGATGCGTACTACTTCAGAATGGTACAGTATATCCTGTCTTGAAGGTCATGTTGCTAGACAACAATGAACCTACGAGCTATGGAGAAGCGATGGTGGGCCCATATTCCGACAAATGGTTAGAAGCCATGAAATCCGAGATAGGATCCATGTATCAGAACAAAGCATGGACTTTGGTGGACTTGCCCGATGATCGGCAAGCCATTGGGATAAATGGATCTTTAAGAAGAAGACGGACGTGGACGGTAATGTCACCATCTATGAAGCTCGACTTGTGATGAAGAGTTCTTCACAAGTTCAAGGAGTTGACTACGATGAGATTTTCTCATCCGTAGCGATGCTTAAGTCCGTCGGAATCATGTTAGCATTAGCTGCATTTATGAAATCTGGCAGATGGATGTTAAAACGAGTTTCCTTACCATTTTCATAAGGAAAGGCTGTATGTGATACAATCAGAAAGGTTTTGTCGATCCTAAGGATGCTAAAAGGTATGCTGGCTCCAGCGATCCTTCCATGGACTGGAGTAAGCATCTCGGAGTTGGAATATACACTTTGATAAGATGATCAAAGATTTTGGGTTTATACAAAGTTTATGAGAAACTTGTATTTCCAAAGAAGTGAGTGGGAGCACTATAGAATTTCTGATGAGTATATGTTGTTGACATATTGATGATCAGAAATGATGTAGAATTTTCTGGAAAGCATATAGGGTTATTTGAAAAGTGTTTTTCAAGTGAAAACCTAGATTAAGCTACTTGAACATTGAGCATCAAGATCTATAGGGATAGATCAAAAACGCTTAATGGTACTTTCAAATGAGCATATACCTTGACATGATCTTGAAGGTGTTCAAGATGGATCAGTCAAAGAAGGAGTTCTTGCCTGGGATGTAAGGTATGAAGTTAAGACTTAAAGCTCGACCACGGCAGAAGAAAAGAGAGAAAGGACGAAGGTCGTCCCCTATGCTTTAGACGTAGGCTCTACAGTATGCTATGCTGTGTACCGCACCTGATGTGTGTCTTGCTACATACCTGGCAAGAGGGTACAAAGGTGATCAAGGAGTGGATCACCAGATAGCGGTCAAAGTTATCCTTAGAGGAATAAGGATATGTTTCTCGGTTATGGAGGTGATAAAGAGTTCGACGTAAAGAGTTGCGTTGATGCAAGATTTAACACCTATCCGAATGACTCTGAGTAGCAAACCAGATACGTATAGTGGAGCGACCATTTGGAATAGCTCCAAGTGGAGCGTGGAAGTAGCATTTACAATATGACCTAGAGATTTGCAAAGTACATATGGATCTGAATGTTGCAGACCCGTTAACTAAAACCTCTCTCACAAGCAAAACATGATCAAACCCCAGAACTCATTGAGTCTTAATCACATGATGACGTGAACTAGTTTAGTGACACTAGTAACCTCTTTGGATGTTGGTCACATGGCGATGTGACCTGTGAGTGTTAATCACATGGCGATGTGAACTAGATTATTGACTCTAGTGCAAGTGGGAGACTATTGGAAATATGCCCTAGAGGCAATAATAAATTAGTTATTATTATTATATTTCCTTGTTCATGATAATCGTTTATTGTCCATGCTATAATTGTATTGATAGGAAACTCAGATACATGTGTGGATACATAGACAACACCATGTCCCTAGTAAGCCTCTAGTTAACTAGCTCGTTGATCAATAGATGGTTACGGTTTCCTGACCATGGACATTGGATGTCATTGATAACGGGATCACATCATTAGGAGAATGATGTGATGGACAAGACCCAATCCTAGGCCTAGCACAAAGATCGTGTAGTTCGTATGCTAAAGCTTTTATAATGTCAAGTATCATTTCCTTAGACCATGAGATTGTGCAACTCCCGGATACCGTAGGCATGCTTTGGGTGTACCAAACGTCACAACGTAACTGGGTGGCTATAAAGGTGCACTACGGGTATCTCCGAAAGTGTCTGCTGGGTTGGCACGAATCGAGACTGGGATTTGTCACTCCGTGTAACGGAGAGGTATCTCTGGGCCCACTCGGTAGGACATCATCATAATGTGCACAATGTGACCAAGGGGTTGATCACGGGATGATGTGTTACAGAACGAGTAAAGGGACTTGCCCGTAACGAGATTGAACAAGGTATCGGCATACCGACGATCGAATCTCGGGCAAGTATAATACCGCTAGACAAAGGGAATTGTATACGAGATCGATTGAGTCCTTGACATTGTGGTTCATCCAATGAGATCATCGTGGAACATGTGGGAGCCAACATGGGTATCCAGATCCCGCTGTTGGTTATTGACTGGAGAATGTCTCGGTCATGTCTGCATGGTTCCCGAACCCGTAGGGTCTACACACTTAAGGGTCGATGACGCTAGGGTTATAAAGGAAGTTTGTATGTGGTTACCAAATGTTGTTCGGAGTCCCGGATGAGATCCCGGATGTCACGAGGAGTTCCGGAATGGTCCAAAGGTAAAGATTTATATATGGAAAGTTGTTGTTCGGGTTTCGAGAAAAGTTCGGGTTTTTCCGGAATTGTACCAGGAAGCTTCCAGAAGGTTCCGGAGGATTCCGGAGATCCGGAAATTGTTCCACCACGTCCAATACAGCAGCATGGGCTGTAGGGGGGCGCCCTAGCCTTAATGGGCCAGGGGCACCAGCCCCCCCAAGGCCCATGCGCATGGGAGAGGGGAAACCCTAAAGGGGAGGGCCTCCACTTGACTTGGGAGGCACTCCTCCCCCCTTGGCCGCCGCCCCCAACCCTAGATGAGATCTAGGGGGGCCGGCCCCCTCTCCCCCCACCTATAAATAGTGGAGGGGTGGGAGGGAAGCCGCACCCCAAGTTCTGGCGCAGCCCTTCCTCTCTTCCAAGTCCTCCTCCTCTCCCGTGGTGCTTGGCGAAGCCCTGCAGGATTGCCACGCTCCTCCACCACCACCACGCCGTCATGCTGCTGCTGGACGGAGTCTTCCCCAACCTCTCCCTCTCTCCTTGCTGGATCAAGGCATGGGAGACGTCACTGGGCTGCACGTGTGTTGAACGCGGAGGTGCCGTCCGTTCGGCACTAGGATCTCCGGTGATTTGGATCACGACGAGTACGACTCCTTCAACCCCGTTCACTTGAACGCTTCCGCTTAGCGATCTACAAGGGTATGTAGATGCACTCTCCTTCCCCTCGTTGCTAGTCTCTCCATAGATTGATCTTGGTGATGCGTAGAAAATTTTGAATTTCTGCTACGTTCCCCAACAGATATAATGTTCATGCTCAACGCTGGCATCAAATAACAATTATTTAGGTCTAAAACTGATCCCGAAGGTAGATGTAGAGGTAGTGTGCCGATGGCGATCACATCAACTTTGGAACCATTTCCCACGTGCATCGTCACCTCGTCCTTAGCCAGTTTTCGCTTAATCCGAGTCCCTGTTTGGAGTTGCAAATATTAGCAACAGAACCAGTATCAAATACCCAGGTGTTACTGTGAGTTCTAGTAAGGTACACATCAATAACATGTATATCACATATAACTTTGTTCACCTTGCCATCCTTCTTATCCGCCAAATACTTGGGGCAGTTCCGCTTCCAGTGACCAGTCTGTTTGCAGTAGAAGCACTCAGTCTCAGGTTTAGGTCCAGACTTGGGTTTCTTCTCTTGAGCAGCAACTTGTTTGCCGTTCTTCTTGAAGTTCCCCTTCTTCTTCCCTTTACCCTTTTTCTTGAAACTGGTGGTCTTGTTGACCATCAACACTTGATGCTCCTTCTTGATTTCTACCTCCGCAACTTTTAGCATTGCGAAGAGCTCGGGAATTGTCTTGTTCATCCCTTGCATATTGTAGTTCATCATGAAGCTCTTGTAGCTTGGTGGGAGTGATTGAAGAATTCTGTCAATGACACTATCATCCGGAAGATTAACTCCCAGTTGAATCAAGTGATTGTTATACCCAGACATTTTGAGTATATGTTCACTGACAGAACTATTCTCCTCCATCTTACAGCTATAGAACTTATTGGAGACCTCATATCTCTCAATCCGGGCATTTGCTTGAAATATTAACTTCAACTCTTGGAACATCTCATATGCTCCATGACGTTCAAAACGTCGTTGAAGTCCCGGTTCTAAGCTGTAAAGCATGGCACACTGAACTATCGAGTAGTCATCAGCTTTGCTCTGCCAGACGTTCTTAAGGTCGTCAGTTGCATCTGCATTAGGCCTGGCACCCAGCGGTGCTTCCAGGACGTAACTCTTCTGTGCAGCAATGAGGATAAACCTCAAGTTACGGACACAGTCCGTGTAATTGCTGCCATCATCTTTCAACTTTGCTTTCTCAAGGAACGCATTAAAATTCAAAGGGACAACAACACGAGCCATCTGTCTACAATTAACATAGACAAGCAAAACACTATCAGGTACTAAGTTCATGATACATTTAAATTCAATTAATCATATTACTTAAGAACTCCCACTTAGATAGACATCCCTCCGATCATCTAAATGATCACGTGACCCAAATCAACTAAACCATGTCCGATCATCACGTGAGATGGAGTAGTTTCCAATGGTGAACATAACTATGTTGATCATATCTACTATATGATTCACGCTCGACCTTTCGGTCTTAGTGTTCCGAGGCCATATCTGCATATGCTAGGCTCGTCAAGTTTAACCCGAGTATTCTGCATGTGCAAAACTGGCTTGCACCCGTTGTAGATGAACGTAGAGCTTATCACACCCGATCGTCACGTGGTGTCTCGGCACAATGGACTTTGGCAACGGTGCATACTCAGGGAGAACACTTTTATCTTGAAATTTAGTGAGAGATCATCTTATAATGCTACCGTCAATCAAAGCAAAATAAGATGCATAAAGGATAAACATCACATGCAATCAAATATAAGTGATATGATATGGCCATCATCATCTTGTGCTTGTGATCTCCATCTCCGAAGCACCGTCATGATCACCATCATCACAGGCGCGACACCTTGATCTCCATCATAGCATCGTTGTCGTCTCGCCAACTATTGCTTCTACGACTATCGCTACCGCTTAGTGATAAAGTAAAGGAATTACAGGGCGATTGCATTGCATACAATAAAGCGACAACCATATGGCTCCTACCAGTTGCCGATAAGTCGGTTACAAAACATGATCATCTCATACAATAAAACATAGCATCATGCCTTGACCATATCACATCACAACATGCCCTGCAAAAACAAGTTAGACGTCCTCTAATTTGTTGTTGCAAGTTTTGTGTGGATGCTACAGGCTGAGCAAGAACCGTTCTTACCTACACATCAAAACCACAACGATAGTTCGTAAAGTTAGTGTTGTTTTAACCTTCTCAAGGACCGGGCATAGCAACACTCGGTTCCACTAAAGTTGGAGAAACTAACACCCGCCAGCCACCTATGTGCAAAGCACGTTGGTAAAACCAGTCTCGCGTAAGCGTACGCATAATGTTGGTCCGGGCCGCTTCATCCAACACTACCGCCGAACCAAAGTATGTCATGCTGGTAAGCAGTATGACTTGTATCACCCACAACTCACTTGTGTTCTACTCGTGCATATGACATCTACGCATAAAACCAGGCTCGGATGCCAATGTTGGGGAACGTAGTAATTTCAAAAAAATTCCTACGCACACGCAAGATCATGGTGATGCATAGCTAAGAGAGGGGAGAGTGTGTCCACGTACCCTCGTAGACCGAAAGTGGAAGCGTTAGCACAACGTGGTTGATGTAGTCGTACGTCTTCATGATCCGACCGATCCAAGTACCGAACGTATGGCACCTCCGAGTCCAGCACACGTTTAGCTCAATGACGTCCCGCGAACTCCGATCCAGCAGAGCTTCACGGGAGAGTTCCGTCAGCACGACGGCGTGATGACAGTGACGATGTTGCTACCGATGCAGGGCTTCGCCTAAGCACCGCTACGATATGATCAAGGTGGAATATGGTGGACGGGGGCACCACACACGTCTAAGAGATCAAGAGACCAATTGTTGTGTCTAGAGGTGCCCCTGCCCCCGTATATGAAGGAGCAAGGGGGGAGGCGGCCGGCCAGGAGGAGGGCGCGCCAAGGGGGGAGTCCTACTTCCACCGGGAGTAGGACTCCTCCTTTTCCTTGTTGGAGTAGGAGAGGGAAGGAAGGGAGAGAGGAGGAGAAGGAAAAGGGGGGCGCCGCCCCTGTTGGGATCTACGGTAGGGTGCATCGACTGCAAATTAAAATTTTCCTACACGTAGAACAACCAAGAATATGCTACTGGAGATGGATCACAGATCGTTCCCACTAGACGCGCAGTGCTGTGCAGCGGAAGAAGAGTTGGGGCAGCGCGTTCGCGTGGATCGTCTCCTCCTCGTCCGGTCTCCCTCATACAGCCGGTCATCCGATCCCACGTACAAGTTCGCTAGAGCGGCGCAAGTGCACCGCCTCTAACGGTATCCACGCGTGCAGGAAGAACACCGTGCGGCGGACTGCTAGGTCCAATCACACAGTCGGCGGCGAGTGGAGATGGCTATTCGCAAGACATGCAAACCCTAGTCGCAACGCCGAAGCGATCAACCGCATGAGTGTGCCGCACCTCCACTTTATATAGGCATCCGTCGCAGGCTCAACACTTGGGCCTCGCACGGACCCTAAAGCCCAAAGTCTACTCGGTCACGTTCCTAGTCCAGTTCGGATCACATCCGACCAGTGTCCTACGAACCGACCTCGTAGGTTCCTTCCCTTAAGCGTGCGACCCCTTAGGTTCAAGTCGGCTTGGTCACAGTTCGGATCACCTCCGACCTGCATGGTTGGTAGCGGCCTCTAGCAAGGCGTGCTGACCACCAAGTAGACCATGAAGCTGGTTAGGAGAACCTGCACAACGTGTCACACATCTGTTCCCTTTGCCTCACGATATATGTTGTCGGGCTCAAGACGAGACTGTCATCCTTGTGCTAGCCCGACCTCTTTCTTGTTCCAGTGATACCCGACCACAAACTGGATTATCTCATAATCACTGTCGCATGGCCATGCTTATCCGGGTCGGATCACACGAGGGGCCCAGAGTATATCTCTCCTGATCGGAGGGGCAAATCCCATCTTGCTCGACCATGTCTCGCAGCATGGGATTGGACAAACCCGAAACCTACCTTTGTAATTACCCAGTCACGGAGTAGCGTTTGGTCGGCCCAAAGCAAGTCTGTCACCATCCCGAGTACATGCGTCAGCTCAGGTCTTAGGACATAGAACGTATGTTGTACTAGAGACTCACAGATGACATATCGATGCGTCTCATAGTTGGGTCTATCCGACTCGGACCTTATCTCGACTCGGATCCGACTACATCGAATCCGACCAGACCTTTCCAAGTCCATATTATCTGGTTAGCATCCAATGCTTCATGGCTAGTGAGACCAAGCCATCGACCGTGTCATATGCTAGTCTAGTCGGCTGCGCATCCACACAGCCCTTTCGACTAGGGACCTTTTAGGACAGTCATCATACAATGCACAGTCCCACAAACAAGTCACGTACTTGCTGATACACATCATTGATAATGTCTAAGGACTATCTTTATTCATAAACACATAGGAAATGTCATCATACATGATTACCTCTAGGGCATATCTCCAATAGTCTCCCACTTGCACTAGAGTCAATCAAATAGACATCGAACGCCCATAGCTCTAACGTGCCCCTCATGCTTGGGTTGTGGAAGCGGCTTAGTCAACGGATCTGCAACATTTGCATCCGTGTGAATCTTGCATAACTCTACATCACCATTCTTGACGATCTTTCGTATCAGGTAATATTTCCGATCTATATGTCTGACCTTGTGGTGATTCCTCGACTCCTTGGCTTGTGTGATGGCACCAGAATTATCACAATAAAGGTCCAACGGTTTCACCGAGGCTGGGAAAATACCAAGATCATCCAGAAAATGCCGGATCCAAATACCTTCTTTTGCAGCTTCACAAGCCACAATGTATTTGGCTTCTGTGGTAGAATCGGCCACCGTATCCTTCTTGGAACTCATCCAGTGCACTGCCCTCCATTCAGGACGTACACGAATCCAGACTATGATCGACAATCATCTCTGTCGGTTTGGAAACTAGCATCAGCGTAACCCCTTACGACGAGCTCTTCCTCACCTCCATAAACTAGGAACATCTCTTTAGTCGTTTTCATGTACTTCAAAATAGTCTTTACCGCTGCCCAGTGACTCTCACCTGGGTTGGCCTGGTATCTACTTGTTAGGCTTATTGCAAAAGCAACATCAGGCCTTGTACATATCATGGCATACATGATGGATCCGATTGCCGAGGCATACGGAATCCTACTCATCCTGTTTCGCTCATCAGATGTCGAAGGACTCTAAGTCTCGCTTAGCCTTATACCATGTGAGAGCGACAAGAACCCTTTCTTCGCCTCACTCATGTTGAACCGCTTCAACACTTTATCTATATACGTGCTCTGGCTTAAGCCGAGCAGCCTTCTCGATCTATCTCTATAGATCTTGATGCCTAAAATATAAACGGCCTCACCAAGGTCTTTCATCGAAAACTTGCCATTCAATGATCCCTTGATCGAGTTCAACATCGAAACATCATTTCCGATCAGTAGTATGTCATCCACATACAAGATCAAAAACACTATCGAGCTCCCACTTAACTTCTTGTATAAACAAGAGTCCTCTTCGCTTTTGATGAAACTGAGACCAGTGACGACCTCATCAAAATGAATGTTCCAACTCCGAGATGCTTGCCTCAACCCATAAATGGATCTCTTGAGCTTGCATACCTTACTAGTGCTAGTCGGATCGACAAAACCCTCGAGCTGTATCATATACACGTCCTCGGTTAAATTTCCATGAAGGAAAGTCGTTTTGACATCCATCTGCCATATCTCGTAATCGAAATATGCAACTATAGCTAGTACGATCCTCACCGACTTCATCATCACTACTGGCGAGTAAGTCTCATCGTAGTCAATTCCTTGAACTTGTCCATAACCTTTAGCGACAAGCCGAGCTTTGTGGATCTAAACATTTCCATCCACATCGTTTTTCTTCTTAAAGACCCATTTGCAACCAATGGCAGTTACGCCAGGTGGCGGATCAACCAAGTCCCAGACTTGATTCTCATCCATGGACTTTAACTCGGATCTCATGGCCTCCAGCCATGCCTCGGAATCTGGGCTCACCATCGCTTCTGCATATGTGGCCGGCTCGTCACTTTCTAGCAACAATACATCATGCACTCTGCGTAATCTTTCTGACCTTCGTAGTTCCGGTGCCACTTCCACTACGGGTTCCCTGACCGACTCCGGTATGATCTCATCACCAGCCGAGCTGTCCCCGAGTGGTCCTCGAATTTCTTCGAGTCGGACCGTCCTCCCACTGGCCTCCCGACTGAGAAACTCTTTCTCAAGGAAAACACTGTTTCGAGCAACAAACACTTTGTTCTCTTCCCGGTTGTAGAAGCTATATCCCAAGGTTTCCTTCGGATATCCCACGAATATGCATTTATCTAAGCTTGTCTGACATAAGTCGCTTGACAAATGCTTCACAACCCCAAATCTTTAGAAAAAACAAACATGGACTCTTCCCGGTCCACATCTCATGTGGTGTCTTGTCTACGGATTTTGATGGTACCCTGTTAAGTGTGAAAGTTGCAGTTTCTAGAGCGTATCCCCAGAATGACAAGGGTAAATCCGATTTGCTCATCATAGACCGGACCATGTCCAACAAGGTCCTATTCCTCCATTTCGACACGCAATTTCTCTGTGACGTACCCGGAGGTGTGAGCTGAGGTACTATACCTCGACCTTTCAGATGATCATCAAACTCCTGGCTCATGTACTCACCTCCACGATTAGATCACATAAGCTTTATAGACTTGCCGAGCTGATTTTCAACCTCGTTCTGAAACTCTTTGAACTTTTCAAAAGTCTCCGACTTGTGCCTAATCAAATAGATATATCCATATCTACTCAAGTCGTCGGTTAAAGTCACGAAGTATTGATAGCCACCTCTGGCAGTTGTGCTCATTGGACCACACACATCACTATGTATAAGTTCCAATAGCTCGGACGCCCTCTCACAACTCTTTGCGAAAGGAGACTTAGTCATCTTGCCGAGAAAGCATGATTCACATGTCTCGAACGACTCAAAGTCGGACAAAGTTAGGAGCCCATCATCATGGAGCTTCTTCATGCGTTTCAGACTAATGTGTCCAAGCCGGCAATGCCAGAAGTATGTCGGATTTATCTCATTAGGCTTATGACTCTTGACATTCACGTTATAGACCAGTTCCTATTCTAGATTCAATATAAATAGCCCATCAACAATTGGTGCATAGCCGTGGAACATACCATTCAAAAATATCGAACAACCATTGTCCTTTAAATTGAATTCATAACCTTGACTCATCAAACATGAGGCAGAAATAATGTTCCGACTAAGTGCAGGAATGTAATAACAATTATTTAATTCCATAATGAATCCAAAAGGAAGCTGGAGCTGCATCGTGCCGACCTCCAACGCAGCAACTCTTGCTTTGTTGCCGACCCTGATGTCAATCTCCCCTTGTGCCACACGCCTAGTTCTTACCAGCCCCTGCACCGAGGTGCAAATATGAACAACCGATCCGGTATCGAATACCCAAGAGCTACTAGGTATGTCAGCAAGGTAAATGTCTATAACATATGCAACAAGTGTACCTTTGCCTGAAGAAGCATTTTGGGCCTTCTTGCCATGCTCTGCAAGCCACTTGCTACAGTTCCTCTTCTAGTGACCGGTCTCCTTGCAGTGATAGCAAACGGTCTTCGAGTCTGGTCCAGACTTTGGCACAGCGGCGGAGGTTACCGTCTTCGTGCCCTTTGCCTTAGCCTTTTTCTTGGACCAACTCTTCTTGAACTTAGCCGATTTCTGCACCATCAACACTTGATGCGTGCCTTTCTTAATATTTTGCTCTGCCACCTTGAGCATCCCATGCAATTCAGTGAGCTTCTTATCCATGCCATGCATATGGTAGTTCCAGATGAACGTCCCATAGCTGGGCGGAAGAGAACCTAGAACAACATCAGTATCCAGCTCATCCAAGAGCGGGAAGCCCAACCGATCCAAAGCTTGCACATATCCGATCATCTTGATCACATGTGGGCTCAGTGGATCACCTTCCTTCAGCTTGCAATCCATCAAGGATCGCCAGACGTTGAACCTTTCGGTCCTAGCCTGTGTCTGAAACATGCTCTTGAGACTCCCGATCATATCGTAAGCATCAACATTTTCGAAATGCTGTTGCAAATCGGGCTCCATAAAGCCAGCATCAGACAGCTGATCTCCGTTGATTCATCAACGAGTTTCTGGTAGGCATTCTTAGTTGTGGCATTAGCATTATTGGCAGGTTCCTCTGGAAGTGGATCCTCTAGAACATGTTACTTTTTATCATGCTTGAGAACAATTCTCAGATTTCTATACCAGGTGGTAAAGTTTGTTCCATTCAGTTTATCCTTTTCCAGAATTAATTTCAATGCAAAGTTGGGTTGAGCAGGTGGTGCCATTGATCTACAACAGAAAATATGCAATCACTAAGCAATGTGTTTATGTAGAGTAATTCTAGCCTCAACAAAAATACTCCCACTGAAGTCAGCATCCCTCCGCAAACTCTCAGTGATTCAGGATCCGACTAGCGCATGCGACTAGTGAGCTTTAGCATCACTGCTAGCCAACATACCTATCCGGTAAGCAACTCTTGCTAATCGTATCTCTATACGACTCCTGTCGGTTGGGAAGGTATCTCATACCCCGGCTCCCAACCTTCTTTGCCACAAGGCCCAAAACCGTTTTGATAGCCTTGTAAAGTTAACCTGATGTAGTGCATGTCCGTGTCCGACACGAACCCTTCAGTTCAAGGACACCCAGCAGCACCCCAATTTTATGAGCCCACTACTAGACGTACTTGACATGCGAAGGTGCAACATCGGGGATGGCAATTTGCTTGATATCCATGAGGGATCTTTCTACCATTCTAACATGCATAGAAACAAAGAAGCATAACAATCACATATAAACATATATTGTGAAATAGTATGGCTCCTTGATGGACGTTCTTCCAGGACGGCTCCGACTCTGATGACCATCTAGGAACTCCATCTTGTTTCTCACACCGGGACGCCAAGCCACCAACTTGATCTCTATTTTCCAACTACTACAACTAGTAATGAATTTTACACAGAGTCACAAGTCGACACGCAGGTCGTTATACAATATAATGACAGCACTTTGGCTCCTGCCAGCTGACAAACATGACACGCAGGCCACGTATAAATTACACACATGCATCACATACACATGAGCCATACTATTCACATCAAACCTGCAAAACAAAGTTATGCATAGAATCGCATTCTACCGGTTTGTGTGTCGGGTACGAAATACATGGCGCTACGCTCACGGCGGTCCGATCACATTCTACGTTTTCGGAAATCACAGATCACATCTGAACTCCGATCACGCCGAATTCTCTGATCTGACCGATCTTATCGATCATCGCGAGTCCAATTCGGGTTTACATTTCACTGTTAACCCCGATGACGGATACCGACCGGTATGGGTAGGTTATGTCACGACCTCCTCGACTCCGATCATCAGAAAACATAGCCTCAACGATCCCCATGTGCAGTTGATCACATCAACCATGCACATAGCCAATCTCATAAACAACAGCAGATCTCATCTGCCGCCTCCACATATCTATATGCATACGATCTGAATCCAAATCCTATAGCAGAGGCTCTGATACCACTGTTGGGATCTACAGTAGGGTGCGTCGACTTCAAATTAAAATTGTCGGGCTCAAGGCGAGACTGTCATCCTTGTGCTAGCCCGACCTCTTTCTCGTTCCAGTGATACCGACCACAAACTGTATTATCTCATAATCCCTGTCGCATGGCCATGCTTATCCTGGTCTTATCACACGAGGGGCCCAGAGTATATCTCTCCTGATCGAAGGGGCAAATCCCATCTTGCTCGACCATGTCTCGCAGCATGGGACTGGACAAACCCGAAACCTACCTTTCTAACTACCCAGTCACGGAGTAGCATTTGGTCGGCCCAAAGCAAGTCTATCACCATCCCAAGTACATGTGTCAGCTCAGGTCTGAGGACATAGAACGTATGTTGTACTAGAGACTCACAGATGACATATCGCTGCATCTCATTGTTGGGTCTGTCCGACTCGGACCTTATCTCGACTCGGATCCGACTACGTCGAATCCGGCCAGACCTTTCCAAGTCCATATTATCCGGTTAGCATCCAATGCTTCATGGCTAGTGAGAACAAGCCATCGACCGTGTCATATGCTAGTCTAGTCGGCTGCACGTCCACACAGCCCTTTCGACTACGGACCTTTTAGGACAATCATCATACAATGCATAGTCCCACAAACAAGTCACATACTTGTTGATACACATCATTGATAATGTCCAAGGACTATCTTTATTCATAAACACATAGGAAATATCATCATACATGATTGCCTCTAGGGAATATCTCCAACAGCCCCCTTCCTTGTCCAATTCGGACTAGAGGGGGAGGGGGCGCGTGGCCGCCCTGGCCGCCCCTCCTCTTCTCCCACTAAGGCCCATGAGGCCCAATTAACTCCCCGGGGGGTTCCGGTAACCCCCCGGTACTCCGGTTTTATCTGAAACTTTCCGGAACACTTCCAGTGTCCGAATATAGTCGTCCAATATATAGATCTTTATGTCTGACCATTTCGAGACTCCTCGTCATGTCCGTGATCATATTCGGGACTCCGAACTACCTTCGGTACATCAAAACACAAAAACTCATAATACTGATCGTCACCAAACTTTAAGCGTGCGGACCCTACGGGTTCGAGTACTATGTAGACATGACCAAGACACGTCTCCGGTCAATAACCAATAGCGGAACCTAGATGCTCATATTGGCTCCCACATATTCTACGAAGATCTTTATCGGTCAAACCGCATAACAACATACGTTGTTCCCTTTGTCATTGGTATGTTACTTGCCCGAGATTCGGTCGTCGGTATCTCTAGTTCAATCTCGTTACCGGCAAGTCTCTTTACTCATTACGTAGTGCATCATCCCGCAACTAACTCTTTAGTCACATTGCTTGCAAGGCTTATAGTGATGTGCATTACCGAGAGGGCCCAGAGATACCTCTCCGACAATCGGAGTGACAAATCCTAATCTCAAAATATGCCAACTCAACAAGTACCTTCGGAGACACTTATAGAGCACCTTTATAATCACCCAGTTACGTTGTGACATTTGGTAGCACACAAAGTGTTCCTCCGGTAAACGGGAGTTGCATAATCTCATAGTCATGGGAACATGTATAAGTCATGAAGAAAGCAATATCAACATACTAAACGATCAAGTGATAAGCTAACGGAGTGGGTCATGTCAATCACATCATTCTCCTAATGATGTGATCCCATTAATCAAATGAAAACTTATGTCTATGGTTAGGAAACTTAACAATCTTTGATTAACGAGCTAGTCAAGTAGAGGCATACTAGTGACACTATGTTTGTCTATGTATTCACACATGTATTATGTTTCCGGTTAATACAATTCTAGCATGAATAATAAACATTTATCATGATATAAGAAAATAAATAATAACTTTATTATTGCCTCTAGGGCATATTTCCTTCAGCTACTACCAATGCCAGATGACCCGGATTATCAACTCGGGGTGGGTGATCCTCCCGACTTCATGTGACTGAATATGCTGACCATCGCAAGTATTGGGGCGCTACCGGCTCAATAGTATTGACCGCACGTTTATGAACCTTCTGATCACGTTTGCAGAGACTTGTTGTAAAAACGTGATACTGACCTCCATTAAGCTGCTTTGGGTTATTCTGATACCCTTATTGATTATCTTGTTGCTGATTACCCTGACCGGACTATTGGTTATAACCATCGTGACTGCCCTGGCCTTGATAACCAAAATTCAAGCCGCTGCCACCAAAGCCGGGCCCCTAAGTACCAGATACTGACCAGATAAAACAATTAAAGTTGTAATTTCTATATTCTCGCATGATAAAACAATCCTTCCAAGCATGAGTGGCCGGCTTGTTAGGCAGACTGTGTTTTAGGCAAGGATCTTTCATCATTACCTCTATATTAAAGTTTTTTCCTCCAAAGGACTGCTTACCATTGCCATTATGACACAAGGTTTTATACCCATGCGTTGGTATTCGCTACTAGATCCGATCCACAGTCCGGGTGTTTTTGCTTACCACCATTGCCTTGGTTATTACCATTACCGCATGCCACATTCTATTGCTGACCCTTACCATTGCCACTCTTCTTGCCTTTGTTTGATTTCTCATCATCAGATCCGGTGTCTTTGGTGGTATCAGAGTCGGCATACTTAATGCGAGCTGCCATAAGCTCACCCATGTCATTACAGTGACATTTAAGCCGCCCAAGCTTCTGCTTAAGGGGGGTAAAATGACAGGTCTTCTCCAAAACCAGAACCTCCTGACCGGTCGCAATGCTGTCCGAGGAGTGAATAATGGCAGAGACCCGCCGGACCCAATGATGGGCCGACTCATCCTCATGCTACACGCAGTTATCAAGGTCAATAATCGTCAGAGGTTGCTTGCACGTCCCTTTAAAATTCTGAATGAACCGCACTTTTAACTCTGCCCATGAATTGATGGAATTAGCGGGTAATCCTTTTAGCCAACTTCGAGCAGGCCCATCCAACATCATAGTAAAGTATTTAGCACATACATTATCATTAACATCCAACATCTTCATTGCTAACTCATAACTCTCAATCCATGCCTCAGGGGGAAGATCAGCTGTATAGTTAGCTGCTTTGCGAGGACCCTTGAAATCCTTAGGCAGATGCTCATTACGTAAAGTTAGTACCAGGCACAACACTCCAACCGTCCTAGAGATTGTTCCAACTCCCATCGAAACTGGAGGCAGCTGATAAGCCCCCAGTTTATTTGCCGCAAGTTGAGCCGCTGCTTCTGGTTCACGATGATCTCTGGCTTGATCCGCAATGGCCTGAGCATTGAGCAACAAGTTATTATCACGGGGCGGGTGACGATGTTGTTCGCTGATGGAAACCGCCGACAACTCAATCCACCGGCTATAACTTCGACTCGGGCGAGGGGTCGAATGAACACGCTCACGACTGTATGAATAAGCCGCCTACTGCGCAACCGCTGTCTGAAGAAGCTCTACCGCATTCCGGGTCTCCACTGCAACTGGAGACTCGCCCTTGATTGGAATAGCCGCCATCCGTGTCGCCGCTGATATCATGATGTCCACCGGGTTAGAATAATGGCCGGAAGGTGTTGAAAACCGTCAGGGCGGGGTATGGTCCCTACGGGGCAGGTCTGGCAAGCGAGGCTGAGCTGCCACCCCACTCCCTAGTGTCTCTGCAGCCCGGGCCGTACCTGGCGGATTACTCGGTCCTGCCCTAGGTGTGTTAAAAAGCTTCTACGCTTCATACTGCAGAGGAAAATGGGTTCGGTGCCTCCTGCGAAGAATGGCATTAGAGGCGTTTGGATCCAAACTTAAGCAAAAAGCCTCCACCTTGATACACTATGACTCAGCATCCACCCGGGCTCGTTCCTCTGCCATCCTGATATTCTCTGCATTAAGATCCTCCTGGGCCTTAGCCACCTCATCTAGCACTTTTGCAACTTCTGCATTATGTTGTGCTTGATTCACTGTAGTAACTTCTGTTGCTAACAAGGTCGTCAAGGTGCCCAAGAGTTCAGACAAAACCTGAGCCAATGGCCGAGCTGAGCCGTCAGCCCCAGCTGTCACAACAGCAGTTGAGCCGGATGTCATAGCTGCCGCTGTTGATGAATTGAAAACCGGCCCTGTGCCATCCATGAAGATCGCAACCCTGGATGGCGGCTCATAAGGGTCCGGAATACTGTTGCCATCGAAGTAGCCCCCAAGCCCACCATCTTGAAGTTGGTAGATTGAGTCTGACTCTCCAGTCAAGGACAAATCACCTGAATGGATGGCAGTCTCTCCTCCGGATTCAGAACCTTCCGCAAACTGCATGCTTTGCATGCAACCAACGAAAACTTGCTTCCGGCCGGGTTGAACCTGGGTAGATCGCGTATGACGAGCCGACTCGATGAGGTCGGTGGAGATGCCCGGCTCAGTCTCAGATTTGCCGATCTTGCCGATGAAGACGTGAATTCTGCTAAAGGGGACCCGGTACCCGTACTCAATTGAGTCGGCCTCGGGGCCCTAGTCAGTGTCGTCGATGTAGATCTTGCTGCGGTGACTCTTAGTCATCCTACCAACAACGTATCCCTAGATCCCAGGGAAGGAGCCCTTCAAGAACTCGGAACCACTGTGTGGAGGCCCCATAGTGGGCGCCAGCTGTCGTGGTTTTGTCACGGCAGCTGCCCTTGTGAAAGGACTTAGGTGTGGAGCCATTGCAACGTAGATTAGCTCGGCGGGGTTGAGCGGGACAAAGGAAACGAGTTCACCCAGGTTCGGCCCCTCACCGACGAGGTAAAAGTCTACTTCCTGCTTTGTGTTGTATTGATTGAGTATCAATTACAAGGGAGCGGAATCGCTTAACCTAGCTCTCGATCGATTGTTACCTAAGTTAGCCCACCGCAGGGTCTCGCCTTTATATACACAGGTCGAGGGCCTGGGACTACAAGAGTCCAAGACGGATCACACAACGTGACGAATTCGGGTTCTAAGTCGCCTTGCCTTACTAGGCAAGTCACCATCGGGCGGCTCACATCTCCGGGTCACAAGCCCTCCACCGGGTCTTGGGCCTTCGACTGGCCCGTCTTGTAAACCGCCTTCAATCTTCATAACGTATCTTCTTGAGCCTACTTGGGCTCTCATTTATGAGTCTCCAACAGTGTAACCCGACCCCTCCTAGGTGGGTCACACCGAGGGGTTATATCCCCAACAACTCACAACAACAACTCCATTGGTTCTGCTCCAGTTGCACCGTACGTAATTATATCCTCTCTATTTGAGATTGTGCTAGAATTCTTGTTTCTAGTATGTGCCTTAGATTTCATCTATTCATCTACTATGCTAGTCCGCATGATTAGTTCAATTTTTTATTGTCGTCATGATTTATTTACTATTTATTCGGATTAAATCCCGTACTAATTTGCTCATCTATTAAACAATCAAAAAACCTGATTATAATAGGCAATTTAGTCTAAGTGGCTTTGCTGCGCATTTGAAGCTGCCTACCTTCAAGGGGTTGCTGAAAGAAATATGCCCTAGAGGCAATAATAAAGTTGTTACTTATATATTTCCTTACATCATGATAAATGTTTATTATTCATGCTAGAATTGTATTAACTGAAAACTTAGTACATGTGCGAATACATAGACAAAATAGAGTGTCACTACTATGCCTCTACTTGACTAGCTCGTTAATCAAATACGGTTAAGTTTCCTAGCCATAGACATGAGTTGTCATTTGATAAACGGGATCACATCATTAGAGAATGATGTGATTGACTTGACGCATTCCGTTAGCTTAACACTTGATCGTTTAGTATGTTGCTATTGCTTTCTTCATGACTTATACATGTTCCTATGACTATGAGATTATGCAACTCCCGAATAACGGAGGAACACTTTGTGTGCTACCAAACGTCACAACGTAACTGGGTGATTATAAAGGTGCTCTACAGGTGTCTCCGATGGTGTTTGTTGAGTTGGCATTGATCGAGATTAGGATTTGTCACTACGATCCACCTTGGTCATATCGTCGTAGTGCTTAGGCGTGTGCGGTGCCCTCCTCCACCATTATCCACCTCGATCATATCGTCGTAGTGCTTAGGCGAAGCCCTACGTCGGTAGCATCATCATCACCGTCATCACGCCGTCATGCTGACGAAGCTCTCCCTTGACACTCTGCTGGATCGTGAGTTCGTGGGACGTCACCGAGCTGAACGTGTGTAGATCGCGGAGTTGTCGTACGTTCGGTACTAGGATCGGTCGATCGTGTATTCGTACGACTACATCAACCACCTTGTCATAATGCTTCAGCTTTCGGTCTACGAGGGTACGTGGACAACACTCTCCCCTCTCCTTGCTATGCATCACCTTGATCTTGCGTGTGCGTAGGAAATTTTTGAAATTACCACGTTCCCCAACAGTGGCATCCGAGCCAGGTTTATGCGTAGATGTTATATGCACGAGTAGAACACAAGTGAGTTGTGGGCAATAATAGTCATACTTCTTACCAGCATGTCATACTTTGATTCGGCGGTATTGTTGGATGAAGCGGCCCGGACCGACATTACACGTATGCTTACGCGAGACTGGTTCTACCGACATGCTTCACATACAGGTGGCTGGCGGGTGTCAGTTTCTCCAACTTTAGTTGAATCGAGTGTGGCTACGCCCGGTCCTTGTTGAAGGTTAAACTAGCACATACTTGACGAAAAATTGTTGTGGTTTTGATGCGTAGGTAAGAATGGTTCTTGCTAAGCCCGTTGTCGGAGTAATTGGCCACGGGTACCCCGAAGACGTCGAGACAATTATTCAAGACATCGGGGCTAGCAAAGCCCCTCAGTCCGACTGCCCGGCCGCTCCTGCCGGCTCCCCGTTCGACTGCTTTGTCCGGCCGGCTGCCGGCTGCCGACTGTTCCAACCAGCCGGCTGCCAACTGCGCCAACCCGGCTGCCGACTACAGCCCGACCGACACCGACAAGACACCGACGTGGCGGCCATACTGCGGACGAGACGGTTGTACCTTGATGCCATCATGTACAGTATCCCTTGTCCCTGGGCACTATTTATGAAGCGACTCAGGGGACAAGGATGACACCCCACCATACCCCCTTGCTCCCATACCACCACATAGCATAGATAGTAAGCTAGCTCCACACTATATATAGCTATCCATCCATCCATCCACCAACACTCACAACACACTCACGCATGAGCTCACACACATCCATTTGGCCATAAGCCATGGGCATAGCCGGCCACTAGAGCATGCCTCATACAGGCATATACAAAGCCAGATGCCTATGGCACTGACCTCAGATACAGTTCCAGGAGCACTCTGTACTAGATATATCAGATACACTCAGACATGCAGCAGTAGGAGTATTATCTCTCCGGAGAGCTCCGAAGCTGGGTAAACTACCGTGTGCTATTCGCATACCCACTCCCGGGCCTATCAGCAGCAGTCTTGCCCTCACACGAAGCCACCTTGTGGCATATGTCGTCTTGCACCCCCCGTGAGAATACCACGACATTTGGCGCCCACCGTGGGGTGGTACTATGCTACCGCGCTGCTGCTGGTTTCGCAGTCTGGGCGGGACCATTTTCGTCATCACCGCGGCGTCACGCCGCCTCTCCGGTAGCGCTCGGGGGCTCGACATCGACCCGCCCCCGGAGCGGCCGTGCGGGACGGCGCGTCCTCGCCTTCCGCCACGCCTTCTTCATCACCACCGTTGCGACGCCGGCCGTCCGTCCGCGCGTGCGCCGCGCGCGGGGCCTCGCCTCGGTCGGCCGTTTCGCGTCCGCTCCACTCCGCGCTGCGCCTAGTTTCGTGCCGAAACGCGCGTTCACTCCTCCATATACATCTATGCAAGCTAGCTAGATGCAAGTGAAACCATGGTCATATACCACTCATACACTATCCACGCATTAGTCAATGCGAGTCAAACACTTCCAAAATCCATGGTATTGCTGCCTCGCTGTAGGTACTCCTGCCGCGTCCTCGAACTGCTTCGCTCGCCTCCATCCTGAGCGCCAGCAGCGGCTGAATGCCTGCTCCTCGACCAGCGCGGCTGCCCGTCCGCCGCACCGCCGCGGGCTGCCCCACTGCTGCCCTGCAGCTCCCGACGCCCGCGAGCTCCACCTTGCTGCTCCAACCCCGCCCAGGCTCCCTGCAGCTCCGCAGCTACCCCCGCATCCGGCCTCTCGTCGCCACCTGGGGCCCTCCCGCGCCCGGCGTCCGCACCCGGACGTGGCCGCCTCCTCGCATGCGTGCCGGCTTGGCCCCCCGCGGCCGCGCGCCAGTTCGGCCGGCTGATGTCGCGCCCGCCACCAGTCCCGCGCTTGCGGTCCGCCTGTCCGCCCTCGTGCCACCCCGGCCGCCTCCCGCGGCTGCCCGCGCTGGCTCCGCGAGCCTGGGCCGCCTGCTCCGGCCGCCTGCTCCGCGCGCCGGGTCCGCGTCCCGCCTGGCCGGCTCCAACATGCGACTCCGACCCCGCGTGCACCGACTTCGCGTCGCCATCCAGCACCCGGCCGTGTCGCCATCCAGCGCCCGCCCTCCCGCGATCGTACGCGCATCGACTCGCCCGCCCGTCCAGCTTCGCTCGCGCCAGCCTCCCGCCCTCCGCGCAACCCGGCCCGGCCGGCTCCGCGCCTCCCGGGTTCGGCTCCCCCCCACGCCGACTCGCCGCCTGGCCGTCTCACGCGCTCCCGCGCCGGCTCCGCTCGCCACTGCGCCCGCTCGGCCGACTCCTCCACCCGGCCCCGCCTTGCCTGGCCCCCCGGCTGTGCGGAAACAAAGAGAAAGAAGAAAGTCAACAGACCGACTGGAAGAAAGAAATGGGCCGGCTGCCAGGAAAAAAAAAATAGTCCGGCTGCTCGCGTGATCCAGCCGGCTGAAAGAGAAATGTGCATCCGACTGCCCGCAGCCGGACAAAGAGAAGAAAAAAACGACCGTCTATCCGTCCGCCTGCTTCGCCACTCGGACTGCCAGACGCGACCCGGCCTGCCTGCCCGCTGCAACATCTGGCCGGCAAGAGCGCCGGCTCGACCGCGTCCCGCTCGCCCCCTGGCCAGTCAAGCCCAACCGGCTGGACCCTCCTCGAGCGCCCAGAGGCTCGGGAGTGCACTGACGCGCCCCGGCGAGGAAGAAGACAAAGTAGTTGCCTGGAGATCTGGCCCGACTGCTCAGCAGTCGGTCCGAATCTCGGGGGCTACACCCAGCAGGTGCGCTAACGCGCCCTCGCGAGGAAGAAGACAAAGTAGTTACCGGGAGATCCGTCCCGACTGCTCAGCAGTCGGCCCGAATCTCGAGGGCTACACCCAGCGGGTGCGCTGACGCGCCCCCGTGAGGAAGAAGACAAAGTAGTCGCCGGGAGATCCGGCCCGACTGCTCAGCAGTCGGCCCGAATCTTGCGGGTTACACCCAACGGGTGCGCTGGCGCGCCCCCGCGAAGATTGCAGACAAGTGAAGAGTTTTGTCCGGCTGCCAGCGGCCGGCAGAAGAGAAAAAGAAGAAAAAGGGCGTTACAAGACGCCTCGCCGCCTGGCCGGTCGAGCCTGGCCGGCCGGGACCCCCCTTTGAGCACCCGGGGGCTCAAAGGCTACACCCAGCGGGTGCGCCGGCACACTCCACGAGCGCCGAACCGCACCAGCTGTCTTCGGCAAACTCCGCCTCGGCTACACGAAAACCAATGTGAGCTCCTCACCCGCATATTTTTTCACCACGCAAGCATGGATAACCTCGAGCGATGCTTGGGGGCTATCTCCGCATTTTTATTACAGTTGCACCACTGTTCGCCCTGGTGCCAGCCAGAGTTGGCCCGGGGGCTGGCCGCTTGGCCTGAGACGTTTTTTCCCATAGACGGCTTAGTAGCGTGTGCAGTACCAAAGGCCCACCTCTCAGCCACACACCGCAGAGCGGCTGTCCAGCTAGCGAGAGCAAAAACTAGAGGTCACCACATGCGAAAAATGTCCGGGAAGAGAAACGCTTCGGGCGACCCAACCGTTTCCTTTATGAGTATCTGCGGTTAAATTCGCTCCCAGAGTCTGATTACTGTACACTCCGCTTCGCGGCCCACTCTCAGCCACAGACCACAGAGCGGCTGTCCGGCGAGCGAGAGGACAAGCCAAAAAGCGGAGGGAACACAAAAAAGATTAATGGGGCTCGGACAAAACCGAGTCGGCACCCTTCGCATAAACTTGGAATGCTAAAAGCAAAGATTTGATATATCTGCATGGACTAACTTTATCTTTTGCATGATCATTTCCGTGAACACCCGCCAAAAAACCTCCACCCAACTTTGCCAAGTTGCCCGGAGGCCTTGGGGCTACTGTCGGAGTATTAGCCACGGGTACCCCGAAGACGGCGAGACAATTATTCAAGACATTGGGGCTAGCAAAGCCCCTCAGTCCGACTGCCCGGCCGCTCCTGCCACCTCCCCGTCCGACTGCTCTGCCCGGCCGGCTGTCGGCTGCCGACTGTTCCAACCAGCCGGCTGCCGACTGCACCAACCCGGCTACCGACTGCAGCCCGACCCGACACCGACAAGACCCGGACGTGGCGGCCATACCGCGGACGAGACGACTGTACCTTGATGCCATCATGTACAGTGTCCCTTGTCCCTGGGCACTATTTATGAAGTGACCTAGGGGACAAGGATGACACCCCACCATACCCCCTTGCTCCCATACCACCACATAGCTTAGATAGTAAGCTAGCTCCACACTATATATAGCTATCCATCCATCCATCCACCGACACTCACAACACACTCACGCATGAGCTCACACACATCCATTCGGCCATAAGCCATGGGCATAGCCGGCCGCTAGAGCATGCCTCATACAGGCATATACAAAGCCAGATGCCTATGGCACTGACCACAGATACAGCTTCAGGAGCACTCTGTACTAGATATATCAGATACACTCAGACATGCAGCAGTAGGAGTATTATCTCTCCGGAGAGCTCTGAAGCTGGGTAAACTACCGCGTGCTATTCGCATACCCGCTCCCGGGCCTATCAGCAGCAGTCTTGCCCTCACATGAAGCCACCTTGTGGCATATGTCGTCTTGCACCCCCCCCCCGTGAGAATACCACAACACCCGTAGCAGCCATGTAAAACTTGCAACAAACAAAGTAGAGGACGTCTAACTTGTTTTGTAGGGCATGTTGTGATGTGATATGGTCAAGACATGATGCTAAATTTTATTGTATGAGAAGATCATGTTCTGTAACAGAGTTATCGGCAACTGGCAGGAGCCATATGGTTGTTGCTATATTGTATGCAATGCAATCGCCTATAATTGTTTTTTACTTTATCACTAAGTGGTAGCGATAGTCGTAGAAACAATAGTTGGCAAGACGACAACAATGCTACGATAGAGATCAAGGTGTCGCGCCGATGACGATGGTGATCATTACGGTGCTTTGGAGATGGAGATCAAAGGCACAAGATGATGATGGCCATATCATATCACTTATATTGATTGCATGTGATGTTTATCTTTTATGCATGTTATTTTGCTTAGTCCGACGGTAGCATTATAAGACGATCTCTCACTAAATTTCAAGGTACAAGTGTTCTCCCTGAGTATGCACCGTTGCAAAATTTCATCGTGCCGAGACACCACGTGATGGTCGGGTGTGATAAGCTCTACGTTCACATACAATGGGTGCAAGCCAGTTTTGCACACGCAGAATACTCGGGTTAAACTTGACGAGCCTAGCATATGCAAATATGGCCTCGAAACACTGAGACCAAAAGGTCGAGCGTGAATCATATAGTAGATATGATCAACATAGTGATGTTCAACATTGAAAACTACTCCATCTCACGTGATGATCGGACATGGTTTAGTTGATTTGGATCACGTGATCACTTAGATGATTAGAGAGATGTCTATCTAAGTGGGAGTTCTTAAGTAATATGATTAATTGAACTTTAATTTATCATGAACTTAGTACCTGATAGTTTTTTGCATGTCTATGTTGTTGTAGATAGATGGCCTGTGCTGTTGTTCCATTGAATTTTAATGTGTTCCTAGAGAAAGCTAAGTTGAAAGATGATGGCAACAATGACAGGGACTGGGTCCGTAACTTGAGGATTATCCTCATTGCTGCATAGAAGAATTATGTCCTGGAAGCACCGCTAGGTGCAAGACCCGCTGCAGGAGCAACACCGGACTTGTGAACGTCTGGCAAATTGAAGTTGATGACTACTCGATAGTTCAGTGTGCCATGCTTTACGACTTAGAACCGGGACTTCAACGATGTTTTGAACGTCATGGAGGATATGAGATGTTCCAGGAGTTGAAGTTAATATTTCAAGCAAATGCCCGGATTGAGAGATATGAAGTCTCCAATAAGTTCTATAGCTGCAAGATGGAGGAGAATAGTTCTGCCAGTGAACATATACTCAAAATGTCTGGGTATAACAATCACTTGATTCAACTAGGAGTTAATCTTCCTGATGATAGTGTCATTGACAGAATTCTTCAATCACTGCCACCAAGCTACAAGAGCTTCGTGATGAACTATAATATGCAAGGGATGAACAAGACAATTCCCGAGCTCTTCGCAATGCTAAAGGCCGCGGAGGTAGAAATCAAGAAGGAGCATCATGTGTTGATGGTCAACAAGACCACCAGTTCCAAGAAAAAGGGTAGAGGGAAGAAGGGGAACTTCAAGAAGAACGGCAAGCAAGTTGCTGCTCAAGTGAAGAAACCCAAGTCTGGACCTAAACCTAAGACTGAGTGCTTCTACTGCAAAGGGACTGGTCATTGGAAGCGGAACTGCCCCAACTATTTGGCGAATAAGAAGGATGGCAAGGTGAACAAAGGTATATGTGATATACATGTTATTGATGTGTACCTTACTAATGCTCGCAGTAGTGCCTGGGTATTTGATACTGGTTCTGTTGCTAATATTTGCAACTCGAAACAGGGACTATGGATTAAGCGAAGATTGGCTAAGGATGAGGTGATGATGCGCGTGGGAAATGGTTCCAAAGTCGATGTGATCGCAGTCGGCACGCTACCTCTACATCTACCTTCGGGATTAGTTTTAGACCTGAATAATTGTTATTTGGTGCGCGCGTTGAGCATGAAAATTATATCTGGATCTTGTTTGATGCGAGACGGTTATTCATTTAAATCTGAGAATAATGGTTATTCTATTTATATGAGTAATATCTTTTATGGTCATGCACCCTTGAAGAGTGGTCTATTTTTATTGAATCTCGATAGTAATGATACACATATTCATAATACGGAAGCCAAAAGATGCAGAGTTGATAATGATAGTGCAACTTATTTGTGGCACTGCCGTTTAGGTCATATTGGTGTAAAGCGCATGAAGAAACTCCATTCTGACGGACTTTTGGAATCACTTGATTATGAATCACTTGGTACTTGCGAACCATGCCTCATGGGCAAGACGACTAAAACTCCGTTCTTCGAAACAATGGAGCGAGCAAAAGATTTGTTGGAAATCACACATACTGATGTATGTGGTCTAATGAATATTGAGGCTCGCGGCGGGTATCGTTATTTTCTCACCTTCACGGATGATTTGAGCAGATATGGGTATATCTACTTGATGAAACATAAGTCTGTAACATTTGAAAAGTTCAAAGAATTTCAGAGTGAAGTGGAAAGTCATCGTAACAAGAAAATAAAGTTTCTACGATCTGATCGTGGAGGAGAATATTTGAGTTACGAGTTTGGTCTTCATTTGAAACAATGCGGAATAGTTTCGCAACTCACGCCACCCGGAATACCACAGTGTAATGGTGTGTCCGAACGTCGTAACCGCACTTTATTAGATGTGGTGCGAACTATGATGTCTCTTACTGATTTAACGCTATCATTTTGGGGTTATGATTTAGAGACGGCTGCATTCACGTTAAATAGGGCACCATCTAAATCCGTTGAGACGACGTCATATGAACTGTGGTATGGCAAGAATCCAAATTGTCATTTTTGGAAGTTTGGGGCTGCGATGCTTATCTGAAAAAGCTTCAACCTGATAAGCTCGAACCCAAATCGGAGAAATGTGTCTTCATAGGATACCCAAAGGAAACTATTGGGTTCACCTTCTATCACAGATCCGAAGGCAAGGTATTCGTTGCTAAGAATGGATCCTTTCTAGAGAAGGAGTTTCTCTCGAAAGAAGTGAGTGGGAGGAAAGTAGAACTTGATGAGGTAACTGTACCCTCTCCCTTATTGGAAAGTAGTTCATCACAGAAATTAGTTCCTGTGATCCCTACATCAATTAGTGAGGAAGCTGATGATAATGATCATGAAACTTCAGATCAAGTTACTAGCGAACCTCGTAGGTCAATCAGAGTAAGATCCACACCAGAGTGGTATGGTAATCCTATTCTAGAGGTCATGTTACTTGACAATGACGAACCTGCAAACTATGAGGAAGCGATGATGAGCCCAAATTCCGCGAAATGGCTTGAGGCCATGAAACCTAAGATGGGATCCATGTATGAGAACAAAGTGTGGACTTTGGTTGACTTGCTCGATGATTGGCAAGCCATCGAGAATAAATGGATCTTCAAGAAGAAGACTGACACTGATGGTAATGTTACTATCTACAAAGCTTGACTTGTTGCAAAAGGTTTTCGACAAGTTCAGGGAGTTGACTATGATGAGACCTTCTCACCAGTAGCGATGCTTAAGTTTGTCCGAATCATGTTAGCAATTGCTGCATTTTATGATTACGAAATTTGGCAAATGGATGTAAAGACTGCATTCCTGAATGGATTTCTGGAAGAAGAGCTGTATATGATGCAACTCTAAGGTTTTATTTATCCAAAGTGTGCAAGCTCTAGCAATCCATTTATGGACTGGTGCAAGCCTCTCAGAGTTGGAATAAACGTTTTGATAGTGTGATCAAAGCATATGGTTTTATACAGACTTTTGGAGAAGCCTGTATTTACAAGAAAATGAGTGGGAGCTCTGTAGCATTTCTAATATTATATGTGGATGACATATTACTGACTGGAAATGATATAGAATTTCTAGATAGCATAAAATGATACTTGAACAAGAGTTTTTCAATGAAAGAACTCGGTGAAGCTGCATATATATTGGGCATTAAGATCTATAGAGATAGATCAAGATGCCTAATTGGACTTTCACAAAGTACGTACCTTGATAAAGTTTTGAAGAAGTTCAATATGGATCAAGCAAAGAAAGGGTTCTTGCTTGTGCTACAAGGTGTGAAATTGAGTCAGACTCAATGCCCGACCACTGTAGAAGATAGAGAGAAAATGAAAGATGTTCCCTATGCTTCAGCCATAGGCTCTATCATGTATGCAATGCTGTGTACCGGACCTATGTGCCTTGCTATTAGTTTAGCAGGGAGGTACCAAAGTAATCCAGGAGTGGATCACTGGACAACGGTCAAGAACATCCTGAAATACCTGAAAAGGACTAAGGATATGTTTCTCGTTTATGGAGGTGACAAAGAGCTCGTCGTAAATGGTTACGTCGGTGCAAGCTTTGACACTGATCCGGATGACTCTAAGTCACAAACCGGATACGTACTTTTATTGAACGGTGGAGCTGTAAGTTGGTGCAGTTCTAAGCAAAGCGTCGTGGTGGGATCTACATGTGAAGCAGAGTACATAGCTGCTTCAGAACCAGCAAATGAAGGAGTCTAGATGAAGGAGTTCATATCCGATCTAAGTGTCATACCTAGTGCATCGGGTCCAATGAAAATCTTTTGTGACAGTACTAGAGCCATTGCCTTGGCGAAGGAATCCAGATTTCACAAGAGAACCAAGCACATCAAGAGACACTTCAATTCCATCTGTCAACAAGTGTCGGAAGGGAACATAGAGATTTGCAAGATACATATGGATCTGAATGTTGTAGACTCGTTGACTAAGCCTCTCTCACGAGAAAAACATGATCAACA
Organism: Triticum timopheevii; assembly: GCA_963921465.1. NCBI lineage: Eukaryota > Viridiplantae > Streptophyta > Magnoliopsida > Poales > Poaceae > Triticum > Triticum timopheevii. Next base: position 384,733,278 of record OY997262.1, on the reverse strand, counting down.
CCAGGGTGTTAGAATCATCACAATGTAATCTAGATTATTGACTCTAGTGCAAGTGGGAGACTTAAGGAAGTATGCCCGAGAGGCAATAATAAAGTTGTTATTTGTATATTTCCTTACATCATGATAAATGTTTATTATTCATGCTAGAATTGTATTAACCGGAAACTTAGTACATGTGTGAATACATAGAAAAAACAGAGTGTCACTAGTATGCCTCTACTTGACTAGCTTGTTAATCAAAGATGGTTAAGTTTCCTAGCCATAGACATGAGTTGTCATTTGATAAACGGGGTCACATCATTAGATAATGATGTGATTGACTTGACCCATTCCGTTAGCTTAGCACTTGATCATTTAGTATATTGCTATTGCTTTCTTCATGACTTATACATGTTCCTATGACTATGAGATTATGCAACTCCCGAATACCGGAGGAACACTTTGTGTGCTACCAAACGTCACAACATAACTGGGTGATTATAAATGTTCTCTACAGGTGTCTCTGATGGTGTTTGTTGAGTTGGCATAGATCGAGATTAGGATTTGTCACTACGATTGTCGTAGAGGTATCTCTGGGCCCTCTCAGTAATGCACATCACTATAAGCCTTGCAAGCAATGTGACTAATGAGTTAGTTGTGGGATGATGTATTACGGAATGAGTAAAGAAGAATTGCCGATAGCGAGATTGAAGTAGGTATTGAGATACCGACGATCGAATCTCGGGCAAGTAACATACCGTTGACAAAGGGAACAACGTATGTTGTTATGCAGTTTGACTGATTAAGATCTTCGTAGAATATGTGGGAGACAATATGAGCATCCAGGTTCCGCTATTGGTTATTAACCAGAGACATGTCTCGGTCATGTCTACATAGTTCTTGAACCCGTAGGGTCCGCATGCTTAAAGTTCGGTGACGATCGGTATTATGAGTTTATGTGTTTTGATGTACCGAAGGTAGTTCAGAGTCCCGAATATGATCACGGACATGATGAGGAGTCTCGAAATGGTCGAGACATAAAGATCAATATATTGGACGACTATATTTGGACATCGAAATGGTTCCGGGTGAGTTCGGGCATATACCGGAGTACCGAGAGGTTACCGGAACCCCCCCGAGAGGTATATGGGCCTTATTGGGCCATAGTGGGAGAGAGGAGAAGGGAGCAAAGGAGGGCGCCCCTACCCCCAAGCCCAATCCGAATTGGGAGGGGGGCCGGCCCCCCTTACCTTCTTCCTTCCTCCTCCTTCCTTCTCTCCTAATCCAACTAGGGAAGGGGGGAGAATCCTACTCCCAGCGGGAGTAGGACACCCCTTGGGGCGTGCCTAGGAGGCCGGCCTCCTCCCCCTCCTCCATTCCTTTATATACGGGGGAGGGGGGCACACCCCATAGACACACAAGTTGATCATTGATCTCTTAGCCATGTGCGATGCCCTCCTCCACCATAATCCACCACAGTCATATTGTCGTAGTGCTTAGGCGAAGCCCTTCGGTAGCATCATCATCACCGTCATCATGCCATCATGCTGATGAATCTCTCCCTCGACACTCTGTTGGATCCTGAGTTAGTGGGACGTCACCGAGCTGAACATGCGCAGATTGCGGAGGTGTCGTACGTTCGGTACTTGGATCGATCGATCGTGAAGACGTACGACTACATCAACCATGTTGTCATAACGCTTCCCCTTTCGGTCTACGAGGGTACGTTGACAACACTCTCCCCTCACGTTGCTATGCATCACCATGATCTTGTGTGTGCGCAGGAAATTTTTGAAATTACCATGTTCCCCAACAGCTGCAATATAGGAGGTGGTGCATTAGAGCAGTTTACTGGTTCCAGACCATGTACTGCTATGACACCACCAAGGGCAAGCCTGAGGGCACAGGAAGCTTTTGAGAAGATTGATACCCTCTTCAAGGGCGCACTTCACAGTGTTCTTGACGACTTTGGATTCGTATATGTCATTTGACAACGACAAGGACATGTGTGTTGTGCTCGAAGCCAAGTTTGGGGTCTCGGACGCTGGTAGCGAGTTGTGCGTCATGGAGCGATTCTATGACTACAAGATGACTGATGCTCTGTTGTTCAGCAGGCTCATGAAATATAGTCACTCACAAAGGAACTTGAGTACTTCAAGTGCCCGTTGTCGGGCAAATTTGCTGTCGGGGGCATCATTGCTAACCTTCCACCTTCATGGAGCAATTTTGCTACTTCCCTGAAACACAAGAGATAGGAGTTTTCCATTTCAGATCTCATTGCTACTATTGATGTTGTAGAGAATGCGAGAGAAAAGACACACGTGCTCGAGTTGCCGAGGGAGCTTCTAGTGCCCACATGGTACAGAAGAAGAACATCCATCCCAACAAGCCCAAAAACAACAAGAATAAATCTCAGGGAAAAGGCAAGTTTGATGCACAGAACAAGCCATCACATTCTATCTGTCAGGGGTTGGGTGCGACATATGCCAATGGATGGCTTATCATGGTGGGAGCGAGTAGAACGTCGCCGGTGCCTGGAAGCAGGATAAGGCGTAGACACGAACGTCGGTGCCTGGAAGCGGGATAAGGCGTAGACACAAACGCCGGCGTACTTTACCCAGGTTCGGGGCTCTCCTAGGAGATAACACTCCTAGTCCTGCTCTGTAGGGTCTCCGCATGATCACTAAGGCACAAGTGATACAATGGTGCTCCTTGAGCTGTGTGCTAGAGGCAGAAGGAGGCAAGGCTAGCTCTCTTCCTGCTCTAGGGGAGTGGCTAGTTCTAATGGAGTGGGAACCCTTTGCATGGGTGGCCTGGGGGGTTTATATAGGCCTACCCCCCAGGGGTACAATGGTAATCTGGTCGGCTGCTGGGCCCGTCTGTCAGTGTCTCCAGCCTCCGGCTTCTCCGCCGACCGCTGCGGCCCGCCGCCTGGTGGGCCCCGCTGACTGGTTGGTGGCTGCTTACTGTAGCCGTGTTGTTGGTGACGGGGGCTTGGTCATCTTAGCATGGCTACAGTCCCACCGCCTGGTGGGAGGCCACTATAGCCACACCTTGTCTTATCAGCTTAATGGTGCGCTTGCCTCGGGACAAGGGACGACCGCCTACTGGAGGCCGGCCCCTCTCAGGTCCGACTGGTTGAGCTTCTGCCGCCTTCCTTGGGGCCACTGCCCGATAGGGCCCGCCTCTGGCAGGCCGTACCGACAGGCCGTCATGGGGAACAGGGCTCCGCCTGCCCAGAGCGACGTCACGGTAGTTACAGCACAGTGCTCCATCATGCGGAGATCTCCGTCTATACGGAGCACTGTAGCCACGCCGGTCTCGAGCGTGGGAGGTGACGTGCTTCACTGTAGCCATGCTTTGACTTGTACTCTTGATGAGGGCTCAGCCGCACCGTAGTCGTGAGGTGGCCGTCTACCCGTTGCCGCCCTCTATGGAGGGCGGCCGTGAGGAGCTGGCCACTCGGAGCGCCGTAGTCTTGGGTCAGCCGCCCTCTGGTAGCCGGCCGCTGAGCCAGCCGGCCCCAGAGGGCAGAGCTTCAGCTTGGGGTCCAGCTAGGCGAAGCTGGCCCAAAGTCTTGATAAATCCAGGGACTCGGGTGAGCCTACCCGTGGCCCATTACTCTGACAGTAGTCCGAAGCCGGTGATGCGTCATGGTCGAGGGGCCGCGATGTCTCAGCGGCTTCCCCCCTCACCGAGCTCTGAGAGAATGTCGATCCGTCTTGTGGTTAGCCGACTACTGAAGTCGGCCTCACCCAGGTGGAGCTATGTGGTCGATTTTGAACTTCAAGGCGGGAAACAGGTGGCGTGCCTGTTAAGCTTCCCAGGCAGCCGCCCGCCACGGACGCGCCACCGGGCGCATGTCAGCCTGGCAAGCCTGCCACCCCAAGTTCTGGACGGGACGTGACACAGGGCCGGGCCCGCCACTAACACGCCTCGGCAACCGGGCGGATTCACTGCACCAGAGGGGACGGTTGCCATTCCCATGACCATTCATGACGTGGTAAATGCGCGCGGGAGGTGGGGGGTCGTGGGGACATGGGCGCAGTTAATCCCACGACCCCACGTTCCGCCCCCTCGGCTTCATAGCCCGGGCGCTATAAGTAGGGAGGAGGGAGGTGCGCCAAAGCTCTCGCGCCCCTCCCACTCTTCTTCTTCTCCTCTCAGCCTCAGTTGCTGCCACTGCCGTAGTGCCGCCGCCGTTGCCCACCGCCGACGCGTTTCTCCTCCCCGTGCCGCCAGCCGGAGCCATGGGCGACTGGGATGGATCGTCCGTGATCGAGGATCACATCTCCTTCCTCCACGACACACGCCGGATGCCCAGCGCGACCTTCATCAAGGCGCGGGTGCCGCCGGAGACGGAGATCTCGCCGGCGCCGCAGGAAGGCGAGCGGGTCGTCTTCCGCTCGCATTTCCTGCACGGCTTTGGCCTTCTGTCGGGCGACTTCTTCCGCTCCTTCTTCAACTTCTACAATCTTCAACCTCACCACCTCACACCCAACGCCGTGACCCTGCTCTCCGCCTTCGTCACGGTGTGCAAGGGTTACCTAGGCATCCTTCCCACAATCGAGCTGTGGGGACCATTCTTCTATGGAAAGCTCGGCACCTCCGCCAAGGAGACGGTGGCCGAGTGTGGGGGCTTCGTCGTCGTGAGCCGGCAGGCGAAGCGGAACGCTGTCCCCGTCATCAAGCTGGCGCAGTCGGTGAAGATGTGGCAGCAGTCCTACTTCTACGTCGAGAACGTGGACCCGACTGCCAACTTCCTCAACCTGCCGGCCTACGAGGCCGCCCCCCCCACCGGAGCTCGCGTCTCCTGGAAGTACAAGCCAAAGCCGGTGTCAGTGGACGCGGCGGCCGCCATCGGCCGACTCCGAGTGCTCCAGGAGTCAGAGGGCCTCGTGGCCTCCGACCTCCTCGTCGCCTTCGTCAAGCGCCGAGTTCTCCCGCTCCAGAGCCGCCCTCATCCGATCTTCCGGATGGGCGGACACCGCGACCCGTGCTAGCTGTGCACGAAAGGGATGCCGCCCGCTGAAGTTTCACAGATGGTAAACGAGATCTCTGACCTCAAGATGTTAGAGAAGGAGTGGAGGTACGGGAAGCGGCCATACTCCCGCCACAACCTGCCTCCCACTGTAAGTCTCTTCATTTTCTCCTTCGACCTGTTTCCTTCAGCTTCATTTCTCTTTATGACTCCGCCCTTTCTTGGTTGCAGATTTATATGTCCGAGGCGACAGCCGCCCTCTTGGGGCCGGGTGATGCCCTCCAGGCGGACATGGCGGAGAGTGACTTGGACGACCCCGACTTGGGGGTGGCCGCCCTGGTCGACGACGCGACAGGCGGTGCTGGCAGAGAGGACAGCGGTAGTGGAGCAGGCGACTCCGAGGGAGGCGGCGGCGTGGAGGCTTGGCCTGATGACGACGAAGACGAAGACAAGCCGCGCCCTGCCCAGAGCTCCGCCACCACCGGTGCCGGCCCCTCTTTTGGACCGCCCGCCCCAGGCGGTAAGCGCAAGCAAAAACAGGGCTCGACCATGTTCGGTAGCGCTCCAAAGAAGCCCAAGAACCCGGCCGGGCGACCAGGCGGAAAGAAACCGCGGCCAGGGTGGCCCAATACCAGAGGCAACCGAAGGTGCCAGTTATGGTGTCGGCGTAAGCATCATTCCCTTACTCCTTGTCTTTTCAACAATCTGGCGTGAAGGCCTTCTGACTTGTCTTCTTGTTTCAGGGCCCCACTAACCCTCGAGAAATGGGGCGCCGGCTCGGTCCTCAAGTCGGCAGCGACCTCCTCGACCAGTCAGCGCATTGACCCGGCCGCCGACCTCCGGGAGGTGACAGAGCGGAATGCGCGAGAGGTGCGCGATGAGGTGTAGGCCGACCGCCTGGCCAAGGAGCAGGCGGCCTTGTCTGCCGCATCTGCTGAGAGGGCACTGGCGCAGGCGGAAGCCCAGGCCGCAGAGAAGGAGCGGCTCGTGGAGGCCGCCCACCGCTAAGAGCCGCTACTCGTGGCCCCCCAAAACACTATGCCGCCTCCGCCTGATTTTGAGGCGACGGTCGGAGGAGCCGGCGGTGACTACCCGATCCGGGAGCAAGGGGGCGGCGACGTAGCCATGCCGGACATCTTCGTGCCACCGCCCCCGCCCCCGCCGCCTCCGCCAGCCAGCAAGCCGTGAGACGAGCAGCCAGTGGCGCCGCCGGTGTCGCCAGTCAACAATACAGTGGTGACGGTCCTGGTTCCTTCGGTCCGCATTCCCACGCGCTGCTATCTGGAGAAAGCGGCCTCAGCACCGCGGCCGCAGGAGGTCAGTGCCACGAGCTTGTCGGCCCCCGATACCAAGGCGACCAGCACCGCGCCCGTGGGTTGGATACACGGGGGCGGGACTGGCGCCCTGAACCAGGCATCTCTTGTCGTCCAGGCCAAGCTTCGGGCGGAGGCGGAGGCGCTCAAGCGCTGCAACGAGGCTTACTTGGAGTCGCGCACTGCCATCCGGGTAAGTTGTCTTTGGGTTTCTTCTTTGGATGGTCATCTTGCTTCTCTTGTGGGGGCGCGCAAGCGCACCCACTGGGTGTAGTCCCCAAGTTTCGGGCCGGCTGCTGAGCAGGCAGGTCAGAACTTTAACTTGAAATTTGTCGACTGTTGACTTCATCTGGTGTCTCTTCTGCAGGACTATCATAATCTCCGCGCGACCGCCTACAACTCCAAGGTTCGGGAGCTGGAGACGCAGACGGCCCATCTGGCCGAGAGCCGGCATAAGTTTCTATATTTTTTCTTTGCGGGGGCACGCTGGCGCACCCGCGGGCTGTAGTCCCCGAGGTTCGGGCCGACTGCTGAGCAGTCGGGCCGAATCTCCTCAGTTGTCTTTTTCCCTTGTCAACTTCTTCTTTTCTGCGGGGGCGCGCTGGCGCGCCCGCGGGCTGTATTCCCCAAGGTTCGGGCCGACTGCTGAGCAGTCGGGCCGAATCTCCTCGGTTGTTTCTTTCCTTTGTCTTGTCCGCTTGACTGATGCCTCCTTCTTTTCTTTCTTTCTTCAGAGGCCAATGCCGACCTGCAGCAGCAGGTGGGCGAAGCCAAGACCGCCCTGCGTGGCAAGGAGGCGGAGTGCAGCAAGCTGGCGGAGGAGCGGGACCGCCTGGTAGCCCAACTTGCCGAACAGGCGGAAACCCTCAAGGCGGCCCAGCTAAAGGCGGAGACGGCGGAGACCAGCCTCCTTGCCGAGTTCGAGCTCGAGCACTCTGCCTGGGCCGACAAGGAGGCCCAGGTGACGGCCTGCTTCAGCAGCATCGATGACTTGGTCGATGGTAAGCCCTATTCTCTTAGTTTCTTGCTTTGAGTTATCAGCTCTTGCTTATAGCCTTGGCCTTTTTCTTCTTCTGCCTGGACATACTTCTTCCCGGGCCATTCTGTAGACGCGACCCAGATGATCGAGGCCCAGCGCGAGGAGCGAAGGGCAGAGGGTGTGCAGATCGCCGCGGATGCCCGCCGGACTCTTGGCGAATAGGTGCTCAGCATTCAGGCCCGGCTTTGGCCTGCTCACCGCTTGCTACGCCGCCTTCAGCGCATCGGAGCCCAGGCGGTCTCCGCCCTCTGGCCAGGCTTGCCAGCTCCGTGCACCCCAAGTCGGACTGCCGACTGGCTGGAGGTGGCGGCCGGCCACCTGGAAGCCTGGAAAGGCTCAGCAGCCCGGGCAGGGGCGCGCCGGGCCTTGGAATTCGTCAAGGCGTGGTACCCTGGGCTAGATCTAGCCCAGTTGGCCACGTTCCAACTGGAGGTGCAGGAGGAGCTGGCGGTGGTGGAAGCTGAGCTTGTCAGCAGGGCAGCGGCGATCGCTGACTTCACCGACACCAGCGTCTTCGTCCCGGAGGTGGTCGAGGAAGGCGGCGATGCTCGGCATGAGTGGCTCGAGTTAAAACCGGAAGACAGCAAGGACTCGGCTGAAGTCATCGACTCCAGCGACGAGGGGGAAGACAGGGAGGAGGAAGAGGAGGAGGAGGAGGAAGACGAGAGCGACATTGACCTGCCAGAGGTCGGCGCGGACGGTCAGCCCCAACCTGACCGGGCCTCAAGCAACGAGCCGCGCACCAAGGAGCCGGCTGCCACTGGAGACGGCCAGGCGGGGACCGACCAGCCACCCGTTCCTCCGACGGATGCCATCGACTCCGTCCTCTAGTCCTCCGCCGTCCCGCCTGCTGCTGGCGATCCCTCTGCTTAGACGGAGCCGCCTGCCGCGCCAGGTGGCGCAGCCGACTCCAGCGTTCGGTCGGAGCCCTTGGCCACGCCATCCTGCACCGTCCAGTCGGATCCTTCTGCCACGCCAACCGGCGCCGCCCAGCCGGAGTCCTCTGCTGCGCCAACCGGCCGCGCCCAGCCGGAGTCCTCTGCTGCGCGAACCGGCGCCGCCCAGCTGGAGTCTTCTACTGCTCCTTAGGATTTTATCTGTTTTCTGCTTGCTACTCTGAATGCTTTGGTTAAATTCGCACAATTCCACCCTCGGGGTGTATATCAATCTCTGTTTGAATGCTGGCCAGAGGCCTTTTATCCATGTAAATATTTATCATTGCTTATGCTTGCTGTGCCGACCTCCAATCTTTTTCCCCCTTTTTTTTCCTCCTTGGTTTTTTCCTTTGCCGCCAACCCTTAGGCTTTGCTTTCACCAGCCGGACGGCCGCTCTGCGGACCGTGGCTGATTTGAGCACTCTGGCCGTCTGTGGGGGGGCTACGACTTAGCCATTCGGAGTTTTTGGTAATAAAGGCGGAGGCTGGCCGTCTGGCTGCCAAGCAGCCAGACGGCTAGGTGCGATGCCGCCTTCTACTATATGCGCTTTCTTCCTTAGTCATTTTTTCGTGTGGGATACTTCTTTGCAACCTTTACCCGCCATGCAGTCGCTCTGCGAGCTGTGGCTTCTGACAAAGGAAGTTTTTGGTGCCGGCACACTACTTGTCCGGCTGCAGGAGGCGGCATATTGTAGAAGGCAGCGAGACTCCGGGCCGACTGGTCGAACCCGGTGCCCGGCGGAAGAAATAGACTATACATTCTCATAGGCATGACACTTATCATATAGATAAAAGAGGGCAGTCCCCGAGCTCTTCTCGGGGGACCCGGAGTCTTTATACATAGTACAAAAGGTAGCGTGATACATACTGCTTTCAACTATAAAACCTTCGGAGGAGGTTTGCGTTCCATGGCCTCTCCGTCTCTTTGCCTGAATCATCCCTCTTGCGCGCTCTGGGCTTCTGGGCATTGATCAGATAGTAGGCATCGTTGCCCAGTACGTTACTGATGATGAAAGGGCCTTCCCAAGGTGCTGAGAGCTTGTGCTGTCCGGCTGTTCGCTGGATCAGCCGGAGCACAAGGTCTCCCTCCAGGAAGGATCTTGGCTTCACCTTGCGGTTGTAGTATCGGTGCAGACTCTGCTGGTAGATGGCCGACCGGCTGAGTGCCAACAGCCGGCCTTCTTCCAGCAAGTCGACACCGTCTTCTCGTGCCTCCTTGGCGTCCGCCTCGGTGTACATGGTGACTCTTGGGGAGTCGAACTCAATATCCGTCGGGATGACGGCTTCGGCACTGTAGACGAGGAAGAAGGGCGTGAAGCCCCTTGACTTGTTTGGAGTTGTGCGCGGGCTCCAGAGGATGGCCGGTAGCTCGTCGAGCCAGCAGCCGGCCGAACGCTCCAGAGGCTCGACCAGTCGGGGCTTGAGGCCGGACAAAATGAGGCCGTTTACATGCTCCACCTGGCCATTTGATTGTGGGTGGGCAATGGACGCTAAGTCCAGGCGGATGCCCTGTGTTGCACAGAAATGAGCCAAGGCTGCCTTGGCGAAGTAGGTGCTGTTGTCGGTGATGATGCTGTGTGGGATGCCGTATCGCGTGGTGATGTCGGTGATGAAGGTCACGGCAGTCGGCCCATTCAGCTTCTTGATTGGTTTTGCCTCTATCCACTTGGTAAACTTGTCCACAGCAACAAGCAAGTGAGTCATGCCACCGCGGGCCGTCTTGAATGGTCCCACCTTATCCAGTCCCCATACAGCAAAGGGCCAGGCTATGGGGATGGTCTTGAGTGCAGAAGCCGGCAGGTGTGGCTTGGAGTGGAACCTCGGGCACCCTTGACACTTCTGAACTAGCTCTTTGGCCTCTTCCAGGGCAGTCGGCCAGAAGAACCCGTGGCGGAAAGCCTTGGCCCAAGTGATCTTGAAGCCGTGTGGTGGCCGCACTCGCCCTGGTGGATATCTCTGAGTATTGCTTGGCCTTGGTCCAACTCCACACACCGCTGATAAACTCCTGTGACGCTTCGTCGCACCAGCTCTTTGTTGACTATGGTGTAAGCTGCAGCTCGCCTCTGTACTTGTCGGCCTAAGATTTCATCGGTTGGCAGCTCTTTATTCACCAAGAACTTGAGGATCGGCTGAGCCCATGAGGGCGCTGCAATTTCTTCGACTGCGACCACTGCAACTTGTACGAGGGCGGTTCGGCCGGGAGGCGGCGGGTTGGCAGCTGCTTCCGCCTGCTGTGCTGAAGAAGTCCCCGGGCCGACTGCTGAAGTCCCCGGGCCGAGCTCTGAAGTCCCCGGGCCGGGCGCGGCTGTAGCGGTCCCCGGGCCGCTTGTCGAAACACCCGAGCCGACCGCTGGGGTCGCCGAGTCGGATCTGATTGCTTCGGGAGGGGCCGACACAAAGATGGAGTCTGAATCAGGAGACGGCTTGACAGACTGCTTCAGAAGGTGGCGTAAGGCGACACCGGCTTGTATTGCTTAACGGGTGGAGCCAATCCGTGCCAGGGCATCTGCTTGCTCATTGTCATGTCTTGGCACGTGAAGGAACTCGCACCCGTCAAAGTATCCGCTGAGTTGCTGCACGAGGAAGCGGTAGCTTGCCATGTTTGCATCCTTGGCGTCCTAGTCGCCTGACGACTACGGGACCACCAAGTCAGAGTCACCATAACGCAGGATCCGGCGAATGCCAAGTTCCTTGGCAAGCCGGAGCCCGTGTATGAGTGCCTCATATTCTGCTACGTTGTTGGAGGCGGCGAAGTGGACTTGCAACACATATTTGAGCTTGTCACACTTGGGAGAGGTGAGGATAACGCTGGCTCCCAGACTAGTGTGCATTTTTGAACCATCAAAATGCATCCGCCAATGAGTGGAGTCTGGTGTAGTCGGTAAATATTGGGTCTCGGCCCAATCAACGAGGAAGTCGGCCAACACTTGTGATTTGATGGCGGTGCGAGGCTGGTAGTAGATGGTGTAAGGGGCCAGATCAATAGCCCACTTGGCCACTCGGCCAGAGGCATCCCGACTTCCAATGATCTCAGCAAGCGGGGCCGTGCAGACGATAGTTATTGGGTGCTCTTGAAAGTAAGGCTTCAGCTTCTTGGTGGCAAAATGCACGCCGTAACACATCTTCTGGTAGTGAGGGTAGTTTTGCTTGGAGGCGGACAATACTTCGCTCAAATAATACACCGGTCTCTGGACCGGCAATGTTTTGTCCTTCTCCTTGCGCTCTACTACCATGACTATGCTGACAACCCGACTGGTGGCTGCAATGTAGAGGAGCATGGGCTCCTTCTTAGTCGGAGCCGCCAGGACAGGCGGGGTCGCCAACATCTTCTTGAGTTGGAGAAATGCTTCATCCGCCTTGTCGTTCCACTCGAAAAAGTGGTCTTATTCATGAGTTGGTATAGGGGAAGAGCCTTCTCGCCCAGCCGACTGATGAAACGACTGCCTGATGCCAGGCAGCCGGTGAATTTCTGCATGTCCAGCAGTCGGTTGGCACTTTCATCATCTCAATTTCCTTGATCTTCACGGGATTGCACTCTATGCCGCGCTCTGAGACCAGGAAACCGAGAAGCTGGCCAGCTGGCACTCCAAAGACACATTTCTCCGGGTTGAGCTTGATCTGGAATCGGCGCAGGTTCTCAAAGGTCTCCTTGAGGTCCTCCAGCAGCGTGCAATGCTTCTCCGTCTTCACCACCACATCATCCACATATACATGGGCATTTCTGCCAAGTTGCTTGAGGAGGCACTTCTGCATGCAACGCTGAAACGTGGCGCCGGCGTTTCTTAAGCCGAACGTCATGGTCAGGTAACAGAAGGCTCCAAATGGCGTGATTAAGGCGGTTTTCAACCAATCGGCCGGGTTCAGCTTTATCTGGTGATACCCGTAGTATGCATCCAAGAAACTCAACAGCTCGCATCCGGCTGTGGAGTCTATCACTTGGTCAATCCTTGGCAGGGCAAATGGATCTTTGGGGCAGGCTTTGTTGAGGCTGGTGTAGTCAATGCACATGCGCCACTGCTTGTTCTTCTTCAACACTAGGACTGGGTTGGCCAGCCACTCTGGAAAGAATACTTCCATGATGAATCCAGTTGCTAGAAGCCGGGCTATCTCTTCTCCGACAACTCTTCTCTTCTCTTCTGACAGGCGGCGCAAGGGCTGCCTGACCGGCTTGGCGTCAGGTCGGACATGTAGCTTGTGCTCGGCGAAATCCGTCGGAACACATGGCATGTCCTTAGGGACCATGCGAAGATGTCCCGATTCTCACAGAGGAAATCGACGAGCTCGCTTTCCTATTTGCTGTCAAGGCTTGTGCCTATGACAGCATGCCTCTCCGGGTGCTCCGGGTCCAAGGGTATTTTCTTTGTTTCCTTGGCCGGCTTGAACGAGCCCTCAACCTCCCACTCTTGGGGGTGGGTGACAGTTCCGGCTTCTTGCCTGCCAACACCACCACCCGGTCAAGGAGCCGCTTCTCGGTTGCAATCACGAGGGACTCGGCCAGCCGGCTGCTATCTGCGGCGCAAGCGATCGACTTCTTGTAGTCTCCGACTACTGTCAGGATTCCCTTGGTACTCGGCATCTTCATCTTGAGGTAGGCGTAGTGGGGGACCGCCATGAACTTGGTCAGAGCAGGCCGGCCAAGCAGCGCATGGTAGGGGCTCTCGAGGTCCACCAGTTCAAACCAAACTAGCTGTCGGCGGAAGTGATTCTTGTCTCCGAAGAGGACATCGATCTGGGTCTTGCCGATTGGTGAGTAGGAAAGGCCAGGGACTATGTCATGGAATACAGTCCGACTGGGGATGAGCTGCCTCTGCTTGATTCCCAACTTCTCCATTGTATCACGGTACAGGATGTTGATGCTGCTGCCGCCATCTATCAGGACTCTGGAGAAACGTGTTGCTCGCCTCTCCGTTGCAAGGGTTGCTTCTAGGACCAGGGCATATGAACCAGGGGAAGGCATCACTTCCGGGTGGTCGGCCCTACTCCAACTGATAGGCTTCTCGAACCAATGCATGAACTCTGGAGCGTTTGAGGCCACTGCTTGCACTTCTTGTTGCTGTTGCCATCTGCTGCGTCTGTCGTCGGCCACGCTGGTAAACACAACATAGGCTCCGTGTTCCTCCGGGTATTCGTCTTGTATGGCGCCGACTGGCCGGGCCGCCGGCTGCTGGGGCTGAGGAGGCGGCGGTCCGGCAGGCGGAGGAGGCAGGAGTCCATCTCCCTTGGCAATTCTGGTGAGCCAGTGACACTTCCGAGTCGTGTGGTTGGAGGGCTTCGCGCCACTATAGAACTTGCAGGGTGCATCCAAGGTTTGCTCGTAGGAGAAGGCAGGCAACCAATTGGACTTGCCTCCCTTCTGCCGCTTGGGGGCTGGCTGCCCTTCTGGCTGCTGATCCTCGACCGTCGCCACCTGCCGGCTGGTGGAAGCCGGCTGGGTGGCCTTCTTCTTGTTATCACCTGGTTGCTGTCGCCGACTGGTGTCTCCAGCCGGAGTCCGAGGTGCCTGAGGTGCCACCTTGCTGGACGTGTCAACCAGGATTTCCACCTTCATGGAGGAGTCGGGCGTGGCGTGCTTGTCGGCAATGACCAGCAGCTCATCAAGGGTCTCGGGTTCATCGCAGAGGAGTCGGTGCTTGAGGAGGGTGCCCTCACGGCACCCGGCAGTGAAGTATTCGATCGCCTGCACCTCGTGCACGTCTTCGCAAGGATTGCGCAGCTCGGTCCAGCGCGTGAGGTAGTTGCAAGTTGACTCCGTGGGCCCTTGGACGCACAAGGAGAGCTATCGGGGCTTGTAGGTGCTGGTGAAGTTGCGGATGAAGACCTCAGTGAAATCAACCCAGCTGTTGATGTTGCGGGGCTTCAGGCTGTTGAGCCACGTCCGGGCAGTGCCTTGAAGCATGAGCGGGATGTACTTCATGGCAACGCGCTTCTTGCCGTTTGCTATACTGATGGCCGTGGAGTAGTTGACCAGCCAGTCCTCCGGCTTCACGGAGCCGGTGTACTTAGGTGTGTCTCGCGGGAGGGTGAACCCCTTAGGGAAGGGCTCATCTTGGATTCGGGGGCCAAAACAGGGCGGGCCCAGCGCATCTTCTTCTTCAAGCGCCAGGGATCGGTTGAGACGATCGATCCGATGGCGAGCATCATTCTCTCTGACTCCCTCTCAACGGCCAAGGCGGTCGCCGAGTGTCGGATGCGTGACAGGAGGCGGAGTGGGGTACCTTGCTCCACGAGGCAGGGGAGGCGGCACGTCGCCTCGCCGCTCTACTGCACGAGGGCGGCCATCCTCGTCCCGCTCGATGGAGAGGCGGGTCCGGCTGCGGCTAGTAGCCGGCTTGTTGCCCTTTCCTCTGCGGGCACCACCAGTCGGCGTTCGGGAGGTCGCCCCATGGTCTTGGCGTGGGGGTGGCTCGTTGTTTCGTCCGGCTGGGACTTCAGCGAGGCAGGCGGCCTCGTGCTGCGCGGCAGCCGCGTCTAGGAGCTGCTGAACTCGCTCCGTCATGTGGCAGAGCTCGTCACCGTTGTATTTGTTCAGCTTGTCCGTTACCGCCTGGGCGGCCCGGATGTTCTTTGCAGGCGTGGTGTAGACGGGGCGCTCCGCGCCGAACATGCTGGCGATGGTCGCGCCACGCTGCCGAACTGTGCCTAGGCGGCTAGGCCCCTCGGGAGCCGGCGTGCCGCCTACGGCCCGGTCCATCTCGCGCCGATAGGCGTCCGAAAGCCGGCGCATGCTGGCCAGGCGGCCGGCATTTTCGACAAGCTGGAGGCGGCATGCCTCCAGCACCTCAGCGTCCGCACCCTCGGGAATGGGCGCCATGAGGTCGCGCAGAGTGGCGTCGAGGGGATCTTGAGCACGCCCGTCCGAGTGCTCCTCGCTGTTGATGACGAGCACCTCCGTGACAGTGCTCCCGCGGCTGTACTCGCGAGGAGGCGGCTATCATAGACCACCATGTTGGTGGGGAACGCGTCGAGTGACACCGTGTCGGAGTCGATGATCATTGGATCGGTCGAGCCGACGGACTCCAGGTCCACAGCAGGCTCGCTGGTGACATGGAGCTGGTCGAGGAGGCTGACAAGGCGGCTCTCAGGGCAACTTGTGCCCGTGTCGCAGGCCGGCTCGTTGGAGAGGGCGATCTCCGCGCTGTGCAATGCGTCGAGGCTGACGCCGTCGGGCGTGCTGGGCTGGCTTCACTCACCAGGAAGGAACAGGGTTCCCGTCCAGAGCAGATCTCCGGGAGACGGTGCACCTTGCCCCACGGTGGGCGCCAAATGTCGGGGGTTGGGTGCGACATATGCCAATGGATGGCTTATCATGGTGAGAGCGAGTAGAACGTCACCGGTGCCTGGAAGCGGGATAAGGCGTAGACACGAACGCCGGCGTACTTTACCCAGGTTCGGGGCTCTCCTAGGAGATAACACCCCTAGTCCTGCTCTGCGGGGTCTCCTCATGATCACTAAGGCACAAGTGATACAATGGTGCTCCTTGAGCTGTGTGCTAGAGGCAGAAGGAGGCAAGGCTAGTTGTCTTCCTGCTCTAGGGGAGTGGCTAGTTCTAATGGAGTGGGAACCCTTTGCATGGGTGGCCTGGGGGGTTTATATAGGCCTACACCCTAGGGGTACAATGGTAATCTGGCCGGCTGCTGGGCCCGTCTGTCAGTGTCTCCAACCTCCGGCTTCTCTGCCGACTGCTGGGGCCCGCCGTCTGGTGGGCCCAGCCGACTGGTTGGTGGCTGCTCACTGTAGCCGTGTTGTTGGTGACGGGGGCTTGGTCATCTTAGCGTGGCTACAGTCCCGCCGCCTAGTGGGAGGCCACTGTAGCCACACCTAGTCTTATCAGCTTATTGGCACGCTTGCCTCGGGACAAGGGACGGCCGCCTGCTGGAGGCCGGCCCCTCTCGGGTCCGCCTGGTTGAGCTTCTTCCGCCTTCCTTGGGGCCACTGCCCGATAGGGCCCGCCTCTGACAGGCCGTACTGATAGGCCATCATGGGGAACAGGGCTCCGCCTTCCCGGAGTGACGTCAGGGTAGATACGGCACAGTGCTCCGTCGTGCGGAGATCTCCGTCTATACGGAGCACTATAGCCACACCCGTCTCGAGCGTGGGAGGCGACGTGCTTCACTATAGCCATGCTTTGACTTGTACTCTTGATGGGGGCTCAGCCACACCGTAGTCGTGAGGTGGCCGCCTGCCCGTTGCCGCCCTCTCTGGAGGGCGGCCGCCAGGAGCCGGCCACTCGGAGCACCATAGTCTTGGGTCAGCCGCCCTCTGGCAGCCGACCGCTGAGCCAGCCGGCCCCAGAGGGCGGAGCTTCAGCTTGGGGTCCAGCTAGGTGGAGCTGGCCCAAAGTCTTGATAAATCCAGGGACTCGGGTGAGCCTACCTGTGGCCCATTACTCCGACACTATCAACATCAAGAAGAATTCTCACAAGAAGGGGAAGGGGCTATGCCATGTTTGCAGTGATCCTAATCACATGATCCTAGATGTCCTAACCAATGTGAGGAGTGCGTACTAGAGAAGAGCGGCAAGTCCTCTAATGTTGTCATCAGTGATACTGATATGAAGGAATCTGAGTACGGTATTTTTCATACCATCCTTTCAGTATGTCATTCTCCTGATTGGTTAATTGACACTGGTGCCAATGTACATGTGTTGTGCCGATGCTTCCATGTTTTCTTCTTATCAGGTCACAGGGACTTGTCCCATGCTGATGGAGAACATGTAACATGCCATTGTTCGAGGTGTTGGTACGGTAAATCTGAAGTTTAATTCGAGGAAGATCGTGTGCCTGAAGAACGTTCATCATGTGCCCTCCATCAATAAGAATTGTTAGTGGTTCCTGTTTATGTTGAGATTGTTTTAAGTTGGTATTTTAGTCCAATAAAGTTGTAATCTCCAAGTATTGACGATTTTTTGGAAAAGGCTATGAGTGCATGCAGAGGCTTGTTCCGTGTGGCTTTGTCAGGTATTTGCACTAAAGTTATTAATTATGTTTGCCATGATAATGAGTCTAATATTTGGCATTCATGACTTTGTCATATTAACTTTGGTTGCGTGATTCGGCTAGCCAATATGAGTTTAATTTTGAAATTCACTACTGTCAAGGTCTCCAAGTGCCAAGTGTGTGTGCAAGCTAAGCAACCTTGCAAGTCCCATAAGACTGTAGAGGCAAGAGACTTGGCGCCAATAGAGCTTATACATTCTGAACTTTGTGAGATGAATGGTGTGTTGACAAAAGGTGGAAAGAAATACGTACTTCATGATGTTGATTGATTACTTAACTAGATATTGTTATGTGTATCTTCTATAATAAAAATATGATGCTTTAAATTTCTTCAAAAACTATAAAGCTGAAGCAGAGAACCAACTTGATCAAAAAATTAAACGGCTTAAGTCTGATGTTTGTGGAGAGTATTTTCCAACGGACTTGATTTGTTTTTTTTGGAACATGGTATAATCCATGAGAGGACGGCTCCCTATTAACCTCAGTCAAATAGGGTGGACGACAGAAAGAACCAAACTCTAACTAATTTGGTTAACGCCATGTTAGACACATCGGGTCTCTCCAAGGCATGGTGGGGGGAGGCGCTAATGACTGCATGTCATTGATGACACATAAGTATATGGGGTCAATTGTAGCCTTTTTGATAAGTAAGAGTGTCGAACACAACGAGGAGCAGAAGGAAATGACAAGTGGTTTTCAGCAAGGTAATGCCTGCAAGTGCTAAAATTGTAAGTAGCAGAGTAGTTTGATAGCAAGATAATTTGTAACGAGCAAGTAACAGTAGTAGTAACAAAAGTGCAGCAAGGTAGCCCAATCCTTTTGAGGCAAAGGACAGGCCAAAAAGGTCTCTTATGATAGCAAAGTGTTCTTGAGGGTACACCGGAGTTTCATCTAGTCACTTTCATCATGTTGGCTTAATTCGTGTTCGCTACTTTGATAATATGGTATGTGGGTGGACTGGTGCTTACACGCTGTTCTTACTCAAACAAACCTTCTACTTATGATTAACCCCCTCATAAGTGTCGGCAACTACGAGAAGAGTATCAAGAATAAATTCTAACCATAGCATTAAACTTTTGGATCCAATCGGTCCCTCACGGAATAGCGCATAAACTAGGGTTTAAGCTTCTGTCACTCTCGCAACCCATCATCTAATAACTATTCCGCAATGCATTCCCTTAGGCCCAAATATGGTGAAGTGTCATGTAGTCAACGTTCACATGACACCACTAAGGGAATCACAACATACATATCATCAAAATATCGAACACATATCAAGTTCACATGATTACCTGCAACATGATTTCTCCCGTGACCTCAAGAACAAAAGTAACCACTCACAAATGATAATCATGCTCAAGGTCATAGGGGTATTAAATAGCATAATGGATCTGAACATATAGTCTTCCACCAAATAAACCAAATAATCAACTACAAGATGTAATCAACACTACTAGTCACTCACAAGCACCAATCTATAGTTCTGGTACAAATATTGAACAAAAGAGATGAACTAGGGTTTGAGATGAGATGGTGTTGTTGAAGATGTTGATGAAGATAGCCCTCCCCAAGATGGGAGAGTTGTTGGTGATAATGTTGACAATGAATTCCCCCTCCGGGAGGGAAGTTCCCCCGGCTGAATCGCTCACCCAAAGGGAAAAAGTGCTCTTGCACAGGTTCCGCCTCGAGACGGTGGAGCTTCATCCCGAAAGTCCTATCTTTGTTTTTTCTAGGTCAAAATGACTTATTTACCAGAAGGGGGGCACTGGAGGTGGGCCTGGGTGAGCATAACCCACCAGGGCGCGCCTGGGGGCCTAGGCGCGCCGTGGTGTCTTGTGCTCACCAGGGTGGGCCCCTCTAGTACTTATTTTCTCCAGTATTTCCTATTTATTCCTTAAAAAATCCTCTTGAAGTTTTAGCTCATTTGGAGTTGTGCAGAATAGGTAGCCTAACGTAGCTTTTTCAGGTCCAGATTTCCAGCTGTCAGAATTCTCCCCCTTTGTGTGTACCTTGCATATTATGAGAGAAGATGCATTAGAATTACTCCAAAAAGCATTATTATGCAATAAACAACATAAATAACAGTAGGTAAACATGACGCAAAATGGACGTATCAACTCCGCCAAGCTTAGACCTCGCTTGTCCTCAAGCGATAACCGAAATAAAAAACATGTCCACATGCTTAGAGAGAGAGGCGTCGATAAAACAGAAATCCGGACATAGCAGCATCATGTAACTTATTATGACAACAATAAACTTCAACATAAAACTTTTATCCTAGACTTCTCATGAACAAGTGACAATTCATCACAACATCGAAGTATAAAGCATAAACTCTATTGAAAACCAACAAACTATGTTCTTAGTCAACTTTGCAACTACAATTCATCATCTTTTCAGGAAGGATCACGTATCGGAGCCTTTAGGCAAGTCCACATACTCAACCATCATTTAGTCTTCTATGATTGCTAACACTCATCGCGTACACATGAGAAAAACGTTTCAACTGGACACATAGAAAGATAGGGGCTTATAGTTTTGCCTCCCAACGTATTCACCTGAAGGGTGATGTCAACAATAATAACTCATGCTACCCATATTCAACTGGATATATGTGCCTAGATCTTTCCTCACCACATGATGCTTGCCAAAGGAGAAAATAAAAAGGAATAGAGAGAAAAACTTTGACTCTTGCATGAAAGTAAATACATCAAAGTAAAAGATAGGCCCTTCATAGAGGGAAGCAGAGGTTGCCATGCGCTTTTTGTTTGTATGCTCAACACCTTAGTGCAAGAGAACATCACGCTATATTGCACCTTATGATGGCAACATTTATTATGCAGTCTGTCGCTTTCATTCTTCGCCATCACAAGTTCGTACAACACTCAATTTTCCCTTACACTAAATGATCTCACACTTTTAGAAGCAGTTTTTTATTGCCCTTTTGCACCGATGACAACTTACTTGAAGGATCTTACTCAATCCATAGGTAGGTATGGTGGACTCTCAAATAAGATTTGAGTTTAAGGGTTTTAGATGCACAAGTAGTATCTCTACTTAGTGCGGAATTTTTGGCTAGCAAAGATAGGGGCAAGCACCACATGTTGAAGGATCTATGACAATATAACTTCTATGTGAATATGAACAAACATAAATCATTACATTGTCTTCCTTGTCCAACGTCAACAATTTTGGCATATAATATTTTGATGGGTGCTCACAATCACAAAAGATTTCCAGGATAGTGTATTTGCATGTGATTCTTCTCTTCCCCTATTAATTCTTTCATGAGTTGCATCATTGACCAATGCTATGTTTGTCAATCTACAATAAAATTTTCCACTTATACTTTTCCTTGTGTAATGTCACCACTTACCATAAGATTAGCATATGATCTCTTTCATTTATTTCCTTTCTTTTTATTGAAACAAGGAAGTAAAGAAAGCAAAACTCAAAGTAAACTTTATTATATATCTCGCACATGATTACAAAGATAGATCACTAAGCAAACTCTCAAAAAGAAAGGATCGAACTAACTTTTATTTATCTAAAGCAAAAGATAACTATGGATCAAACTAAGAAAAGTAAAGGAAAAAGATAGTGGAGATGATACGATACTGGGGCACCTCTCCCAAGCTTGGCGAAAGCCAAGGGGAGTGCCCATACCTGATACTCAATTTTCTTTTGGTGATGAAGAAGGATGTGTGATGATGAAGTAGAGGGTTTGTCTTTCTTCCTTAGCTTACGCTTGAGGACGAAATTCTCATCTTTTAGTTCCTTGATCTCCCACTCAAGTTCCGATACCTTTTTGCATAAATCTTGCTTGTTTTCCTGCAAAAGACGAAAGGGGATAAACTGGATCTTAGGCTTCTTTGCTTTGTTGGGAAGACTCGACTTCTTAAATTCAATGTGCATGTCCCGAGGTTGGGGCAATGGGGCTTCGTCATCGATGAGCTTGTCTCCTTCTGCTTAGGATCATAGTCTTCTTCTTCCTCTGAAGTCTAGCTATAGTGCTCCACATCCCCATAGACCTTGGGGTTTGTGATATAATCGGCAATGTAGCTCTCACCCTTCGAGTTTTGGGACGACATAATTTCATATATGTCAGGAAACAACAAGAAAAGAAAACAGGAGATTTCTCCGCAATACGGAGGTCAACAAGTTCGGGGGGTATATAAAGATTTTTTTATCTTGGGGGACAAGCAAAAAGGAAGAAAAACGGAGTCCGGAAAGTACCCAAGGTGGGCACAACCCACCTAGGTGCACCTGGCAAGCCTGGCATGCCCTGGTGTCTTGTGCCCACCAGGGTCACTTTCCTGGTAGTTTCTTATTTTCCTAATTTTTTAAATATTGCAAAATGGACAGAAAATATTTTTGCGGATTTTTCAGTCCGTTTACTTACCGTATTATCACGTACCTCCCTTTTTCACGATTCTGGAGTGTTCCGGAAGGTTTCTTTTATGTGTTCTTCCGGTGTCATAGTTTGGATAATATTGCTTTCAACATTGATGGGCGTACCTGAGATATAATGTTTTATTCGTTGCCATTAACAACCTTCGGGTTAGTTCCTTCGGCATTATTTATTTTGGTAGATCCAGATCGATAAACCTCCTCGATAAGATAGGGTCCTTCCCATTTGGAAAGGAGTTTTCCTGCAAAGAATCTGAAACGAGAGTTGTACAAAATAACATATTCTCCAACTTTGGACTCACGCTTTTGGATTATTTTGTCATGCCATCTTTTAACTTTTTCTTTGAATGACTTTGCATTTTCATAAGCTTGGGTTCTCAATTCATCTAATGAGCTAATATCAAATAACCTCTTTTTATCAGCATGTTTGAAATCATAGTTGAGTTCTTTAATTTCCCAATATACTTTATGTTCTAACTCAAGAGGCAAATGACAAGCTTTTCCATAAACCATTTTATAAGGAGTCATACCCATAGGATTTTTATATGCTGTTCTATCAGCCCAAAGCGCATCATCTAGTTTCTTAGACCAATTCTTCCAGGACCTATTGACAGTCTTTTGTAAAATTAATTTTATTTCTCTATTGCTAAGTTCAATTTGACCACTAGACTGGGGATGATAAGGTGATACAATTCTATGGTTAACATCATGCTTAGCAAGCATTTTACAGAAAGCTCCATGAATAAAGGGTGAACCACCATCAGTCATTAAATATCTAGGGACTCCAAACCTTGGGAAAATAACTTCCTTAAGCATTTTAATTGAGGTGTTGTGATCGACACTACTAGTTGGAATAACTTCTACCCATTTAGTAATATAATCAACAACAACCAAAATACGAGTTAGAGGAAGGAAAAGGTCCCATGAAATCAAATCCCCAAACCTAAAATGGTTCAACAGCAAGTGAATAATTCATAGGCATTTCTTGATGCCTACCGGTATTACCTATTCTTTAGCATTCATCACAAGATAAGATGCACTTATGGGCATCCTTGAAGAGAGTAGGCCAATAAAAAATAGATTGCAATACCTTATGAGCAGTTCTATCTCCCACGTGATGTCCTCCATAAGCTTTGGAGTGACATTTCCGTAGGATTTCTTCATGTTCATGCGCAGGTACACAACGTCTAATAATACGATCTACTCCTTCTTTATAAAGATGTGGGTCATCCCAAATGTAATGTCTTAAATCATAGAAGAACTTTTTTTTGTTGGTATTGAAGCTAGGTGGTATGCATTTAGCAACAATATAATTAGCATAGTCAGCATACGAAGGTGTACTATTAGAAACATTTATTGCAGCTAACTATTCATCAGGAAAGCTATCATTAATAGGTTGTTGGTCATCAAGAATATTTTCAAGCCTAGACAAGTTATCAGCTACGTGGTTCTCTGCTCCTTTTCTATCAGTGATATGCAAATCAAATTCTTGTAGCAGAAGAACCCACTTAATGAGTCTAGGTTTAGCATCTTTCTTTTCCATAAGATATTTCATAGCAGCATGATCGGTGCGAACAGTCACTTTAGAATCAACAATGTAGGATCTAAATTTATCACAAGCAAACACCACTGCTAAGAATTCTTTTTCAGTAGTAGCGTAATTTCGTTGAGCACTATCTAGAGTTTACTAGCATAATGGATAACATTTAATTTCTTATCAACTATTTGTCCTAGAACAACACCAATAGCATAATCACTAGCATCACACATAATCCCAAAAGGCAAGTTCCAATCAGGTGGTTGAACAACAGGTGCAGCAATTAAGGCTTTCTTTAGTGTTTCGAAGGCTTCTGAACAATCATCATCAAACACAAAAGGAATATCCTTTTGCAAAAGATTTGTAGAGGCCTAGAGATTTTAGAGAAGTCTTTGATAAACCTCCTATAGAAACCAGCATGACCAAGGAAACTACAAATACCTTTGATATCTTTAGGACATGGCATTTTCTCAATTGCATCAACATTGGCTTTGTCCACCTCAATGCCTTTTTCAGAAATTTTATGGCCCAAAATGATACCTTAGTTAACCATAAAGTGGCACTTCTCCCAATTCAAGACAAGATTTGTTTGTTCATATATCTGCAAAACTCGATCAAGCTTGCTTAAACAATCATCAAAAGACTTCCCATAAATAGAAAAGTCATCCATGAAAACCTCAACAAATTTTTCACAAAAATCAGAGAATATAGCAGTCATACATCTTTGAAAGGTAGTAGGTGCAATACATAAACCAAAAGGCATATGTCTATAAGCATAAGTTCCAAAAGGACAAGTGAAAGTGATCTTTTCTTGATTAGGTTGTGAAATAGGTATTTGTGATAAACCAGAATATCCATCAAGGAAGCAAAAATGTGTGTGCTTAGATAATATTTCTAGCATTTGATCAATAAAAGGCAGAGGGTAATGGTATTTTCTAGTTGCTTTGTTTAATTTTCTATAATGAATTACCATTCTATAGCCTATGTAAATTCTTTGTGGAATAAGTTCATTCTTATCATTAGGAACAACAGTAATACCTCCTTTCTTAGGGACACAATGAACAGGACTTACCTATCTACTATCAGCTATATGATAGATTATATCTGCTTCCAGAAGTTTCAATATTTTCGTTCTTACCATTTCTTTCATCTTCGGATTTAACCTACGTTAGTGATCAACAACGGGTTTAGCATCAAGTTCCATATTAATCCTGTGTTGACATAAAGTGGGACTAATGGCCTTAAGATCATCAAGAGTATATCCAATAGCAGCTCTGTGCTTCCTTAGAACTTTCAATAATCTTTCTTCTTCATGTTCTGAAAGTTTAGCACTAATAATAAATGGATATATCCTTTTCTCATCAAGATAAGCATATTTAAAGTGGCTGGCAATTGTTTAAATTCAAACACAGGAACACCTTTAGGTGGAGGTGGACCTCCTAGAGTTTCAATAGGTAGATTATGTTTAAACAGAGATTGTTGTTCGAACAAGATTCTATCTATATCATTTCTTTCATGCATATGCAAATCATTTTCATGCTCTAGCAAATATTGTTCTAAAGGATCAGTAGGAGGTACAACAGTAGAAGCAAGACCAATAATTTCATCCTTACTAGGAAAATCTTTCTTACGAGGTTTTCTACTAAACTTGGAAAAATTAAACTCATGAGATTCGTCACCAAAGCTAACAGCGACAGTTTGTTTCTCACAATCTATTCTAGCATTGACGGTGTTCAAGAAAGGCCTACCAGAGATAATGGGACAAAAGTCATCTTGTGGGGAACCAAGAACAAAAAAATCAATGGGGTATTTTATTTTCCCACACAAGACTTCAACATATCTAAGAATCCCAATTGGTGATATAGTATCTCTATTGGCAAGTTTAATAGTAACATCTATGTCTTCTATTTCAGCAGGTGCTATTTCATTCTTAATTTCTTCATATAAGGAAAAAGGAATGGCACTCACGCTAGCTCCTATATCACATAAACCATGATAATAGTGATCTCCTATCTTGACTGAGATAACAGGCATGCCAACAGTTGGTCTATGTTTATCTTTTTCATCGGGTTTGGCAATTCTAGAAGCTTCATCATAGAAGTAAATAACATGCCCATCAATATTATCGACCAAGAGATCTTTAACCATAGAAACACTAGGTTCAACTCTGATTTGTTGCTGCTTTGGGTGTTCTAATATAACTTTTGCTGACCACAGTTGAAACTTTAGCATGTTCCTTCATCCTAATAGGGAAATGTGGTTTTTCAATATAAGTAGTGGGAACAATTGGATCAACATTGTAAATGATAGTTTCTTCTTTAGCTTTTACCGGTTCTTTAGTTTCTTCTTTAATAGGTGGGTGATATTTAAACCACTTCTCCTTTGGGAGATCAACATGAGTAGCAAAAAATTCACAAAAGGAAGCTACTATATCAGAGTCAAGTCCATATTTAGTGCTAAACTTTTGAAAAGCATCGGTATTCATAAAAGATTTAACACAATCAAACTTAGGTCCAATACCTGACTCTACCTTCGTCGAGTTCCCAATATTCAGAGTTGCGTTTAATTCCTTCTAAAAGATCCCACCAGAATTCAATAGTCTTCTTTATAAAAGAACCAGTACAAGAAGTATCGAGCATGGATTGATCATTACGAGAAAGCCGAGCATTAATTTTTTGAATAATAATTTCTCTTGAGAGCTCATGAGGCATGAATATATCATTTACTTAAGCCTCCCCCAAGCTAGAGAGATACTTTCTCCTTCACGAGGCCAAAAATTATATATATAATTCTGATCACGATGAACTAGATGCATAGGATAATTTTTTTGATGGAATTCCCATTTCAACCGATTCCAGTTCTAAGATCCAATTTCATCGCATAGCCTATACCATGTCAATGATTTTCCCTTCAAACATAAAGGGAGAACCTTCTTCTTAGCTTCATCTCCAGGTAAACCTGAAAGCTTAAACAATCAGCAAATATCATCCACATATATCAAGTGCATATCAGGATGTTTGGTTCCATCTCCTGCATAAGGATTAGCTAGAAGTTGTTCTACCATACCTGAAGGAATTTCATATTAAATATTTTCAGTAGGTGCAGTAGGTTGAGGGGCAACTAATTGTGATTCTGGTCGAGGTGAAGATACCCCGAAAAAATCCCTCAACGGATTGTTTTCCATAGTAGCAAGTGACAATAAATTTCAGCATGTAGTAATAATGTTTTCTTACCAATTTCCATTTACCAAAAGCGCTTCACTCCGGCAACGGCGCCAGAAAATAGCCTTGATGACCCACAAGTATATGGTTCAATTGTAGCCTTTTTGATAAGTAAGAGTGTCGAACCCAATGAGGAGGAGAAGGAAATGATAAGTGGTTTTCAGCAAGGTAATGTCTGCAAGTGCTAAAATTGTAAGTAGCAGAGTAATTTGATAGCAAGATAATTTGTAACGAGCAAGTAACGGTAGTAGTAACGAAAGTGCAGTAAGGTAGCCAAATCCTTTTGAGGCAAAGGACAGGCCAAAACGGTCTCTTATGATAAGCAAAGTGTTCTTGAGGGTACACGGGAGTTTCATCTAGTCACTTTCATCATGTTGGCTTAATTCGTGTTCGCTACTTTGATAATTTGGTATGTGGGTGGACCGGTGCTTAAGTGTTGTTCTTACTTGAACAAACCTTCTACTTATGATTAACCCCCTCGCAAGCATCTGAAACTACGAGAAAAGTATTAACAATAAATTCTAACCATAGCATTAAACTTTTGGATCCAATCGGTCCCTTACGGAATAGCGCATAAACTAGGGTTTAAGCTTCTGTCACTCTCACAACCCATCATCTAATAACTACTCCACAATGCATTCCCTTAGGCCCAAATATAGTGAAGTGTCATGTAGTCAACGTTCACATGACACCACTAAGGGAATCACAACATACATATCATCAAATTATCGAACACATATGAAGTTCACATGATTACTTGCAACACGATTTCTCCCGTGACCTCAAGAACAAAAGTAACTACTCACAAATGATAATCATGCTCAAGATCAGAGGGGTATTAAATAGCATAATGGATCTGAACATATGATCTTCCACCAAATAAACCATATAGTAATCAACTACAAGATGTAATCAACACTACTAGTCACCCACAAGCACCAATCTATAGTTCCGGTACAAAGATTGAACACAAGATATTAACTAGGGTTTGAGATGAGATGGTGTTGTTGAAGATGTTGATGAAGATAGCCCTCCCCAAGACGGGAGAGTTGTTGGTGATGTTGATGACGATGATTTCCCCCTCCGGGAGGGAAGTTCCCCTGGCGGAATCGCTCCGCTGGAGGGCAAAAGTGCTCCTGCCAAGGTGCCACCTCGAGACGGCGGCACTTCATCCTGAAAGTCCTCTCTTTATTTTTTGTAGGTCAAAATGACTTATTTACCAGACGGGGGCATCGGAGGTGGGCCTGGGTGAGCACAACCCACCAGGGCGCGTCTGGGGGCCCAGGCACACCCTAGTGTCTTGTGCTCACTAGGGTGGCCCCCCTCTGGTACTTATTTGCTCAAGTATTTATTATTTATTCCATAAAAAATCCTCGTGAAGTTTCAGCTCATTTGGAGTTGTGCATAATAGGTAGCCTGACGTAGCTTTTTCAGGTCCAGATTTCCAGCTGCCAGAATTCTCCCCCTTTGTGTGTACCTTTCATATTATGAGAGAAAAGGCATTATAATTACTCCAAAAAGCATTATTATGCAATAAAACAATATAAATAACAGTAGGTAAACATGATGCAAAATGGACGTATCAGTCATGTCCTAAACCGAGTTCCCACAAAGCATAAGACCATGACTCCGTTTGAGAAATGGGAAAGGAAAAGGTTGAAAATCTCATACATACGTACTTGTTTTTTTTTTGCAAAAGTCAATATACCAATTCCCAAGAAGCGCAAGCTTGGACTGAAAACTATGGATTGTGTTCTTTCAGGCTATGCTTTTCATAGCATTGGTTATAGATTTTTATAATAAAATCTGAGGTATCCGACAAGCATGTTGGTACAGTTATGGACTCAAATGATGCGACTTTCTTTGAGGACATATCTATAATACCTAAATAGTTCATCCCCACTAACCTATTTCTCTTGACATACAACCTATCCACATCATCAATCAACATGCCGCCATCCACCTCAGCTAATCTGCCACATCATCAATCAACATGCAGCCATGCACCTTTTTTCTATAGAGGAAGAGGATTACCCACGACATCGTTTTGTTAGGGACTTTTTTCCCCGGAGAGGTTCCCCGTCTCATGCTTCCTCTTCCCCATGCCCGTGACCTCGCACAGCGCCGCCTCTTCTTCCCAATCGCGACTTCCTACCTTCTCGACAGAACTTCTAACTCACTTCATCTTCTCCAAAGTCCATTTAGTCACGGTAGTGGAAAGGATGCAAGTCTATATTTACACGGGGACCCATCAATATATCACATTAGATCAAGAAGATGAGATGGCAAGGCCGAACTTCAAGTCAAGGTTCAGACTAGTGGCGAGGCGGAACGACTGCTTGCCGAAGTAGCGACCTTCTCACTGGTTGTGTTGGAGCCATTGGCGTCGATCACATCAGATCCAAGTAGATGAGATAGTGAGGTCTAGCTTCATGTGAAGGTTCAGAGTTTAGACTAGTGGCAAGGCGGAGCAACGGCTCACCAAAGCAGTGGCCTTATCGATGGTCGTGTTCGAGCCGTTTGCATCACTACTCGCAGCCGTGGCCTCCTCCCCGCACTAGCTGCTCGATAGCGTCAGGACTCAGTACACACCCCGTCGCTGACTGTGTTGCTTTTCAACCATTCTTACCTACAGTAACATTTTCACTGAACAATAATACTCTCCCCATCCACTCTCAACCATGTCACTCGATCCATCTCTTCTTCTCCTTCGATGCATGGCTTCGCGTCCCTCTATCCCACACACTAACATCACCATCCACCTAATCGACTGGGTTGCACTGCAAGAAGTAGTAGTAGTAGCCAACGGAAGTGTTGGCATGGTCAGGAGGAGGAGAGATGCTGCTTCGAACAGTTTTTTGAGACAACTGCATTATGATCTACTATGATGAGAAGAGACGCTTGATACATCCATTTTGCATCATGTTTTCTAGTGTTATTTATAATGTTTTTATGCAGAATAATGCTTTATGGAGTAATTCTAATGCCTTTTCTCTCATATATGCAAGGTTTACACAAAGAGGAAGAAGGCCGACAGCTGGAATTCTGGACCTGAAAAAACTACGGTAGAGTCACCTATTCTACATATCTCCCAATGAGTTGAAAATTTATGGAGAACTGTTTTGCAATATATGAACAATATTGGAGCCAATAACTACTAGAGGGGGCCCACTAGGTGGGCACAACCCACCTGGGCACGCCAGGCAGCCCAGGTGCGCCCTGGTGGGTTGTGCCCTACTTGGCCCACCTCCGGTGCCCATCTTCTGGTATATAAGTCATTTTGACCTAGAAAAACAAGCGTAGGACTTTCGGGATGGAGCACCACCATCTCGAGGCGGAACTTGGGCAAGAGCACTTCTGCCTCCGGCGGAGCGATTCCACCGAGGGAAGTTCCCTCTAGGAGGGGGAAATCATTGTCATCGTCATCACCAACAACCCTCTCATCTTTGGGAGGCCAATCTTCATCAACATCTTCAACAGCACCATCTCATCTCAAACCCTAGTTCATCTCTTGTGTTCAATCTTTGTACCGGAACTATAGATTAGTGCTTGTGGGTGACTAGTAGTGTTGATTACTTCTTGTAGTTGATTACTATATGGTTTATTTGGTGGAAGATCATATGTTCAGATCCATTATGCTATTTAATACCCTCTGATCTTGAGCATGATTATCATTTGTGAGTAGTTACTTTTTTTCTTGAGGTCACGGGAAAAACCTTGTTGCAAGTAATCAAGTGAACTTGATATGTGTTTGATATTTTGAGTATATGTATGGTGTGGTTCCCTTATTGGTGTCATGTGAACGTCGACTACATGACACTTGGGCCTAAGGGAATGCATTGGTGGAATAGTTATTACATGATGGGTTGCTAGAGTGACAGAAGCTTAAACCCTAGTTTATGCGCTTTGTCATAAGGGACTGATTTGGATCCAAAAGTTTAATGCTATGGTTAGATTTTATCTTAATACTTTTCCTGTAGTTGCGGATGCTTGCGAGGGGGTTAATCATAAGTAGGAGGTTTGTTCAAGTAAGAACAAAACCTAAGCACCGGTCCACCGACATGTCAAATTATCAAAGTAGCGAACACGAATCAAACCAACATGATGAAAGTGACTAGATGAAATTCCCATGTGCTCTCAAGAATGCTTTGCCTATTATAAGAAACCACTTTGGTATGTCCATTGCCATAAAAGGATTGGGCTACCTTGCTGCACTTTATTTACCATTACTGTTACTTGATCGTTACAAATTATCTTGCTATCAAACTACCTGTTACCAATAATTTTAGTGCTTGCAGAAATTACCTTGCTGAAAACCACTTGTCATTTCCTTCTGCTCCTCATTGGGTTCGACACTCTTACTTATCTAGAGGACTACGATTGATCCCATATACTTGTGGGTCATCAAGGCTCTTCTCTGGCGCCATTGCCAGGGAGTGAAGCACTCTTGGTAAGTGGAAATTGGTAAGGAAAAATTATTACTACGTGCTGAAATTTATTGTCACTTGTTACTAGTGAGAACCATCCTTTGAGGGGTTTGTTCAGGGTATCTTCATCTCAACTGGAACCACAATTAGTTACCCCTCAACCTACTGCACCCACTAAAAATATTGGTTATAAAATTCCTTCGGGTATGATAGAACAACTGCTAGCTAATCCTTATGCAGGAGATGGAACTGAACATCCTGATATGCACTTGATATATGTGGATGAAATTTGTGGATTATTTAAGCTTGCAGGTTTATCCGGAGATGAAACTAATAAAAGGTTTTCCCTTTATCTTTGAAGGGAAAAGCATTTACATGGTACAGGCTATGCTATGATATTGGATCTAGGAATTGGAATCAATTGAAATTGGAATTTCACCAATTTTTTTATCCTATGCATCTAGTTCATCGTGATCGTAATTACATATATAATTTTTAGCCTCAAGAAGGAGAAAGTATTGCTCTAGATTGGGGGAGGCTTAAGTCAATGTTATTTTCATTGCGCAATCATGAGCTCTCAAGAGAAATTATTATTCAGAAACTTTATGCTTGGCTTTCTCGTGATGATCAATTCATGCTCGATACTTCTTGTACTGGTTCTTTTAGGAAGAAGACTGTTGAATTCAGGTGGGATCTTTTAGGAAGAATGAAATGCAACTCTAAAGATTGGTAACTTGACGAAGGTAAAGAGTCATGTATTAAGATTGAGTTTTATTGTGTTAAATCTTTTAATAATGTTGATGCTTTTCAAAAGTTTAGCACTAAATATGGACTTGACTCTGAGGTAGTAGTCTCTTTTTTAAAATATTTTGCTACTGATGTTGATCTCCCAAAGAATAAGTGGTTCAAATATCATCCCCTATTAAAGAAACGGTAATAGCTAAAGAGGAAACTATTATTTACAATGTTGATCCAGTTGTGCCTACTGCTTATATTGAAAAACCACCTTTCCCTGTTAGGATAAAGGAACATGCTAAGGGTTCAACAATGGTTCACAAAAGTAATATCAATGAACCCACACCCGCTAAACAAATCAAAGTAGAAGCTAGTGTTGCTATGGTAAAGATCTCCTGGTGGAAAATATAGATGGGCATGTTATTTACTTCTATGATGAAGCTGCTAGAATTGCCAAACCCGATGAAAAGGATAAACATAGACCTATTGTTGGCATGCCTATTGTCTCAGTAAAAATAGGAGATCATTGCTATCATGGTTTATGTGATTTTGGTGCTAGCGTAAGTGCTATTCCTTTTACCTTATGTAAAAATATTATGAATGACATAGCACCCGCTGAGTATAGAAGACATAGATGTTACTGCTAACCTTGCTAATAGAGACACGATCACACCACTTGGGATTGTTAGAGATGTTGAAGTCTTGTGTGGGAAAATAAAATATCCTACTGATTTTCTTGTTCTTGGTTCCCACAAGATGATTTTTGTCCCATTTTTTTGGTAGACCTTTCTTGAACACTGTCAATGCTACTATAGATTTTCATAAACAAATTATCAGTGTTAGCTTTGGTGATGAGTCTCATGAATTTAATTTCTCCAAGTTTAATAGATAACCTCATAAGAAAGAATTACCTAGTAGGTATAAAATAATTGGTCTTGCTTCTATTGCCGTGCCTCCTACTGATCCACTAGAACAATATTTGCTAGAGCATGATAATGATATGTATATGCATGAAAGAAATGAAATAGATAAAATCTTCTTCGAACAACGACCTCTGCTTAAACACAATTTGCCTATTGAAACTCTAGGAGGTCCTCCTCCACCTAAAGGTAATCCTGTGTTTGAATTAAAACAATTGTCTGACACTTTGAAATAGCTTATCTTCATGAGAGAAAAGATATATCATGTTATTATTAGTGCTAACCTTTCAGAACATGAAGAAGAAAGATTATTGAAAATTCCGAAGAAGCACCGAGCTGCTATTGGATATACTCTCGATGATCTTAAGGGCATTAGTACCACTCTCTGTCAGCACAAGATTAATATGGAACCTAATGCTAAATCTGTCGTTGATCATCAACGACATTTGAATCCTAAGATGAAAGAAGTGGTAAGAACTGAAGTACTAAAACTTTTGGAAGCAGGTATAATCTATCCCATAGCTGATAGTAGATGGGTAAGTCCCGTTCATTGTGTCCCCAAGAAAAGAGGTATTACTGTTGTTCCTAATGATAAACATGAACTTATTCCACAGAGAATTGTTACTGGCTATGGTAATTTATTTTAGAAAATTAAATAAAGAAACTAGAAAGGATCATTATCCTTTGCCTTTTATTGATCAAATGCTAGAAAGACTATCTAAGCACACACACTTTTGTTTTCTTGATGCATATTCCAGTTTTTCTCAAATACCTATTTCACAACCTGATCAAGAGAAAACCACCTTTACTTGTCCTTTTGGAACTTATGCTTATAGACGTATGCCTTTTGGTTTATGCAATGCACCTGCTACCTTTCGAAGATGTATGACTGCGATATTCTCTGATTTTTGTGAAAAGATTGTTGAGATTTTCAATGACGATTTTTTGGTTTACAAAACTTCTTTTGATGATTGCTTAAGCAACCTTATCGAGTTTTGCAGAGATGTGAGCAAAATAATCTTGTCTTGAATTGGGAGAAGTGCCACTTTACGGTTAATGAAGGTATTGTTTTGGGACATACAATTTCTAAACAAGGTATTGAGGTCGATAAAGCTAAAGTTGATGCAATTGAGAAAATGCCATGTCCTAGAGATATGAAAGTTATTCGTAGTTTCCTCGGTCATGCCGGTTTCCATAGGAGGTTTATTAAAGACTTCTCTAAAATTTCTAGGCCTCTTAGAAATCTTTTACAAAAGGAGGTTACATTTGTTTTTGATGATGATTGTGTAGAAGCATTTGAACCACTTAAGAAAGCCTTAACTTATGCACCTATAGTACAACCACCTGATTGGAATTTTCCTTTTGAAATTATGTGTGATGCTAGTGAATATGTTGTTGGTGCTGTTCTAGGACAAAGAGTTGACAAGAAATTAAATATAATCCATTATGCTAGTAAAACTCTAGATAGTGCCCAAAGAAATTAAACTACTACTAAAATAGTAGTTGTGTTTTCTTGTGATAAATTCAGATCTTATATTGTTGATTCTAAAGTAACTGAACATGCTGCTATAAAATATCTTATGGAAAAGAAAGATGCTAAATCTAGACTCATTAGGTGGGTTCTCTTGCTACAAGAATTTGATTTACATATTACTGATAGGAAAGGAGCTGAGAACCCCGTAGCTGACAACTTGTCTAGGTTAGAAAATATTCTTGATGACCCTCTACCCATTGATGATAGTTTTCCTGATGAACAATTAGCTGCAATGAATGTTTCTCATGACACTCCTTGGTATGCTGACTACACTAATTATATTGTTGCTAAATATATACCACCTAGTTTCACATATCAACAAAAGAAATAAATTCTTCTATGATTTAAGACATTACTTTTGGGATGACCCACATCTTTATAAAGAAGGAGTTGACGGTATTATTAGACGTTGTGTACCTGAGCATGAACACAAATCCTACAAAAATGTCCTTCCGAAGCTTATGGAGGACATCATATGGGAGATAGAACTACTCACAAGGTTTACAATCTGGTTTTTATTGGCCTACTCTCTTCAAGGATGCCCGTAAGTTTGTTTTATCTTGTGATGAATGTCAAACAATTGGCAATATCGGTAAGCATCAGGAAATGCCTATGAATTATTCACTTGTTGAACCATTTGATGTTTGGGTTTTGATTATATGGGACCTTTTCCTTCCTCTAATGGGTATACAGATATTTTGGTTGTTGTTGATTATATATGTTACTAAGTGGGTAGAAGCTATTCCAACTAGTAGTGTTGATTATAACACTTCCATTAAAGTGCTTAAAGAAGTTATTTTCCCAAGGTTTGGAGTCCCTGGATATTTAATGACTAATGGTGGTTCACACTATATTCATGGTGATTTCCATAAAATGCTTGATAAATATGATGTCAACCATAGAATTGCATCACCCTACCATCCTTAATCTAGTGGTCAAGTTGAACTGAGCAATAGAGAAATAAAGTTAATATTACGGAAGACTATTAATAGATCCCGAAGAATTGTTCTAAGAAATTGGATGATGCACTTTGGGTCTACAGAACAACTTATAAAAATCCCATTGGTATGTCTCCTTACAAAATGGTTTATGGAAAAGCTTGTCATTTTCCTCTTGAGTTAGAACATAAAGCATATTGGGCAATCAAAGAACTCAACTATGATTTTAAACTTGCCAGAGAAAAGAGGCTATCTTATATTCGCTCGCTAGATGAATGGAGAATCCAAGCTTATGAAAATGCCAAATTATTCAAAGAAAAAGTTAAAAGATAGTATGATAAAAGAATACAAAAGCGGGAATTCAAAGTGGGTGAATATGTTCTTTTGTACAACTCTTGTTTTAGATTCTTTCCAGGAAAACTTCTCACCAAATGGGAAGGACCATATATTATTGAAGAGGTTTATCGATCTGGAGCTATCAAAATAAAAAATGCCAAAGGTACTAACCCGAAGGTGGTCAATGGGCAAAGAATTAAACACTATATCTCAGGTACGCCTATTAATGTTGAAAGTAATATTATTCAAACCATGACACCAGAGGAACACATAAAAGAAACCTTCTGGAACACTCCAGAATCATGAAAAAAGAGGAGGTACGTGATACGGTAAATAAACGGACTCCAAGAAATCCGCAAAAATATTTTATGTCAGTTTTGGAATATTATAAAAATCAGGAAAATAAGAAACAACTAGGAAGGCAACCCTAGTGGGCACAAGACACCAAGCCAGGCGTGCCCAGGTGGGTTGTGCCCACCTCGGTACCTCCCGGACTCTGTTTCCCCCCCGTTTGCTTGTTTCCCAAGATAAAAAATCTTTATATACCCCTGAATGTATTCACCATCGTATCGCGGGGAAATCTTCTATTCTTCTTTCTTGCTGTCGTGTGACAGATTCAAAATTATGTTGTCCCAAGACATAGAGGGCAGGAGCTATGTTGCTGACTACATTGCAAACCCCAAAGTTTACAGAGATGTTGAACTTTATGGTAGGACCATGGAGGAAGTGGACTATGATCCGCAGGGGAAGGAGGAGACAAGCTCGGATGAAGAGAAAGTTACACTACCCCAACCTGGGGACATGCACGTGAATTCAAGAAGTCAAGTCTCCCTAATAAAACAAAGAAACCTAAGATCCAGTTTATCTTGTTCCATCTTCTACAAGAAAATAAGGAGGAGTTATGCAAAAGGGTATTAATGCTGGAGCAGGAGATTGACAACTTGAGGGAGGAAAATTCCACCCTCAAGCGTAGGCTAAGGAGGGAGGACAAGCTTGCCACTACCTCATCACCACCACCACCTTCTTCACCACCAAAGGCGACTTGAGTTCATGGTATGGGCACTCCCCTTGGCTTGTGCCTAGCTTGGGGGAGGTGCCCCGGTATCGTATCACCACCACTATCTTTGCCTTTATTTATCTTAGTTCGATGTTTAGTTATCTTTTGAATTAGTTGAATAAAAGTTTAATTCGATCTTTCTTTGCGTGTTTGCTTAGTGATCTATCTATCTATGTAATCGTGTGCGAGATATATAATAAAGTTTAGTTTGAGTTTTGCTTTCTTTACATTAATGTTTCAATAAAAAGGAAAGAAAATAAATGAAAAAGATTGTATGCTAATCTTATGGTAAGTGATGACATCACATAAGGAAAAGTATAAATTGTAAAATCTATTGGAGATTGACAAACATAACATTAGTTAATGATGCAATTCATGAAAGAATTAATAAGGGAAGAGAAGATTCACATGCAAATACACTATCTTGGACATCTTTTATGATTGGGAGCTCCCATCAAAATATTATATGGAAAAATTATTGATGTTGGACAAGGAAGACAATGTAATGATTTATGCTTGTTCATATTCACATAGAAGTTATATTGTCATATATCCTTTAACATGTGGTGCTTGCTCCCTATCTTTGCTAGCCAAAATTCTGCACTAAGCAGAGATACTACTTGTGCATCCAAAAATCCTTAAACCCAAAATCTTGTTTTGAGAGTCCACCATACCTACCTACGGATTGAGTAAGATCCTTCAAGTAAGTTATCATCGGTGCAATAAGGCAATAAAAATGCTTTTAAATGTGTTGGATCAATTAGTGTACGATAAAATTGAGCGTTGTACAAACTTGTGATGGCAAAGTAATAAAAGCGGCGAACTGCATAATAAAGGTTGCTATCATAAGGGGCAATATAACGTGACGTTCTTTTGCATTAAGAGATTTGGCATACAAACAAAAATTGCATGACAACCTCTACTTCCCTCTGCGAAGGGCCTATCTTTTACTTTTATGTATTTACTATTATGCAAGAGTCAAAGTATTCTTCCCTATTCCTTTTTATTTTCTCTTTTTGCAAGCGTCATGTGGTGAGGAAAGATATAGGAACATATATCCAGTTGCATATGGGTGGGCATGAGTTATTATTGTTGGCATCACCTCTGAGGTGAATACGTTGGGAGGCGAAAACTATAAGCCCCTATCTGTCTATGTGTCCGGCTGAAACTTTTTGCTCATGGGTATGTGGTGAGTGTTAGAAATCATAGAAGACTATATGATGGTTGAGTATGTGGACTTGCCAAAAGGCTCCGATACGTGACCCTTCCTGAAAAGATGATGAATTGTAGTTGCAAAGTTGACTGAGAACATAGTTTGTTGGTTTTCAATAGAGTTTATGCTTTTACTTCGATGTTGTGATGAATTGTTACTTCCTCATAAGAAGCTATATGATAAAAGTTATGTGATCAAGTTTTATGTTAAAGTTTGTTACTGTTATAATAATATACATGATGCTTCTATGTCTGTATTTTGTTTTATTGACACCTCTCTCTCTAAGCATGTGGACATGTTTGTCAATTTTGGTTTTTGCTTGAGGACAAGCGAGGTCTAAGCATGGGGGAGTTGATACGTCCATTTTGCATCATGTTTTCTTACTGTTATTTATAATGTTTTATGCATAATAATGCTTTATGGAGTAATTCTAATGCCTTTCCTCTCATAACATGCAAGATTTACACAAAGAGGGATAATGCCGGCAGCGGGAATTCTGGACTTGAAAAAGCTATGTCAAAGTCACCTATTCTTCACATCTCCAAATGATCTGAGAACTTACAAAGAGTTGTTTTGGATTATATGAAGAATATTGGAGCAAATAACTACTAGAGGGGCCCACCAGGTGGGCACAACCAACTTGGGCGCGCCAGGCAGTCTGGGCACGCCCTGGTGGGTTGTGCCCTCTCGGCGCACCTTCTATGCCCATCTTCTGGTATCAGTCATTTTGACCTAGAAAAAATAAGCAGAGGACTTTTGGGATGGAGCGCCACCGTCTCGAGGCGGAACTTGGGCAGTTGCACTTTTGCCCTCCGACGGAGCAATTCCGCTGGGGGAACATCCCTCCCGGAGGGGTAAATCATCATCATCGTCATCACCAACAACCCTCTAATCTTTGGGAGGCCAATATTCATCAACATCTTCAACAAAAACATCTCCTCTCAAACCCTAATTCATCTCTTGTGTTCAATCTTTGTACCGAAACCTCAGATTGGTACCTATGGGTGACTAGTAGTGTTGATTACATGTTTTAGTTGATTACTACATGGTTTATTTGGTGGAATATTATATGTTCAGATCTATTATGCTATTTAATACCCCTCTGATCTTGAGCATGATTATCATTTGTGAGTAGTTATTTTTTTTCTTGGGGTCACGGGAGAACTCTTGTTGCAAGTTGATATGTGTTCGATATTTTGATGATATGTATGTTGTGATTCCCTCAGTGGTGTCATGTGAACGTCAACTACATGACACTTCACCATATTTGGGTCTAAGGGAATGCATTGTGGAGTAGTTATTAGATGATGGGTTGCTAGAGTGACAGAAGTTAAAACCCTAGTTAATGGGCTATTTCGTAAGGGATTGATTTGGATCCAAAAGTTTAATGCTATGGTTAGATTTTATCTTAATACTTTTCTCGTAGTTGCGGATGCTTGCGAGGGGGTTAATCATAACTAGGAGGTTTGTTCAAGTAAGAACAGCACCTAAGCACCAGTCCATCCACATATCAAATTATCAAAGTAGCAAACACGAATAAAACCAACATGATGAAAGTGACTAGAGGAAATTCCTGTGTGCCCTCAAGAACGCTTTGCTTATTTATAATAAACCATTTTGGATTCTCATTTTCCATAAAAGGATTGGGCTACCTTGCTGCACTTTATTTACCGTTACTGTTGCTTGCTCGTTACAAATTATCATGCTATACAACTATCTGTTACTCACAATTTCAGTGCTTTCAGAAATTACGTTATTGAAAACCACTTGTCGTTTCCTTCTACTCCTCGTTGAGTTTGACACTCTTACTTATCGAAAGGACTATGATTGATCCCCTATACTTGTGGGTCATCAACACTAGCAAGTCAAGACTAAAGAGCATATATAGGTATACCTGAGATACCAAATACTAGTTTCAAGCTGCATATTTGCTATTGACCTTATTTGCTTTAGTAGGTTGAATCACTAATGTTACTGAATTTCTTTGCGACCATCCACTAAAGGTAACTCTTGTTGAGCCATTTTGTTGGTACGATTACATAAATTTGCATAGTCTGTATCGTCCCTTGCTAAAGGAGGCCTCTGAAGAAATTGTCTTGCAAAAAGCATAAAAATATTTTGATGGTATGATGGCCATAATCTTGTTTGATGTGCAATACATCTTCTATTTATACTGATGTGTTTTGAACATATTTCAGAATAATCAAAATATCTTGATGTTCGCCGGTTACTTTGGTCTGAATTACGGGGTAAAGAAAGCTTTTGTCTGGATTAGTCCGCTTCCAATCATTCTCATGTTTTAATGTTGTGAGTTACTTCCGCATATATGCACACCTGAAAGTGTTGAAAAGTATTGGTTCTGAGCAGTTTAAGAAAGATGATACAAAAATAGTCGAAGGAAGGTCAGCCTATTTTTTTCATTCAATTCTCATTAGTCTTCCATGGCCTAAAAATATTATTATGGTGTGGGAAACTAAGAAGAATCATTACCAACTCTGAAGTAAATCTTCATTCGGTTCTATAGATGTAAGAACATGCCCTCCTTTAATTTTCATTACATATTTTTATTGTTTGACTAATATAGAACTACTTCAGTTCAACACATTTAATCTAATTATGTTTAGTTTTGTGGAATCAATAAGATTTACTTCACCATTCTCTCTTCATTGTCATATATGCTCGGTTTACGTATGTGCCTTTGTTTTGGAATAGGTTATCCTGACTTCCCAAAGCATGAATATTTCAGACTTAAAATATTATCTAGAATAGAATATTGAATGCATAATATTCTTATGAATTGTCAAGTTCAGTTATTGACCAAAAGACCATCACCTTGCTAAGTTCAAAAGATTTCTCCCTTGACTGGTCTTGCCTTATTAAGTCAAAATCGGATCACCATTTTATTTCACCATGAATCTTTTTTCATGCTAATTGTTGTATAATTTTGCCTTCACTAAATGTAGGAGTGGTTCGGTTTTTTAAGTGCAGAAATTATGGGACAAACTGAATTGGCAATTTATGTTCTCGGTGCCATCAACTCTTACACTATTATTTTTCCACTTTTCAAGTGCAAGCGCTCTGTTCCTATTAATGGAGGTGATTGTTTGTTTTTTTTGCCATGAAGGTAAGTAGTGAGTTATGATGTGGGCAACTAAGAAGAATCATTACCACCTCTGAAGCAAATCTCCAATGCCAATTTGATTTGTGGTATATATTTTTATTCTTTGTGGGCGAGATTTTTTCGATGCACAAATGTTTGGCAGGGCCACGATATTTTGCCAGTGGAAACTGGAACCACTAATGTTAATATGTTTTTGAAAGGAAATGTTATGTATTTTGTTGCTAGCTCTGCATTGTTCAATCTCATGAAGTGGTTTTATTTTATCCAAGAAAAGATATGGCTAAAAGCATATCCAAATTATTTATAATTCATTTGTCTAACATATCCCATTTTTCTTGCAACAGTTTCCGCAAAAATGTGCGGGGTGTAATCTAGTTTCCTATGAAGCATATGCCTAGTCATCAAATCAGGAGATGCTTACTCTACTCAGGAATTAGCTGTAATTCCTGGATCCACTATTGTGATGGAAGATGTTGAGAATCCTGTGTAGGATGACAATGAAACTCCTATAAGAAGCAAGACATAGAGAACCGTAAAGTCTTTTGGTGATGATTTCATTGCGTACCTTGTGGATGACACACCCAACACTATTTCAGAAGGCTATGCATCTTCTGATGCTGACTACTGGAAGGAAGTTGTCCATAGCAAGATGGATTCCATCTTAGCTAATGGAACCTGGGAAATCATGTATCCTCCTTATGGGTGCAAACCTGTAGGATGTAAGTGGGTGCTCAACAAAAAGCTTAGACCTGATGGTAGGATTGAAAATTACAAGGAACATCTTGTGGCCAAGGGTTATACCCAGAAAGAAGGTGAAGACGGAGGGAGTCCTGGATTAAGGGGTCCTCGGACAGCCGGACTATATACGATGGTCGGACTGTTGGACTATGAAGATACAAGATTGAAGACTTCGTCCCGTGTCCGGATGGGACTCTCCTTTGCATGGAAGGCAAGCTTGGCAAATTGGATATGTAGATTTCCTTCTCTGTAACCGACTCTGTGTAACCCTAGCCCCCTCCAGTGTCTATATAAACCAGAGGGTTTAGTCTGTAGGACAACAACAGTCATAATCATTGGCTAGCTTCTAGGGTTTAGCCTCTACGATCTCGTGGTAGATCAACTCTTGTAATACTCATATCATCAAGATCAATCAAGAAGGAAGTAGGGTATTACCTCCATCGAGAGGTCCCGAACCTGGGTAAAACATCGTGTCCCCTGTCTTCTATTACCATTAGCCTTAGACGCACAGTTCGGGACCCCCTACCCAAGATCCATCGGTTTTGACACCGACATTGGTGCTTTCATTGAGAGTTCCACTGTGTCGTCACGGTAAGGCTTGATGGCTCCTTCAATCACCTTCAACGACGCAGTCTAGGCGGAGGTTTTCCTTCCCGGATAGATCTTCGTATTCGGCGGCTTCGTAGTGCTGGCCAACTCGCTTGGCCATCTGGAGCAGATCGATTGCTACGCCCCTGGCCATTAGGTCAGGTTTGGAACCTTGAACTATACCGCCGATATTCGCGGAGACTTGATCTTCGACGGATTCGAGCCCATGTCAGGTACGCCGAACAGTCACGATGAGCATGACCTAGATCTGCCATCAAACAGTGTTTGGGAGATCATACCTGCAGCGGCCTCGGGAATCAAACCGGAGCAGATTGTGCCCTCCAAGGA
This sequence comes from Triticum timopheevii, assembly GCA_963921465.1. NCBI lineage: Eukaryota > Viridiplantae > Streptophyta > Magnoliopsida > Poales > Poaceae > Triticum > Triticum timopheevii. The sequence goes on along the minus strand of OY997262.1, from coordinate 384,690,912 downwards.
CGGGTGGATGGACCCTGCAACGGAAGCCGCGCACTCATCCGCGCTGGAGCCGAACACTGATCCCACCTCCTGTGAGGGCGGTGTCATCAGACCCTCGGACTCGTCTCCAGCTACAGGATCCGAACCGCGTGCGTTCGTGCCTATCGAATATGATTGGGCACCGGTCATGGAGTTCACCATCGCGGATATTTTTTAGCACTCGCCCTTGGGTGACGTACTGAACTCATTAAGGTCTCTTTCCTTGATGAGAGATTCTTGGCAGAACTATGTCCGGCTCGAGTGGGAAGCGGACGACGAAGAAATTCGTTCCCCACCCACCACCCACTTAATAGCCACTGTCGATGACTTAACCGACGTGCTTGACTTCAACTTCGAAGACATCGACGGTATGGACGACAATGCAGGAGAAGAACAGGAACCACCGCCTATAGGGCGCTGGACAGCCACCTCATCATACGATATATATATATATATGGTGGACACCCCAAAGAAACCAATGGCAATGAGGCAACGGACGATAACCCCTTGGAGAAGCAATCTAAGCACCGGCGTCATAGGTGCCGCTCCAAGCCCCGCCATAGCAAAAATAGAGATACCGGCACAAGAGATAACAATCCAGATGGTGCCGAAGACGAAAACAATCCTGCCCAGCCAGGCTTCGAGCAGGCCGAGCAAGAGGATGGGCAAGCTAGCGCTAAAGAACAGGCAACAGATGGAGAATCATAGGATGATAATTACATGCCTCTCTCCGAAGACGAAGTGAGCCTTGGCGACGAAGAATTCATCATGCCTGAGGATCCCGTCGAGACGGAGCGCTTGAAACACCGGCTTATAGCCACTGCAAAAATCCTGAAGAAAAAGCAGCAACAGCTTCAAGCTGATCAAGATCTGCTAACTGACAGATGGACCGAGGTCCTGGCTGCCGAGGAATACGGACTCGAGAGCCCTAGCAAAAGCTACCCAAAGCGCAGGCTGCTACCTCAACTCGAGAAGGAGGCTTTAAAGCCCACGCTACCAGCACATGATGCGACTGACCGGCCACCCCGTGGCCGCGACAAAGCGGCGTACCAGCACGAAGTCCAGACCGCACCCCGTCGCCAATTAAACGATAATACTAAGGCCCGGGGCTACACGAAGGACCTGCGAGATGTATTGGAAAACAAAGCAGGACAGTCAAGATCGATCTACAGATCACGGGGGCGCGCCACAAGCCGGATACAATAAACCAAAGTCCGGTCGGGCCGAATACAATAGACCGGATTCATTTGAACTACGTCGTGATGTAGCCCGACATAGAGGCGCCGCACACCCCCTATGCTTCACTAATGAAGTTATGGATCATGAATTCCCAGAAGGGTTTAAACCCGTAAACATTGACTAATATGATGGCACAACAGACCCCGTGGAATGGATTGAAGATTTTCTCCTACACATTCACATGGCCCGCGGCGATGACTTACATCCATAAAGTACCTACCACTTAAGCTCAAAGGACCGGCTCGGCATTGGCTGAATAGCCTGCCAGCAAGCTCCATTGGCAGTTGGGAGGGTCTGGAAGACGCGTTCCTTGATAACTTCCAGGGCACTTACGTGCGACCACCGGATGTTGATGGCTTAAGTCACATAACCCAACAGCCCAGAGAGTCAGACAGGAAATTCTGGACTCGGTTCCTAACCAAAAAGTACCAAATTGTTGACTGTCCGGATGCCAAAGCCTTAGCAGCCTTCAAGCATAACATCCGTGATGAATGGCTCGCCCGACACCTCGGCCAAGAAAAGACAAAATCCATGGCAGCCCTAATGACACTCATGACCCGCTTTTGCGCGGGCGAGGACAGATGGCTGGCTCGTAGCAACATCACACCCAAAAACTCAGGCGATTCAGACGCCAGAGACAGCAACGGCAATCCACGACGAAATAGACATAAGCGTCGCAACAATGGTGACAACGCCGAAGACACGACAGTCAATGCCGGATTCAGAGGCTTTAAATCCGGACAGCGGAAAAAGTCATTCAAAAGAAACAGTCCGGGCTCGTCCAGTTTGGACCGCATACATATCGCTCAAGTCAAATTCACGGCACCCCGGATAAACCAGCCAACCACACCAACAGGGAATGTTGGGTGTTTAAACATGCCGGCAAGTTGAATGCCGAAAACAAGGAAAAGGGGCTGCATAGCGACGACGACGAGGAGCCCCGATCGCCGAACACAGGAGGACATAAGAAATTCCCTCCCCAGGTGAAAACAGTAAATACGATATACGCAACCCACATTCCCAAGCGGGAACGGAAGCGTGCACTAAGGGACGTCTATGCGATGGATCCAGTCGCCGTAAAGTTCAACCCATGGTCCTCTTGTCCAATCACCTTCGATCGCAGGGACCATCCTACTAGTATCCGTCATGGCGGTTCGGCTGCATTAGTCCTTGACCCCATCATCGACGGATTCCATCTCACACGAGTCCTCATGGACGGTGGCAGCAGCCTGAACCTGCTCTGTCAGGATACAGTGCGCAAAATGGGCATCGACCCCTCAAGGATCAAGCCCACAAAAACCACCTTCAAGGGTGTCATACCCGGTGTGGAGGCCTGTTGTACGGGCTCAATCACACTGGAAGTGGTCTTTGGATCTCCGGACAATTTCCGAAGCGAGGAGTTAATCTTTGACATCGCCCCCTTCCGCAGTGGCTATCATGCACTGCTCGGACAAACCGCATTCGCCAAATTCAATGCGGTACCGCATTACACATACCTCAAGCTCAAAATGCTAGGACCTCGCGGGGTTATTACAGTTAATGGAATCATAGAGAGCTCACTCCGCACGGAGGAGCACACTACAGTCCTCGTGGCAGAAGTACAAAACAGCCTTCTTAGGCAAACAGCCAATTCGGTGATAAAGAATCCGGACACCATCAAGCGAGTCTGGAGTACTCCGCAACAAGATCATCCAGCACGTCCAGAGCTCGACTAGCAATCCGGCCTCCGCCCTAGTCCCAGTCAAGCGGCGAAATTTGTGTCGCGCTTACACAACTACGCACTTAAAATACCCTGGGCATAGGCGGAGGCACGGCCATGACACGGTCCACAATGCGGTTCGACCGCCCCGGGACACACGCATCTTTGCACCCCTTTTTCTTTCAGGTCCCTATCTTCAGGAGGCTCTTCCGAAAGACCGGCTATCGGACACATAGCGGGACGGACACACCAGGAGGACAAGAAGCTTTGGCGTGCAAGGGAATCCTCAGGTGGTCTCTGATAACGATCGTTATACCTGTTTTACATAACCGCATACCGCCCGCCCCTGGTCAGGATGTGTCAAACAGTCCTATTCTGCTTATTGCCCTACTTGTATATGTACGCTTTGACGTATCATTTGAATAGCAAGGGAAAATAGTATACAGCGTCAGCTTGCTATTACGTTTATTTACCCCTTCCCTTTACTACTTATTTATTATACCCATGCATTTTGGCACGACCAGTTTTCCAGGGGCTCCAATACCACATAACCTGGCAAGATAAGTCCGAACACTTTCGATAGTGTGACACCACGAACTTATAGCACTATATGCATCAGCTCCGAATCATGTCTTGGGTCAATAGTTGGGTTTGCCCGGCTCCTATGTTTTGGTACCTTACGTTCCGCTATATCGGCTAAGGTAGCACGGGGAGAACTACTACGATTGTGTCCCGGTTCTTCTGGACGAGCAACTCAGTAGAGAAAGCCGAAAACTGACTGTCATGATAAGGCGAGAGCTGGTCGCTGTTCGAGAGGTCTCAAATCCTTAAAGATTTTTTCCGCTTCAGGCGAGGAATTGGCCTCGTCCGATTTAGGCGTGTATAGCACCCTGAGTCCGGCTTTTCGGATACTAGGGGCTTCGCCAAAATTTAAAATGGTAGACTTCTATGGCTAAGTGAGAGCGATAAAGTCGTATAGTCCGATTGCTTCATTCGCGGCGCTAAACACCTCCATAAAAGGACCAAAAACTTGGATAAAGAGTGTTTATATTTATCCCGAACACCCCAGTACTAGTTACATGGGGGCAGAAGCCGATGACTAGCCAACTCTCAAGAATTTTTTTAAAACCGGCCGCACAGAAGGTAATATTTTAAATTAACAAGCACTACATAGCACACATGAACTGGCTTTCATAATGCAGGATGACATGAGTACATTCATTCAAACATCACATCCTTAGTACATTCATCTGCCACAAGTCAGGCACCCTTAATGACATTGTCATAGTACTGTTTGGGGTGGCGATGCTCCTTGCCCTTCGGCGGCCCCTCCGTCACCAGCTTCTTGACGTCCATCTTCCCCCAGTGCACTTCCGCACGGGCCAAGGCCCTGCATGCACCCTCAATGCAGACGGACCGCTTAACGACTTCCACCCGCGGACATGCATTCACCATCCGCTTGACAAGGCCGAAGTAGCTGCCGGGCAGGGGCTCACCAGGCCACATCTGGACTATGAAGTCCTTCATGGCCAGTTCGACCAGTTGCTTCAGTTGGTCGCTCAAGGGCATCAGTTGCTCGGCCCCAATATACTAGGACCAAAACAGCTTATCTGTCGAGCTCCCCTCCTCAGCCCGGTAGAACTCTGCGGCATCAGAGATGCTACGCGGCAGATCTGCGAATGCTCCTGGAGAGCTTCAAATTCGGGTAAGTAAAAGGAAAGTCTCCTCCACATGTTTGCTTTGCATAATGAAAGCCTTACCCGCAGCTATCTTCTTGGCCGCCTCAATTTCCTGGAGGGCCTTCTGGGCTTCTACCTTGGCATCTTGCGCGCTCTGATGGGCCTTCGCAAGCTCCGACTCTTGCATCTTGGAGTCACGCTCCAAGGACTCGAATTTTTTGATGAAATCCTGGAGCTCTTGCTGGACCTCATCAACCCGAGCCTCTTGTTTTTCGCGCTCGGTGCGCTCCTTGGCCGCTTTGTTTTCGGCCTCGGACAGCGCCTTCTTAAGGGCCGCCACTTTGGTCGTGGCCCCTAGTAAAATTCATTGTGCTTCTATTAGCATCAATGATTTTTTCCTTTATATAACATTCGGACGGAGTATTACTTACCTTTGTTCTCCTCAAGCTGCCTCTTCACGAGGCCGAGCTCTTCTTCAGCCCGCCCCTGGTTCTGCCTCAGTCCGGAGACCTCCGTAGTGGCAGCGGCGGCGGCCAGCAGCGACGTCTGCTTATTCACATAGACATAATATGATTAGACTCCTGGGAATAATATTTGATCCTCTGTTTGGCTTTTCCTCCCAAACACCAAACAGAGCATCAGGGGCTACTATCTATACTATGATACTTTCTCATAATTTGAATTACTTACCTCAAAGCCTGTCAGGAGACTGGCGCAGGCTTTGGTCAATCCGCTTTTGGCGGACTGAACCTTCGCAATCATCGTACTCATAAGAGTGCGGTGTCCTTCATCAAGGGAAGTGCTCTGAAGCGCTTCCACCAAGTTACCCGATGCCTCTAGATGGATAGAGGTCATCGGCGCAGGCGGCTCGCCCCCCTTGGCAAGGGGCTGCCTGCCTGAATCCGGAACCACTGGAGGTTCCGGCAGAGTATCCGGCTGGGGGCCAAGCCTGCTGCGGCCCCCCTCATCCGAATCCATGGGGATCTTCCCCCCCCATGAGCCCGGCATCGGGGGTCTCGCCTTGGGGCGTCTCCAGGACTACCTCCTCCTAGCCCAGTATCCTCTGAGATAACACCTCGGTGTCATCTGCGGGCCGAGGAGTGGAAGCCATCGGGAGCAAATAGCTGTTCATCTCCGACGAGCTCAAGGACCCATCCAAGGAGGATAAGTCTTTGTGGGCTTTGGACGGACTGCACAAGCAAATCTTGACATAATAAGAAGCCATAAAGCTAAAACATGCAAGAAGTATTATGGCATACGAATACTTACGACTTCACCAGGGGCTTGGCCCTGGGTAGCCACTCCTCCTCGCTGTAGGCGGCGGTTGTGGAGTGGTCCGGAGGGAGGGTCCTTCCCTTCTTGGACCCTTCGGCCTCCCCGGAAGGGGCGGCCTTCCTCTTCTTCTCCCCCTTGGTTTGGGGGAGAGGGTTTTCCTCCTCCTTCTCCTCATTGTCATTGGAGGAGCGCGCCTTGGTGTCTTTGGACGAGGAGTCCAACACCGCCTTGCACCGGAGACTTTTCCTGGTCCCCGTGGCCTTCTTCTCCAGCACCTCATAGGGCGTCAGAACCAGCATCTCCGTTAGGAGAGCGGTTGCTGGATCTTCAGGCAACGGAGCCGGACAGTCGATCCGCTCCGCCGTCGCCACATAATCCTGTTAAATCAGTATGATGGCTTATGTTCCTACCGCGAATATATTGAGGAAAGGCACATCTTGCAGAATGCAGAATGCTTACCGAATTGGCGTGGCGCTTGGCTGAGTCTGTGGTCCTCGGTGGTGGGAGGAGGAACTTCGCTGGCCTTGAACAACACCTTCCAGACATCTTTGTGCGTCGTGTTGAAGAGCTCTTGCAGTGTCTGGTGTTGGGCTCGTCGAACTCCCACAGGTTGAATGCCCGTCTTTGACACGGGAGAATCCGGCGAAATAGCATGACCTGGACCACGTTGACAAGCTTGATCTTCTTGGTTATCATATTTTTGACGCAGTTCTGGAGTCCGGTCAGCTCCGCAGGCGCACCCCAGGCTAGGCCCTTCTTCTTCTAGGAGATGAGCCGCATGGAGATGCCGGATCAGAATTCGGGGGCCGCCACCCAGTTGGCGTCGCGTGGCTCGGTGATGTAGAACCATCCCGATTGCCACCCCTTCATGGTCCCACAAAGGAGCCTTTGAGCCAGGTGACGTTGGGCATCTTGCCCACCATGGCGCCTCCACACTCCGCCTGCTGGCCGACCACTATCTTCGGCTTCACGTTGAAGATCTTTAGCCACAGGCCGAAGTGGGGCCTGATGCGGAGAAAAGCCTCGCACACGACGATAAACACTGAGATGTTGAGGATGAAATTAGGGGCCAGATCATGAAAATCCAGCCCATAGTAGAACATGAGCCCGCGGACAAATGGGTGGAGGGGGAATCCCAGTCTGTGGATGAAGTGGGCGAGGAACACAACCCTCTCATGGGGTCCCGGCGTCGGAATGATCTGCCCTATGTCCGGGAGCCGGTGCGCGATGTCCGCGGCCAAGTATCCGGCCGCCCGAAGCTTCGTAATGTCCTCATCCATGATGGAGGAGGCCATCCACTTACCTCCCGCTCCGGACATGTTTGGCTGTATGGAGAAGGTGAGAACTGGGGCGCTGGAGCTCGAGCATGCGAGAATGGATGAGTGAAGAAGGAAGAAGGTGTGGGTGAAAGAGGAGAACCCCTATCTGTTTATAAAGGCGGTAGAAACTGTGCGCCTTCCCACTTGCCCGTTAAAATCGCTTATTTCCCAAGCTCCACATTGATGGTATGGTTGGATTACCCATACCCATATTGATGAGAATCCCGTGATAAGGGGACATGATCTCTGCTTCGACAAGACATGTCAAGGAAACCCCCTCACATTACGTGGCGGTAGCTGGTTGTGAAAAACGGTTTGAATAATGACCAGACCGTGGCATGATGTCATAAAAGGCCGTCAGCAGATCAGATCTTGGAATATTGTGCTCTCTACGGTGGTATGTGGAATTTGTTTTGCAGAGCCGGACACGATTCCTGTGTTCAAAATCTTCTATGGTGTATTCGGAGAAGGAACCCGCCTTGCAGTGCCGAAGACAATCTGCATGCCGGACTCATCGTTATTGAAGCCTGGTTCAGGGGCTACTGAGGGAGTCCTGGATTAAGGGGTCCTTGGACAGCCAGACTATATACACTGGCCGGACTGTTGGACTATGAAGATACAAGATTGAAGACTTCGTCCCGTGTTCGGATGGGACTCTCCTTTGCGTGGAAGGCAAGCTTAGCAAATCGGATATGTAGATTTCCTTCTCTGTAACCGACTTTGTGTAACTCTAGCCCCCCCCCCCCCCCCCGGTGTCTATATAAACCGGAGGGTTTAGTCCGTAGGACAACAACAATCATAATCATAGGCTAGCTTCTAGGGTTTAGCCTCTACGATCTCGTGGTAGATCAACTCTTGTAATACTCATATCATCAAGATCAATCAAGCAGGAAGTAGGGTATTACCTCCATCGAGAGGGCCCGAACCTGGGTAAAACATCGTGTCCCCTGCCTCCTGTTACTATTAGCCTTAGACACACAGTTCGGGACCCCCTACCCGAGATCCACCGGTTTTGACACCGACAAAGACTTCTTTGATATTTACTCACCTGTTGCTAGACTAACCACTATTTGGGTGCTACTATCACTGGGTGCCTCACACGATCATCTCATTCATCAAATGAACGTTAAGACGGCTTTCCTCAATGGAGAGTTGGTCGAGAAATTTTACATGGATCAGCCAGATGGTTTGTAGTACCTCGTCAGGAAGGAAAGGTGTGCAAATTATTGAAGTTTTTATATGGCCTTAGGCAAGCTCCTAAGAAGTGGCATGAGAAGTTTGAAAGAACATTAACTCATGCAGGTTTTGTTGTGAGCAAAGCTGGAAAAAGTGTGTGTATTATCTCTATGGTATGTATGTTGATGACATACTGATATTTGAACCAAACTTGATTTAATCAAGGAGGTTAAGGATTTCTTATCTCGCTATTTTGAGATGAGCAATCTAGGAGAAGCTGATGTTATTATGAGTATCAAGCTGTTGACAAATGAGAATGGTGGAATTACACTGCTTCAATCTCACTATGTGGAAAAGGTCTGGAGTCATTTTGGGTATAGCAACTACATGCCTTCTCCAACTCCATATGATGCTAGTGTGTTGCTTCGAAAGAATCGTCGGAGACTGGTAGAGATCAATTGAGATATTCTCAGATTGTTGGCTCGCTTATATATTTGGTGAGTGCCACGAGGCCTGTCATTTCATTTGCTTTGAGAAAACTGAGCCGGTTTGTATCAAATACGGGAGATGATCATCGGCATGCGCTTGAGAAAGTTATGCGCTATTTGAAAGGCACTAGGATCTATGGGATTCACTACACCGGGTACCCGAGGGTACTAGAGAGTTATAGTGACTCAAAATGGATATCTGATGCTGATGAGATTAAGGACACGTGTAGTCATATGTGTACACATGGTGATGGCATTGTTTCCTGGAAGTCTTGCAAGTAGACCATCTTAACGAGGTTAAATATTGAAGCAAATTGGCTTCGTCGACTCTTGATAGACTTACCTATAGTTGAAAACCCAATGCCCACTATCCTCATGAACCATGATAATCAAAATAAACAGTTCTAAGGATAATATGAAGTCCTCAAGGCATGTGAAGAGGAGATTAAAATCTGTCCGCAAATTGAAGAACTCCATAGTTATTACGTTGGATAATATTCGAACATGAAGAAACTTGGCAGATCCCTTCACAACGGGTTTATCACGTAATGTGATAGATAATGCATCAATGGATATGGGTTTGAGACCCATCGTATGAGTTGTCCACAGTGGTAACCCACTCTATGTGATCGGAATCCCGTGAAGTAGAAGTGGGAGACAAATTGTTGGTCAGCTAGGAGGAGAGTAACCCTATATTAATTATCCCACTCGTGAAGATGCAATACTCTCGCGATCTGCACCGCAGATTGATACTTATCTTAATGTGTTCCAAATGGCTTATCTATGTAAGTAGAGATGTTGTCATGTAGAGCATCTCCTGAGGAACGCACCTATATGAGTTTGACTGCTAAATGTTGCCGTCTGTGAGAATTGGGTGTTCTCTAATAAATTCATGAAATGCCTTGGAGTATGACGTATACGCTCCACCCATGGGGAAGTCTTGTGGCAGCCCAGTATCGGTCAAGGATTTGTGTGAAACTAGTCCCACAGAAAACTTGTAGTCCAAGGCACAGTCTACTATTCAAGTCGTGATCTAGTGTAGCATAAAGTTCAAAGTGGAAGTTCAACTTAATAATCTCCACTAAGCACCGGTATAAACAATGTTTTGGCACTAAATGATGAGATATGCCAATGAGACTTTATGGGGTATTGTTGGAATTTGCTAGTAGGCTTTTGGCACAAAGCCCAACTAGAATCTGAAATTATTATGGCCCGTTCATGTATGGCTGTGTGTGGTGTGAGTGAGACTAATGTTTAGTCATACTACTAGGTGATTGAAATGATGCACCACTTTACAAGGCGAGCTCTACTAGCACTTGTATGAGCATGAGAAAAGGAGACCTATATGTGTGCTCCTCCTCCTTGCTCGCCTTGCCACTTCTCGCCTCGCCTCGTCACGACCCGCCACGTCGGGTTTCGTCATGAGCAGAGCCGAGGACAAAGCTATGCATGTTGTCTATATTTTTATTGCTCGGGAAAATTAATGAGTCATTAATTAATAATTAACATAGTTAACTACTAAGCCGTTTCTGATTTTTTTGGGTCCTCTACCGACATGGACGCAGGGTTTACTCCCATGACCTACCCGACCTGGACTATATAGACAGACAAACATCTACCCTAGCTGCTGCCACATCATATGGTTTCGCACCGTTCGAGAACATTGCACCGTCACGCAAGTCTTCTTCATCCCTCCTTCTGGCGTGCACCGCGAGAAGGGACAACAGGTCTCTGGAACCCCGCCTCTTGTGATCATGTATAGGAGAGGGGCGATCATATTTTTGGGGAGCGCATTCGCGTGACTGCTGGTAGCAACGACTTCACCAACGACGACTTTTTATCCGACCCCGGCAACCTCTTCATCAACGACATGACCGACAACATCAACTCCAGGGCTTCTGCTCCAGCTGCACCATACGTAATTATGACCTCTCTATTTGAGATTGTGTTATAATTCCTGTTTCTAGTCCGTGCCTTAGATTTTATCTATTCATCTACTATGCTAGTCCACATGATTAGTTGAATCTCTGTTAGTGTTGTCATGATTTATTTACTGTTTATTTGAATTAAATCTCGTAGTGATTTGCTCATATATTCAACAGATGCAACCTCCAAAATTTGGAGAATGGGCCGCTCATATGGGCGCCAGCGGGCAGTTGATTGCACAATGGCTGCTAACTCAAAAGGTAGTGCCCGCTCAAAAAAAACTGAAAAGAGTACTGTACTGCCAAGTAGCATCCACACCGTTGAAGCATGTAATTATAATTTTCTAACTCAAAGGTTTTTTTGTTTGTTTGTCTAACTCTAGAGCAAAGTACTCAAAACATAACTCAATTTTCTGTTCTGAAGTACAGTACTACTAAAAAATTCGTCAAATTTGACGTCTGATCATATAGGTCAGCTTTGAAGCGGTACTGAACGCGCGACAGGAACAGAGAACGAACGAGTGCAGTCAACTCAAGCACCCAGAGCAATGCAACTCTGTGAATAGATTCGATCGAGCAGAGCAGCAACTTAATCGCGGTTCCATTAGGTACGGGAAGTATATATATGTAACTCATTCCATCGATGGCACGCAGCTAAATTAAACTCACTCACGAATCCACCCAAGTAATACATGCATGAACCGGCGCCGCCCGATTCTCTGGCTGCATGCTAGTAGTAGTAGTACTGCCAGTTTATTCTTCGCTCCGGCGGGCAGCCAATGCCGTGCATCGGTCTAGCAGTTGCCGCCCAGCCGCGGGTTGTCGGCGAGGCTGGAATTGATGTTCTTGAAGGGACCATCTGCCGGAATCGGGCCGCAGAGATCGTTGCTTGAGAGATTCCTGCAAGCGAAACAGGACGGTTTAATCGTCTAGAGAGAAGAGAACAACTGGAATTAACGCTGAGAAAATCGTCCTACTTACACACTCGTCTGGTCGGACAGCCCATCCAGCTCGCTGGGGATCGGGCCGATCAAGCGGTTCTGTTGAAGGTGCCTATATATCACCATGCAGTCCGTGTATTAGGACGGTATATATAAATGTTCAGATCCAAACTTGTTTATAGGAACTATGAGCAACTGGACGCTTGAAAAACAAAAAACATGACGGAAAACATCGGGAGATCATAGACTCACAGCTGTTTCAGAGACTTGAGTTTCCCGAGCGATGCGGGTATCTGCCCCGAGAGGCTGTTGTTGTGCAAGTGCAGGGAGTTCAGGTTCTCCAAGTTGCCCAGCTCTTTAGGGATCGTTCCTTGGATATTGGTCCACGAAATCCACCTGTGTTCATTAGATGCCATATATAAGAGTTAATACATTTTGATCCATCAACGGGCAGAAACAGATGGGTTAGAGAGAGAGGCTCACAGTTTGGTTAGCTGGTCCAGCTTGCCCAGCTCCGGCGACAGAGGTCCGGACAGGTTCGCATGGCCGATTGTACTGAAAATCGGATGAAGAGGACGAGGCGTCCAGAAATAATGAAATATATACGACGGAAGCAGTATGGAAGGGAAGAAGGATCGGTGTCGCCTCACTCACATCTCGGTGACGCGGTTGGCCACGCGGTCGCAGGTGACCTGGGTCCACTCGCAGGGGTTCACCTCCAGGATCCAGGAACGCAGCGCGCCGTCGGGGTCCTGTAGGCCGCCCCGCAGGGCCAAGAGCGCGTCACGGTCGCTGTACAGGCCAGCCTCCGCGGGCGCCAGCAGCATGGTCGACGCGACCGCCACGAAGATGGTCACCGCCAGGGGCACTCGGGCAACGGCCGCATTGGCCGCCATGGGGACTGGGTTGGAGAGGTGATCTGAGGGGAGTGGGACGAGGACGGCCGGTGTTATGACTTGTGAACTTGCGAGCTGTGCTTTGGATGATCGTCATGCCGTGGTTTGATGGGGGGTTTTATAGGGGGAGGAAGGTGCGGGCGACGGGGTGATGGTACGCGTGTGAACTCCTACTCCACCTCCTTGTCAACACTGTGGCATGGGAAATCAAATGCTATGTGCAGCCCAAAATGGTCAAGTTTTGGACAATGGCAGCTGGCCACCTTTGAAATGCTACGAAATGGAGAATTTTTGGACAATGGCAGTTGGCCACCTTTTCCTCCGGAAACACCGGTTTAATTTGGACTTATCATCGTTGTTAGAGTAATATGTCCGGTCATATATAGCTTTTGCCATTTTGATCGCATCCATTATGCAGTATGCATAGTAGTTTTTTTACGGTTATTAAAGTGTACTACGTGTATGCATGGCTTGATATATATATAACCTCAAAATCTTGGACAATAATCCATTGCAAAATATTTCTGTTGTCTGAGTCATATGTGAAGATGGCATCTTACAACGCGTCTGAAGCTGTGAAGCAATGTCATGTGCATATAATTTCTCCTAGTTGACCCCCCCCCCCCCCCCCCCCCCCGCCGCCCCGCCCCGCCCCAGTCCACACATTTCTTTGCTCATGCAGATAGTAAATTTAATTGTCATGGAGTTATATTCCTGTGCATGTATATATTTTGGTGAAATACTCCATCCATTCGTAAATATAAGTATTTTTAGAGATTTTAATATGGACTATATACGGAGCAAAATGAATGAATCTACAGTCTAAAATACGTATATATACATCCGTATGTAGTTCACATTGAAATCTCTAAAAAGACATATATTTAGGAACGGAGGGAGTACATAGTAATTTCTTTTCTACAGTACCGAACATCTATGTTTTTTATGGGTATTATTAACTAAAGGACTGTGCTAACGACCAGTCGACTGGTCGTTAGCGACAGATCCGCACGACTCCCCCCGATCGCTCCCGCTTCTCCCGTTCTCCCTCCGATTGACGCGATCCATCTTTTCCGCCCCGCACGCGGTCTTCTGGCGATCCCACCACTGCTCCCGCTTTCTTTTTATTTTCTGGCATGGTAGAAAAAATGTGATAAAAATATTGCAGGAGGTGGGACTCAAACTCCCTACCTTTTGATCCTTCATCACTTGTCATATCCACCTCGTCTAGTTTCGACTTGTGATTACAAAAAAGATCGATAAATATTTATACTGGTACATACGCGACTAGAAAAACAAGCCATTTTCCTTTCTTTATTTTTACCATTTTTTCTTCCCTTTTGTACACAGTAATTCGTGCATCATAGACATGATAACTCATGCACTGCTGTAACATTTTGACCCTAGGTAAAAAATTGTTGTAATACACCCCGATAGCTTATATGTAAAAGAGTGTGGCAATTATACGTTACGAACCTGATAACTCATTCACAAACATCGTGGTAACTATTGACCCGAAGAAAAAAATGTTGTCAGAACACATCCCGATAACTTATCTGTAAAAAGAGCATGGTAATTTATACACTATGAATCAGATAACTCACGCACAAACACTGTGGTAATGTTTTGGACCACGGGGATTTTTTTTGTAACACACGCCAATAACTCTCTATAAAGAGCATGGTAATATATACGACACGAACCTGATAACTCACTCACAAACACTGCGGTAACTTTGGGCGTAGAGAAATAAATTGTTTTTCTTGTGGGAAAAAGGTTATCTCCACCATGCCAAAGTTATCTCCTCCCTTGCGCAGACCTTCTCTTTTTTAAACTTGGAGCAAATGGTTTTGTGCGATGTGTGAGTTACCATGCTATTCACATAAAAGATACCGAGGGGATGTTTCATCAACTCCCCCCACCCCACCCCCCACCCCCCGTGCCAAAGTTATCAGGACCGGGATCCATAAGCTATCAGGTCTAGATGTGTGTGTTATCATGACATTGACACAAAATCTACCGAAGGGATATTTCATCAACCCCCCCCCCCCCCCCCTCCGCCCGGTTGCCAAAGTTATCAAGATAGGATGCATAAGTTATCAGGTCTATGATGTGTGAGTACCGTGCTATTCACACAAAAGTTCGTCAACTCCCCCCCCCCCTTTCGGTCACCAAAGTTACCAGTACAGCGGTAAATAAGTTATCGGGTCTGCAATGTGTGAGTTATCATGCTATTCACAAAAGTTATCGGGGGATATTTAATCAACTCCTCAAAGAAGAAAGAAAAAGGAATCAACATGGAATGGTCAAAAATAGTATGATGCGCATTCTTTTGCACAAGAAAAAGTCTAGCTGAGCTGGTTAGTGTCCGTTTCACATAGCTGCTTGGCGTGTGTTCAAATCCCATATTTAGCATCATTTTTTTGACTAAAAAGGGCGTGCCAATAGATCTAGCACCCAAATAAATGATAGGCCCAATCCAGAGAAACAATCACGGCAGTCAATGCCATAGTCTCCGGATTTCCTCCCACTAAATTCGCCATCAAGTTAGCAAGTCGTACATTTTAAACGTTGAACAAAGAGCCAGTACGCAATACATTCATAGTCTGAGCACTTTTTACAACAACGAAGTCTGGGCGAGTTGGTTACTGGGATGGTGCACCTGCAGGAGGTCGGGGGTTCGAATCCCGTCTTGGCCGTCCTTTCTTTTTCTCGCGCGGAGTCGAGCGCCTGGATGGGAATCGGACGACGCACGAATCGTACGTGCCTGACACTAACCACCAGTCGACTGGTGGTTAGGTTTCTCGTTAACTAAAATAAGTACATAGTTTCTTCATGTGTGATGAGATACACTAGTAGAAAAGGGGCCAATGGTCCAGGCCGGTCCAGCCCATTAGTCCCAGTTCAATCCAGAACCGGGACCAATGGGGGCATCGGACCCGGTTCGTGAGGCCCGGGGGCCGGCCGGGCCACGTGCGCCATTGGTCCCGGTTCGTCTGGATCTATTGGTCCCGGTTGGTGGGACGAATCGGGACCAATGGGCCTCGCTCCTGGCCCAACACCATTGGTCCCGGTTCGTCCCACCAATCGGGACTAAAGGGTTGGTCCCCGTTGCGGCCAGAGTTTAGTCCCACCTCGCCAACCGAAGGGGAATCGGACCGGTTTATTTATAAGCCCCTCCCTCTCTGCCTTATTGAGCTCCTCTGAAAATGAAAATAGATGCCCTTATATAGGGAATTTAGCCTAAATTCATACGGATTTCTCTTGAAATTCGTTATGAATTTAAGTTGAATTTCCTCTATAAGCGCACCTATGCTCATTTCTGAGTAGTTTTTTATATATATTTTTTCTTTTCTGCTATATTTATTTTTTTCTTTTTATTTCTGAGTTGTAATAAGCCATTAAAAATAAGCATATATGCTCCTTTTTTTAGTACAGTTAATCACAACTATTTTTTGCTTCTATTCATTTCTGAGTAGTTTTCTATATAGTTTTTTTTCTTTTCTGTTATATTTATTCTTTTGTTTTTATTTCTGAGTTTTAATTAATAAGTCATTAAAAATAAGCATCTATGCTATTTTTTAGTAAAGTTAATCAAAATTATTTTTTCTTCTATTTATTTCTGAGTGGTTTTTTATATAGTTTCCCCCGGAGCAATAAGAGTGGGTCTACGGTAGTCACACGACGATGCCTTCATCAAGGTAATGACATGGAACGCCGCCATCGCCCGCCGTCAGCTCGGTTTTCACCGGCAACTACGTCTCCCCGACTCGCAGCTGGTGCCAGATGACGGATCCCGAGATCCGAATACCCAGCCTCAGGCCAACCACCTCTGACGGAAGAGATGACCACCATCGCCGGCTGCAACGGTCAGAACATATCTAATCTATGATATTTTTTTAGTAAAGTTAATCAAAATTATTTTTTCTTCTATTTATTTCTGAGTAGTTTTTTATATAGTTTTTTTTCTTTTTTGCTACATTTATTTTTTTCTTTTTATTTCTGAATTGTAATAAGTCAAATAAAAAAGAGGCGTAATGCTCGTTAATTTGCTTCAAGCCTTTCGGAATAGTGTCAACTGCACTGCACATAGCTCTGTGCAGTCTACCGTATTCCTCAAGGCTTGAAGCTAACCAACGTGCAGGAGCATTGAGCCTCTTCGTCATCGTCTCTGCACTCAGGGCTTATAAACAGCTGCGACTGCCTCTCGCTTGGCGAGGTGGGACTAAAAAAACAGTTGCAGGAAGAATCAACAAAAAAATAGCTGCAGAAAATAAAAAAGTAGTTACACGGGTCCATTGGTACCGGTTCATGCAACCAACCGGTACAAATGCCAATCTTTGGTCCCGGTTCGTTGGACCAACCGGGACGAATGCTCATCTTTAGTCCCGGTTGGAGCCACCAACCGGGACCAAAGGTCTTACCATGCCAACTTTGTAACTGACGAGTATGATAACATTGTCCGTTTTGTATATGCACATGCTATGTGTGGGTCAATTTATGTTACCATGCCAACTTTCAACTTTTTCAGAGTTCATTTGAAATGCTTTAATGTCTTATGGTTCGGCCCTCGTAATAATTAAAAATAGCAACAATAAGTATTTTGTTGTAAGTAGAAACAAAATAAAAAAATAAAGCAAGAAAGAAAACAAAAAAACAAAAAAAGTATTTTCAAATTTGAAAAGTAATGGCAGTAACAAAAAGTTTATAATTTTCCTAAAACTAAAAGCAAAAAGAATTAAAAAATAAAGCAAAAACAAAAGAAAATAAATAATGCAGAAAACAAAACAAAAAAAACAACAATAAGTATTTTGTTGTAAGTAGAAACAAAATAAAATAAATAAAGCAAGAAAGAAAACAAAAAAACAAAAAAAGTGTTTTCAAATTTGAAAAGTAATGGCACTAACAGAAAGTTTATAATTTTCCTAAAACTAAAAGCAAAAAGAATTAAAAAATAAAGTAAAAAACAAAATAAAATAAATAATGCAGAAAACAAAACAAAAAACTGGAAAAAAAATAAAAATAGCAACAATAAGTAAGGAAAACAAAAAAAACAAAAAAATGCCTCCTACTGGGCCCCCACGGCCTGAATACGACTTGAAACCCTACTATGGGCCAGGATTCAGGCCCGCAGTAGGCCCAGAAGGCCCATCAGGCAAAGCAGTAGCAAGTAGGCTCGTAGGCCTGCAGTGGAGAGGAGCTCGAGAGGGGTGCGGCAGTGGGGCTTATAAACCACTACGCGCCCCTCTCAACTAGCGAGGTGGGACTAAACTTTGGCCGCGACGCGGGCAGCACAGGGGCCTTTGATCCCGGTTGGTGGCTCCAACCGGGACTAAAGGGGTGCATTGGTACCGGTTCATGGCCCCAACCGGTACCAATGCCCACCCTTTAGTCCCGGTTGGTGCCACCAACCGGGACCAAAGGCCGCCGCTTCCCGCCCTTTGGGCTGCTGAAAAGAGGCCTTTGGTCCCGGTTGGAGCCACCAATCGGGACCAATGCTCTTGCTATATATACAGCACTTAGCAGTTTTCGCCAAAACCCATCTCTTTCTCGCCCCGACGCCTCTGCTCCTCGTCGCCGTCGCCGTCGAACCCGCCGTCCCCGTCGCCGCCCCGAGCCCGCCGTCCCCGTCGCCGCCCCGAGCCCGCCGTCGTCGCCCGCGCACGTCGTCGCCGCCCCCATCGCCGCCCCGTCGTCGCCACCCCCGCGCCGTCGCCCCTGCCCCGCACCGCCCCGAGCCCGCCGTCCCCGTCGCCACCCCGAGCCCGCCGTCCTCGTCGCCCCTCTGCCCCGCGCCGCCCCGAGCCCGTCGTCGCCCCTGCCCCACGCCGCCTCGACGCCGACGTGAGCATTTTTTTTTGTTAGATTTTTTTTAGATTCTTTTTGTAGTTCATAGATTTTTTTTGTTAGGTTAGATGTGTAGTAATTTAGATATGTAGTTCATAGATTTTTTTTGTTAGATTAGATTTTTTTGTTAGATTACATGTGTAGTAATTAATTTGTTCATATTATGTTAGATTTTTTTGTTAGATTAATTAGATTTTTTTTTGTTAGATTAGATATGTGTAGTAATTATTTTGTTCATATTATGTTAGATTTTTTTCTGTTAATAGATTTTTTTGGTGATATTATTATTGAATATGCATGTTTGGTGATATTATTGTTAATAGATTTTTTTGGTGATATTTAGATTGTGTAATTAATTTAGATAGTTGATTTAATTAATAAAACTACTTTTATTTAACTATATATAGAAGTAGTTCCCGCGTCGACGTCGGCGATGCCTATCCCGCATCCTCGTTGTCGTCGACTCGGCGGTGTTGGTCTGCTTGATCAGGGCCATGTTCGGGACTGGGCTCCGCCGGGTTGGTATTGGGAGGTTCTACCTTCCGGGGGACGTAGGTTGGTGAGGAGGTAGCCCGTTGTTGACCCGATCCTTGTTTGGTGGCGGTCGCGTGGGTCAGTGACGGTGGTGAGGCATCCGGACACCGCGGAGGTGGTACGTCACCGTGTCAGCGAGGAGGACGAGCACGTCCGTCGCTACATGGTTGCATTGGAGGGGAGGTTCGACAATACCTGGCAGGTTCTTCAGGGATCTCACTGGAGCTATGATCCTGTGATGGTTCCTTATCTTTGGGTGTCCACCGCCCGCGTCGATACCCGTCGGGCGCTACGGTTCTAGTTGTATTAGTTGTAATATTCGACGATGTACGGACACCAAGAGTTGATGTACTTTTGCTTATAATTATTGAATGCATGCTAATTTGAATACTATACTTTATTTTATGATTTGGTTTTGCTTATTTTATGATTTGGTTTTGCTTATTGAATGCTCATATTGGATAAGTTCTCCTTCATTCCCGTGTGCTAGACAATTTGGTATAATAATGCATTCGGGAATGAAAGAGGAGCTACGTACATCGATCATCGATAGTCAACCCGTGATTAATAATAATGATCTAGTTTAATATTTGAATTATGAACGTAGGCCGAAAATGTCGTACTCATCGAACGACGAAAACCGCCCGGGAGAGTGCGACTGGTGCCATGACGACCGAGGTATCTGCGACAGGTTCATTGAGCTGGACGAAGATCGGCGCTTCAGCATTAAGCTCGAGGAGACCTGCGATGTTCATACGGTACGCAACGACGACAATAGTTTTTTTCGTAATTAAGCACGACTTCAACTATTTTAACGTGTATTTTTCATATTTTCCAATTCGACTAGCTTATCTCATGCTTTGCAAGATGCTATGTCTTGGAGAGGATGGGTTTTGAAGACCATGAAAGTTTCGAAACCAAAAAAATTATCCTAAGTACCCATCATGGTGTGGATTTTCAAGTAAAGCTGTACAATGCTCAGAGTGTAACCCATTTTGGTTGCAAAAATTGGGATGCATTTTGCAAGATGTATGGTCTTGATGAGGGTATGGTTGTCACCATGGATCTTGGTGATCCTACAATCGAGCAAGAGAGACCTTCGATTTGGGTCCTTGTGGATACACCTCCAATTCTTCCCTCATATGAGCTAAACATAGTTATTAAGTAATTTATATTGTTTATTTCAAAATATATAGTTGACAACTTATCTCCATTGACAGCTTATTTTCATTCTTCAAAGAATGTGCGGATAGACAGAACATACTACACCGAAGGCTCTGAATTAACTTATCAGGAGAAAAATCATCTGGTCGGATTTTGTACTGATCTTGAGAATTACAATATCTACAATCAAACTCCTCAACATTATGGTCAATACGTGCCACTAGTGCACGTGTTGAACTACGGTAACTACCATGGAGATACCCTGGTAAGATTATTTTTTACTATTACAACATCCATGCATCTTTTTGCACACTTCTAAAACTAGAACATCATTGCTAACTACAAAGTTATTACTATGTTTTTCAACAGATAATCCCGAATGATTGTGTGCCTCATCTGATGTATACGCATGATAGCCTTCATGTTTTGAACATACTACCAGGTCGTCCTACGAATCTCAACTATCCATACCGGATTTCTAAAAGAAGTGGAGACATAATAATCAAAGAATGGAAAAAATGTATGAACAGTCGTAAGGAGCTTCTTGGAAGCAATAAGCAGCGAAGGGCAAGAATTGGAGACAGGATGATCGCCGTTCTTCATAATGGAGAGTCAGGGTCTATATTGTTTTATGCTATTTTACCTTAAGGGTGTTTAGGTCCTACCTGATACTGATGATCATGTGCTAAGAACAATTATGTAGGGTTGGGGGTTCGATGACTATGAGGATGATGATCGTATGACTTATTATTAATAACGAGTAGAACTTGTATGATGATGCATGATTAATTAGTAGGACTTATTATTATTATATATATATATATATATATATATATATATATATATATATATATATATATATATATATATATATGATGATGTATAATGCAAGCATGCATGAGCATGTTATATCTGCGGGTGCAATGAACATAACGTCCCGATCCTGAGGGCGGCTAAGCGGCCGCCAAAGCTGCATGTACCCACACATTTTAAAAATGGCGTCAGTAGCACGTCTGGGATAAGATTTACATTATTCTTTCCTAGCTAACTTTTTCAACCCACACACCATCCTCTTAAAATCTCGATGCTTGGCCACCTGTAGTTTGTGGTAAAACTTTGTGCATGCTTTGCTATTATGAATATCTAGCGGGGTTTTCACTCTAGAGAAAATTCTAATTTTCTTCTCTGTTTGACTTATTGGTACTTGGCCACCTACCTTTGGATACTCTTGATGTCCTGTAACCGTTGGTGCATTTATAGCATGGCTAAGTGAGATGTTTGTCTGCTTAGATATACGTTTATGCTACAAGCAGAGTGATTTTCTTTCTATGGATTCTAAAATTGGGGGACATGGGCTATGCCATGTAGTTGAGCGTGATGGCAGGTACAGACCAAGCATTTGTGCTATTTAAACAGAATTGACAATCCATAACAGTCGACAATACTTTGGAGTACAAAATTCCTCCGCCTAGAACTAGATGACGCTCAAACGGAGTCTAAGAAGAGAAGGTGCTTGCAAAAGCTTAGCTGTTAATAATTTCGTTCTTCAGTTCCAGAAGTGCACATCTGTAAGTTATTACTTGGAATGAACACCTCATATGCCTGTATCAAAGCATCTGACCTGTTAGAAGCAGTTTCTTAGGGCCCGCTGTAAAATGTTAAAACGCTCAGAACTTGTGTATTTTTTGAAAATCCAAGCAATTTACCATTTACCAGCTATGGTTCTTTCCTAAATCAGGCTCCTTGATTGTGAGCCGCACTAGCATTGAAAGCTTGTGTTCTGCTCAACATAGCAATATTCTCAAAGTACCAAAAAAATACCATGTATTATTACTCCATGAATGGAACATTGTTCTCTGCTCCATTCATAGCACAAGACTACCTCCCAATATGGCAAATAACACACCCAACCTGATCCATTCATACCCAACACTGACGTAATAATTTGTGGTAAAATTTTTAGTTTGTGGTAAAAAAATTATTCATCAATGAATAAAAATGGTATGCCAACACCCTAGACCTATGGCACAGGGGTCGGGCCGATATAAGCTAAGCAGATTCCAGGACTGAACTGAACAATAATGTATAGCTACCCGATATCTTCATTTAGCTTCTGGGCCGATGCATTGCGTTTGCGTGTATGTGCAGGCGTGCTCTGTCTCTTGCTACATGTTTCAACTCGGGACTTTAGAATCATCCTCCTAATTAAAAAGACTTGTATAAAATTATATTACAATTACAAAACAATACTTCGTGGTTGAATGGATCGTTGTAGTTCTGAAGGTCCATACAACGCTCGATCTGTTGTTAAGACCATATATATTCACATCCGAGTTTTAAATAGCCTGCTATTCCTATGCTATAGTGTCGGTATAGCTTTTGGAGAGCACTCCTGCAAAAGTTATGTGTTTTTAACGCTGAACTGAAAATGACACTAATAGCTTGCTGAATCCCGTGATAGGGCTAAATTTTCATTTCATTCTGCTATCGAACATTTTTTTTGAAAAGGGGGAGATCTCCGCCTCTGCATCAGAGCGATGCATACGCCCACCTTTATTAATAAGCAAATAAGTTCAACAAAGGTCTTGAAGTCTCAAACAAACGAACCAAAAAAGCTCACAAAGAGCAGAAAGGTAAAAGGAAAGCCACAACCGGCTGGCAAAAGAAAGATAGAAAAACTAATTGTCTATCCTATTACATTCAAACCGGTTGAAGATAGCCCGAGTTACTATCTCTCATCGGATAGATACAGTAACCAAATGCTCCCTGGCCTCCATCTGAGTGAGTAGCGACCACATACGAATCAACGCAGTGACTCGGAAGATAACCTGCAAAAAATGAGTATTTGTTGTTCTGTTAAAAACCAAATCATTCCTGCAGTTTCAAACTGCCCATAGTAAAGCACATACTCCTACACGAATGTGTCTCGCTGTTTAGGAATCTATCCCGTCAAGCCACGTCCCAAATAACGTGTTGATATTATTTGGAGGAGTTTGATGGTCTCATCTCGGTCACAAAAACTACATCTTGTAGATCCAATCCAGTTGTGTTTTGTCAAGTTGTCCTTAGTTAAAATGACTTGTTTGTGTACAAACCATATAAACACTTTAACTCTCAAAGGTACTTTGACATTTCAAGCATGTTTCGAACTAGGAATAGAGCTAGAGTTGATAACATCCAGATACATGGATTTAACCGTAAACTCTCCATTCCTGTTTAGCTTCCAGCACAACTGGTCTGGACTTTGAGAAAGTTGCACATCCATCAGTCGTCTCACCAGATGGAGCTAGGCTTCCCAACGGGCTCCAGCAAGTGTTCTCCTGAAGTGAATATTGAGAGGAGTGGACTGACACATGGTTGCAACGAAAGCATCTCTTCGTTGAACAATGCTATAAAGGGAAGGATATTGAAGAGCGAGGGGTGTTTCCTCTGCTATCGAACATGGTTTAGAACTGGTTAAGACGGGATTTATTTGGAGGATAGGGGACAGCTCCAAAGTACGCACAAGGCAGGATCCATGGATTTCGAAAAGACATGATCAAAGACCGAATACTCCGAAAATAAATTGTCGGGTTAACCGAGTCTTGGATTTTCTGTATGATCATGGTGGGTGGAATCTTGTGCGGCTCCAGGAGCATTTTTGGGACATTGATGTGCAACAGATTCTGAAGATACATAAGTCACTGCGGAATCAGGTGGATTTCCTTGCATTGTTCCCCGAGAAATCTGGTTGGTTTACCGAAAAATGCTTATAACCTGGCTACGCAAGAACATGATGAAACCTATGCATAAGGGGCATCAAGTTCTAACCAGGTGGCGAGCCTTCTCTGTGAAGCAATGTATGGCGTGCAAAAGTACCATTGAAGATGCTATTACCCTATGGAAAGCTACATCAGGAGCACTTGAGACACACCAAAACAAGGAATTTCTCGTACGACCATTACACCTAAATGCCTGCATGTAATGGTATCCTCACTCGGGGGGATATGACATGCTCAAGCAAAAATCATGAAATTTCCTCTTGAAGTGCTCTTATGCGTTTCTTCGGTAGGAGCCTATCCCGCATCTCCACCATCTTTAAAGAAGGAGATCAATATGAATATATTAGTTGTGTATATATATTAGATCACGATAAAAAAAGGTGAATAGTGTTTACGTACCCATAGCTGTCTTGCGCGACTGCTCCTTTCGGTAATAAAGTGAATGTTCTGGCAAACGAAGTATGCACATAAATTAGTACCATGTTCCTACTTCATGCACTTTACGAGAATAAAATTCAATCAGATAATAATCAAATATGATAATGGTATTGAAACTAGAATTAAAGAGATGCGCGGACTTAGCTAGTACTACTTAATTACCTTGGACCGTCTCCATTTCAGCTGTGGTTCCCTGCTATGTCTTGAGCTTGCGTTGGTTTTCCTCGAAGAGGAGAGGGTGATGCAGCAAAGTATAGCATAAGTATTTCCCTCGGTTTTGAGAACCAAGGTATCAATCCAGTAGGAGGCTCCTCAAAAGTCCCACGCACCTACACAAACAAACTGAGAACTCGCAACCAACACAATAAAGGGGTTGTGAATCCCTTCACAGCCACTTGCGAAAGTGAGATCTAATAAAGATAGTATGATAAGATAAATATATTTTTGGTATTTTATAATATAGATGCAAAAAGTAAAGATGCAAATAAAGGTAGATTGAAAGCAAATATGATAAGAGATAGACCCGGGGGCCATAGGTTTCACTAGAGGCTTCTCTCAAGATAGCATAAGTATTACGGTGGGTGAACAAATTACTGTCGAGCAATTTATAGAAAAGCGCATAGTTATGAGATTATCTAGGCATGATCATGTATATAGACATCACGTCCATAACAAGTAGATCGACTCCTGCCTGCATCTACTACTATTACTCCACACATCGACCGACTCCTGCCTGCATCTAGAGTATTAAGTTCATAAGAACAGAGTAACGCATTAAGCAAGATGACATGATGTAGAGGGATAAACTCATGCAATATGATATAAACCCCATCTTGTTATCCTCGATGGCAATAATACAATATGTGCCTTGCAACCCTTTCTGTCACTGGGTAAGGACACCGCAAGATTGAACCCAAAGCTAAGCACTTCTCCCATGGCAAGAAAGACCAATCTAGTAGGCCAAACCAAACTGATAATTCGAAGAGACTTGCAAAGATAACTCAATCATACATAAAAGAATTCAGAGAAGATTCAAATTTATTCATAGATAAACTTGATCATAAACCCACAATTCATCGGATCTCGACAAACACACCGCAAAAAGAGTTTACATCCAATAGATCTCCACAAGAGAGGGGGAGAACATTGTATTGAGATCCAAAAAGAGAGAAGAAGCCATCTAGCTAATAACTATGGACCCGTAGGTCTGTGGTAAACTACTCACAACTCATCGGAGGGGCAAGGATGTCTATGTAGAGGCCCTCTGTGGTTGATTCCCCCTCCGACAGAGTGTCGGCGAAGGCTCCAAGATGGGATCTCGCGGATACAGAAGGTTACGGCGGTGGAAATTGTGTTTAGTGGTGCTCCTGGATGTTTTTGGGGTACGTAGGTATATATAGGAGGAAGAAGTACGTCGGTGGCCGCCCGAGGAGCCCACGAGACAGGGGCGCGCCCTACAGGGGGGGGGGGGGCGCGGCCTCCTATCTCGTGGCTTCCTCGGAAGCTTCTTGACTTGCACTCCAAGCTCTCCGGATCACGTTCGTTCCAAAAAATCACGCTCCCGAAGGTTTCATTCCGTTTGGACTCCGTTTGATATTCCTTTTCTTCGAAATACTGAAATAGGCAAAAAAAACAGCAATATGGGCTGGGCCTCCGATTAGTAGGTTAGTCCCAAAAATGATATAAATGTTTAAAATAAAGCCCCATAAACATCCAAAAGGGATGATATAATAGCATGGAACAATCAAAAAAATTTAGATACGTTGGAGACGTATCAAGCATCCCCAAGCTTAATTCCTGCTTGTCCTCGAGTAGGTAAATGATAAAAAGAGAATTTTTGATGTGGAATGCTACCTAGCATAATTCTTAATGTAATTTTCTTTATTGTGGCATGAATGTTCAGATCCAAATGATACAAAATAAAAGTTCATATTAACATGAAAATGGTGATACTTCAAGCATACTAATCAAAGTAATCATGTCTTCTCAAAATAACATGGCTAAAGAAAGTTATCCCTACAAAATCATATAGTCTGGCTGTTGCTCTATCTTCATCACACAAAGTATTTAATCATGCACAACCCCGATGACAAGCCAAGCAATTGTTTCATACTTTAATAATCTCAAACTCTTTCAACTTTCACGCAATACATGAGCGTGAGCCATGGACATAGCATTATATGTGGAATAGAATGGTGCTTTTGGAGAAGACAAAAAGGAGAAGATAGTCTCACATCAACTAGGTGTATCAACGGGCTATGGAGAGGCCCATCAATAGATATCAACGTGAGTGAGTAGGGATTGCCATGCAACGGATGCACTAGAGCTATAAACATATGAAAGCTCAACAAAAGAAACTAAGTGGGGTGCATCCAACTTGCTTGCTCACGAAGACCTAGGGAACTTTTTGAGGAAGCCCATCATTGGAATATACAAGCCAAATTCTATAATGAAAAATTCCCACTAGTATATGAAAGTCACAACATATGAGACTCTCTATCATGAAGATCATGATGCTATTTTGAAGCACAAGTGTGGAAAAAGAGATAGTAGCATTGTCCCTTCTCTCTTTTTCTCTCATTTTATTATTTTTTCTTTTTCTTTGGCCTTCTCTTTTTTTTGGCCTTTTTTTTGTAAAGTCTGAAGTCTCATCCCGACTTGTGGGGGAATCATAGTCTTCATCATCCTTTCCTCACTAGGACAATGCTCTAATAATGAAGATCATCACACTTTTATGGATTTACAACTCAAAGCTAGAACAAGATATGACTCTATATGAATGCCTCCAGCGGTGCACCGGGATATGCAATGAATCAAGAGCGACATGTATGAAAATTATGAAGGTGGCCTTGCCACAAATACAATGTCAACTACATGATCATGCCCCGCAAAAAAACTACATGATCATGCAAAAAGCAATATGACAAAAGTAATGCGTGTCATGTGAACGGAACGGTGGAAAGTTGCATGGCAATATATCTCGGAATGACTATGGAAATGCCATAATAAGTAGGTATGGTGGATGTTTTGAGGAAGGTAAATGGTGGGTATATGGTACCGGCAAAAGTTGCACGGTACAAGAGAGGCTAGCAATAATGGAAGGGTGAAAGGGTGCGTATAATCCATGGACTCAACATTAATCAAAAGAACGCATATACTTGTTGCAAAAATTTAGAAGTCATCATAAACCAAAGCACTATGCGCATGCTCCTAGGGGGATAGATTGGTAGGAAAAGACCATCGCTCGTCCCCGACCGCCACTCATAAGGAAGACACTCAATAAATAAAATTGTGCTCCAACTTCATCACAAAGCGGTTCACCATACGTGCATGCTACGGGAATCACAACCCTTAACACAAGAATTTTTCATAATCACCTCAACTAGCATGACTCTAATATCACTACCTCTATATCTCAAAACAATTATCAAGCATCATATTGATCATAGCATCCAATTCTTTTCTATGATAGTTTTTATTATACCTAACTTGGATGCTCATCATTCTAGGACCAACTTTATGATCATAGCAAATACCATGCTGTTCTAAAAGACTCTCAAAATAATATAAGTGAAGCATGAGAGACTAGCAATTTCTTCAAAATTAAGACACCACCGTGCTCTAAAAGATATAAGTGAAGCACTAAAGCAAAAACTATCAAGCTCAAAAGATATAAGTGAAGCACATAGAGTATTCTAGCAAATTCTAATCAAATAGGCTTCTCCCAAAAGGTGTGTACAGCAAGGATGATTGTGGTAAACTAAAAAGCAAAGACTAATATAATACACGATGCTCCAATCAAAACACATATCATGTGGCGAATAAAAATATAGCTCCAAGTAAAGTTACCAATGAACGAAGACGAAAGAGGGGATGCCTTCCCGGGGCATCCCCAAGCTTAGGCTTTTGGCTATCCTTGAATATCTTGGGGTGCCATGGGCATCCCCAAGCTTAGGATCTTGCCACTCCTTATTCTATAGTCCATAAAAGCTTTACCCAAAACTTGAAAACTTCACAACACAAAACTCAACAGGAAATCTTATAAGCTCCATTAGTGAAAGAAAACAAAACCACCACATAAGGTACTGCAATGAACTTGTTCTATATTTATTTTGGTGTTAAACCTACTGTATTCCAACTTCCTTATGGTTTATAAAATAATTTACTAGCCATAGATGCATTGAAACAAGCAAACAACACACGAAAAACAGAATCTGTCAAAAACAGAACAGTCTGTAGCAATCTATAACTAACGCAAACTTCTGAAACTCTAAAACTCCTACCAAAATAGGAAGTCCTGGAAAATTTGTTTATTGAACAGAAGCAAAAAGAATCAACGCAAAATCACGTTCATGTGATTTAACAAAATTATATTAGTGAGCGCAAAGTTTCTGTTTTTCAGCAGAATCAAATCAACTATCATCGTAGGTTATCCTATAGATTCTACTTGGCACAAACACTAATTAAAAGATAAAAACACATCTAAACAGAAGGTATATGCAATATTTATTACTAAACAGGAGCGAAAACAAAAAATATAAAGAAAATCGGGTTGCCTCCCAACTAGCGCTATCGTTTAACGCCCCTAGCTAGGCATAAAAACAAGGATAGATCTAACTAGTGCCATCTTTGGCACTAAATTCATAAGCAGCACGCCTGATAGATTCATAAGGTAATTTGACTTTCTTTCTTGAAAAGTGCTCCATGCCTTTATTTAATGGAAATTGGAATCTAATATTGCCTTCCTTCATATCAATAATCACACCAATCGTTCTAAGGAAAGGTCTACCAAGAATAATAATGCAAGAAAGATTGTAATCTAAATCAAGAACGATAAAATCTACGGGCACCAAATTTATATTTGCAACAATAAAAACATCATTTATCCTTCCCATAGGCTTTTTAATGGTGGAATCCACAAGGTGCAAATTTAAAGAGCAATCATCAAGATCATGGAAACCTAGAATATCACATAAAGTTTTCGGAATCGTGGAAACACTAGCACCCAAATCACACAAAGCAAAATACTCATAATCTTTAATTCTAATATTTATAGTAGGTTCCCACTCATCATTAAGTTTTCTAGGTATAGAAACTACCTCATTAAGTTTTTCATCATAAGATTGCATCAAGGCATCAACAATATGTTTGGTAAAAGCTTTATCTTGACTATAAGCATGAGGAGATTTAACAACGCATTGCAACAAGGAAATACACCCTTTTAAAGAACAATTATCATAATCAAATTCCTTGAAATCCGAGATGGAAGGTTCAATATTATTAGAAGTAGAGGATTCTCCAATCTCACTTTTACCAAATTTAGCATTAAGATCTAAAGACTCCGAATTCTTGGGATGCCTTCAAGGCAAGGTTGATTCATCATCACTCCCATAATCATCAAAATTCATATTGCAAAACATAGATCTAATCGGAGACGCATCAATAACTTTAAGATCCTCATCATTATTTTCATGGAAACTAGAAGAACACGCTTTTATAAAGCTTTCTTTTTTAGCACGCAATCTAGCGGTTCTTTCCTTGCACTCGTCAATGAAAATTCTCATTACTTTGAGAGACTCATTGATATCATGCTTAGGAGAAGAAGATCCAAGTTTAAGAGAATTAACATCAAGCAAAAGTCTATCAATGTTCCTAGCCAAATCATCAAGTTTGAGCAATTTTTCTTCAAGCAAGGCATTAAAATTCTTTTGAGAAATCATAAATTCTTTCACACTATGCTTAAAATCAGAGGGCATATTATTAAAGTTACCATAAGAATTATTGTAGGAATTTTCATAATTATTAGAGGGATTACTAGGGAACGGTCTAGCATTAAAATTTCCTCTATAAGCATTGTTTCCAAAACTATTCCTACCAACAAAATTCACATCCATAGATTCATTATTATTCTCAATCAAGGAAGACAAAGGCATATCATTGGGATCAAGAGGAGTATTTTTAGTAGCAAACATCTTCATAAGTTCATCCATCTTTCCACTCAAAATATTGATTTCTTCTATAGCATGCACTTTTTTACTAGAAGATCTTTCGATGTGGCATTGAGAATAATTAGCCATAATATTATCAAGCAATTTTGTAGCATCTCCTAACGTGATTTCCATAAAGGTGCCTCCCGCGGCCGAATCTAAGAGATTTCTAGAAGCAAAGTTCAAACCGGCATAAAAAATTTGTATGATCATTCATAAATTCAAACCATGAGTAGGGCAATTGCGAAGCATCAATTTCATTCTTTCCCAAGATTGGGCAACATGCTCATGATCAATTTGTTTAAAATTCATAATATCGTTCCTAAGAGTGATGATCTTAGCGGGAGAAAAATACTTAGAGATAAAAGCATCTTTGCACTTGTTCCAAGAATCAATACTATTTTTAGGCAAAGACGAAAACCAAACTTTAGCACGATCTCTAAGTGAAAACGGAAATAACTTCAATTTGACAATATTGTTATCCATATCTTTCTTCTTTTGCTTATCACACAAATCAACAAAATTGTTTAGATGAGTAGCGGCATCTTCACTAGGAAGGCCGGCGAATTGATCTTTCATAACAAGATTCAGCAAAGCGGTATTGATTTCACAAGACTCGACATCATTAAGAGGAGCAATCGGAGTACTAAGGAAATCATTATTATTGGTATTCGATAAATCACACAATTTGGTATTATCTTGCGCCATGGCAACAAGTAGTCCAACACACAAGCAAACAAAAAAAGGGCAAGCGAAAAGAGAGGACGAGATTGGGAAAGAGAGGGCGAATAAAATGGCAAGGGTGAAGTGGGGGATAGAAAAACGAGAGGCAAATGGCAAATAATGTAAATGCGAGGGAGATGGGTTTGTGATGGGTACTTGGTATGTCTTGACTTGAGCGAAGACCGTCCCCGGCAACGGCGGCAGAAATCCTTCTTGCTACATCTTGACCATGTGTTGGTTTTCCTCGAAGAGGAGAGGATGATGCAGCAAAGTGTAGCATAAGTATTTCCCTCAGTTTTGAGAACCAAGGTATCAATCCAGTAGGAGGCTCCTCAAAAGTCCCACGCACCTACACAAACAAACTGAGAACTCGCAACCAACGCAATAAAGGGGTTGTCAATCCCTTCACGGCCACTTGCGAAAGTGAGATCTAATAAAGATAGTATGATAAGATAAATATATTTTTGGTATTTTATAATATAGATGAAAAAAGTAAAGATGCAAATAAAGGTAGATTGAAAGCAAATATGATAAGTGATAGACCCGGGGGCCATAGGTTTCACTAGAGGCTTCTCTCAAGATAGCATAAGTATTACGGTGGGTGAACAAATTACTGTCGAGCAATTGATACAAAAGCGCATAGTTATGAGATTATCTAGGCATGATCATGTATATAGGCATCACGTCCATAACAAGTAGATCGACTCCTGCCTGCATCTACTACTATTACTCCACACATCGACCGACTCCTGCCTGCATCTAGAGTATTAAGTTCATAAGAACAGAGTAACGCATTAAGCAAGATGACATGATGTAGAGGGATAAACTCATGCAATATGATATAAACCCCATCTTGTTATCCTCGATGGCAACAATACAATACATGCCTTGCAACCCTTTCTGTCACTAGGTAAGGACACCGCAAGATTGAACCCAAAGCTAAGCACTTCTCCCATGGCAAGAAAGACTAATCTAGTAGGCCAAACCAAACTGATAATTCGAAGAGACTTGAAAAGATAACTCAATCATACATAAAAGAATTCAGAGAAGATTCAAATATTATTCATAGATAAACTTGATCATAAACCCACAATTCATTGGATCTCGACAAACACACCGCAAAAAGAGTTTACATCCAATAGATCTCCACAAGAGAGGGGGAGAACATTGTATTGAGATCCAAAAAGAGAGAAGAAGCCATCTAGCTAATAACTATGGACCCGCAGGTCTGTGGTAACCTACTCACAACTCATCGGAGGGGCAAGGATGTTGATGTAGAGGCCCTCCATGGTTGATTCCCCCTCCGGCAGAGTGCCGGCGAAGGCTCCAAGATGGTATCTCGCAGATACAGAAGGTTACGGCGGTGGAAATTGTGTTTCGTGGTGCTCCTGGATGTTTTCGGGGTACGTAGGTATATATAGGAGGAAGAAGTACGTCGGTGGCCGCCCGAGGGGCCCACGAGACCGGGGGCGCACCCTACAAGGGGGGGGGGCACGGCCTCCTATCTCGTGGCTTCCTAGGAAGCTTCTTGACTTGCACTCCAAGCTCTCCGGATCACGTTCGTTCCAAAAATCACGCTCCCAAAGTTTCATTCCGTTTGGACTCCGTTTGATATTCCTTTTCTTTGAAATACTGAAATAGGCAAAAAAAACAGCAATATGGGCTGGGCCTCCGGTTAGTAGGTTAGTCCCAAAAATGATATAAATGTGTAAAATAAAGCCCATAAACATCCAAAAGGGGTAATATAATAGCATGAACAATAAAAAATTATAGATACGTTGGAGACGTATCATTCCCATGCATCGACAATCTCTTTGATAAACTTTTTCCAAATCTTGCCCGGCAAAGAAAATGAATAAATGAGTTACTAATTACTTGGTATCAGGAAAAAACTAAAGAGGCCGACATAGTGTGATAATGATTGAAATTACCTGTCGAGCATCAAAAACATGTTTTTGTATGTTTCACGGTCTTTACTTAGTGAGTACAGTACTTCAACAATTCCCTCGTCAACTCTAATGATTAGCAGGATCCAGCACATGTTTGTATAAGCGGGTATGCATAACTCATCAATCACACTTAACATCGAGTAAGCAAAATAGAATTTGTAGTATAAGACAGTAACACTCACCTGAAGTTGTAAGGAAATAGTATTTATGGTTTGGCATTTAGTTCCTTCAAAAACATTAGCAAGTTGGCCTCTGTTTCATTTTTGTGTTGAATTAACATAGCTTCGTTAACAGTATTTGGGTCAATGAACCCAATTTCATAGACTGCATCTCTTTGCAATTCAAAAATCTTCATTATGCATAATACCACATAAATGAATATAGTGAGGATAATTACAGACAATGGATGAGTTGAGATAGAGACTTGAATTACAGAAAGATCGCTTACAGACAATAGCAACTGAAGATAGTTTTGTCGAGTGTGTCTTGATTGAATAACTGAAAAATTTCTGAAAACTCAATCCACACATCGTTTCCATGGAAGTAATGCTCTGGCTTGACTTTCACCATGAGCACCTCTCACCCAACCTTTATTTCTCTCAGGTACCAGTCTTGCAATCTGCGCATTTGCGTTGATAGAAGCGGGACCTCCTCAGCCCTAACCAGAGGGTTCCCGGGGACATATGTCCATGCAAATTCAGTACCCATGGGGAGTTCCTTGGTGCCTACTGGGCATGCATTCAAATTCTCATACTCCTCACCGCGGTAGAGGATGCAGTCATTAGGGCACGCTAATCCTAGAGGGAAGACAACCTCTATCAAACAATTTGTTGTCCTTTGGAAGCATCTTCTTTAACATTTTCAGTAACTTTTCAAATCCCTTGTCAGATACACCATTATCTACCTTCCATTGCAGCAATTCCAGTGTGGTACCCAGCTTTTTCTTGTCATCGTTGCAATTTGGGTACGACAATTTCTTGTGATCCTCTAACATGTGTTGCAACTTCAACTTCTCCGTTTCACTTGCGTAGATTCTCTTTGCATTAGCAATGGCCCGACCAAGATGATCAGCAGGCTCATCTGATGGCTCTTCTTCAGCTTCTTCCCCCATTGTAGTACCATCGTATTCAGGAAACCCAGGATAGTTGTCATCATTCTCTTCTTCTTCATTCTCTTCCATTAGAACCCCTCTTTCTCCGTGCTTGGTCCAACAGTTATAGTCGGACATGAAACCGGACGTAACGGGTGGATGTGAAGAACTTTTGAGTTAGAGTAATTCCTATCATTCTTACAGACACCACATGGACAACACATAAAACCATCCCGCTTGTTTGCCTCAGCCGCAAGCAAAAAACTATGCACACCATTATTGAACTGGGGAGAGCGTCCGTCATTGTACATCCATTGCCAGCTCATCTTCATCACACAACACCAAAAAGACCAAATTAATACAAGTTCATACACACTTATTCTCACAAAACAACATGCAACTATCTAGTTAAAGCGTTTAAATGCAACAACAAATGCGATGAAAATTGCAACTAAGGTAACAATTAATCCAACAACATTAATGATACCAAGCCTCTTGATTAATGGCATATTTTCTAATCTTTCTAATCTTCTAGCGCATTGCATCCATCTTGATCTTGTGATCATCGACGACATCGGCAATATCCAACTCCAATTCCATCTTCTCTTCTTCAATTCTTTTCAACTTTTCATTCAAATACCCGTTTTCTTTTTTAACTAAATTTAACTTCTCGACAAGACGGTCGGTTGCAATTTCCAGTTCACATAACTCCTAGATAAAAGTATCTATGTCAACTTGATGGGCATAATTGTCATAAACACAAAATGCAACAGATAGTTATAAAATATATTATACCACATCCAAATCATAAACCGGACGAGGGCCATCGGGGACGAATATCAAAACCGTGGCACTACGTATAACAAACAATCATACAAGTCAGAAAATTATACAAGCAACTATCTAAATCATACAAATAAGATTTTTTTTCAGAAAAAGGATAAGAACAAGAGCCTCACCAAGGTAGTGCCAGCGACGAGACAGCGCGAGCAATCGACGGCGATGAGGACGGGGACATGAAGGCACTAAGTAAACCACACCTACGCATATGAACTAAGAAGTTAATTTGAGCTCAGATTGCATATAAATCAAATAAACTCTCACATAATTACTCCAAACTAAAACCCACAAATGACTATTCCTATAGAGCGTTACACGAGCTAAACTAGCAATGAGAGATGAAAGGACAAAGTTGCTAACCTTTTAGAACACTTGGATAGATGGGGTGCCTTAAATCTTGACAAATCTTGGCAAAAAATGGAGGATGAGCTCGAGCTAAGGGGAAGAACATAGAGGAGAAACGAGAAAACAGATAGGATGAGCCTGGGACGAAGCAGGGGTTTATATAGGGACAACTTTAGTCCCGGTTGATGATCCAAACCGGGACTAAAGGTCAACCTATAGTCCCGGTTAGCGATATCAACCGGGACTAAAGGGGCTCGTGGGGGGGGGGGCAGCCTGACGCCAGCCTGCCACCCTCCTTTAGTTCCGATTTGTATCCCCAACTAGGACTATAGGTCAAAAATGAACCGAGACTAATGATGGTCGTGCCCCCGTCTGCTCCTAGCCGTTGGAACCGGGACTATGTTCACACTACTCCCGGGCCAAAACTAGACCGAGACTAATGCTGCGGACGAAAGGTCTGTTTTCTACTAGTGGTGCCTTATTGGAACACTGTTGATGATAATCATGGCTCAAAATTGACAAAGGGACCAGAAGAAGTGGCTCTGTGAGAACACCCGGAAGGAGGACCAAGAAATCAGACCACGAGCACGAGCCGAGGCCTAACCAACCAACCAACCGCCACTCCCGAGTCTCTGTCCTTCGACCGCTCGTTGCCCTCACCATCGTCCGGACACCCGCTCCCCTCCTTGTCTTGGACTAGTTCTCGCCCCACGGCTGCTGCCCCCCTGCCCCCTGGCATGCCTGGCTCTCCTGCTCCCCTCTCTTCGCCGATCAATGGTTCTTCGGTGGCAACATGACCCTTCCCTCCCACTGGCACGAGCTCCTAGTGGTTGTGGGACACTGGCAAGCTCCACCCCGAGCCGAGGACCCGAGGCATTATGCACTCTTTCTAGGAGGAGCGCATGGTGAAGGATCCTCCTATATGCAGCTCGTCGCGGCAAAGTGCCGGCATTTCGCACAGGGGGCGGCTAACCTAGGCCGGCCCATTTGAAGTGGCATGCGGAGGCATGTTCGCGAGATGAAAAAACTCAGAAAAAAATAAGAGTGTGGTTGTGCTACAACTCAAACCCGCAACTTTGTAGTGATTGACGCGTTGTGCTACCGACTGTGACTGAGAACCTCTCATTTTAGATTTGCAGTGTGACACTTAAAGAAAATACGACAGTGGTAAAACTTAAACAGCAATTCGCAAAAAGTCCCAAAAACTATAGCCCGTGTAAGGGGTCCAAC
This sequence comes from Triticum timopheevii, assembly GCA_963921465.1. Taxonomy (NCBI): domain Eukaryota; kingdom Viridiplantae; phylum Streptophyta; class Magnoliopsida; order Poales; family Poaceae; genus Triticum; species Triticum timopheevii. Next base: position 384,654,349 of record OY997262.1, on the reverse strand, counting down.
CGAGGACCTCCTCCAACTGAATTTTTCAAAATTACGAACATTTTCTTTGAAACGAGAACATTTCTTGAACTTGCAAACAAAATTTGAAAAACATGAAGAGTTTGATGATGAGAACAAATTTGGAAAAAGTGAAATTCTTTTTTGAATTTGTGAACAAAAATTATAAAATTTGAACATTTTTTGAAATTTCCAAATATTTTTTGAATTTGTGAACAAAATTTAAAAACACGAACATTTTTTAATTTTTGAATAAAATTTCAAAATTTGAACAATTTAAATGACGAACATATTCTGAATTTTAGAACAAAATTTGAAAGTCCAAAAAATTTGGAAACACGGACAATTTTTTAATACATGAACAAAAATTTGTGACCATTCTTTGATATTCCAGATGAATTTTTAAAAGTGCGAACTTTATTTCAATTTATGAACAATTTTTGAAAACATTAACACTTTTTAAATTTTGATAGTTCTTAAAATCAAAGACATTTGAATTTTTGAAAAAATTTCAAAACATGGACTTTTTAAAAAGTGAAATAAACTGGAAAAACTAAATGAAACGAAAAAGAGAAAAATAAAAAAAAGAAAAAAAAAGAAGAAAAGAAACAAAAAGGAAAAGAAGGAAATGAAAGAAGAAAAAGAAACAGAAAATGGAAAAAGTAAAAGAAATAAAGGGAAATCAGTGAAAAATCAAAAAGAAACGGAACACCTGTAAAAGAAACAAAAACAAGCTTGGCTAGGTGTGTTTTAATGGGCCTCCTGTGCGCTGTGTCGACAGTTCAACGCACCGAGCGGCGAATAGGGCTAGCAAGGGGTGTGGACATGAAGGTGGAGTGTTAGGCATTCGGTGTGGGCACCATTTAATTTGCTGGGCCTTTCACAAATATTACATCGTAGAAAAAAATCCCTACAATTCGGGGTCTGCCACAACCCTCGAGGTCCACCAATGGGCTCGCCCAGATTCTATGAAAAGCTATAGCAAAGCCAAACCTCATCTAGCATTTTCCTTAAAATCATGGAAAAATAAAGATAAAATAAGAATATAATCATGTATTATATCATATATTATATCACATATACGTGGCATATACATATTCATAAATAAATAAATTGAACATTGACCGGGCATCCTAGTTCAGTAACTAAGCTTTGCATCAATGCATCGCTACAGTAAAGGGGGAACACAATTGACCTTCTTCGGGTCCCTTTGTCAATTTTATGCTGTGATTATCATCAACAATGTTCCAATAAGGCACGGCAGAAATAAAAAGGATCAAGCAGCAATTATGCAACGCAGCTCATATACATTTTTTCTCAAAAAAAAAAGATAAATTTTATTGGCTCAAAATAAAGCATCAAGAATATACAAATATAAAGAGCACATACCCGATTTCTGTAGAGTTAGGATACACACAACCAACCACAACGCACGCACACAAAAAACATACCGGCAAATATAAAAGTCATATAAGACCAAAACTTGAAAGCTATGTGCAGGTAAGGAAAAAAAAACCAAAGCTATCAGATCCATGATCGATAAACTACAATAATGACCGCACGAACCATCTCATGACACCGCACGGACGATAAGGTTCTTCAACAGCAACGCCTTCAGGAACAGTGACGGAGCTTCATGGGGGCCAACCTGGGCGGTGCCCCCCCCCCCCCCCCCCCCCAGCTCACATGAAAATGTATGTATATATCTTAGTTTTAGGCCTATTTTTCCACCAAAAATCAGCCTATAGTGATTTTGTTTGCCCCCCAGCCATTGGCCCCCCCATGATTCTTGCCCAAGCTCCGCCACTGTTCAGGAAGGGAGCGAAACTCAAGCGTCGCCCTCACCGGAGGCAACCACCAAGGCCAGAATCTAGGTTTTCACTCTAATCAATCCGAGCATATCCAAGAAATGCCTTCAGCAAGGTAAAGAGACATCGCCATTGTCAGGTATAACCAGTTTAGGTCAGACCTAGATTTTCACCTCGGAGCTCGAAACTGGATGCTTGAAACATCGAAGTTACTTTTCCGCGGTCCCAACAGCTGCATGTGATGCGATTGTCGCTGCTATCCATCTGCGTCAAAGTGATTGTCCATAATCTGCATCTCACCATCGAAGTCAACCACTGAATCTTGAGAGATGAACACTCCTGGAGATCATTCAATGGCCATCGTTGTCGTGGAGCCGTAGGATGAACACAACTCGTGGGAAGTCCAACGGCCCGCCATCATGGTCTACCTTTCAGCAAAGAACCCGACACACGCCGGTCTGCACACATGCAACCCATGCAGTACCACTCTGGCTCACCAAGAGGGAGGTCAGGCGTCCTCCGCACCATGCGCCCGCTAAGTCTGCCACCATGGGGCCTATCCTCAGCAGCACACCTGTCCGGCTCCTCCGTCACAGTCATGTGCCTCCACGCCGTTGGGGGCCGCCTTTCACGCCACTCCAGCCATCGCATAGCGTCCCCACCAACTGCTTATCGGCGCGCCTATCAGTCACCGAGCCCCGCCTAATGTGTTTTTCAAGGCTAAGTTTAATCAAATGTTAGAGCAATAATATATGACATGCAACTTACACAAAGCATACTATCAAATTTGTATGTGGAAGGAGCTTCTAATGATATAATTTTCACATTATAGATCTCATATACTATTAATCTTGTCAATAGTCAAAGTCTGTCTTCAAAACGCATTAGGCCTTATATAGATGGAAAGAGGGAGTAGGAAGTTTTGCCAACCTCTCTGCTTCTGTCAGTAAAGGCAAAAGTTTTCAATACTTGAGAGAAAGCAAATATATATATAGGCTCGAGCATCAGTTGGCGATTTTATCAGGGAACAGAAACAGCAAGGCGCGCGGCGGGCGTGGCGACCGGCTGGGCATGGCGGCTGTGCTGCTCTGGAGCGCGAGGTGCGCTGCAGATGGAGGAGCTGCTCGTCTGTGTTGTTGCTCTGTTTGTGCGGCTCCGATCTGGATCTGGTGTGTGCTAGCTCTTCGATTTGGGTGCTGCACTTCGCGTTGCGGCTTTGGTGGATGCGGTGGTGGTGGTCGCCGTGGTGCTGCGGTGGTGGATGGCGGCTATGGCCAGGGGGGCGGTGCGTGTCTGCTCATGGTGGATCGTGGGATCTCGTGGCAGATTGAGGTCGGCCTCGGCAGGTGGTGGTTGATGGGCGGCGGTCGGTGGGTGCAGGTGGTCATCTCCGGGAGAAATCCTTGCTCCGGCCTTCTTCGAAGCCGGTGACGGCGGCACCCGCGGGTGCCGCGATCTTTCTTGGAAGCGTCATCGTGGAGGTGCTCCTGCTTCTCCCCACAGCTTTGGCTCCGGAGGGAAACCTCAGATCCACTGGATCGGGCGATGGAGGCGTCTTCGCGTCTTTCTCCTCCTTGGGGGCATTGTCTCGGAGCCGGCAACGACGGGGAGACCGGTGGATGGCGGCATCTTCGCCGCATGGGTTGCGGAATCTTCGCCGCATGGTTTGCGGCATCTTCGCCGCGTAGTTTGCTGAGGCGGCCTTTTCGGGGGCGCTGATTTCTGTTTGGCAACGATGATGGCGTCGAGAGGAACTCTGGTCACGGCTCGGGCTTCGGTAGTCGGATCTTCCCAGCGTGTCCGATGTGCTCTTTAGGGCACGGTTGGCGCAAGTCCTGCATATTTCCCTTGTGATGACCGTCGTCAGAGTCGGAGCTGTCGGTTGTTCGCGTGTGTGGCCTTCTGTTGGCATGTGCCGTCATGGTTTCTGTGCAGCTGTTTGCGGGTTGGCTTTGACAATGAAGGTCTACGGTGAAGTCGGAGTCGCCCGTTCGGAGGTAGCCGGTGATGACGATGATGCTTGCGACTGCTCGGCGGATGCCTTTTCCTCTCTGTATCTTTGTGATCCCATGTCGGTGGCCAGGTTGGCCGGTGGTACCCATTTTATGTGGGTTGGATTGTATCGGTTTTAGCCCGGTTTTCCGTCAATTAACCAGGCAATTCTCACTCCTTCTTAATTAATGAAAATGGTAAATCTTTTGCCTCGTTTTTAAAAAAAACAGCAACAGCCACATCGATCACAGCTTGTAGAGACATAAACTAATCTACTCTGGCGCGCGCACACACAGCTTAACCTCGCTCACAAATCCAGCTACTCCATGAACCGACGCCGCCCGCTTCGCCAGCTGCATGCTACCGCCAGTTTATTTCACTCAGGCGACCAGCGCCATCTAGCACTTCTTGTCCAGGCGCGGGTTGTTGGCAAAGCTGCACCAAATCAACAATGGAGATGCATGCAAGGTCAGCCCCACGAGCAGTGGTGGAAGAAATACATGTACTAGTATATACTTCCTCCATTCCTAAATATTTGTCCTTCTAGAGATTTCAACAAGTGTTGAAATCTCTAGAAAGACAAATATTTAGGAACGGAAGGAATACTAGCAACATACAACTTGATTATTGGAAGTATACTGAAAGCGGATGCGCTGCATGCTTACCTACGACGAGGTATGTGCTTAAACGGTCCAGAGGTTGGAATCGGGCCGCAGAAGTTGTTGTTTGAGAAATCCCTGCAAGTGAAACGACGGTGGATGAAGCGAAGTGCGCGGAGAACAATTGGAATGCCAAGAATGCATGATACTGAGCTCCACTCACGCATTTATCAGGTTGGACAGCCCAACAAGTTCCTTTGGGATCGGGCCGGTGAAGTGGTTGTCATAAATGTGCCTGTTGATCAGATGCCAAGAGAGTTAACAGTGTCATTGGTAAATTGTCACAGGCACAAATAAACTGGGTTGAAGAGGCTCATAAATATTCTAGGCGGTCCAGTTGGCCAAGCTCCAGCGCCAGCGGTCCGGACAGGTTCAGGCGGGCAATGCCTCTGTTAAAACAAATTAATATCATTACTAGTACTCCAGAAAAAAAATTATGCGTCCAGAAATATAAAAAGGACAGTGTTCCAAGCAAGGAGTCACTCCAGGAGGCCTCGACTGGGCCAGGTTCACCGTCTTCAGGCCCACAAGTATTGGACTAGGCCTACCAGATTCGCCCAAATTCATCTTTTTTTGTTTGTATCTAAAAAACGTATTTAAAAAAACTACACGCCTAACTATTTTCGAAATCTTCTAATCTAAAATTAAATAAATTCAAACGACCAAGCAGTACGTTTCTTCCACGTTTTACTCCATGGATTTGCTCCTCTCCAAAAAATAAATAAAAGAGGAAAAGGGCATTTGATCCAGTCCGAGTACTAAAAACCCTCTGAAAAATGAGTAGCAAAAACTGTGCGTTAAACCAAAAAATTAAATAAATAAAAATGATAAACCAAACGCACATTAGATCAGCAAGATCGACTCCAATATTTTTGTAAACCCAAGACAATCATAATCGATTTGCTGATCCAGTTCCACACTGGCGAAGCCAATAGTTCGAACAAGGGTGGCTATGGATACAAAGCACTCCCTCTACTCCAAAATAATTGGATTTTATAATCTTTCTAAGTCAAACTTTGCAAAGTTTAACTAAGCCTACATAAACTTTACTCTGTGTGCGTGTGCGTGTGCGTGCGCATGCATGCGTTCACGCACGCGCGCGCGTGTGTGTGTGCGCGCGCATGTGTGCGTGTGTGCATGTGTGCGTGTGTGCGTGTGTGTGTGTGTGTCTAATGAAATAAATTTTGTTTTATAGTTGTCGATGTACTTCTATATAGACTTGGTCAAACTTAACGAAGTTTGACTTAGGACAATCCTTGAACACCAATTGTTTTGAAATACGTGGGGTACCGGAGGCACGCACAGGGACGGAATCAGAATTTCGCGTATGGGAATGAAGGTATCCAAGTCTACTCACATGCAGGTGACGCGTTTGTTGTCGTCGCAAGTGATGTAGAACCAAGTGCAAGGGTTCACCAGCTGCGGGTCCCAGCTCTTCAATGTGCCGTTGGGGTCATGTAAGCCGCTCTTCAAGGCCAAGAGTGCGTCAATGTCCTTCGCCGCCACCGGCGCCAGCAGAACGGTTGATGCGACCGTCGCAAGGACGATGACCGACAGGGGCAGTAGTGATCCGGCCGCTGTGGGCGCCATAGGTGCAAGGCAAGGCTAGTTTGTGTTGTGATGTGAGGGAAGTGGGTAAGCACGACGGTAGATTGTATGTGGTGTTTTGCTTCGATGGATGGGATTCAGCGAGTGTGAGGGGTTTTAAATAGGAGGCGCATGGGGCGAGGATGGTGGTATGCACTGGAACGATGGGGTACGTGCCACCGGTTATTAATGCTAAAGATATGAACTTAAGGTATGATGCACGCTCATCTAATGCAGATTGGTAGAGTTATATGTATATGCTCATTTTAATGTCAAAGATATAATCTTACGATATGATCATGCATTAATAAAGTTATATGTATACGCTCATTCTGATGCCAAAGATATAATTTTACGATACGATGCTTGCATTGATAGAGTTAGACCTATACACTCATTTAATGCTAAAGATATCATCTTATCTTATGGACATAAGGTATGATGCGTTGGGACTGTAATAAAAGAAATTTCGTCAAATATTTTTTCATTCACTCACAATCAGTTTTTATATAATAAAAATATTGCCCTCATTGATATTTTTTATGCAACTCTATCTATGTCAAACATTGCGGTTTCATGCTGGTAAATGTGTGTTGAAGCTACGAGAGGGCACGTCCTGCACGCATGGGCATATGAACCAACTTTTCAGAAAATGCATTTTAAGCACGTTTTAAAATGACAAAAAACAATCACGCATGCATCTTTGCAATATGTGTGCGTGGCACAAAGTTTTGTGAGGAAATGTTTTTTTTGCCTCTGCAAAAAAAATCCAGTGCTTTTAAGTAGCATTCCACGACACATTTTTTTGCCTTTTTGCATAGGCCAGAAAAAGTTGTTTTTCCGCGTAACTTTCTGCGTGCACATAAAATATGAAGATGTACGCGCGGGAATTTTTTCGAACCTTTTTGGTATTTAGAAATAAGTTTTCCAAAGTGGGTTAATATGCCTATGGTTCATCCATGCACTTCTCTTAAAGCTATAGGAGATATTACCTTGCACAGTAGGTAACCTTTTCTGTTTGATATTTTCGAACCTACAATTCCGACAATGCCATGTTTTCTCCGAGGCGTTCATATAACTCTTTACATAGAATACTTGTCCGGGTTGCCTGTTAGAATTTCTGGGTTAAATAAATGACATGTCATTATCCATAGTTGGTCAAGTTTTGTCTCTGATGTTCTGGAACTGGTAGTTCCAATATTGCCGGGTCCTTCGTGAGGTGTCTGTATAAGTTTATACACTGTATCATATATTGGCCAGATTTTATGATGGAAATTGTGGACTAACGTTATATGGCATGTCACTATGCATAGCTGGTCACCTTTTCTATTGACGGTATGGACCTATGACTGGTCTCCCCGAGTTGTTCATGCAATGACTATATATACATGGTGTCGATATGTGACAGGTTTCCTCACGTTGGACATTACACGGCTTAATCTATACGCAAATTATCATCACGGAGAATCGGCTGGCTACCTTTTCTCTTAATGGTTCAGTCATCTTGAATGCAAAGTGCACGTGTTTGACCATGTTATCTGGACAGTCATAATAATTGCGCTACGACGTTCGTGGCCAACAGGGGGGGGGGGGGGGGGGGGGGGTCTAACAGAATTGCCATACACTCATATACTGGCCCCGGCCTCTATTATTTTTGGAGGCCGCTCCAAATAATGGGACGCAACCTCCAAATTTGGAGAATGAGGCCGATCATATGGAGTGAGCTGCAAACCAATCGCGCGCTGGTGGGAAATTTCAGCCCGTTCTTCCTCTTTCTCCCCCTTTCTTCTGAGTCCGTACCAATCACGCGGTCGTGTTTCTCACTTCGTGTCCCTTTTAGTGGTCGGCTTGGAGAGTAGTGATCATTTTGTATTCGTTACTACCGCTGTTGCATCGTATCGTAACCTCAACTCTCTTTTCCCCCTTAATTAATGGATGAGGCAAAGTTTATGCCTCCATTTTGAACAAAAAAATTACACTCTGGACATGTATTCCTCGTAGCATGGTAAATAGAAGAGCCTTGCCAATTTTGAGCCGTGATTATCCCCACAATGTTTCCAGACCAGTATGACGGGCGGCGCAACACGTACAGCTCATATACTGGAGAGAAAGCTTTGCCATCCTCTCTGCTTACAAATAGGATGGAGCATCAGTTAGCGATTTTATTACGGGATGTAATCGATCTCACGGCAACGACCACGTCGATCTCGGCTTGTACAAGGCAGAAACTAATCAACCCGTCTGGTCTGGCACACACACACGCATACATACACACACAGCTACTATCAACATGAACCGCCGCCGCCGCTTCGCTAGCTGCAACTGCATGCCACTACCAGTTTATTTCACGCCGGCCGCCGGCGCCATCTAGCACTTCCTGCCCAACCGCGGGTTGTTGGCAAAGCTGCACCAAATCAACATTGCAGAATGGAGATGCATGCATGGTCAGAGCTCACGAGCAGTGGTGGAAGAAATACATGTATAGCATCAACTTGAGTATGAGAACAAGTTGTCGTATATTGAAGGCGGATGCGCTAGTACTGTACGTACCTACTCCGAGGTATGCGTTTAAACGCTCCAGTCGTCGGAATCGGGCCGCAGAGGTTGTTGTTTGAGAAATCCCTGCAAGCGAAACGTAGGGTGAACATGACATGCGCGGAGGACAATTGGAATGCAGAGGATTCATGAAGCTGAGCTCTCCACTTACGCATGTTTCAGGTTGGACAGCCCAGCCAGCTCCCTTGGGATTGGCCCTGTCAAACGGTTGTGATCGATCTCCCTGTTGATCGGTTGCCAAAAGAGTCAGTCAATACAACCCTTTCCGGAAGCGTGCGTTAACAGAATCATCATTAGTAAGTTGTCAGAGGCAGAAATAAACTGGGTTAGAGGCTCACAAATACTGTAGCCGGTCCAGTTTCCCAAGCTCCGGCGCCAGAGGTCCGGACAGGTTCATTTTGTTAAGATCTCTGTTAAAGCAAAGAAATGTATATACCCTAGCCTAGTAATTAGATGCGTCTGGAAATACGAAAAGGACAGTGCTCCAAGGAGCACACAACATGAGGCCATTCCTATAAATCGATTATTTTGATACGAAGGGATTCAATCAGAGTAGCACGTATGGGAGTGGAGGCATCCAAGTGCGCTTACATGTGGGTGACGCGGTTGTTATTGCGGTCGCAGGTGATGTGGGACCAGGTGCAGGCGTCCACCAGGTTCGGGTCCCAGTTCTTCAACTCGCCATTGGGGTCCTGTAGGCCTCTCCTCAGGGCCGAGAGCGCGTCCACGTCCTGGTTCGCCGCCACTGGCTTCAGCAGAAGGGTCGACGCCAAGGTCGCAAGGAAGATTGCCACCAGGGGCAGGCGTAATTCGGCCGCCGTGGGTGCCATAGGTGCAAGGCAGGGCAAGTGTTGATGTGATGTGAGGGGACCAGGTCAGCACGGTGGCAGCCTGTGATGTTTTGCTTTCATGAACGGGAGTCGGTTTGTGTGAGGGGTTTTAAAGAGGAAGCGGCAGCAGCGGGAGTGGTGGTGGTGGCCACAGTTTTTCTTCGAAATCAGTGGCACCACCCTAAGGCTACTATAGATACACCGTATCTTAAGGTTTCATCTTAAGCACTAAATATATATAATAACTCTATCAATGCACTATACCTTAGTGTTACATGTACACTAGGCTTCATTTAATATAGCTTATACTAGCATCTTAACATTGTAGTAGTATATTTGAGATATAGTTCTTTTTAACAATATTTGAGATGTAGTAGTTCATCGGTATAGTTGTATCTATAGAGTCATTTAATGTTAAAGATATGACTATAAGGTATGATGCATGCATTGGTAGAGTTATTATATCTACACACTCATCTAATGCGGAAGATATAATCTTGGTATGATGCATGCATTGGTAGAGCCATATGAATACGCTCATTTAATGCTTAAGATATAATCTTAAGATATGACGCACGCATTGGTAGAGTTATACCCAGGGACGATTCCAAGGGGGGACGAGGGGGGGCTAGACCCCCCTGACGAACTTGTTTCGCCTCAATAGCGATTAGCTAGGCTGGTATTTAGGCAGTGTTTTGACTCAATTTTCCTCAATTCGCCCCCCCTGTCCGGCTGTCGTGCGTAACCACGTGAAACCCCCAGGGCCGCCCTAGCCCATGTACACACTACATAGCAGATCCAAACCAAGAAAAAAGAAAAGGCCCACCATCAAAGAGAAAAGGGGCCAGGGTCCATTGGTCCTGGGGACGACTTGCGGCTGCAGCAGCACGTACACAACCGCTTTGATTCTCTGCTGCTGCGATCTCCAGGATTTTAGCGCCGCCAATCTTCCTAACTGTCGTGCGATCCAATCTCCACCCGCCGCTCGCCGTAGTAGAGCTTGCCGTCGCGGCCGGCATGGCTGTCCGTGAAGAAGAGGAGCACGGTGAATGTGCTCCAACCTCCCAGCGTGAGTCACAAGAGATTGATTCAGATTCATCATAGCTGCACCTGCACGGTTAGTACCTTCTTCATCTCTTGATCTTTAATCTGTTCAAATTTGTGTGGTTCTGCCATAAAAATATACAAAGATCGGAAATAAATTACAACATATTGGCTGTCCATGTATTGTTATACTTGTGTATAGATAAAACGAGGAAGAGAAACTGAAAAATGTTTGCCAAGAGCATTTGCGTCCAACTGTCCAACCCTACAGACACCAATCGATCATTCCTCTCAGCCAGTAAGGAGATTATGAAAAGCACCACCACCATGAGCGAGACGACGATGCACACAATTCTCAATAATTAACCTTAGCTTCAAATCTTTGTTTTTTGCTGGTTATTATGAATGATAATTAATTGATTGACATGAAAATCAGAGGTGGCCAATTCAACATAGTACCGTCTGCCAAATTATGTACTATAACTAATTTAGATACTTTTTTGTCAAAGATGAATATTAATTTTGTAATGTTTAGCTTTTTACACTAGCGAAAACACAAGTCCGGGCTTATGTTTCTTGGGCACCGGATGATCACTCGCCCCCCTATGTCAAATTCCTGGCTCCGTCCCTGATTATACCTATACACTAATTTTTTTGCTAAAGATATAATTTCAAGAAATGATGCGTTGGGAGTGCAATAAAATAAACATCGCCAATATTTTTTCAGTCACTCATGACCAGTATTTTCTTATGTTAAAAATATGGTAAACATTTCCAGCCGGTCAGCCGGCCGAGTGTTCGGCCGGTCTCATCGCTCGACGGCAGGCTAGCGCCTTGGCCCACCACCGCTCACAGCACAAAGAACCTTATCCGACCTTATCCCATCCCATCCTCATCCATTCATCTTTCTTCACGCAACCAACAGCTGACGTTTCGCTCTTTGCATTCACCACGACGACTGCATCTCACAGTCTCCTTCTCTCCCGGCTTCCCACTGCCCTCTCCCGAGAAAGCCCACCGCCGCCATGCACCACCGCTATTCGACGAGCCGGTGTTTTGCTACAAGGTCGCAGCTCGCGGCCGCTGCAGGGGCTAGCGAGGCGATGCACGAGGGTGCTGCAAGCACGGGGTTGCCATGGGCTGCATGCAACTCGGACGCCATGGCTGCTCATGTCCTCATCAACACGGGGACGACATGGATGCGCCATGCCTAACCTTTTTCGCTTACGAAGTGCTGCAACCCCGACAACAAGATGCTGGAACCGGTGTTGCTGGGAGCTGCGTTGGGGTGCGCAGCACATCGAGGATTTTTGCTGGATCCGATGACAGCAGATGCTACAACCGGCGGCGAGGGTTGCTACAGCCGGTTTTGTTTTTGCTTCAACGGCTCAACCGACAATTGATTTTTGTTTGCTGAGATTTTTTTTTTTGTAACCGGTGTTAATTTTTGCTGGAAGTGGCCAATTTTTTTGCATCGGGAAGTTTGTTTTCTGAGAATTTTTTGTTGGAACCGATGTTATTTTTGGCTGGAACCAGCTATTATTTTTGCTTCTGTTAGCAGCCATCCTAACATGTATGCACATGGTTATTCGCAAAAAAAAAAAAAAAACATGTATGCACATGGGCTTGGCCACTGGGCCGCTCATGGACTTGGCCCGCCCGCTACCCCATCGCTGCAGCTACAAGTACCAGATTTGCCTAAAAAAAAAAGCTACAAGTACCAGATCAAACGCAAGGAAGAAGGTATCCAGTGGATCACGGACGAACCCGGCGGCGGCTACCTTCCTCTCTTCTCCTACCTTTGCTCCCCAGTTCATCTGTAACTCAATTCTTGTATCAGATCGTGAGTGTGTGAACTATAATCTAGTGGAGATATATCCTGTACCTTACATCTGGTGTCAGAGACCAGACACCACTCCTTCCCCTGCGTTCCGTCAAGCTCGTCCGCATCGGGCAGCCATGGATCCATGGATGCAGGAGTATCTCGACCGGATCGACGCCATGCTCGACGCCTACACCGACGCCACCAGGTCCCTCGCAGAGAAAGTGGATGCTCTGGTCGTCGCCTGGCGGCCAGACCTCGAGAAGAGGTCCTCCCACACCGCCTTCGTCCACGATCCACCATGGCCGATCCCTTCGCTGGAGATCACTACTGAGGCGTCGGCACCCATCCCAGGCGTCTCCTGCTCCACCACCAAGGCCCACAAGGTACCAGAGGTCATCCACAAGGCAGCCCCTGACTGCATCATGGCGGCGCCTGTGACCTGTTCGACGGATTGTTTGAATCAAGTTGTCGCCCACGCCAGCGTCAACGAGGTCCGAGATGTCGCCACCACCATCTTCCCCGTGGACGCAGTTGACCTCCAGGTCGCCTCCGACACCACCATCCACATCGCCAAGGGTGTAGGACCCATCCCTGACGACGCCACTCCAGAGCTCACTTCCCTGGAGGTGCGTGGCGCAGGCCTGCGCCACGAGGTTGTTGCCATCGACGTCCACGTGCCCACCGCATCGGCATTCACCGGGTCGCTGGTGTGGCCCAGCTTCAACTCCGGCACCTCTGAATCTTTACTGCCATCTACACACAAGGATGTGCAAGATGTATGGAAGCCAATGCCTGGGCTATTTGACAAGCCTGAAGCTGTTGTTGCTAATGTGAAGGAGCACAAGGATGATGCAAAGCTGTTGGTAATTACTCCCTCCGTTTCTTTTTAGTCTGCATATAAGGTTTGGTCAAAGTCAAGCTTTGCATAGTTTGACTAGTTTTATATTAAAAAATATCAACATTCACAACATGAAATCAACATTTTCAGATGCACCATGAAATGTATTTTCATATTATACAGTTTAAGTATTGTAGATGTTCATACTTCTTAATACAAATTTGGTCAAACTTTGTGTAGTTTGACTTTGACCAAAACTTATACGCGGAGTAAAAAGGAACGGAGGGAGTACACTCTTCATGAACTCATCAACCTGGTATGAACATTTCAATATCCGAGACCCTTGCTTGGTTTCGTTGGATGCCCAGATGGTATTTGCGGAGCATATGAGTCCTGAACTGCGTTTAACATGGCCGCCACTAGTGGGAACTAATTTCAGTGAGTTCTGTTCAGCAGGGCAGTCTAATTCAGATTGTACATTATCCTTGTTCCCTTGGAATCCAGGTGGTTATTTTCTCATGCATAAGAATCGGGTGACCATGATACTTATCACTACTAGTAGTAGTTCTCATTGGCATGTTACCAGTGTAATTGAGGAGTCTAGTCAGTGCTTTTCTCAGATTGCAAAAATACAATGGTTGTTTCCTATTTGTATGAAGGCGATGACACAGTGCTTGGTAATACTACCTCTTGTTAAGCTGGATTATGAGCTATGGCATCCACCTGATCAGCAACCAAGGATGAAGAGCAAGTTCCCTTGGACGTTCAGAACACATCCATTTCTGAATACCCAAGCGCGGGACAAGGAATTGACTAGTTACCTTTCTATGAATTTGTTCCATCTTGGAGATCTTGTGTACAATACATGGGGACGGTGGCTCAGTGTACTTGGACACTGCATCAGGATACTCCTAGGTCGGCTCTTCTGCTTGTGGTCTTTGCAACAAGACGATGCTGATTCATGCTTCATTACACATGTCAAACTCTTTCATTACAGTGAATGGTGGTTTTCTGAACTCTGTCTGGTTACTAGCATTCTCACCCTTGAACTGTATCATTCTTGCCCCACTGCTACGACTGTCCGTCCATTTAGGAGCATGACAAAATGGGGTGCTTGGAACACGGCAAGAAGTTTTTGTTTGCGGTTAATACAGCTTGAGCCAGTACTACCTTCTGATCTAGCTAGCAGAACTGAACAACGACAGCTTATCTCTGACACGTATCCATGGCAACATGTAGTGTTTGGGCTGCTATATGAACTAGCATACTGCAATGAGGCCAATCATTATTATTGGTATCTGAAGATCCTTACAATGCTGGTTGTTCAGACCGTACAAGTTGCAACACAGAGACGAGATTCAGAGTTAAGTTTGTTTGTTGCTGGTGCTTTCCTGCTTGGGCATAAACAAAAGTTTCTCTGGACTCCATACACTGCAAAGTTTTTGGTGTTTCACAGGACCAACTCAGCTCCTGGTTATTTTTCAGTCTCTGACAGAAGATCTTGCTATATTGTTCTGCTTGATGTGTTTAGAATTCTGCGCTATGAACTGATGCTAGCTACCGGTATTCAACCTAGACTCTCTGAGTGTCAACCTGGCGATTGGTTTCATGATGTTTTTCTCAGTGTATGCAACACACATACTCCTGAACCCACGCTCGCCAAAATTCAGGCTTTTAAAAAATGCGATTGCGAGCATCTTATATCAACCGGGGCTTGTAATCTATTCATGGACAAAGGATGCCTCAAGCGTCACATGGTTCATGAAGAAAGCGATTCAATAGTAGTGCAAACTTCAAGGATTCAGTGTGTACAGCCAAGATGCTACTTGGAGGTTGGCTCTACTCAAGCATATCTGAAACTGAAGGAAGTTGATGTTGCTGTTACTTACATGTTTGATCTTAGAAACAATTCGGATTGGGAGTTGCTTACCCATTTCAACCGTCCACCTGATCCAGCAAGTATTTGGGAGTGCATCACTGGCCGAAGCTTTCCCCGGGACCAAATCTTACTGATGATTTTTCATCCATGGCCACCAACTCATGTTACTTATCTGATAGAGTTTTGCTGTTGTGGCAGACGGGTAGTGACTCGACAAATGGTTTTTCAAGGTGGGCGAGCTGTCGTTGCTATCACTGTCGGTTTTCCGCAAGGCTCCGTCGACCACAAGTACTACCATGGCTTCGACAACGACTACTTCGGCTTCTCATGTGATTGGATCGCCCTCGGCCACGGCTACTACAACCCTGTCATTCAAGTCAACCCCGACTGTGGCTACCACAACGACTTCGAGCTAGTCAAGGAACATCGAGTGCAATGGGATCCGGGCGGTTCTCGGTGGCTTCGGCTTGGGATCAAGCCGGATCTTAAGAAGGGGGGATGTTAGCAGCCATCCTAACATGTATGCACATGGGCTTGGCCACCGGGCCGCTCATGGACTTGGCCCGCCCGCTACCCCATCACTGCAGCTACAAGTACCAGATCAAACGCAAGGAAGAAGGTATCCAGTGGATCACGGACGAACCCGGCGGCGGCTACCTTCCTCTCTTCTCCTACCTCTGCTCCCCAGTTCATCTGTAACTCAATTTTTGTATCAGATCGTGAGTGTGTGAACTATAATCTAATGGAGATATATCATGTACTTCCTCCGTTCGGAATTACTTGTCGCAGAAATGGATGTATTTAGACGTATTCTAGCTCTAGATACATTCATTTCCGAGACAAGTAATTCCGAACGGAGGGAGTACCTTACAGCTTCAACCGACCACCGAAGGTTTCCTTTTGCGAGATTTTCCCCCTGGAAAACAGCGGTGAGAGTTGACGACGGCGGCGAGCCGGAGTCGATGAACACAAGAGGATGCGGCAACCATGACGACCATGTGCTGGAACCGTCCTGTGTTAAAGCTGTAGTCGTCAACAACAACAGCTAGGACACACCGGCGTCCATGCTGCAATCCTGGTGGTCGCCGGCGAACGGACAAGCTGGCAGTCCGGTGGGACGCGGCCGTGCTGCAACCAGTGGATGGCGGCCACCCGCGAGGCGGACGGCGCGCACAGAGGTTGGGCAAAATCGCGAACGGGAAAGAGGGTTGCGTTGACTTTGACTAGGATTAGATCTGACGGTTAACAGAAGACAAATCTTGTGGCTGTGGCGTGACCGGCCCAAGCTGACCGGCGCCTATCACTGCCCTAAAAATATTGCCCTCGCTGATTTATTTTACGGAAATACTTCCGCTCAACCGAATGATTTTCTAGCGTCGTCCATCACCTCAGCAACTGTTCGATTTGCCTTTTATCGGGCGGCCCGTAGCAACGTGGCCCTTGTGACAATCTCTTCGGCAATTCCTATTCGGCGCGCTTTAGGCGCCCGTTGGCAAACGGGTGCCTGCAGCGATCCCCCTCCGCTGGCGAGCTGGGCCGGCCCATGTATGTTTATTCTATAAAACGGTTCAAAAAATGCGTGAGCTACCGGAGTCGAACTCCCGACCATGTCGTTCAATCCCAATGACCATAACCACATCGCCACAGGACAACTGTTGACTAATTGCTGACTAATTGCTTATTTCTTTCTATTTCTTCTCCTTCAGCCGCCGGAATCCTTCAGTTTTGGGAAGCTTCCAGAAGCTTCCCAAACCGGTTTTGTCCCGGTTCGTGGTAATTTCCGGGGCGGTTTTATTTGGGTTTTCTTTTTTTCTTTATATTCTTTTTTAAATTCGTTTTAATCAATAATTTTACAGTTTGGCGTTTTTTATTAAAAAAATCAAAGAACTCTTTTCGAATTTATGAAACTTTTTTCAAACTTTTTGTTTTTTCAAATTCGGTGCACATTTTTCATATTCGAAGAACTCTTTTTTCAATTTTGATGAACTTTTTTGTTATAATTTGATGAACTTTTTTCAAGTTTGATGAACTTTTTTTTGGAAATCGATGAACTTTTTCAAATGTGGTGAAGTTCTTTTTCAAATCCAATGAACTTTTTCAAATTCGATGAACTTTTTTTCAAATTAGTGAACTTTTTTCAAATCCGATGAACTTTTTTCAAGTTTGATGAACTTTTTTTCAAAATCAATGAACATATTTCAAATGCGATGAACTTTTTCAAATCCAGTGAACTCTTTTTCAAATCCGATGAACTTTTTTCACATTTGTGAACTTTTTCAAATTTTATCGAATTTGAAAGGTTCATCAAAATTTTAAAAAAGTTCATCGAGTTGAAAAGAGTTCACGAATTGAAAAAATGTCATCTTATAAGGAAGAAAAAAAGAAAAGGGGAAAACGAAAGAAGAAACAAGAAACTAATGAAAAGGATTTCCTAGCAGATCTGCCTAAGTAGCGCAGTGGTTAGTGCAGCCTATTAGCGACAACAAGGTTGTAGGTTCGATTCTACCTACACGCAGCATTTTTTCGCTTGTTTTCCTTTCAATCGCGGACCTGCTTTGGGCCGGCCCAGGAGCGCTCCAGCGTAGGCGCCGGAAGCCCTAGTTGGCGCTGAAGGCGCTGACTAGGAACTCCCAATCTCTTCGAGCGCAACCAGGCCCGAAGCCAAGGGCCCCCAGGTCGTGCTGTGCAGCCCAGTAATATCGTGGAGAAGGGCCTCGTCCAAAACAACAATACGCAGGTAGAAAGCAGCCCGAGGGAAACACAGTACGCACTGAAAGTAGGCCTCGCATCACGGCGGGATCAATGCATCAAATCATGCGACCCCTAAAAAATCAATCCCTGCGTACCCGGCTAGGCGCTTGATCCTCGCTCCAGTCGTGCGCCGCCGCCTCATTTTTTTGGGCTTCACCGATCGAACGCCTACCCCGACTCGGCCATGCCACCCTCCCTGCTGGAGACACCCCATTGCAGATTTGCCGGCTCTCCACCCGAGAGGCGACTGCATCAGGATCACGTTCACTACCACCGCAAATTGATTCCAGGCCATTGCCTTTCACCCTTCCCGTTCAAGATTGGAAGAAATATGAATAGCTAGCAGATTAGAGAGAATCAAAGAAGGTATGGCTCTAATGGTATAGGCACTCCGTTTATTGAGTAAAATGTTCAGTATTTACTTCTTTGTTGTTGCAATATGGCCACTGAAAATTTATTAATTGGACACGGTTTAGCAATAGATATTATTTATTCAGATTTATGAGTCGCGGTTGCCCTTTGATCCTTCTGCTTGATCCTTGGAAGAAATATAATCAGATGATTAGGTAGAATCTAAGAAGGTACGGCTCTCATAACATATTCCTGCACTTTTGCCATATGCCTGCACTTTTGCTATGATGATTGACAAATATTTATTATGATAAAACGATTGGTAAAATGACCAATATTTATAAATGACGATCAATATCACTTCTTCGTTTTGTGGAAATATGACCATTAATAATTGATTGATGGGACACAATTAGGGATAGATAATATTCAGATTTATGAGTTGGGGGTTATGATTTGATGCATATATTAAGAGGCCCCGGGTTCTAGTTTCGCCCCGGGCCCCCAAAATCTCAGGACCGGCCCTGAGCGCAACAAGAGGTCACTTGCAGACCGACAAGGGGAGAGTAGGGCGGTTGCCGGCGTGCAGCGGCGCCATGGCCAGGCGCGACAACGAGCCAAGCTCGGGCGGTTTCCAAAATCTGCAGAGGAGAGAGGAGGGTGATAGACTAGGAGGGAGAGGAGAAGAAGAAGGAGGGGCGAAAGGAGAATGGTGTGGCAACATGCTGCTCCAGCGAGTTCGCCGGCCGACAGAGCAGGCGACAGAGGTTGGCGGAGCTCAAGGTGGACGAGCTTGTGGTTGGCGGCTATGCAGGTCCCTCGACGGCAACCTCCCAGTCTTAGATCCACGAGCGCGGATGCTTTTTACAACAAATGTCTTGTTGAAATTGCAACAAGGGTCCTACTGCAATTGCAAGAAGGGCCTTGTTGCAATGACGACGGATATAGCCACGAGATGAACATGCTTTTGCAACAAAGGTCTGGTTGCAACTGCAACAAGGCTCTTGATGCAATGGCGATGTTGATGACCATGAGTCGGAGATGATTCAGCAACATGGGCCATGTTGTACTTGCAAGAACGCTCTTATTGCAATGAGGGAAACGGCAAATAGAAATGCACAATACGATCGCATAATGAGCATCATAGACCGGACGGCTCGGGACATGGCCAACCTATTCAATAGATCAGCCGGCCAACACATAGCACGCCCCAATTATTTTGTGCAACTCTATACATGTCAAACATTGATGTTTCATGCTCGTAGTTGTGGGTTAAAGCTATACGTGAAATCGCCACGCAAAGTAGGTCATCTTTTCTCTTTGATATTCTTGTGCCTACAATTCTGACAATTTCTCGTGCCTACGTGAAATGGCGATTATGTACACATATTCTCATGTAGATAACTATTTCAGCCTACAAGTCCTCTTAGAATCTCACATAGTACCTCGCTAGCACTAAATGTCGTAGAATTATGTGCATGATTTGTTTCTATAAACACCCAGTGGGTTTTTACTTACTCCCTCCGTTTAGGTGAGTAAGTCATCTTAGGTTGTGCACCGTGACCAAGGAGGAGGAAAAATGAGAGAACTTAATGTTCATTTTGCTAATTAATAGCATTGCATGCAATGAACTAACCACTGCATGTCGTGTTTGCTAGTCTTAAGTCATTAAAATCATGCACACCCCACATCTCTTATTGGTTGATATGTCAAGAAACAAGAAACGAGGTAAAATTTAATGTACCGCGCCTAAGTGTTTTGGGAATATTTGATTTTCGTAAGATGACTTACACACCTAGACGGATGGAGTAGCAAAAATGTTCCATGCACAAGAAAAGCCGATGCATTTTTTTTCGTACTCAGTGATGGTTGGCCACCCACTTTTGGACACTCTTTATGTTTTGTAACTGTTGGCCTAATATAGCATGGTTATCGATTGGGTGAGCTGTTTGTTGTCCCATAGTTAGATTCACGTCTGAACATGAGCTCTCTCAGCAATTTCGAATTTCTGGCCGTTGGATTTCTCCCTTGATGCGATTTGGGCCGTCGGATCTGCCCCTGGGATGAGCTGGGCCGTTGGATAAAATCGTAGATGGAGCAATGAATAGTAGGTTTGTTTTTCCACTTCGGGATTTTAGTTAATTGTCACTTACAAGTGGGGTCCGACGCTCATGAGCCGGGACTGTCAGCAGCTTGGGTGCGTAGACACCCGGTGCGGGTGGCTCGCGGTCAAAATTGCGTGCCACCGCCTGTAATTCCCTAATCCCATCGAGGGCATTAGTGGGATTTCGCATCCTTACCCCTGCGTGGCGATCTATGGGTGGGCCGTGTCTGCATAAAGGAGAGGAGGGCACCGATTGGGTGAGAACCCTAGCCTCCATCTCCTTCACGCCCCTCCTCTTCGCTCCGACAGCCGTCATCGCGCTCCCGTTCAGTCCTCTCTCCCATCACCGAGATCGCCTCCACCGCTGCTCTCCCCGTCCCTCTTGCGCGCCCAGCCCCTCCGCCTCCACTGGACACGGTGATAGCGAGTGGCAGCATGAGGAGCAAGCCGGTGACTGGGCAGTGCCGGACAAGGGTCACGCTGAGCACGTCCCGGAGCACGGCAACTTCTACGCGTGGGACGGCCTGCGTGTCACCGCTGTCACCACTGAAGCAGGGCTAAAGGCGGCGCCCCGTGTGTCGCCATCACCGGGAGAAGGGACAGCCGCCGAGACACACGTTCACGTCGCCATTGTCATCGTCCTTCAGGTGCTCCTCCTCCCATCTCAGCTAGGGTTCCTCTCCTTCCTCTCACCTCTCTCTTTCCGTCCATATCTCCCTCCACCGTCACCGTCGTCATCACCATCCACGCGAGGAGCACACAGACGGCTAATTCGTCCAGATCTGAGGCGGTGTGGTCTCACATCACCCCCCTCCCCTTCAAGAACATTGTGCCCTCCCATCTGCTTATCGTTGGTGGTGCTTGGATCTGCCAGTGGCGAGTCATCCCTTCTCCACTATCATCTCTGAATTTTTGCGTGCAATTCATTCATGCATTGGTCTTTGCTCACTTGGTGCGGAATGTGTAGTCGTCCTTGTGTCTTCATATGGTAGTGATGTACTAGCGATGGGTTTTAGTTGTTTATTAGATTGACAAGAGGAAATGTTCTGATGTTTGGTGATGTTGAGGAAAATTGCAAAGAAATTTAGGGCATTGTTTTGGTTGAAGATTCATTGCTATATCCATGCATAAGTGAGTACTTTCCTAAAGCTTGCCTAACTTCACATAAAACCACCTGGGCAGTACAGATTTATAATGTACTAATCAACCAGCTCATGTAGATTTAGCTCATGACTGTGTTCCATTTGTTAAAAATGCACTAGATTATATGGTGCAAATCATGATTCCAGTCTAAGTCAAGCTGTTAGATTGCTAAATGTGGCGATAGTTTAAATCTGGTTTAGCATTTCTTTCCTTTACATGATGATTGCTGTTTGTTCTAACTATTGTGTGCTTCTCGCAGGGTTCTCGGATGTGTATAATGCTTGATTTGTGAGATCTTTATATGAGTGGGGTGCATCATCCATCATTGTTCATTTTATGTTTAATATCTGGTTCAAAGCAACCTTAATTATTTTCCTCTTTTATAAGCTAATGGTGGATGTGGGATAAATTATTCTATAAGCTCTGTGAAGAGTTCTAACCAATTCTATAGTCACTGTATGTGATGCATTTTTTTAGAAAAGCCTTCACATTCCATTGTTGAACATTGGCAGTTTGGCACTAGAGAGGGATTTGACGGCTATGGTGGAAAAGAATTAGGATTAGCACCAGACAATCAACATGGAAGATATGCTTATGAACAACATATGGAGTGGCCATAATGGCGATATTCGAGCCTTTCACTATTGAGTTCTTTTTTCCCCACTCTTCGTGTTGATTGCTTCTATTGAATTTGTTTCATGCTAGCAATATATATGCTTTGTATATGTTACGTGTTCTAAATTGGACATTAGAGTCATTGTACTTCATGTTTTCCTTTTAAGGTGACAAGAGCAAAGATGGACTCACTGGCCACCGTGTTTTGACCGAAGAACTGGCTAAAGGAACACTTCATGGTATATAGTAGCTAATTATTTAGCTATAGATAATCATTAATCAACTAATGTAATTTATATGCCAAGCATGTAGTTAGAGTTAATGTGTCAGTGTTACAACAACCTACATGGCCTGAGTTTTGGTAGGGCTAAGGTGACAAAAGTCTGAGAAATTGGAAGCTGGAATATTGTCTGAGGCCATGTAGGTTTACATTTCCAGCTCATTGGCTAAATAAAATGATGTCCGAAGTTGTTTATTGTTGGGGAACGCGGTAATTTCAAAAAAATTCCTATGATCACGCAAGATCTATCTATGTGATGCAGCAACGAGAGGGGAGAGTTTGTCCACGTACCCTTGTAGACCGAAAGCGGAAGCGTTTAGTTAACGCGGTTGATATAGTCGAACGTCTTCACGATCCAATCGATCCAAGCACCGAACGTACGGCACCTCCTCGTTCAACACACATTCAGCTCGGGGACGTCCCTCGTACTCTTGATCCAGTTGAGGCCGAGGGAGAATTTCGTCAGCACGACGGCGTGGTGACGGTGATGATGAAGTTACCGGCGCATGGCTTCGCTAAGCACTACGACGATATGACCGAGGTGTGTAACTGTGGAGGGGGGGCACCGCACACGGCTAAACAATGTCAATTTGTGTGTTCTAGGGTGCCCACTGCCCCCGTATATAAAGGAGCAACGGGGAGGCCGACCGGCCCTCTAGGGCGTGCCAAGGGGGAGGAATCCTCCTCCTAGTAGGAGTAGGACTCCCCCCCTTTCCTAGTCCAACTAGGAGAAGAAGGAAGGAGGGGGAGGAGAAGGAAAGGAGGGGGCGCCGCCCCTCCCCCTAGTCCAATTCGGACTAGGCCCATGGGGGGCGCGCGGCCAGCCCCTAGCCGCCCCTCTCTCTCTCTCCCTTAGGCCCAATAAGGCCCATTACTTCTCCGGTGGTTCCGATAACACTTCTCGCACTCCGGTTATATCCGAAACTTCTCCGGAACACTTCGGTGTCCGAATATAGTCGTCCAATATATCAATCTTTATGGTTCGACCATTTCGAGACTCCTCGTCATGTCCGTGATCACATCTGGGACTGCGAACAATCTTCGGTAGAACATATCACATAAACTCATAATACCAATCGTCATCGAACGTTAAGCGTGCGAACCCTACGGGTTTGAGAAGTATGTAGACATGACCGAGACACGTCTCCGGTCAATAACCAATAGTGGAACCTGGATGCTTGTATTAGTTCCTACATATTCTACGAAGATCTTTATCAGTCAACCCGCATAACAACATACATTGTTCCCTTTGTCATCGGTATGTTACTTGCCCGAGATTCGATCATCGGTATCTCAATACCTAGTTCAATCTCGTTATCGGTAAGTCTCTTTACTCGTTCTGTAATACTTCATCCCGCAACTAACTCATTAGTCATAATGCTTGCAAGGCTTATAGTGATGAGCATTACCGAGAGGGCCCAGAGATACCTCTCCGAAACACGGAGTGAAAAATCCTAATCTCGATCTATGCCAACCCAACAAACACCTTCGGAGACACCTGTAGAGCACATTTATAATCACCCTTTTACGTTGTGACATTTGGTAGCACACAAAGTGTTCCTCCGGTATTCGGGAGTTGCATAATCTCATAGTCTGAGGAACTTGTATAAGTCATGAAGAAAGCAGTTGCAATGAAACTAACACGATCATAATGCTAAGCTAACAGATGGGTCATGTCCATCACATCATTCTCCTAATGATGTGATCCTGTTTATCAAATGACAACACATGTATATGGTTAGGAAACATAACCATCTTTGATTAACGAGCTAGTAAAGTAGAGGCATACTAGGGACTATATGTTTTGTCTATGTATTCACACATATACTAAGTTTCCGGTTAATACAATTATAGCATGAATAATAAACATTTATCATGAATTAAGGAAATAAATAATAACTTTATTATTGCCTCTAGGGCATATTTTCTTCATTTATCTATTGCTTGCAGAAATAGTTCTTGATGCCCTTGATTTGAGAAATAGTTATGTGGCGTGTCGAAAAGGGATAGTGTACTGGTGGCCTCGGTTCTGTAACATAGAAATTTGGCCTGCTCCTTTTCATCTCGAGCCAACTGGTCCACTATTTCTCTGGTTCTATAAAAAGGAAAATATCGTTATTTTGTAGCTCACTGGTACTTATAACCTTACATGATGTTGATTCTTAAATTGCCTAAATAACGAGCAATGCTTATATGGAGATGGTTATCCATTTCCACTCTTTTGTAATATATCTGATCTTATTTTCCATATCCTGATCATGACAAAGATGTGTCTGTGTGTGTGCGCCATTTAATTAGGATTTAACCAACATTTTATTCCTCCTTTGTTCTAATGCTGAGTCATGCCTATGCTATTCATGAGTCATTCTTTATCACTCTTTACGGTGAATGAAAATAGCTATGATAATTCATATTATTGATGTTGTGGCTAAGCTGAACTCATACCATTCTTTGTACCTTTTCTATTTATATGCTTCTACAGAGTACTGGGTTCATGTGCATGCTTCACTAAATCATTTCCTTATGACCTAGAATAAGATTTTTCCAACTGGTAGTTGTATGCTGAGATTTTTCATGTTGGGAAGTACTTTGTATGAATGATTACTCGTTGTTCTTTGCCTCTGGTAACTACAAATGAGGAGGTATGAAGGATTGACTGAGAAACTGAATTAACCTATACTTGATTTAAGGTATACTTTGGCCACTTCCTTCTATCCTTTGTGTTCCTCTTCTCATGTGCGTTATTAGCCTTTTTGTTGGGGATATAACTATTCGTGTAAGCCGCCCAGGAGGGGCCGGATTATGCAAACAAGACTCACCAGAAAGAAGCCCAAGACCAAGCATGAAGTTGGCGGTTCAATAAAGGGCTTAAAGGCCCACATGCGACTTAAGGCCCGTTGTAGTAAACCACCATAATGGCATGACTTGTATCATAAGGTAGATTTAACTAGTCACCGAGCCGGACACTGTTTATAAGCCGACCGGGACTCTGTAAGCCACAGGGCGTGAACCCGTGTATATAAGGGGACGACCTGCTGGCGGCTTAGGGCAAGAAACAACTCATCGAGAGCCGCGCATAGCATATCTCGCTCCCTGGCCATCGAAACATCAATACCAACCCAAGTAGACGTAGGCCTTACCTTCACCGTAAAGGGCCGAACTAGTATAAACCTCTTGTGTCCCTTGTCTCAATTAACCCCTTCAAGCTTCCTAGTTGCAATGGCTCCACAACTAAGTCCTTTCACGAGGACATCTGACGTGACAATTCCACGACAGTTGGCGCCCACCGTGCGGCCAGCGCACGGTGGATTTGAGTTCTTGAAGGGCAACTTCAAAGGGCTCAAGGGATACGTAGTGGGCCGGATGACCAAGAGTCGTCACGGCAAGATCTACATCGACGATGAAGGCCGGGGTCCTGACACCGGCTCAATTGAGTATGGGTACCGGGTCCCCTTCGGCAGAATCCACGTCTTCATCGGCCAGATTGGTGAGCCGGGCCCTGAGCCGGACAACTGCACCGACCTCGTCGAGACGGCTCAGCGTGCGAGGAAGACCCAAATTCAACCTGTCATGAAGCGTGCCTTCGTGGGCTGCATCCACAGAGAGGAACTCTATGAAGGATCTGGAGATGGTGGTGAGATGGCCGTCCTCTCAGACGGTGATTCGTCCGCCGGCTCAACAGATTCGTTGTACCAAGTGCAAGACGGCGTGCTCGAGGGTTGTTTCGATGGCACCAGTATTCCGGACCCCTGTGAGCTGCCAAGATGGGCAGGAGTCTTTATGGCTGGGACTCAGCCCGGCTCTAACTCTACAGCTGCTGCAGCAATAACGTCCGGGATAGGAGCAGCCGGAGAAGGTGGCCCTGTGCGCCTGCCGGCTCAGGTGCTGATAGACCTCATGGACAAGCTTACGACCCTGTTAGCCGCCACAGTTATCCCTGCAAACAAAGATGAGCATGACGCGGAGGTGGCACGGGTGCGTGAGGAGATAGCTCAGGCCAAGGAGGCCTTGGCAGCTGAGGATACTAGACTAGCCACAGAGCGGGCGACTCTGGACGCCCGGGCGCAGCGGTTGCAGTCAGAAGCCTACCAGCTTACGATGAGCCTAAACGCATCTAATGAGGTAATGAGGAGGAGACATCAGAAAACCCAGTCCCGTTTACCTCCGAATTACGACCCTCGGGTTCTTTTTGCTACACCCGGAGCCGGCCCAAGTAACCCGCCAGAGACCAATCAGTTTATGACAGCCGGAACAGGAGGACCGACTCAGCCTCGAGAGATGGCACCTCCTCATGTGAGCATGGCACCACCGCGTTATGTGCCGATACCGCCGGGTCACTTTTCCAACCCCATGGAGAACTTAATCGTGGCTTCGGCACGTTTGGCGGCTCTTCCCGTGGACGGTGATGACCCGACAGTGGTGGAGACCCGGAGGGTCAGAGAACTTCTCCAGATGGCCTTAGCTCAGCAAGAGACCTATTCTTACAGTCGGGATAGGATTCATTCAACTCCTCTGCCTTGGTTAGCACCGCCTCGTCAGAACCGGCGCCCGAGTTATAGCAGGCACATGGAGTCTGAAGCTTTGTCAAGTAACACCCAACGCCGTAACTAGCCCGGTTGCTATAATCCGGTGCAAGACCGAGTACGTCAGGAGAACGAGCGGGCGGCTCAGCTAGCGGCTCAACAGACGGCACGTCAATATTTCCTAGAGTATCCAACGACTTCCGTTGAGGCAGGAGTAGCAACTAGAACCGGCGGTGTCCCTTGTCTGGTACCGGCTCTGCGTAATGTGCGGCTACCCAAGGACTTCAAGGGACCTCAAAAGGTGCCGAATTACACGGCCGACTTGCAGCCCGGAGCTTGGATCGAAACTTATGAGATGGCCATGGAGTTATTGGAAATCAGTGACGCGGTGATGGCTAAGTACTTCACCATGATGTTAGATGGAACAACCCGGTCCTGGTTAAAGGGCTTGCCACCCAATTCCATTGGTTCATGGGCAGAGCTAAAAGCCCATTTCATCCAGAACTTCAAAGACACTTGCAAGCAGTCTATGTCGATTGTGGACTTGACAAATTGTAAACATGAGGAGGGTGAATCTACGACTCATTGGGTACGCCGGGTTAAGGAGATAATACATTCATCTGACAAGATGGATGCCGGTTCGGCAGTCCTCATGTTGGAGAAGAATTGCCGTTTTGAGCCGCTGAGGCAGAAACTGGGGCGCCTTAAGCGTGATTGCAATGATATGGGTACTGAGGGAGTCCTGGACTAGGGGGTGTCCGGATAGCCGAACTATCATCATCGACCGGACTCCAAGACTATGAAGATACAAGATTGAAGACTCCGTCCCGTGTCCGGATGGGACTTTCCTTGGCGTGGAAGGCAAGCTTGGCGATACGGATATGTAGATCTCCTACCATTGTAACCGAATCTATGTAACCCTAGCCCTCTCCGGTGCCTATATAAACCGGATGGCTTTAGTCCATAGGACACAACAACAATTACAACAATCATACCATAGGCTAGCTTCTAGGGTTTAGCCTCCTTGATCTCGTGGTAGATCTACTCTTGTAATACCCACATCATCAATATCAATCAAGCAGGACGTAGGGTTTTACCTCCATCAAGAGGGCCCGAACCTGGGTAAAATATCGTGTCCCTTGTCTCCTATTACCATCCGCCTAGACGCACAGTTCGGGACCCCCTACCCAAGATCCGCCGGTTTTGACACCAACATTGGTGCTTTCATTGAGAGTTCCTCTGTGTCGTCGACAGTAGGCTCGATGGCTCCTTCAATCATCAACAACGACGCGGTCCAGGGTGAGACTTTTCTCGCCGGACAGATCTTCGTATTCAGCGGCTTTGCACTGCGGGCCAATTCGGTTGGCCATCTGGAGCAGATCGAAAGCTACGCCCCTAGCCGTCATGTCAGATTTGGAAATCTTAACTTCACGGCTAACATCCGCGGAGACTTGATCTTCAACGGATTCGAGCCACAGCCAAGCGCGCCGCACTGTCACGATGGGCATGATTTAGCTCTGCTGCCAGACAGTGCCCTGGAGGCCGCACAAGAACCCGCTCCGACCCTCGATTCGGAGCTGGGTGCGCAGATCGAGGATGGATGGTTAGACGCCGCCTCGGGGGCTGCAACCTCTACGGCGATAGAGCCGAATACTGACTTTGTCCCTTCTGAAGCTCGTGACTCCAAGGTGTCGGACTCCTTGCCGGACTCCGAACCTCTCGCGCTTCCTCCAATCGAATCCGACTGGGCGCCGATCATGGAGTTCGCGGCCGCGGACATCTTTCAACACTCACCTTTTGGCGACATTCTGAGTTCGCTAAAATATCTCTCGTTATCAGGAGAGCCCTGGCTGGACTGCGGTCAGGATGGTTGGCATGCGGATGATGAAGAAATTCAAGACCCACCCACCACCCACTTAGTAGCCGCTGTCGACGATCTAACCGACATGCTAGATTTCGACTCCGAAGACATCGACGGTATGGACGACGATGCCGGAGACGACCAAGAACCAGCGCCTATCAGGCACTGGAAAGCCACCTCGTCATACGACATATACATGGTGGACATCCCGAAGGATGGGAATGGCGAAGGAACAGTAGAGGAAGACCCCTCCAAGAAACAGCCCAAGCGCCGGCGTCAGCGGCGCTGCTCTAAATCCCGCCACAGCAAGAATGGCGATTCCGGCACCGGAGATAATAATACCCCAGGCAGTGCCGAAGATAACCCCCTCCAGCAAGATTCAGCGCGGGAGGACGGAGATGCCAGCCCTCACAAGAGGGCGGCAAACGAAGAGGTAGAGGACGATAGTTACATGCCTCCCTCTGGAGACGAGGCAAGCCTCGACGACGACGAATTTGTCGTGCCTGAGTATCCCGTCGAACAAGAGCGTTTTAAACGCAGGCTTATGGCCACGGCCAACAGCCTTAAGAAAAAGCAGCAGCAGCTTAGAGCTGATCAGGATCTGCTAGCCGACAGATGGACGGAAGTCCTGGCGGCCGAAGAGCATGAGCTCGAACGCCCCTCCAAAAGCTACCCCAAATGCAAGTTGCTGCCCCGGTTAGAGGAGGAGGCATATAAACCTGCATCACAAGAGCACAATACGGCTGACCGGCCACCTCGTGGCCACGATAGAGAGGCCTCTAGGCCCTTCACTAGAACCGTACCCAAGCGTTGCTCGAACAGCACAAGGCCACAGGGGAACGCTCCGGACTTGCGAGAAATATTGGAGGATAAGGCAAGACAATCAAGATCGATCTACGGATCGCGTGGGCGCCCCATGATACATGACGACAACCATCGCACCAGACACAGTAAGTCCGGCCGGGCCGAACACAACAGACAAAGCTCGTTGGAGCTTCGTCGCGATATAGCCCAATACAGAGGCTCCGCACACCCACTATGCTTCACAGACGAAGTAATGGATCATCAAATCCCCGGAGGGTTTAAACCCGTGAATATCGAATCCTATGACGGCACGACAGACCCCGCGGTTTGGATCGAAGACTATCTTCTTCATATCCACATGGCCCGCGGTGACGATCTTCACGCCATCAAATACCTCCCACTCAAGCTTAAAGGACCAGCTCGGCATTGCTTAACAACTTGCCAGCAGAATCAATCGGATGTTGGGAGTACCTGGAAGCCGCATTCCTTGATAACTTCCAGGGCACGTATGTGCGACCACCAGACGCTGATGACCTAAGCCACATAATTCAGCAGCCAGACGAATCGGCCAGACAATTCTGGACACGGTTCTCAACTAACAAAAAGCAAATCGTCGACTGTCCGGACGCGCAGGCCCTCGTGGCCTTCAAACATAACATCCGCGATGAGTGGCTTGCCCGGCACCTTGGGCAGGAAAAGCCGAAATCCATGGCAGCCCTCATATCACTCATGACCCGCTTCTGCGCGGGAGAGGACAGCTGGCTAGCTTGCAGCAACAACCTCAGCAAAAATTCCGGCAGTCCGGATACCAAGGATCGCAATGGCAGGTCGCGTCGCAACAAGAATAAACGCCGTATTAACGACGACAACAATGAGGATACGGCAGTCAACGCCGGATTCAGAGGCTCCAAACCCGGTCAACGGAAGAAGCCATTCAAAAGAACTACTACGGGTCCGTCCAATTTGGACCGAATACTCGATCGCTCGTGCCAGATACACGGCACCGCCGAAAAACCAGCCAACCACACCAACAGGGAATGTTGGGTATTTAAGCAGGAAGGCAAGTTAATCGCCGAAAACAATGACAAGGGGCTGCATAGCGATGACGAAGAAGAGACCCGACCGCCAAACAGTAGAGGACAGAAGGGCTTTCCCCCACAAGTGCGGACTGTGAATATGATATACGCAACCCACATACCCAAGAGGGAGCGGAAGCATGCACTTAGGGACGTATACGCGATGGAGCCAGTCGCCCCGAAGTTCAACCCATGGTCCTCCTGCCCGATCACTTTCAATCGAAGGGACCACCCCACCAGCATCCGCCACGGCGGATTCGCCACATTGGTTTTAGACCCAATCGTCGATGGGTTCCACCTCACCAGAGTCCTAATGGACGGCGGTAGCAGCCTGAACCTGCTTTATCAGGACACAGTGCGCAAAATGGGCATAGACCCCTCAAGGATTAAGCCCACAAAGACAACCTTCAAAGGCGTCATACCAGGTGTGGAGGCCAATTGTACGGGCTCAGTCACACTAGAAGTGGTCTTCGGATCCCCGGATAACTTGCGAAGTGAGGAGTTAATCTTCGACATAGTTCCGTTCCGCAGCGGCTATCATGCTTTGCTCGGACGAACCGCGTTTGCAAAGTTCAACGCGGTGCCGCACTACGCATACCTCAAGCTCAAGATGCCACGCCCTAGAGGAGTCATCACGGTCAACGGAAACACCAAGGGCTCCCTCCGAACGGAGGAACATACAGCGGCTCTTGCGGAAGAAGTACAATACAGCCTCTTAAGGCAATTCTCGAGTCCGGCCGTTAAGCGACCGGACGCGGCCAAACGCGCCCGAAGTAACCTACAACAAGACCACCTGCGCGTTCCGAGCATGCGTAGAAATGCGGCCCCAACCCCAGCCCTTGCAAGATCGCACGACTGGTCCTTCGCGTACATCATTACGCTCTGGAGATACCATGGGCATAGGGGAAGGGGCACGATCACGACAGGCCTAGAATGCGGCTCAACCACATCAGGGGCTCCCAAGTGTGTCATTTTTTTTGTTTTTCCTTTTTTACTTACCCACAGGACTCCGTTCACCAGAGGCCCTATCCGGCAGTAGACCGGCCGAACTCACGATGCAACAGCCAGGGAAGGAAAAAGGCCGCGACGAACATCCAGGTGGTCTCCCTTGCGAACATTAAATATGTCTTATAGACCACTCCGTAGCCTACCCCTGGAGGGGGACACGCTTAATAGTCCCGTCCCTTGCTTATCGCACTATTTGTATCGTTCTGCATTCATAGCAGTACTTTTTGAATAAAACAATGCAGCACCTTTTTGCTTATAATTGCATTTCTTTTTTATACATATGTTCATTTACGACATGTTGCATCCGTACACTTTGGTACGGCTAAAAACACCAAGGGCTTATGTTCCCCACATCATGGTGTGATAAGTCCGAACACTTTCACAAGTGCGGCACCCCGAACTTATAGCATTATATGCATCAGCTCCGAATCATGTCTTGCATCAATCGTTGGGTTTGCCCGGCTCCCATGTTTTGGTACCTTATGTTCCATCATATCGGCTAAGGTTGCACTGGGAGAACCACTGCGATTGCGCCCCAGTTGAGCTGGGTTAACGCCTCAGTGGAGGAAGCTAAAACTGACCGTCATGATGAGGCGAGAGCCGGTCGCTGTTCGAGAGGTTTTTTCAAGTCCCTAAAGACTTATGCCGCTTAGAGCGAGGAGCCGACTTTGTCCGGCCCAGGCGTGGATAGCGCCCCGAATTCGGCCTTCTGAACACTAGGGGCTTCGCCGAAATTTAAAATTATAGAATTCTACGGCTAAGTGAGAGTGTTCAAGCATTATAAGTCCGGTTGCCTAGTTCGACGTGTTGAGCGCCTCCCTAGATGGACCCAAATATGGGAACAAGAGTGCTCAAATGTATCCCGAACACCCCAGCACTCGTGGCATGGGGGCTGAAGCCGACGACTTGCCATCTCTCAGATTTGATAAACAGCCGAAAAAGGTAATATTTTAAATAAACAAGCGTTGCTTAGCGCATATGAACAAAGTTTTCTGCGCACATGATAACAAAATGGGAGTCTACTCAAATATTACATTGTTGGAGCACTCACCTGCAATAGTGCGGGCACCCTTCAGGACACTCTTGTAATACATCTCGGGCGTGCGATACTCCTTGCCCAGCGGTGGCGCGTCCGTCACAAGCTTCTCAGCATCCATCTTGCCCCAGTGCACCTTAGCACGGGCAAGGGCCCGACGGGCACCTTTAATACAGGCAGATCGCTTGATGACCTCGACCCATGGACACGCATCCACCAACCGCCGCACCAGGCCGAAATAGCTCCCAGGCAAGGCCTCATTGGGCCACAGCCGAACTATGAGGCCCTTCATGGCCTGTTCAGCCACCTTGTGGAGTTCGACCAGCTGCTTCAGTTGGTCGCTTAGGGGCACCGGATGTCCGGCCTCAGCATACTGAGACCAGAAGACCTTCTCCATCGAGCTCCCCTCCTCGGCCATGTAGAAAGTGGCAGCGTCGGACACGCTGCGGGGCAGATCTGCGAATGCTCCTGGAGAGCTCCGAATTCGGGTAAGTAACAGGTAATTTACATTCACATGCTTGCTTTGCATGAAAAATGCCTTACCCGCCGCTATTTTCTTCAACGCCACAATCTCCTGAAGGGCCTTGTGGGCTTCGGCCTTAGCGGCTTTGGCACTCTCAAGAGCCGATGCAAGCTCGGACTCTCGAGTCTTCGAGTCACGCTCCAAACTCTCATGTTTTTCCATGAGAGCCTGGAGCTCTTGCTGCACCTTCGCCACCCGCACCTCGTGCTTTTCTCGCTCGGTGCACTCCACGGCCGCATTACGTTCGGCCACGGACACCGCCTCCTTCAGGGTCGCCACGTCGTTTGTGGCCCCTACAATACCCACGTTATCCTTCTCATTTTTCTTGCAACCAAATCCTTTTCTGTAAGGTACATTTTTAATAAGGTGCTTGTCGGTGTCAAAACCGGCGGATCTCGGGTAGGGGGTCCCGAACTGTGCGTCTAGGCGGATGGTAATAGGAGACAAGGGACACGATGTTTTACCCAGGTTCGGGCCCTCTTGATGGAGGTAAAACCCTACGTCCTGCTTGATTGATATTGATGATGTGGGTATTACAAGAGTAGACCTACCACGAGATCAAGGAGGCTAAACCCTAGAAGCTAGCCTATGGTATGATTGTTGTAATGGTTGTCGTTCTACGGACTAAAGCCATCCAGTTTATATAGACACCGGAGAGGGCTAGGGTTACATAGAGTCGGTTACAATGGTAGGAGATCTACATATCCGTATCGCCAAGCTTGCCTTCCACGCCAAGGAAAGTCCCATCCGGACACGGGACGAAGTCTTCAATCTTGTATCTTCATAGTCTTGGAGTCCGGCCGATGATGATAGTTCGGCTATCCGGACACCCCCTAGTCCAGGACTCCCTCAGTAGCCCCTGAACCAGACTTCAATGACGACGAGTCCGGCGCGCATATTGTCTTCGGCATTGCAAGGCGGGTTCCTTCTCCGAATAGTTTGTAGAAGATTGTGAACACCAGGATAGTGTCCGGCTCTGCAAAATAAATTCCCCATTCCACCGTGGAGAGAATAATATTTACGCAAGTTCAATCTGCTGACGTATTTCGTGGCGTGACGTCACACCACTACCAAGCCTTTACTTGAATCGTTTTTATTATACTGCCTCAGCGCGTTTAGCGAAGTGGTTTCCTTGGCACGTCTTATCGAAGCAGAGATCGTGTTCCCCTTATTCCGGGATTCCCATCAATACGGACGTGGGTAACCCCACCGCGCCCGTTGCCATGCCTCCTCCATCGAAGGCGAGTTACAAACGGTTACGGGGATGGCTCTTGGTATTCTCCCTCTTTATAATGAGACCAAGGCTCGTTTCCTTTCTTCAATCCTCGGTCGAATCCGCCCCTTGCCCCGAGCTCCAACACTCAGGGCTCCAGATTCGAGCGCTTCGGAACTTCGACAATGTCCGGCTCCGACCCGTAGGGCCGGTGGATGCGAGGAGGACGTGTTGAAGCTGAGAGAAGCCAGGTATCTAACCTACGAGATTTCGCATAGGCTGCCTGCCCAAGGGCAAGTCATCCCTACTCCCGAGCCTGGAGAGAGCATCGTGTTCGTATCTCACCTCCGTAGGGGTTTAGGCTTCCCGATGGATCCCTTCGTGAGGGGGCTCATGTTTTACTATGGGTTGGAATTCCACGATTTGGCTCCGGAGTCCATCCTCCACATCTCATCATTTATTGTCGTCTGCGAGGCCTTCCTCCGCACTACCCCTCACTTTGGTTTATGGCTCAAAACCTTCAACGTGGAGCCGAAGATGATTGGGGGGCGTCAGGCAGAGTGCGGAGGGGCGGTTATAAGAAAGAGGGCCGATGCTCCAGGGCCCGAAGGCTCTTTCCAGGAGGAGCTTGGTTTGTGGCAACAGGAGTGGTTCTATATCACCGCTCCCAGGGGCAGCAGGCAGAGGCTGCCACCCGTCTTTCGCTCGGGACCTCCACATCGGCTGATGTCATGGGTCAACAAAGGGCTTAACTGGGGGCCATCAAAGGACATACCCCTATTGCAGGGCCGGATTCGAGATCTCCAAGAGAGGGAGATCAATCTGGTCGTAGTGACGCAGGTTATGCTGGTTCAGCGTCTTTTGCCCTGCAAATGCCGCCCCCTCCGCCTATGGGAATTCAATCCAGAGGGGCCGCGAGTTCTTCAACACTTCATGGGTACGACACCCGTGGAGATGTACAAATTGTTCTTCGGATCACAAGAAATGTGTCCGGAATTGACCGAGGATGCCGGCCTAAGCTGCAATCGCCCGGATGCTCAGGTAAGTAGCCCTGTGCCCGGACATACCGTTTGTCTGCATATTCATGGACTTGCGTTTTAAACAGTCGTCCTTTGAACAGGAGTGGATAGCGCAAGCAAAACTGATACGGTGTCCAGGCCCCCTCCCGGAGACCGCGCCAGATTCGGTGCTGGTCAAGATGCTGGAGGTTGCACCTCCAGAGGAGGGCGAAGGGGAAAACAGAGAAACTACCGCCTCTATTAAAGAGGCTTTCGAGAAAGGGGGGATCGAGAATCCCTCCTTCCAGGGGGAGAAGAGGACCGCTTCCGAATATCCGGAGGCCAAGGCCTTAAAGCGGGGGAAGAAATCTCCACCCGAGGGTCCTACACCAGGGGGAACCCTGGCCGAACTATCTCCCCTAAGGAATCAGCCCTCCAGCGAGCCGTAAGTAGAAAAAGGGGAGTTTTGTAATGAGAGACATCCCTATTTTTGCTTCTGAGGATAACCGGAGTTTTCATCTTGTAGTTCGGATCTCCGCCCTTCTCAGCAGAGCTCGTCTTCGGGGGACCTTCGTCCGGAGATGATGGAGAGCGACACGCCTCCATCTGCCACACCATCAGGCGGGGCAGGCGACCCTAAAGTATCATCGCGGAGGGTCTCCCCAAGTCCGGCAGGACCGGAGAGTTCGGCACCAACTGGTGTACAGCCGGGGGAGCTGAAGGATTTGCTCGAGAGGGCGCCTATCTCAGAAGGTCACCATACATTGATGAGTATGGTGATTGAAAGAATTTCATCCGCCGAGGGCGGGTTGCATGATGCCGTTAGAAGTTTGCTGGCGGGGTTTGAGGTACGTAAAAATGACATTCCTTTTGACAGTTTTTACACGTAAAGTGCACCCTATGTAGATAGTAGCCTCTGAGGCTCGGTATGTTGTCGAAAGCGACAGCGTGCCGAGGATCATAA
This sequence comes from Triticum timopheevii, assembly GCA_963921465.1. Lineage (NCBI taxonomy): Eukaryota > Viridiplantae > Streptophyta > Magnoliopsida > Poales > Poaceae > Triticum > Triticum timopheevii. Next base: position 384,618,084 of record OY997262.1, on the reverse strand, counting down.
TCTCAGGTATTAATTCTCGCCTTTCCTATGCAGGTGGCTGATAGTCCGGTGGTCAGCCGGACTGATGGGGTTGCCGAACTAAAGCGGCAACTCGACGTTGCGGATGCGGACATCGCGCTGGTCAATAAACGACTTGACGAGTCACAAGGTAGGTTGCTTCTCCGTGGTCACCTGGTAAGGGAGCTTATGCCCACTCCTTACAACATGTACGCTTGATGCAGATGGCTCCACTGCTGTGGAAGCCCTTCGGGCGGAGCTTGCTCAGGCCAAGGACCAAGCCAGAAAGAGTGGCACGGCTGTCTTGAAGGCAGTAGAGGAGCTAAAAGCCGAGAAGGCTGCTCACTGCCGAAGCAGGGAAGAAATGGCCGTAATGGCCGTGAAATTAAAAGATGCTACCGACCGCTATGAGGTTCTTGAGAGAGAACGCCAAGAGGAGCAAGAGGGCCTGAAGAAGGCCACCGCCGAAGCCAAGGATGCCCGTTCTACAATGCGGGCTATAAAGGAGGAACTGCGTCAGGCCGGAGATGTTGTGGCCGGAAAGCCCTTTCTGTTGCGTAGGAAATTCACGGATCTAAAGTATGCTCAGTTGGGCCAGCTGTGGAGTGCGGAGAATCCTTATCTGGATTTGGCGGCGAGTGCGGTGGACGCTGTTCGGCACTTCCGAAGTCAGAAGGATCATGAAATGGAAGAGCTGTTTTGGTCTCAATTCCAAAGTCCGGAGCGTCCACTGCCACTGACCGATCAGTTAGCTGAGTGGGCTGAGCTAAATAGATTGTCCGGACTAGCCATGACGGATGTGGTCGCTCATCTGTGGCCGGAAAGGCCCAAGCCGAAGAGTTACTTTGGTTTATTGCAGCATTTCCTTGGGGCGGTACCGCATATCAAGGCGATGAAACGGTCGGCCTGCATAGAGGGTGCATGGATGGCTCTTGCCCGTGTGAAGACATACTGGGCAGAGATGAATGCCACCGACGTTGCATCCCGGGGTTCGGACGAGAGCCGATTACCCACCGAGCACTATTTTGAGGAAGTCCTGCAGGGCGCTCGTGTAATAGAGTCGCAGTGCTCGAAAAATGTCATGTTCAAATGACGTGTATGATTTGTAAGATCATATGTATAATGCATCAACTTTTTATACTTGTGCGTTCAAGTATTGAAATATCCCCTGTGCGGCCGTTTATCATCATATATTTGTAACCTGAAAGATGGTAGTCTTTGGCTTCAGCCCCCACGCACATAGTGCGGGGGTGTTTGCAAAAAAGGGGTGCATTTTCACACTTAATCCAACGTCTTGGTCCTTTGAAGGAGGTGATAGCATAGCAAACTAGGCAACCGGACTATAATGCTTTATCACTTTCACTTAGCCATAGGAGCTCGATGGTGGGGCTACGATATAGCCCCTAGAGGCATCGCGATCTCCAAACTCGGGGGCGTGTTTGTGCCTGACCGGTAAGCGGCCCTTCGTCAAAGCGGAGGAATTCTAAACATTCTGATAGTCGATCGAGTGGTTGACCAGTCTCTCGCTATATCATGACAGTCAGTTTTTGGCTTTCTCTACTGAGGTGCTCGCTCGGCCGAACCGGGGCACAATCGCAGTAGTTCTCCTGGTGCCGCGTTAGCCGACAATGCAGAACATAAGGCAGCAAAACACAGGAGCCGGGCAAACCCAACATTTGACCAAAGACATGATTCGGAGCTGATGCATATAAGGCCTAACTCGAGACGCCGAACACTCCCTAAGGTATTCGGACTTTATGATATTGGGCAGAACAATGCCCTAAGCCCCTATTGTCCAGGTGCAAGCAGGAACTTCTGACGCGGCCGATGCCAAAACGTCAGCCTCCTCCTCGGTTATTGTGGGGAACCGGGGGATGAGTATCAACAAGAGACAGTAAGAAAGGTTTACGCAGGGTCTTAATCTGAAAAGAATCCTTGCAACGGGTCGCTGCTGCACGTCTGCGCCTGTGTCTCCGTTGTGCTGTATCCTGGACGGGTGTAGCACGTGGTTCATCTGTAAAAGAGAAGAACTTAGTTTGGGAAAAATATCGTGCAAAAATGTATTTAGAACAGGGTATAATTTGGGAGATGGATAAAACTAAGCTTTATGGTTCTCATTGTTTATACGCGCTGCCCCTTGTATGCGGCTAGGAAGCCCCTTGTTTATCTAAGCCGGACTCGTCTAACCGTGTCCGAGGTCTAAATTACCTATTTTTTAGGGGCGTTGATCAAAAAGGTTGGGTTGATGTGTCGCTGTTAAGGCAGCCTCACGTTTTTCATGGTCAAGGGACACTTGGAGTTTCCTTTTGATAAGATTATGCCTCGTGGACCGGGCATTTTGAGTGTAAGAGACGCGTAATGCGGTTTTGCGTTAAAGCGGGCGAAAGCCTCGTGTCCCAGTGGTGCTTGATGGCCACTTTTGAATGGGGCGATATGGAAGGTTAGCTTTTCGCAACGGAAGTTGTCGAGTGAACCGAACACAACTTTTGGTAGTACAGGGCCTGTACACTTGGCATATGGGCCTGGCGTTACTTCCTTGAAGGAAATGTTGCTATGGCGGATTTTGGTAGGGTCTATCCCCATTCTGCGGATGGTATCCTGGTATAACAGGTTTATATTGCTTCCGCATAATTTATCACATGAAGTGAGTTCACTGTTTTGACCTCTAGTGGGAAAGTCTTCTGTACTCCGGTCTGCTGCTTTTGGGATTCGTCATCATCTCCGCTTGGTGTGTCGAGCCCCTTGTGTTTGGCGTTGAGTCGGCCGAACTGCTTGAAGACCCAACAATCTCGGTGGGTGTGGTTTGCAGGTTTCCCGGGGGTACTGTGGATTTGACATATCCGATCCAAAATTTTGTTTAGGTTGGATAGCTCGTCACTGTTGTCCTTGGGAGGCAGTGTTTTATTGTTTGGCCGAGAGCTTTTGAATCCGGCGTTGACCGCCGTGTTCTTTAGGCCATTTTCTTTATTCCGGCGCTGATCTTTTCTGTGTCGTGATTTTCCATTTCCATCCCTGACCTCGGATGTACTTGGGTCGCTGGTGCTGCATCTTGCCAGCCAGCTATCTTCTCCCGCGCAAAATCGGGTCATCAGGCTCGTTAGCGCGGCCATTGTTCTTGGCTTTTCCTGGCCGAGGTGTCTGGCGAGCCATTCGTCTCGAACATTATGTTTAAAAGCTACTAGGGCTTCAGCGTCCGGACAGTCGACTATTTGGTTCTTTTTAGTGAGGAACCTATTCCAGAATTTGCGCGCTGACTCTCCGGGCTGTTGAGTTATGTGACTTAAATCGTCTGCATCCGGAGGGCGGACATAGGTCCCCTGAAAATTCACTTTAAACGCGTCCTCGAGCTCTTCCCAACTTCCAATGGTATTTTCTGGGAGGCTTTTAAGCCAATGCCGAGCTGGCCCTTTGAGCTTGAGGGGTAGATATTTTATGGCGTGGAGATCGTCTCCTCTAGCCATATGTATGTGTAGGATGTAATCCTCAATCCAGACTCCAGGGTCTGTGGTTCCATCGTATGCTTCTATATTTACGGGCTTGAATCCCACTGGAAATTCATGATCCAGCACCTCACCGGTGAAACATAGTGGGTGTGCGGCGCCCTTGTATTTAGGTGTGTCGTTACCTGCGAGCACTCGGCATGTTGTGTTGCTTCCTGGGGCCCTCTTTTTTGGCCCGTAAATGGACCTGACCGGGCCATCCTTTTGGCGAGCATCTTTATGTGTGTCATGTGCTGGCTTGTGCGCGGCGCCGCTTGCCGCTCTTGGCCTGTCATCTGGTCGTCTATCCGGCCAGGCGGCCTCTTTGTTTTTTGATTGTGGTGGCTCTATGGCCTCCTCGTCGAATTCGGGCAGCAGCTTGCGCTTCGGGTAGCTCTTTGCTTGGTAACTACTGCCATATTTGTCTGCGGTTTTGAGTACTTTGCTCCACCTCATTCTGAGTACGTCTTCCACTGTGTTGAGCTTTCGTTCCTGCTTCCTCAAACTTCTTGCTGTGACGACGAGCCTTTTGTGAAAGTTCTTATGCTCCGGTGATGTGTCCGATTCATCTCGTTCGGATGGTTGCTTCGTTGCATGTTCGTCGTCCACTGGTTTGCCCCGCTCTACGGCTGGGTCATTATGGTCGCTGTTGTTATCGAGGCGGGACTTCGGACGGCGCTTACATCGTCGTTTGGGTTTTTTCTCGGGGGAATTGCCCTTCGCCGCGTTCCGTTGTTCCTCGTTATCGCTTCCTTTTGGTGTGTCCACCATGTATATGTCATGAGTTGAGGTGGCTTTCCAGTGCCCGATAGGCGCTGGCTCTTGGTCGTCTCCGGCATCGTCGTCCATACCGTCGATGTCTTCGGAGTCGAAATCTAGCATGTCAGTTAGATCGTCGACAGCGGCTACTAAGTGGGTGGTGGGTGGGTCTTGAATTTCTTCGTCGTCCGCATCCCAACCATCCTGACCGCAGTCCGGCCAGGGCTCTCCTGATAACGAGAGATATTTTAGCGAACTTAGAATGTCGCCAAAAGGTGAGTGTTCAAAGATGTCCGCGGCCGCGAACTCCATGATCGGCGCCCAATCGGATTCGATTGGAGGAGGCGCGAGAGGTTGTCCGGCAAGGAGTCCGGCACCTGGGAGTCACGAGCTTCAGAAGGGACAAAGTCAGTATTTGGCTCTATCGCCGCAGAGGTTGCAGCCCCCGAGGCGGTGTCTAACCATCCGTCCTCGATCTGCGCAGCCAGCTCCGAATTGAGGGTCGGAGCTGGTTCTTGTGCGGCCTCCAGGGCACTGTCCGGTAGCAGAGCTAAATCATGCCCATCGTGGCAGTGCGGCACGCTCGGCTGTGTCTCGAATCCATTGAAGATCAAGTCTCCGCGGATGTCAGCCGTGAAGTTAAGACTTCCAAACCTGACCTGGCGGCCAGGGGCGTAGCTTTCGATCTGCTCCAGATGGTCAGCCGAACTGGCCCGCAGTGCAAAGCCGCCGAACACGAAGATCTGTCCGGGGAGAAAAGTCTCACCCTGGACCGCGTCGTTGTTGATGATCAAAGGAGCCATCGAGCCTATCGATGACGACACAGAGGAACTCTCAATGAAAGCACCAATGTCGGTGTCAAAACCGGCGGATCTCGGGTAGGGGGTCCCGAACTGTGCGTCTAGGCGGATGGTAACAGGAGACAAGGGACACGATGTTTTACCCAGGTTCGGGCCCTCTTGATGGAGGTAAAACCCTACGTCCTGCTTGATTGATATTGATGATGTGGGTATTACAAGAGTAGATCTACCACGAGATCAAGGAGGCTAAACCCTAGAAGCTAGCCTATGGTATGATTGTTGTAATGGTTGTCATTCTACGGACTAAAGCCATCCGGTTTATATAGACACCGGAGAGGACTAGGGTTACATAGAGTTGGTTAAAATGGTAGGAGATCAACATATCCGTATCGCCAAGCTTGCCTTCCACGCCAAGGAAAGTCCCATCTGGACACGGGACGAAGTCTTCAATCTTGTATCTTCACAGTCTTGGAGTCCGGCCGATGATGATAGTTCGGCTATCCGGACACCCCCTAGTCCAGGACTCCCTCAGTGCTACTCACCTTCTTTGTCCTCGAGCTGCTTCTTGGCACAGCCGAGCTCGTTCTCGGACCGCTCGAGGTTTTGCTTTAAAGCATTGACCTCCGCAGTCAGTGCGGCGGAGGTCAGCAGTGTAGCCTGCAATCCCATATTGACATATTTTTTATGACTCCTGCGTATATCTTTTTAGATCCTCAGTCCGGCTTTTCTTTCCGAACACCGAACCGAGCATCAGGGGCTACTATCTATGCGGTACTATTTTACATATATTAACATTCTTACCTCGAAGCCTGATAGAAGGCTGCTGCAGGCTTCGGTCAGCCCGCTTTTGGCGAGCTGGACCTTCTGAATCACCGCACTCATGACAGTGCGGTGTTCTTCCTCGATAGAAGTGCCGTCGAGCGCCTCCAACAAGTTATCCGGCGCCTCCGGTTGGACGGAGGCCGCTGGCGCCACGGTCTTGCCCTTCTTACGAAGGGGCCGCCCGCCGGACTCCGGAACCACTACGGGTTCCGGTGTGGAGTCCGGCGCGAAGTCCGGGAGGTCGCCCTGTGCCACCTCCGGGTCCTCCTCCTCCGGATGGGTCCCTCTCTGGGATCCCATCTCGATTTCGTCAGCGTCGCGGGGAGAGGAGGCGGTTGGAAGTGAAGTGTTGTTCACATCCGACGAGTCCAAGGACCCGCTCGACGAAGCGGGAAGATCGTCCTTGGGCGGACTACAGGGTTGTATGCGGCGTTAGAAAGACACCAAGTGGCAAAAAGAAAAATCATGAAGTCATTCAGGAATCCGGATACTTACGATTTCGCCAGGGGCTTGGTCCTTGGAGGCCAATCCACGTCGTCGTCACCGGCGTTGGCAGAACAGTCCGGGGGAAGAGTCCTTCCCTTCTTGGACCCTTCGGCCTCCCCAGCTGGGGAGGCCTTCCTTTTCTTCCCTCCCCCCGCTGGGGAAGGGGCCTTTTTCTTCTCCTCCTCGTCCTCGGGGGAGGAGTCCGCCTCAGAGTCATCGGACACCTGAAAATGGGAACTCTTTCGAGTACCCGTGGCCTCCTTCTTGGCCTTCTTCTCCGGCACCACATGGGGTGCCAGAACCAGCAGCCCCGCTAGACGGCCATCCAGTGGGTCTTCTGGCAAGGGGGCCGGACAGTTAATCTGCTCTGCCTTCTTCTGCCAGTCCTGTCAAAGGAAAGGGGAGATTAGATCCCGCATAGGGTCAAACTATGGAAAACAAGTGTCACATCCCCAGTTCAGGCCTTGCTTGTTTTAGCTTTAGCATCCATGCGTCATGTTTAAATTTTATGAAACTTGAAATGGGGGCTGACAAACCCTAGCAGTTAATGAATTCAACTAGGATCAAAATAAAATCTTTTTCAATAAACCCAAAATGACCTCTGGAAATGTTCATGATTTCTGATAAAGGTTAAAACCTCTGTCAAAAATTATGAATATATTTCTAGGTCATCTCTGGATGTTTGAATTAAATCATTACTTATTTGCATTTGGGCATTTAAATACTATAAAATATTTTAAATGCTCAAATAATCCCAAACTGAAATGTTTACTGTAGGATATATTTCTAACAGTGGTTATGAGCAGTTGCATGATTTTTGGGATTGATTTAGTATTTTTAATAAAGCCAAACATCTGCAGAAAAATAGAAAACAACAATTAAAATAGGAACAGAGAAGGAGGGAGTACCTGGGCCTTACCTGGCCGGCCCAGTGGACAGCCCAGCCCACTGGCCTAGTGCCAGTCGTCCTCTACCTCTGCCAGTAGGCAGAGGAGGGAGACAGCGCACGCACGCCCGCGGCGCCACGCCACCACCCTGCCTGGCTGCCTCCTCCTCCCCCTGGACGCCTCCATGCGTCGCCACGCATCACCCCGGACCCTCTCGCCCATTTCCTCGTCCTCTTTCCCTCCTCACTCTCGCTCTGCACCTCGTGCCCGAGCGCCACCATCGCCACCAACGCCGTTCGCCGCGGCCACCGGCCACCCCTCGCCCTGCCGCTGGGCTCAGGAGCTCTGCCTCGACCCCCTCTTCCTCCCCACCGATCCACGGCCCTCCGGAAGCCCTGCAGCATCGTCCTCAAGCTCATCTTCAACCTTCGGCCGCCGTCAACCTCATCGTCGATTCGCCGCCATTCGTCCTTCCTCGAGCACGCTGACCTTCTCTTCGAACTCACCGTGAGCCCCTGTCCATTTCCCCTCTATCCCCATGCCCGTCCGCACCTTCTAACCACCGTGGCTGTCGGAGCCGACAGCCCCTCGCCGCCGGCGATGACACAGACGAGGACAGAGCCACCGTAGCTAACTCCCGAGCACGGCAACGTGCTCAGCACTCTTCCAAGAGCCGGGCGCGCCCACCCGTGCGACCTGCCGTGCCCCCTAGCGCCAACCCCGACCCCGCCGAACTCCGGTCGCCGCCAAAGCTCGTCGCCGGCGAGATTCCGGCTGCCCCGTGACCACCCGTCTGGTCCATTAGATGCGCGAGTGCAAGAGGTCCTCCCCGGTGCTCTCAGCGCGCCAAACCACCGCCCGAAGCTCAAATCCGAGCCGCGCCGCCGTCGTTTTGGTCGCCGCCGGCCAGGCTCCGGCGACTGCCGAAGTGGCCATCATTAGCGCTAACCCTGCCAGCTAATGACCCCTCTAATCAACCCCTTAAGCCACTGACACGTGGGCCCATGCGCCTGTTTAGGTTAGAATAAATTTCTTGTTAGTTTAGTTAACCCAGTGGGCCCCACGCGTCAGTTTTGACCGCGCTGACGTGGCCGTTGACTGGGCCCACATGTCAGCGACACAGACCAGTCTGAGACACTGACGTGTGGACCCCACTGGCCAGGTTTGACCCGGGGCAGCCCTGTTGACTCTGCTGAGCTCAGGATGACGCCATGCTGACGTAATATTCCATTTCTGGAATTTAGTTTATTTTCTAATTAATCAGGAAATCCAGAAAATAGCTAAAACTTCTAAAATTCATAGAAATTCAACCGTAACTCCAAATGAAATAAATTATATATGAAAAATTATCAGAAAAATTCAAGGAATCCATCTGTACCATTTTCATGCATGTTAGAACAACTTATAGCTGCTGTTTAGCACAAATCAATTAAATGGCATTTGAATAATCACATATGGAGTTTGAATTTGAATCTTGTATTCAAACCAACTTCATTTAATCTGTTGCTAGTCGCATTAGCTCAAAAACACCAGCATGTTGCCATGTCATAGCATGCATCATATTGTGCATTGCATTGATCGTGTATCTTCTGTGTTTGCCGGTGTTGTTCCCCCTCGGTAGACGCTGTACCGATGATGTGATCGTTGACACTGATGAAGACTCAATGTTATCTTCAGAAGTGCCAGGCAAGCAAAACCCCCTTGTTCATTCCGATACAATCCTACTCTCTCGCTCCTGCTCTATTTTACTGCATTAGGACAACAACGATTCATCTGTTACTTGCTGCGGTAGCTGAACCCCTGTATCCTTTGCATGACCTGTCATTCCACAGTAAATAGATGAAACCCACTAGCATGAGTAGGAGTTGTTTGAGCCTTGTTGTGCCTACTCATACATGCTTGTTTGTCATGCCTGCTACTGCTTAGAGTTGAGTCGGGTCTGATTCATCGGGGATGAATCAGAGGTGCGTGAACATGTCCTACTGTGTGTGAGCTAAGTGTGTGAACACGATTTGGTAAAGGTAGCGGTGAGAGGCCATGTAGGAGTACATGGTGGGTTGTCTCATTGCAGCCGTCCTCAGGAACTGAGTTCTGTGTTTGTGATCCATGATTCAGCTACTACCACGCATTGGGCCCGAAACCAATGGACCCTCTCGGCTTCTTAATCACCCTTGTCCTCTGTCCAGGAGTTGCAAGTAGTTTCTGGTGTTTGTAGTATGCTGGAGGCCGTGCGCAGCGCTGACCGTAGGGGTGGGCTGTGATGCGGTAGGCACGTGGCCGGGTAAACCGGGCGCCCGTTTGGTGTCACGGAACCCTGTTCACATCGTTTGGGGCTGTGAGCGAAACCCCGGCCGGATCTCCTCATGGATGGAACCCAAATAGGCGATAAACCTGGACTAGGGACCTGAGTGTTTAGGTAGGTCGTGGCCGACACCCACGTTGGGCTTCCGCTTGAAGGTTGCCGAGTACATGTCGTGTAAACGGCGGTAAGTGGTGAGAGCGTGTGTGAAGAAGTACACCCCTGCAGGGTTAACACTATCTATTCGAATAGCCGTGTCCGCGGTAAAGGACTTCTGGGTTGCCTGTACAGTTCATAGACAAGTGAAAGTGGATACTCTAAAATACGCAAGATAAGTGTGAGTGCTATGGATGGCGTTCTCGTAGGGAGACGGGAGCGGATCCATAGTGGTGTATTGATATGGTGAATATGTGGACTCGTGTGCGCCACCTCAAAGAGTTCCTTGCAGTCGTAGTTCAGGATAGCCACCGAGTCAAAGCTGGCTTGCTGCAGTTAAACCCCACCATCCCCTTGTTGAAAATGATGCATATGTAGTTAGTTCTGATGTAAGTCTTGCTGGGTACATTTGTACTCACGTTTGCCTATTTTATGTTTTGCAGAGAGACCTTGGTCTCGCTAGTAGTTCCGCGTGGACTTCGACGTTTAGCTTGATACCTCAGCTACGATCTTGTGCCCTCGGCAGGATCTAGTAGATAGTCAGGCTTTCAAGCCTTCTTCATTTATAGATGTCTGTACTCAGACATGTTAAGCTTCCGCTTGTGCTTTGACTGGTATGCTCTGAATGTTGGGTCATGTGACCCATGTCTGTAATATCTCGCTCCTCGGAGCCTGATGAATAATACTTGAGTCGTAGGGTCATGTTGTGATGCCATGTTGTATTTGCACATATCGAGCATATTGTGTGTATGTTATTGAAATGCTTGGTATGTGTGGGATCTGACTATCTAGTTGTTTATCTTTAGTAGCCTCACTTACCGGGAAATGTCTCCTAGTGTTTCCACTGAGCCATGGTAGCTTGCTACTGCTCCGGAACGCTTAGGCTGGCCGGCATGTGTCCTTCTTCGTTCCTGTGTCTGTCCCTTCGGGGAAATGTCACGCGTTGAGTACCGGAGTCCTGTTAGCCCGCTACAGCCCGGTTTACCGGAGTCCTGCTAGCCCAGTGCTACAGCCTGGAACTCACTCGCTGATGACTGACACGTTCGATGCTGGGTCATGAATGCCTGTCCCTGTAAGTCTGTGCCACTTTGGGTTTACGACTAGCCATGTCAGCCCGGGCTCCTTATCACATGGATGCTAGCGACACTATCATATACGTGTGCCAAAAGGCGCAAACGGTCCCGGGCAAAGGTAAGGCAACACCCATGGGAATACCGTGCGTGAGGCCGCAAAGTGATATGAGGTGTTACATGCTCGATCGATGTGGCATTGAGTCGGGGTCCTGACAACAAGTGTCCCGTAAAGGGTAGAATCACTTACCTCGTCATTCTGACGCTGCGAGCGAAATCCGCGATCTTCGGTAGCGGATGCGGGAGCCTCGGCGCCCCTAAAAAGCACCTTCCAGGCATCTTCGTACCTTGTGTCAAAGAGCCTGCTCAAGGTTTGGTGCTGTGCTGGATTGAACTCCCACAATTTAAAGGCCCGTTGTTGGCACGGGAGAATCCGGCGGATGAGCATGACCTGGACCACGTTGACAAGCTTGTGCTTCTTGTTCACCAGCTTCTGGATGCAGGCTTGGAGTCCGGTCAGCTCCTCCGAATCACCCCAAGTCAGGCCACTCTCCTTCCAAGAGGTGAGCCGTGTGGGGATTCCAGATCTGAATTCGGGGGCCGCTACCCATTTAGGGTCATGCGGCTCGGTGATGTAGAACCACCCCGATTGACATCCCTTGATGGTTTCCATGAAGGCGCCCTCGAGCCAGAAGACGTTGGGTATCTTGCCCACCATGGCGCCTCCGCACTCCTCCTGATTCCCCTTCACTACCTTCGGCTTGACATTGAAGGTCTTGAGCCACAAGCCGAAGTGGGGCTGGATGCAGAGGAAGGCCTCGCACACGACGATGAACACCGAGATGTTGAGGATGAAATTCAGGGCCAGATCGTGGAAATCTAGGCCGTAGTAGAACATGAGCCCCCGGACAAAGGGGTGAAGTGGAAAGCCCAGTCCGCGGAGGAAATGGGGAAGGAAAACCACCCTCTCATGGGGCCTAGGGGTGGGAATGAGCTGCCCCTTGTCGGGGAGCCGGTGCGCGATGTCGCTGGACGGGTATCCGGCGCCGCGCAACCTCTCGATGTGCCCCTCTGTAACGGAGGAGGCCATCCACTTGCCTCCCGCTCCGGACATGGCTGGAGAAGGTCGAGGCGAGATGTGCGGGCTTGGGCGCTGGAGCTCAAGTGCGCTGGATAAGTAAAGAAGGAAGAAGGCATAGGTAAAAGGGTGGATTCTTATCCCCTATATATGGGCGGATGAAACTATGCGTCCCCACCGGCCTGGTAAAAATTGCTTTTCTCCCAAGCGCCGCAATCAATGGCGCGGTTGGGTTACCCACGTCCGTATTGATGAGAATCCCGGAATAAGGGGGACACGATCTCTGCTTCGACAAGACGTGCCAAGGAAACCACTTCGCTAAATGCGCTGATGCGGTATAATAAAAACGATTCAAGCGAAGGCTTGGCAGTGGTGTGACGTCACGCCACCAAATACGTCAGCAGATTGAACTTGTGTAAATATTATTCTCTCTATGGTGGTATGTGGAACTTATTTTACAGAGCCGGACACTATCCTGGTGTTCACAATCTTCTACAAACTATTCGGAGAAGGAACCCGCCTTGCAATGCCGAAGACAATATGCGCGCCGGACTCATAGTCATTGAAGCCTGGTTCAGGGGCTACTGAGGGAGTCCTGGACTAGGGGGTGTCCGGATAGCCGAACTATCATCATCGGCCGGACTCCAAGACTATGAAGATACATGATTGAAGACTCCGTCCCGTGTTCGGATGGGACTTTCCTTGGCGTGGAAGGCAAGCTTGGCGATACGAATATGTAGATCTCCTACCATTGTAACCGACTCTATGTAACCCTAGCCCTCTCCGGTGTCTATGTAAACCGGATGGTTTTAGTCCGTAGGACACAACAACAATTACAACAATCATACCATAGGCTAGCTTCTAGGGTTTAGCCTCCTTGATCTCGTGGTAGATCTACTCTTGTAATACCCACATCATCAATATCAATCAAGCAGGACGTAGGGTTTTACCTCCATCAAGAGGGCCCAAACCTGGGTAAAATATCGTGTCCCTTTTCTCCTGTTACCATCCGCCTAGACGCATAGTTCGGGACCCCCTACCCGAGATCCGCCGGTTTTGACACCGACAGGTACGCTGATGGCGGCTTTAGTCAAATATTCCGACTTTGATAGTACCAAGGTTCCCGCATCTGATGAGGAAAAGACCGGGAAGTGAAAGAAGAACGACAATGGAAAGGGTCAGCAGCACAACCCGATGAATCAAGGAGGCAATAAGCGTAAGGCGGATGGTAACCCGGAGTTTGTGGCCAATGCCAATGCGCAAGGTAACAATCATAGACGTAAGGGTAAGCCGCCTCGATCCGGTGGGTCAGGACCATCTCTTGAGCAGCTACTCAATGAGCCCTGCCCAAGACACGGCACCCGGGAGCGGCCCGCCACACACTTGTGGAAAGATTGCACGATCATGAAGGCGTTTAAGAATTCCAACACTTTTGATGGCAGTCATGGCTTTGGCGGCGGCTCAGGGGCTGGCGGTTTTCATGGCCCGGGTGGTGGTTCAAGTTTCGACTTTCAAGGACATCAAGGCGGCTATAACCAATAGCGGTCTGGACAAGGAGACCACCAGCAGCAACAGTCGGGTTATCAAAGTAATCTGAAGCAGTTGAATAGTGGGAAGTAGCACGTGTTCACCAATAGCTTATGCAAGCGGGACCAGAAGGTTTATAAGAGGGCCGTGAATTCTGTTGAACCGGCAGTTCCTCGTTACTTGCGGTGGTCGGAACAACCCATTATATGGAGCAGAGAAGATCACCCTCCACGGGTCGATAATCCGGGTCAGTTAGCCTTGGTGGTAGCACCTCAGGTTGGTGGATATAAATTCACTAAGGTACTCATGGACGGAGGTAGTAGCATCAATATCCTCTATTATGAGACCTTTCGACGCATGGGGTTAACTGATAAGAATTTAAGGACATCCAACAATGTTTTCCATGGGGTGGTTCCTGGTAAGTCGGCTTACCCAGTTGGCAAGATTGAGCTGGAAGTGGCCTTTGGAGATGAATATGATTCCAGGGCTGAGAAATTGACGTTTGAAGTGGTCAAAATCAGGAGCCCATATCATGCTCTGTTTGGGCGGCCGGCTTATGCTAAGTTCATGGCACGGCCGTGTTATGTTTATTTGCAGCTCAAGATGTCGGGTCACAAGGGCACCATCACTGTGCATGGATGTCGGAAGGTAGCCTTGGAATGTGAGGAAGACGACGCGGCTTCTGCTGAGTCTGCCTGTGCAGCGGAAGAACTCAAATTTTATCAAGATAATGTTGACCTAGCAGATATGACCTCCCTAAAGAAACCAACTACAGAGCATGACCCGGCGTTGAAGTTTAAGTCGGCCGCCGAGACGAAGCTTGTTGACTTTACCCCAGGTGACGCTTCTAAGCAATTCAGCATCAGCAGCAATTTGGATCCAAAATAGGAAAGCGCGCTCATCGAGTTCATCCATGAGAACCGGGACATCTTTGCATGGAAACCTTCTGACATGCCGGGTGTACCGAGAGAACTCAATGAGCACACTCTCAATATTGATCCAAAGTATAAGCCGGTCAGGCAGTTTCTTCGACGTTTTAACGAAGAGAGACGGAAAGCTATTGGAGAGGAAGTTGCCCGGCTCTTAGCGGTTGGGTTCATTGTTGAAGTTTTTCACCCGGAGTGGTTGGCTAACCTGGTGCTTGTGCTTAAAAAGAACGGCACCTGGCGGATGTGTGTGGATTACACGGACTTAAACAAAGCTTGTCCAGCTGATCCCTTTGCTCTCCCCCGTATTGATCAAATCATTGATGCTATGATGGGTTGTGAACGTTTGAGCTTCTTAGATGCTTACTCTGGCTATAATCATATCAAAATGGCAGTTAAGGACCAGGAGAAGACGGCTTTCATCACTCCGTTTGGAGCCTTATGTTATGTATCCATGCCGTTTGGGCTCAAGAGTGCTCAAGCGACTTATCAGCGATGTGTGCAGAACTGTCTACACGATCAAATTGGGCGTAATGTTCATGCTTATGTAGATGACATCGTGGTGAAATCCAGAGAGAAGGAAACCTTGATATCCGACTTGAAAGAGACCTTTGATGATCTCCGGGTTTATAAGATGATGCTTAATCCGGCCAAGTGTGTGTTTGGTGTACCTGCAGGCAAGCTCTTGGGTTTTTTGGTCTCCAACAGAGGCATTGAAGCTAATCCGGAAAAGATCAAGGCGATTACCTCTCTGGCTAAACCGGCGTGCATCAATGATGTTCAGCGACTGGCGGGTCGTGTTGCCGCTTTAAGCCGGTTCATAAGCCGGTTAGGTGAGAAGGCCCTATCGCTATATCAGATGATAAAGAAAACAAACACTTTTGTCTGGAGTGATGCTGATGATGCTGCCTTTGAAGACTTGAAGAGGCAGTTGTCTGAACCACCAGTTCTTGCAGCTCCCATTGATAAGGAGCCGTTGTTGTTATACGTGGCTGCCAATTCACGAGCCGTCAGTGTTGCTATCGTGGTGGAGCGTAAGGAAGCTGGCAAGGAGCATCCGGTTCAACGGCCGGTTTACTATATGAGTGAGGTGCTCATTGAGTCTAAACAAAGGTATCCACATTGGCAGAAACTCATTTAGGAGTGTTTATGGCCAACCGGAAGTTGAAGCAGTACTTTCAAAGTCATCCTATAACTGTGGTAAGTTATGCCCCTTTGGGAGACATCATCCAGAATAGGGAGGCCACAGGACGAGTCGCCAAGTGGGCTATCGAGCTTGGGCCTCATGGTTTGAAGTACATGCCACGTACTGCTATTAAGTCTCATGCCTTGGTGGACTTTATCAATGATTGGACAGAGTTGCAGGCACCTGAGGAGAAGCCAGATAACACATATTGGACTATTCACTTTGACGGGTCCAGGCAGCTAGAAGGCTTGGGGGCTGGAGTTGTTTTAACTTCCCCTTGAGGTGATAAATTTTGTTATGTGCTCCGGCTTATGTCCCCGTGTACTAATAATGCAGCTGAGTACGAGGCCTTACTCCATGGTCTCCGGATGGCCAAGGAGATGAACTTAAGCCGGGTAAGGTGTTTGGGCGACTCAGATCTTGTGGCTCAACAGGTGTCAGGCAAGTGGGATTCCAAGGATCCCCTTATGGTGGCTTATCGTCATGAAGTAGATGTTGTGGCTGTTAACTTCAAAGGTTATCAAGTGGAGCACATTGATCGAAGGAAGAATGAGGCGGCTGATGCTTTAAGCCGGTTGGGATCTCAACGTAAGCCGGTGCCGCCTAACATCTTTCTCGATATTTTGCATAACCCTTCTGTCAAGGTGCCTACCGAGGAAGAACTAGCGGTGCCAGACCCGGAGGCACAGCTGGTGGCAGCTCTTCACATTATCCCGGATTGGACAGTGCCATATTTGGCCTATATGACCCGGGGAGAATTACCTGAGGATGAGACCTTGGCAAGACAAATCGTTAGGCGCTCCAAATCTATGATGATTGTTAACGGCGAGTTACATCACCTAAGCGTCACTGGGGCGTTTCAATGTTGTGTGTCACCTGCAGAAGGTCAAGAAATACTTCGTGAGATCCTTGAAGGGGATTGTGGCCATCATGCCGAGTCAAAATCTCTTGTAGCCAAAGCTTTCCGTCATGGTTTCTACTGGCTGACGTCTCATGCTGACGCGGAGGATCTGGTCAGTAAATGTGACGGTTGTCAGAAGTTCTCACGACGAGCTCATGTGCCGGCTCAAGAATTGAGGATGATCCCAATTACTTGGCCATTCGCAGTCTGGGGGCTTGACATGGTTGGACCTTTCAAGATGTCTAAGGATAAAAAGACACATCTCCTGGTGGCAGTGGATAAGTTTACAAAGTGGGTTGAGGCAGAGCCAGTCAGTAAGTGTGATGCAGCCATGACGGTTCAGTTCATGAAAAAGGTGATCTTTCGTTTTGGTTTCCCACACAGCATTATAACTGATAATGGCACTAATCTCTCCAAGGGTGCCATGGAAGAGTTCTGTCAATGAGAACATATCCGTCTTCATGTTTCGGCTGTTGCTCATCCTCAATCCAATGGTCAAGCAGAAAGAGCTAATCAAGAGATCCTGAAGGGTATCAAGCCCCGGCTCTTTGTCCCCTTACAGCGGACTCCGGGTTGTTGGGTGGAGGAGTTACCTTCTGTGTTGTGGAGCATCAACACTACGCCTAACAGATCTACAGGTTACACACCTTTATTTATGGTGTATGGTGCAGAGGCGGTCCTGCCAAGTGACATCTGGCACGATTCACCCCGCGTGGAGGCTTATGTCGAGGCTGACAACGAAAACGCTCGTCAGGATGCGCTTGATTTGTTAGATGAGGAGCGAGACTTGGCAATAGCCCGCTTAGTGATTTATCAACAAGACTTGCGCCGCTATCACAGTCGTCGGGTTAGGAGCAGAACCTTTCAGGAAGGCGATTTGGTGCTCCGGCTCATCCAGGATCAGTCTGACATGCACAAGCTATCCCCACCTTGGGAAGGACCCTTTGTGGTCAACAAGAGTTTGCACAACGGATCATACTACCTCATTGATGTTCGAGAGCACAAAGACTCACGTAAGTCGGAGGAGGAGACCCGCCGGCCATGGAATATTTCTCATCTCCGGCCTTACTATACTTAAGCCACCGGCTCTCAAGATGTATATATTTTGACAATGTATATATTATATAAAGAAATAAAGCAGGACCTCTGTCGTTTTTACCCTCAAAGGTTTATGTGTCTTTTTTATCAGGTGGTGGAAACAACCAGCAGGGAGTGGATCACATTTGAATCTGGCTTTCCCTTTGGTCTGGCTTATGATCATGTCTGAATCTAGCCATGGTCACTTGGGGGCTTCTTGTTCAAACATAGGTCGTATTCGAACCAAAGAGAACATAGCTGTCGATACCCACTTGATCGGCATATTGCCAAACCCACTTGGGGGTTTCTTGATCATATTTGAATCATAGCTTAACCCCTTTGGGTCTGACGTGGACCGTTTTCGAATCAGCGTCATTAAACAACTCTTATGGTCATTTGGGGGCTTCCTGTTCAAACATAGGTCGTATTCGAACCAAAGAGAACATAGCTGTCGATACCCACTTGATCGGCATCGCCAAAGCCACTGGGGGCTATATGATCGTATCTGAATCTTAGCTTAACCCCTTTGGAACGGTTTATTGATCGTATTCGAATCAGAAGCCTGTAAATGTTGTTTATCATCCAACATAAGGATAAATTATTTTGACCATCTTGAGACCTTCTTGAAAGCATTATGAGATGGTTTTTGATTCTTCTGGTTTAATATTGATTACCCCGGGTTCTTAAGTGCCAAGTGAACATCATATAAGCAGGGAAGATTATCAAAGGGATCGCAGGTATGCTATTATGATTATGTTTAACAAATATAATCATAAATCGGCCTGTATATGATGTCTTTGGGTCGTGTTCCGGGTTATCAATACTTTATGTAACCCTCGACGCGATAAACTGCCAAGGAAATTTTGCTTGTTTTATGTGCAGGATAAGGCAAAAGCAAATTTAAACGTCAAGGAAATAAACGGTCAACATAAGCTAGAAACATATAACGATGGCGGCTTACGAAAGTATTAAGCACCAAGAACATGCGCGAAGGCAAGATAAACATTGAGAAGTTTTTACTACCCTATTACAAGACTTCCTGAGTCTGAATAAATGAAACATTGTTTTTTGCAAAGTTATAAAACGCCAGGCGGTTCATTCCTTCGGCGGGCTCGAAGACTCCGGGTTATCCTTCTCCGCCTCTCCGTCGGTTGCTTTGTCCTGGAAGGTTGACGAGGCCCAGTCAATGCCACTCAAGGCTTCAAACTCAGCTTCATCATCTATTAAACCGGCTGGGTCCACTTCAGGGGCAAAAGTATGCTTACGCGTTGGAGGGATCAGGCTGACTTGATCATATGGAATGTTTGGAATTCTCCGGTTCTCACTATCATAGCCCGGCGAATACTTGGTAAGATCAGTATCATTCCCAATAAGGGTAGCCACGGGACGTATGACTTTGACACAGGCGGTGAAATCATGATCATCAAATATAGTACCGTCCTCCTTCAGGCTCGGGTATCCAAGAGCGAGGTCGGCCGGGTCTAGCTCTGGCATCCATGCCTTTGCCCGGCTCAAGGCGGCCACGGCCCCGGCTCTTGAAGATGCCTGCCTTAAATCCCGAATTCGCTGAGGTAGCACAGCGAGATGCTTTAGCATGTCTTGTAGAAGGTGGAAAGTGGTATTTGATAAGGCTACAACGGCCAAGGCACGTTGTGACCCGGAGTACAGTTGTTCCACTAAAGTGTAAACCGCCTTAAGTTTGATCAGCATGCTCTGCTTGAGGTTGGTTCTCCTGGGGCCTGTGTGTTCACAAGTATAGCAGTGAGCTGGAGATAACGATTACAATAGTCATCGAAAGAATACAATGTTTGAGGTTTTGTACAATAACTTACCGAAGATGGCTGAGACCATTTGAGATATCTGTCGTTTTAAGTCGGACAGCTCAGTTGTTGCCTCTGCAAGAGATGCTTCTGCCGTCTCGGCCCGAGTCACCAGTGAAGCCTTCTCATCAGCCCAAATTTTCTTCTCTGACTCAAAATTTTTCTTCAACTTCTCTTGTTCAGAGACACTGAATTCAAATTTGGAGTTGGCCTTTTGAGTTTCAAGTTCTTGAGTTTTCAGCCGGCTCTTTAGGTCAGCAAGCTCCGCCTCAAATTGACTTATGGTGGCCTGCATTGATACCAGGTTATGGTAAGGATCACGGTAAGGTAACATTCAAGTCCCAACCATTTTACAAGTAAAAGATACTTGGCACTTGGGGGCTAATGTATGCTTAAGAATTTCTAACCTACCATGTTGGGTCATACATATTAAGTCTCAAGCACTTTACAAGTAAAGATACTTGACACTGGGGGGCTAATGTGTATCGCAAATTAAAACGATCATGCTATAAACGGGTTAAATATATTCTCTTGAAACCGGACAAACTAACAGTAAAGCAGATTTCTAAGTCTACAACATATTATTCATAAGCAATAGACTTGGGGGCTGGTACAGTAAGTAAGATTCAGGAAAATAGCATAAGTTATACCTCAGATTTGTGCTGTATTTGTTACACCATGTCAATTTCCAGGTCACGACTATTATGCACTTGATTCAGATAGCCCGAGACTATATCACCAATGCTTAAGTGAGTATAATCAGTAATGTCCTGTTTGGCCTTTCGGTGTTCGACAAGTTCTTCCTTGGCAGTACATTTGGCAAGGACAGTAGGCCGCCCCGGTTCAACAAATTGAATTTTCAGAAATTCAACTTCCGGGTCAGTCGCCTTGACCGGGCTAGGAGTGATGACCCACAAGTATAGGGTATCTATCGTAGTCCTTTTGATAAGTAAGAGTGTCGAACCTAACGAGGAGCAGAAGGAAATGATAAGCGGTTTTCAGCAAGGTATTCTCTGCAAGTACTAAAATAAGTGATAACAGATAGTTTTGTGATAAGATAAATTGTAACGAGCAACAAGTAACAAAAGTAAATAAAGTGCAGCAAGGTGGCCCAATCCTTTTGTAGAAAAGGACAAGACGGAACAAACTCTTATAATAGGAAAAGCGCTCCCGAGGACACATGGGAATATCGTCAAGCTAGTTTTCATCACGCTCATATGATTCGCGTTCGGTACTTTGATAATTTGATATGTGGGTGGACCGGTGCTTGGGTGTTGTCCTTACTTGAACAAGCATCCCACTTATGATTAACCTCTATTGAAAGCATCCGCAACTACAACAAAAGTATTAAGGTAAACCTAACCATAACATGAAACATATGGATTCAAATCAGCCCCTTACGAAGCAACGCATAAACTAGGGTTTAAGCTTCTGTCACTCTAGCAACCCATCATCTACTTATTACTTCCCAATGCCTTCCTCTAGGCCCAAATAATGGTGAAGTGTTATGTAGTCGACGTTCACATAACACCACTAGAGGTTAGACAACATACATCTCATCAAAATATCGAACGAATACCAAATTCACATGACTACTAATAGCAAGACTTCTCCCTTGTCCTCAGGAACAAACGTAACTACTCACAAAGCATATTCATGTTCATAATCAGAGGAGTAATAATATGCATAAAGGATCTGAACATATGATCTTCCACCAAGTAAACCAACTAGCATCAACTACAAGGAGTAATCAACACTACTAGCAACCTACTAGCACCAATCCCGGACTTGGAGACAAGAATTGGATACAAGAGATGAACTAGGGTTTGGAGATGAGATGGTGCTGGTGAAGATGTTGATGGAGATTGCCCTCTCCCGATGAGAGGAGCGTTGGTGATGATGATGATGATGATGATTTCCCCCTCTCGGAGGGAAGTGTCCCTGGCAGAACAGCTCTGCCGGAGCCCTAGATTGGTTCCGCCAAGGCTCCGCCTCGTGGCGGCGGAGTCTCGTCCCGAAAGGTTGCTTATGATTTTTTTCTCATCGAAAGACTTCATATAGGAGAAGATGGGTGTCGGAGAGCCACCAGGGGGCCCACAAGGTAGGGGGCCGCGCCCAGGGGGGAGGGGCGCGCCCCCCACCCTCATGAGCAGGGTGTGGGCCCCCTGGCCTTCATCTTTGGCGACGATTTTTCTTTATTTATTTTAAGATATTCCGTGGAGTTTCAGGACTTTTGGAGTTGCACAGAATAGGTCTCCAATATTTGCTCCTTTTCCAGCCAGAATTCCAGCTGCCGGCATTCCCCCTCTTCATGGTAAACCTTGTAAAATAAGAGAGAATAACCATAAATATTGTGACATATCGTGAAATAACAGCCCATAATGCGATAAATATCGATATAAAAGCATGATGCAAAATGGACGTATCAACTCCCCCAAGCTTAGACCTCGCTTGTCCTCAAGCGAAAAGCCGATAACAATAAATATGTCCTCATGTTTAGAAGTAGAGGCGTCGATAAAAATAAACTACGAACATGAAGGCATCATGATTATTTTCATAATAGCAACATATATAGATTTGTCATATGATTACTTATGTTCAAGTGATGATCTTTTCACAAAGCCAAAGTATGAATCATAAACCTTATTGAGCACCAACAAATTATACCCTCAGTCATTGAAGCAATTGCAATTTATCATGACATCGGAAAGAGTCTATGTCAGAGCTTAAAAGCAAGTCCACATACTCAACTATCACTTAGTCCTTCATAATTGCTAACACTCACGCAATACTTGTGGTTACGGAGTTTTAACCGGACACAGAGAAAGATAGGGGCTTGTAGTTTTGCCCCACAACCTTTTACCTCAAGGGTAATGTCAACAATAATAATTCATGCTCCCCCACATCCAATTAGATATATATATCATGTTCTTTCCAAAATGCTGAGCTTGCCAAAGGATAAAATGAAAAAGGAAAGGTGAAGATCACCGTGACTCTTGCATAAAGTAGAGGATAATAATAAAAGATAGGCCCTTCATAGAGGGAAGCAGAGGTTGCCATGCGCCTTTATGATTGGATGCACAAAATCTTAATGCAAAAGAACGCCACTTTATATTGCCCCTTGTATGTGAACCTTTATTATGCAGTCCGTCGCTTTTATTGCATCCACAACAAGTTCGTACAAAGCTTATTTCTCTGCACTAATAAGTCATGCATATTTAAAGAGCAATTTTTATTGCTTGCATGGATGACAACTTACTTGAAGGATCTTACTCAATCCATAGGTAGATATGGTGGACTCTCATGGCTAAATTGGTTTAAGGGTATTTGGAAGCACAAGTAGTATCTCTACTTGGTGCTGAGAATTTGGCTAGCATGAGGGGGAAAGGCAAGCTCCACATGTTAGAGGAACCATGACAACATACTTTATCTCAGATGTAAGAAAAGATAACTCATTATGTTGTCTTCCTTGTCCAACATCAACTCTTTAGCATGTCATATTTTAATGAGTGCTCCCAATCATAAAAGATGTCAATGATAATATATCTATATGTGAAACCTCTCTCTCCTTATTACTTCCTATTAATTGCAACGATGACCAAAGCTATATTTGCCAACTCCCAACAACTTTTAATCATCATACTCTTTTTATGTGAAGTCATTACTCTCAATAAGATCAATATGAACTCTTTGTTTCTTTTTATTCTTTTCTCTATTTACCCAAGATCATGGCAAAGTAATCAAGCCCTTGACTCAACACTAATCTTTATTATATATAGCTCACGGACTCGATTGCATAGAGGGATCATAAAGCAAAACTCAAAACTAGATCGTGCCATGACTTTATTCTACTAAATCAAGATACTACTAATAGGATCGAACTAAGAAAAACGGTAAAGATAGGAGTTGTGATGGTGATACGATACTGGGGCACCTCCCCCAAGCTTGGCAGTTGCCAAGGGGAGTGCCCATACCCATGTGATTATATCTCCTTCTTTGTTGTTGGTGGTGGAGGTGTTGTTGATGATGGAAGCTTGTCATCCACCTTCCATGGCATAGGCTCACCCTCATAGAAGGATGATCGAGTCTCCGGAATCCTCAAATCTGCAACGGAAACAGTTCGAAACGAAAACAGAGGATATTTGCATGATACGGTCATCAAAACCTTCGGGAGAATATATAATGAATTTTTACCGACCAAAATACGTATCGTGCAAGAAAACGGAGTCCGGAGGGCACACGAGGTGCTCACGAGGTAGGGGGGCGCACCCACGGGGTAGGGCGCGCCCTCCACCCTCGTGGAGGCCTCGTGTCCTCCCCGGACTGCTACTTATTTTTCTATTTTTCTAAATATTCCAAAATGGAGAAATATTGCTTTAAAAATTGTTTTGGGGTCGGTTTACTTACCGTACCACATACCTATTCCTTTTTGGAGTCTGGAACGTTCTGAAAAGTGTCCCTTAAGTATTCCTCCGGGGTTACGGTTTCAATAATATTGGTTTCAACATTTATGGGATTACCTGAGATATAATGTTTGATTCTTTGACCGTTTACCACCTTCAGATTTGTGCCTGCAAAGTTGTTGATTTTTATGGCACCGGGACGATAGACCTCCTCGATAACGTAAGGACCTTCCCATTTGGAGAGAAGTTTTCCTGCAAAAAATCTTAAACGAGAGTTGTATAGTAATACATAATCACCTACATTAAACTCACGCTTTAGTATCCTTTTGTCATGCCATCTTTTAACTTTTTCTTTAAATAACTTGGCATTTTCATAGGCTTGGGTTCTCCATTCATCAAGTGAGCTAATATCAAATAACCTCTTTTCTCACCGATAAGTTTGAAATCATAGTTGAGCTCTTTAATAGCCCAATATGCCTTATGTTCTAATTCGAGAGGTAAGTGACATGCTTTTCCATAAACCATTTTATACGGAGACATACCCACAGGATTCTTATATGCAGTTCTATAGGCCCATAACGCATCATCAAGTTTCTTGGACCAATTCTTTCTAGACCTATTAACAGTCTTTTGCAAAATTAATTTGAGCTCTCTATTACTCAATTCTACTTGACCACTAGACTGCGGGTGATATGGAGATGCAATTCTATGATTAACGTCATTGAGGGAGTCCTGGACTAAGGGGTGTCCGGATAGCCGAACTATCATCATCGGCCGGACTCCAAGACTATGAAGATACAAGATTGAAGACTTTTTCCCATGTCCGGATGGGACTTTCCTTGGCGTGGAAGGCAAGCTTGGCGATACGGATATGTAGATCTCCTACCATTGTAACCGACTCTGTGTAACCCTAGCCCTCTCCGGTGTCTATATAAACCGGATGGTTTTAGTCCGTAGGACAGAACAACAATCATACCATAGGCTAGCTTCTAGGGTTTAGCCTCCTTGATCTCGTGGTAGATCTACTCTTGTAATACCCACATCATCAATATTAATCAAGCAGGACGTAGGGTTTTACCTCCATCAAGAGGGCCCGAACCTGGGTAAAACATCGTGTCCCTTGTCTCCTATTACCATCCTCCTAGACGCACAGTTCAGGACCCCCTACCCGAGATCCGCCGGTTTTGACACCGGCATTGGTGCTTTAATTGAGAGTTCATTTGTGTTGTCACCGATAGGCTCGATGGCTCCTTCGATCATCAACAACGACGCGGTCCAGGGTGAGACTTTTCTCCCCGGACAGATCTTCGTATTCGGCGGCTTTGCACTGCGGGCCAATTCGTTTGGCCATCTGGAGTAGATCGAAAGCTACGCCCCTGGCCGTCAGGTCAGATTTGGAAGTCTGAACTTCACGGCTGACATCCGCGGAGACTTGATCTTTGATGGATTCGAGCCACAGCCGAGCGCGCCGCACTGTCACGATGGGCATGATTTAGTTCTGCTGCCGGACAGTGCCCTGGAGGCTGCACACGAGTCTGCTCTACCCACAATTCGGAGCCGGCTATGCAGATTGAGGACAGGTGGTTAGACACCGCCTCGGGGGCTGCAACCTCTACGGCGATAGAGCCGAATACTGACCTTGTCCCTTGTGAAGCTCGTGACTCTGAGGTGCCGGACTCCAAACCTCCTATGCAACCCCCCAATCGAATCCGACTGGGCGCCGATCATGGAGTTCACCGTTGCGGACATCTTTCAGCACTCACCTTTCGGCGACATCCTGAGTTCGCTAAAGTATCTCTCGTTATCAGGAGAGCCCTGGCCAAACTGCGGTCAGGACGGTTGGGATGCGGACGACAAAGAAATTCAAGGCCCACCCACCACCCACTTAGTAGCCACTGTCGACGATCTAACCGACATGCTAGACTTTGACTCCAAAGACATCGACGGTATGGACGACGATGCCGGAGACGACCAAGAACCAGCGCCTACTGGGCACTGGAAAGCCACCTCGTCATATGACATATACATGGTGGATATCCCAAAGGATGGGAATGGCGAGGGAATAGCAGAGGAAGACCCCTCCAAGAAACAGCCCAAGCGCCGGCGTCAGCGGCGCCGCTCTAAATCCCGCCACAGCAAGAATGGAGATTCCGGCACCGGAGATAACAATACCCCAGACAGTGCCGAAGACAACCCCCTCCAGCAAGATTTAGCACAGGAGGACGGAGAAGCCAGCCCTCATGAGAGAGCGGCAGATGAAGAGGTAGAGGAGGATAATTACATGCCTCCCTCCGGAGACGAGGTAAGCCTCGACGATGACGAATTTTTCGTGCCTGAGGACCCCGTCGAACAAGAGCATTTTAAATGCAGGCTTATGGCCACGGCAAACAGCCTCAAGAAAAAGCAGCAACAGCTTAGAGCTAATCAAGATCTGCTAGCCGACAAATGGACTGAAGTCCTTGCGGCCGAAGAGCATGAGCTCAAACGCCCCTCCAAAAGCTACCCCAAACGCAAGTTGCTCCCCCGATCAGAGGAGGAGGCATATAAACCTGGATCACCAGCGCACAATACGGCTGACCGACCACCTCGTGGCCACGACAGAGAGGCCTCTGGGCCCTCCACTAGAACCGTACACCGGCATCGCTCGAAAAGCACAAGGCCACAGGGGAACGCTCCGGACTTGCGAGATATATTGGAGGATAAGGCAAGACAATCAAGATCGATCTGCGGATCGCGTGGGCGCCCCATGATACGTGACAACAACCGTCGCGCCGGACACAGCAAGTCCGGCCGGGCCGAACACAGTAGACAAAGCTTGTTGGAGCTCCGTCGCGATATAGCCCAATACAGAGGCGCCGCACACCCACTATGCTTCACAGATGAAGTAATGGATCATCAAATCCCCGAAGGGTTTAAACCCGTGAATATTGAATCCTATGATGGCACAACAGACCCCGCGGTTTGGATCGAAGACCATCTCCTTCATATCCACATGGCCCGCGGTGACGATCTTCACGCCATCAAATACCTCCCACTCAAGCTTAAAGGACCAGCCCGGCATTGGCTTAACAGCCTGCCAGCAGAATCAATTGGGTGTTGGGAGGACTTGGAAGCCGCATTCCTTGATAACTTCCAGGGCACGTATGTGCGACCACCAGACGCTGACGACCTAAGCCACATAATTCAGCAGCCAGACGAATCGGCCAGACAATTCTGGACACGGTTCTTAACTAAGAAAAATCAAATCGTCGACTGTCTGGATGCGGAGGCCCTTGCGGCCTTCAAACATAACATCCGCGACGAGTGGCTTGCCTGGCACCTGGGACAGGAAAAGCCGAAATCCATGGCAGCCCTCACATCACTTATGACCCGCTTCTGCACGGGAGAGGACAGTTGGCTAGCCCGCAGCAACAACCTCAGCAAACATTCTGGCAGTCCGGATACCAAGGACCGCAATGGCAGGTCGCGTCGCAACAAGAACAAACGCCGCATTAACAGCGACAATAATGAGGATACGGCAGTCAATGCCGGATTCAGAGGCTCCAAACCCGGTCAGCGGAAAAAGCCATTCAAAAGAACTACTCCAGGTCCGTCCAATTTGGACCGAATACTCGATCGCCCGTGCCAGATACATGACACCCCCGAAAAGCCAGCCAACCACACCAACAGGGACTGTTGGGTATTCAAGCAGGCAGGCAAGCTAATTGCCAAAAACAATGGCAAGGGGCTGCATAGCGATGACGAAGAAGAGACCCGACCGCCGAACAATAGAGTACAAAAGGGTTCCCCCCCACAAGTGCGGACGGTGAACATGATATATGCAACCCACATACCCAAGAGGGAGCGGAAGCGTGCACTTAGGGACGTATACGCAATGGAGCCAGTCGCCCCGAAGTTCAACCCATGGTCCTCCTGCCCGATCACTTTTGATCGAAGGGACCACCCCACCAGCATCCGCCACGGCGGATTCGCCGCATTGGTTTTAGACCCAATCATCGATGGATTTCACCTCACCAGAGTCCTGATGGACGGCGGCAGCAGCCTGAACCTGCTTTATCAGGACACAGTGCGCAAGATGGGCATAGACCCCTCAAGGATTAAACCCACAAAGACGACCTTCAAAGGTGTCATACCAGGTGTAGAGGCCAATTGTATAGGCACAGTTACATTGGAAGTGGTCTTCGGATCCCCGGATAACTTCCGAAGCGAGGAGTTAATCTTCGACATAGTTCCGTTTCGTAGCGGCTATCATGCTCTGCTCGGACAGACCGCGTTTGCAAAGTTCAACGCGGTGCCGCACTACGCATACCTCAAGCTCAAGATGCCAGGCCCTCGAGGAGTCATCACGGTCAACGGGAACACTGAACGCTCCCTCCGAACGGAGGAACATACAACGGCTCTCGCGCAGAAGTACAATGCAGCCTCTTAAGGCAATTCTCGAGTCCAGCCGTTAAGCGACCGGACACAGCTAAACGCGCCCGGAGTAACCTACAACAAGACCACCTGGCACGTTCCGAGCATGCGTAGCAATGCGGCCCCAACCCCAGCCCTCGCAAGATTGCAAGACTGGTCCTTCGCATACATCGTTACGCTCTGGAGATACCATGGGCATAGGGGGAGGGGCACGACCACGACAGGCCCAGAATGCGGCTTAACCACACCAGGGGCTCCCAAGTGTGTCATTCTTGTTTTTCTTTTTTTTCTTACCCACAGGACTCCGTTCACCAGAGGCCCTGTCCGGCAGTAGACCGGCCGAACTCACGATGCAACAGCCAGGGAAGGAGAAAGGCTACGACGAATATCCAGGTGGTCTCCATTACGAGCATTAAATCTGTTTTATACACCATTCCGCGGCCTACCCCTAGAGGGGGACATGTTTAATAGTCCCATCCCTTGCTTACCGCACTACTTGTATCGTTCTGCATTCATGGCAGTATTTCTTGAATAAACAATGCAACACCTTTTTGCTTACAATTGCATTCCTTTCTTATACATATGTTCATTTATGACATGTCACATCCGTACACTTTGGTACGGCTAAATACACCAGGGGCTTAAGTTCCCCACATTATGGTGTGATAAGTCAGAACACTTTCACAAGTGCGGCACCCCAAACTTATAGCATTATATGCATCGGCTCCGAATCATGTCTTGGGTCAATAATTGGGTTTGCCCGGCTCCCATGTTTTGGTACCTTACGTTCCGTTGTATCGGCTAAGGTAGCACTGGGAGAAACACTGCAATTGCGCCCTAGTTGAGCTGGGCGAGCACCTCAGTGGAAAAAGCTAAAACTGACTGTCATGATGAGGCGAGAGCTGGTCGCTATTCGAGAGGTTTTTTCGAGTCCCTAAAGACTTATGCCGCTTAGAGCGAGGAACCGGCTTTGTCCGGCCCAGGCGTGGATAGCGCCCCGAATTTGGCCTTCCGAACACTAGGGGCTTCGCCGAAATTTAAAATTATAGAATTCTATGGCTAAGTGAGAGTGTTCAAGCATTATAAGTCCAGTTGCCTTGTTCGTTGTGTTGAGCGCCTCCCTAGATGGACCCAAATATGGGAACAAGAGTGCTCAAATTTATCCCAAACACCCCAGCACTCGTGGCATGGGGGCTGAAGCCGACGACTTGCCATCTCTCAGATTTGATAAACAGCCGCACAGAAGGTAATATTTTAAATCAACAAGCGTTGCTTAGCGCATATGAACAAAGTTTTCAGCGCACAGGATAACAAAATGCGAGTCTACTCAAATATTACATTATTGGAGCACTCACCCGCAATAATGCGGGCACCCTTCAGGACACCCTTATAATACATCGCATGCGATACTCCTTGCCCGGCGGTGGCGCGTCCGTCACAAGCTTCTCAGCATCCATCTTGCCCCAGTGCACCTTAGCACGGTCAAGGGCACGACGGGCACCTTCAATATAGGCGGATCGCTTGATGACCTCAACCCATGGACAAGCATCCACCAGCCGCCGCACCACACCGAAGTAGCTCCCAGGCATGGCCTCATTGGGCCACAGCCGAACTATGAGGCCCTTCATGGCCTGTTCGGCCATCTTGTGGAGCTTGACCAGCTGCTTCAGCTGGTCGCTAAGGGGCACCGGATGTCCGGCCTCAGCATACTGAGACCAGAAGACCTTCTCCGTCGAGCTCCCCTCCTTGGCCCTGTAGAAAGCGGCAGCATCGGACACGCTACGGGGCAGATCTGCGAACGCTCCTGGAGAGCTCCGAATTCGGGTAAGTAACAGGTAATTCACATTCACATGCTTGCTTTGCATGAAAAATGCCTTACCCGCCGCTATTTTCTTCAACGCCTCGATTTCCTGAAGGGCCTTGTGGGCTTCGGCCTTAGCGGCTTTGGCACTCTCAAGAGCCGATGCAAGCTCGGACTCTCGAGTCTTTGAGTCGCGCTCCAAACTCTCATGCTTTTCCACGAGAGCCTGGAGCTCTTGTTGTACCTCCGCCACCCACGCCTCCTGCTTCTCTCGCCCAGCATGCTCCACGGCTGCATTACGTTCGGCCGCGGACACCGCCTCCTTCAGGGTCGCCACCTCGTTCGTGGCCCCTGAAGTACCCACGTTATCCTTGTCATTTCTCTTGCAACCAAATCCTTTTCTGTAAGGTACAACTTTAATAAGGTGTTACTCACCTTCCTTGTCCTCGAGCTTTTTCTTGGCACGGTCGAGCTCGTTCTCGGACCGCTCGAGGCTTTGCTTCAAAGCATCGACCTCCACAGTCAGTGCGGCAGAGGTCACCAACGCAGCCTGCAATCCCATATTGACATATTTTTTTAGACTCATGCGTATATCTTTTTAGATCCTCAGTCCGGCTTTTCTTTCCGAACACCGAACCGAGCATCAGGGGCTACTGTCTATGCGGTACTATTTTACATATATTAATATTCTTACCTCAAAGCCTGTTAGAAGGCTGCTGCAGGCTTCGGTCAGCCCACTTTTGGCGAGCTGAACCTTCTGAATCACCGCACTCATGACAGTGCGGTGTTCCTCCTTGATGGAAGCGCCATTGAGCGCCTCCAGCAAGTTATCCGGCGCCTTCGGTTGGACGGAGGCCGCTGGCGTCATGGTCTTGCCCTTCTTATGAAGGGGCTGCCCGCCGGACTCTGGAACCACTGCAGGTTCCGGTGCAGAGTCCGGTATGAAGTCCGGGAGGTTGCCCTGTGGCACCTCCGGGGCCTCTTCCTCCGGGTGGGTCCCTCTCTAGGATCCCACCTCAGCGTCTTCAGCTTCACGGGGGGTGGAGGCGGTTGGAAGTGAAGTACTATTCACATCCGACGTACCTAAGGACCCGCTCGACGAAGCGGGAAGATCGTCCTTGGGCGGACTGCAGGGTTGTATGCGGCATTAGAAAGACACCGTGTGGCGAAAAGAAAAATCATGAAGTTATTCGGAAGTCCAGATACTTATGATCTCGCCAGGGGCTTGGCCCTTGAAGGCAAATCCTCGTCGTCGTCACCGGCGCTGGCGGAACAGTCCGGGGGAAGAGTCCTTCCCTTCTTGGACCCTTCGGCCTCCCTCGTTGGGGAGGGCTTCCTTTTCTTCCCTCCCCCCATTGGGGGAGAGGCCTCTTTCTTCTCCTCCTCGTCCTCGTGGGAGGAGTCCGCCTCGGAGTCATCGGACAATGAGTCCGATAACACCTGAAAACGGGAACTCTTTCGAGTGCCCGTGGCCTTCTTCTTGGCCTTCTTATCCGGCACCACATGGGGTGCCGGAACCAGCAGCCCCGTTAAGCGGGCGTCTGCTGGGTCTTCTGGCAAAGGGGCCGGACAGTTCGTTCGCTCGGCCTTCTTCAGCCAGTCCTGTCAAAGGAGAGGGAGTTTAGATCCCGCATAGAGTCAAACTATGGAAAACAAGTGTCCCGTAAAGGGTAGAATCACTTACCTCGCTAGCCTGGCGCTGCGAGCTGAATTCGCGATCTTCGGTAGTGGATGCGGGAGCTTCGGCGCCCTTAAACAGCACCTTCCAGTCATCTTCGTACGTAGTGTCGAAGAGCCTGCTCAAGTGTTGGGCCGGATCAAACTCCCACAATTTGAAGGCCCGTTGTTGGCACGGGAGAATCCGGCGGATGAGCATGACCTGGACTACGTTGACAAGCTTGAGCTTCTTGTTCACTAGCTTTTGGACGCAGGCTTGGAGTCCGGTCAGCTCCTCCGAATCGCCCCAGGTCAGGCCACTTTCTTTCCAAGAGGTGAGCCGTGTGGGGATGCCAGATCTGAATTCGGGGGCCGCTGCCCATTTAGGGTCACGCGGCTCGGTGATGTAGAACCACCCCGATTGCCACCCCTTGATGGTTTCCACGAAGGCGCCCTCAAGCCAAGTAACGTTGGGCATCTTGCCCACCATGACGCCTCCGCACTCTGCTTGGCTGCCCTTCACAACCTTCGGCTTGACATTGAAGGTCTTGAGCCACAAGCCGAAGTGGGGCTGGATGCAGAGGAAGGCCTCGCACACGACAATAAACGCCGAGATGTTGAGGATGAAATTCGGGGCCAGATCATGGAAATCCAGGCCGTAGTAGAACATGAGCCCCCGGACAAAGGGGTGAAGTGGGAAGCCCAGTCCGCGGAGGAAATGGGGAAGGAATACCACCCTCTCATGGGGCCCGGGGGTGGGGATGAGCTGCCCCTCGTCGGGGAGCCAGTGCGCGATGTCACTGGACAGATATCCGGCGCTGCGCAGCTTCTTGATGTGCCCCTCCGCAACGGAGGAGGCCATCCACTTGCCTCCTGCTCCGGACATAGTTGGAGAAGGTTGAGGTGAGATGTGCGGACTTGGGCGCTGGAGCTCGAGTGCGCGGAGATGGATAAGCAAAGGAGGAAGAAGGCGCAAGTAAAAAGGTGGATCCTTATCCCCTTATATATGGGCGGACGAAACTATGCGTCCCCACCGGCCTGGTAAAACTCGCTTTTCTCCCAAGCGCCGCAATCAATTGCGCGGTTGGGTTACCCACGTCCGTATTGATGGGAATCCCGGAATAAGGGGAACACGATCTCTGCTTCGATAAGACGTGCCAAGGAAACCGCTTCGCTAAACGCGCTGAGGTGGTATAATTCAAGTAAAGGCTTAGTTGTGGTGTGATGTCACGCCACGAAATACGTCAACAGATTGAACTTGTGTAAATATTATTCTCTCTACGGTGAAATGTGGAATTTATTTTGCAGAGTCGGACACTATCCTGGTGTTCACAATCTTCTATAAATTATTCGGAGGAGGAACCCGCCTTGCAATGCCGAAGACAATATGCGCGCCGGACTCGTCGTCATTGAAGCCTGGTTCAGGGGCTACTGAGGGAGTCCTGGACTAGGGGGTGTCCGGATAGCCGAACTATCATCATCGGCCGGACTCCAAGACTATGAAGATACAAGATTGAAGACTTCGTCCCGTGTCTGGATGGGACTTTCCTTGGCGTGGAAGGCAAGCTTGGCGATATGGATATGTAGATCTCCTACCATTGTAACTGACTCTGTGTAACCCTAGCCCTCTCCGGTGTCTATATAAACCGGATGGTTTTAGTCCGTAGGACAGAACAACAATCATACCATAGGCTAGCTTCTAGGGTTTAGCCTCCTTGATCTCGTGGTAGATCTACTCTTGTAATACCCACATCATCAATATTAATCAAGCAGGACGTAGGGTTTTACCTCCATCAAGAGGGCCTGAACCTAGGTAAAACATCGTGTCCCTTGTCTCCTGTTACCATCCACCTAGACGCACAGTTCAGGACCCCCTACCCGAGATCCACCGGTTTTGACACCGACAGTCATGTTTAGCAAGCATTTTACGTAAAGCACCATGAATAAAGTGTGAACCACCATCGGTCATTAAATATCTAGGGACTCCAAACCTCGGAAAAATAACTTCCTTAATCATTTTAATAGAAGTGTTATGATCAGCACTACTAGTTGGAATAGCTTCTACCCAATCAACAGCAACTAAAATATGTGTATATCCATTAGAGGCAGGAAAAGGTCCCATATAATCAAAGCCCCAAACATCAAATGGTTCAATAACAAGTGAATAATTCATAGGCATTTCTTGACGTCTACTAATATTACCAATTCTTTGACATTCATCACAAGACAAAACAAACTTACGGGCATCCTTGAAGAGAGGAGGCCAATAAAAACCAGATTGCAATACCTTATGTGCAGTTCTATCTCCAGCGTGGTGTCCTCCATAAGCTTCGGAGTGACACTTGCGTAGGATCTGTTCCTTTGATGTCCTTGGGACATGGCATCTTTTCAATAGCATCAACCTTGGCTTTATCAACTTCAATACCTCTTTCAGAAACTTTGTGCCCCAAGACAATACCTTCATTAACCATAAAGTGGCACTTTTCCCAATTCAAGACAAGATTAGTTTCTTCACATCTCTGCAAAACTCGATCAAGATTTCTCAAGCAATCATCAAAAGAGGAACCATAGACGGAAAAGTCGTCCATGAAAACCTCACAAATCTTTTCACAAAAATCAGAGAATATAGCCATCATGCATCTTTGAAAGGTAGCAGGTGCATTACATAAACCAAAAGGCATACGTCTATAAGCAAAAGTACCAAAAGGGCATGTAAAAGTAGTCTTTGATTGATCTTTAGCCGACACAGGTATTTGAGAGAAACCAAAATAACCATCTAGAAAGCAATAATGTGTATGTTTGCATAATCTTTCTAGCATTTGATCAATAAAAGGTAAGGGGTAATGATCTTTCTTAGTAGCTTTATTTAATTTGCGGAAATCAATTACCATCCTATAATCTGTGATAATTCTTTGCGGGATCAATTCAGCTTTATCATTAGGGACAACAGTAATACCTCCCTTCTTAGGGACACAATGGGCAGGACTTACCCACTGACTATCAGCAACGGGATAAATTATACCTGCCTCCAGAAGCTTGAGTATTTCTTTTCTTACCACTTCTTTCATTTTAGGATTCAAACGTCGTTGAGGATCACGAACTGGTTTGGCATCCGCTTCCAAATTTATTTTATGTTGACATAGAGTGGGACTAATGCCCTTAAGATCATCAAGAGTATATCCAATAGCGGCACGGTGCTTCTTCAGAGTTTTCAATAATCTTTCTTCTTCATGCTTTGAAAGGTTAGCACCAATAATAATAGGATATATTTTCTTTTCATCAAGATAAGCATATTTAAGATTATCAGGCAACAGTTTGAGCTCAAACACGGGATCAGCCTTGGGTGGAGGAGGATCCCCTAGGATTTCAACAGGCAAATTGTGTTGCAGAATAGGTTCCTGTTTAAAGAATACTTCATCTATTTCCCTTCTTTCATTCATGAACATCTCATTTTCATGGTCTAGCAAATAGTGTTCTAAAGGATCACTAGAAGGTACGGCAATAGAAGCAAGACCAATAATTTCATCCTTACTAGGCAATTCTTCCTCATGATGTTGTTTACTAAATTTAGAGAAATTAAACTCATGAACCATATCATCCAAGCCAACAGTAACAACATTCTTTTTGCAGTCTATCGTAGCATTAACAGTATTCAAGAAGGGTCTACCAAAAATAATGGGACAAAAGCTATCCTGTGGAGAACCAAGAACAAGGAAATCAGCGGGATATTTGGTTTTTCCACACAAGACTTCAACATCTCTAACAATTCCCATTGCAGATATAGTATCTCTATTGGCAAGTTTAATTGTAACATCAATATCTTCTAACTCAGCAGGTGCGATATCATGCATAATTTCTTTATATAAGTCAATGGGTATAACACTAGCACTAGCACCCATATCACATAAGCCATGATAATAATGATCTCCTATTTTAACAGAAATAACAGGAACGCCTACCACAGGTCTATGTTTATCTCTATCACAGGGTTTAGCAATTCTAGCAGTTTCACCAGAGAATTAAATGGCATGCCCATCAATATTATCAGACAAGAGATCTTTAACAATAGCAATATTAGGTTCTACTTTGACTTGCTCAGGAGGTTATAAGTTCTAGTATTGCTTTTACGAACAATAGTTGAAACTTTAGCATGATCCTTTACTCTAATAGGGAAAGGTGGTTTCTCAACATAAGAGGTGGGAACAATAGGATCATTATAAGTGATAGTCTCTTCTTCAACTTTAATAGGTGAAGCTACTTTTACTTCTATGGGAGGATGATATTTAAACCACTTCTCCTTGGGGAGATCAACATAAGTAGCAAAAGATTCACAGAAAGAAGCTACTATCTCAGAGTCAAGTCCATATTTAGTGCTAAACTTACGGAAAATATCGGTATCCATAAAAGATTTAACACAATCAAACTTAGGTGTCATACCTGACTCCTTACGTTCGTCGAGGTCCCAATCTTCA
This sequence comes from Triticum timopheevii, assembly GCA_963921465.1. Taxonomy (NCBI): domain Eukaryota; kingdom Viridiplantae; phylum Streptophyta; class Magnoliopsida; order Poales; family Poaceae; genus Triticum; species Triticum timopheevii. The sequence goes on along the minus strand of OY997262.1, from coordinate 384,582,069 downwards.
GAGTTGCGTTTAATTCTATCCACTAAACTCCATCTGAATTCAATAGTCTTCATCATAAAGGAGCCAGCACAAGAAGTATCGAGCATGGTTTGATTATTATGAGAAAGCCGAGCATAAAAACTTTGCATAATTATTTCTCTTGGAAGCTCATGATTGGGGCATGAATATAACATTGATTTAAGCCTCCCCCAAGCTTGAGCGATGCTTTCTCCTTCGCGAGGCCAAAAATTATATATATAATTGCGATCACGATGAACAAGATGCATAGGGTAATACTTTTGATGAAATTCCAATATCACTCTTTTATAGTTCCATGATCTCGTATCATCACATAGCCTATACCATGTCAATGCATCTCCCTCCAAAGATAAAGGGAAAGCCTTCTTCTTAACAACATCATCGGGTATACCTGCAAGCTTAAATAATCCACAAATATCATCCACATAGCGTAGATGCTCGTCGGGATGCTTTGTTCCATCTCCTGTAAAAGTATTAGCCAGCAGTTTTTCCATAATACCCGAAGGAAATTCAAAAGGAGTTTCATTTTCAATAGGTTCAGTAGGTTGAGGAGCAACTCTTTGCTCTACTGGACGGGGTGAAGATACCCCGAACAAGCCCCTCAGAGATTCACTTTCCATAGTAACAAGTGACAGAAAATTTCAGCACACTATATAAATTTTTTCCTTACCAAAGGCGCTACACTTCCCGGCAACGGCGCCAGAAAAGAGTCTTGATGACCCACAAGTATAGGGGATCTATCCTAGTCCTTTGGATAAGTAAGAGTGTCTAACCCAACGAGGAGCAGAAGGAAATGATAAGCGGTTTTCAACAAGGTATTCTCTGCAAGTACTGAAATAAGTGATAACAGATAGTTTTGTGATAAGATAAATTGTAACGAGCAACAAGTAACAAAAGTAAATAAAGTTCAGCAAGGTGGCCCAATCCTTTTGTAGCAAAGGACAAGCCGGGACAAACTCTTATAATAGGAAAAGCGCTCCCGAGGACACATGGGAATATCGTCAAGCTAGTTTTCATAACACTCATATGATTCGCGTTCGGTACTTTGATAATTTGATATGTGGGTGGACCGGTGCTTGGGTGCTGCTCTTACTTGAACAAGCATCCCACTTATGATTAACCTCTATTGCAAGCATCCGCAACTACAACAAAAGTATTAAGGTAAACCTAACCATAGCATGAAACATATGGATCCAAATCAGCCCCTTACGAAGCAATGCATAAACTAGGGTTTAAGCTTCTGTCACTCTAGCAACCCATCATCTACTTATTACTTCCCAATGCCTTCCTCTAGGCCCAAATAATGGTGAAGTGTTATGTAGTCGACGTTCACATAACACCACTAGAGGTTAGACAACATACATCTCATCAAAATATCGAAAGAATACCAAATTCACATGACTACTAATAGCAAGACTTCTCCCTTGTCCTCAGGAACAAACGTAACTACTCACAAAGCATATTCATGTTCATAATCAGAGGAGTAATAATATGCATAAAGGATCTGAACATATGATCTTCCACCAAGTAAACCAACTAGCATCAACTACAAGGAGTAATCAACACTACTAGCAACCTACTAGCACCAATCCCGGACTTGGAGACAAGAATTGGATACAAGAGATGAACTAGGGATTGGAGATGAGATGGTGCTGGTGAAGATGTTGATGGAGATTGCCCTCTCCCGATGAGAGGAGCGTTGGTGATGATGATGACGATGATTTCCCCCTCCCGGAGGGAAGTGTCCCTGGCAGAACAGCTCTGCCGGAGCCCTAGATTGGTTCCGCCAAGGTTCCGCCTCGTGGCCGCGGAGTCTCGTCCCGAAAGGTTGCTTATGATTTTTTTCTCATCGAAAGACTTCATATAAGAGAAGATGGGCGTCGGAGAGCCACCAGGGGGCCCACGAGGTAGGGGGCGCGCCCAGGGGGGAGGGGCGCGCCCCCCACCCTCGCGAGCAGGGTGTGGGCCCCCTGGCCTTCATCTTTGGCGATGATTTTTCTTTATTTATTTTAAGATATTCCGTGGAGTTTCAGGACTTTTGGAGTTGCGCAGAATAGGTCTCCAATATTTGCTCCTTTTCCAGCCAGAATTCCAGCTGCCAGCATTCCCCCTCTTCATGGTAAACCATGTAAAATAAGAGAGAATAGCCATAAGTATTGTGACATATCGTGAAATAACAGCCCATAATGCGATAAATATCGATATAAAAGCATGATGCAAAATGGACGTATCAAGGAGCTTCCGGGTTGTCGGAGCTATTGAGAGTATCTTCGGTAGGCAGGTTAGAGGTTTGCACTGGAATATCAGAGGCCAGTTAAGGCGACGGTTGATGGGAGGAACTGTCAGGAGCAGACATGTCAAGCGTCGGTTCAGTAACAATCGGGTCTTGGGACGGCTTATTCTTCCTTGCCCTCTTGCTGGGCTTCACTTGCATGCTGTCAACAAAGGTAAAAGGATGAATACTAAAGCATGAGTAAGGTAAAACCTACAGTAACTAAAGTTACAATACCCGGGAGCAGTTTTGAAAGCCGGCATGTTTGATTGCATAGAGTCGCCGGAGGAAGGAGAGGTATCCTGATAATTGGAGTCAGACGAATTGAGAGGTTGGCGAATTAAACCCGCCAAAGGTAAAACAGAACGTAAATCGGAGATAACCTCGGTCCGACGCTTCCTAGTTACATCAGGTAAGCCGGAGGAGAGTTCTGCATCCTTGTTGGTCCGGGTCTGCCTCCGGTTTTCAAGCTGTTGTTGCTTCAAAAGAAATTGAGGATCTTGATAAGCTAGAGGATGTGAAAATCTTACTTTCTGGGTCACCCTCCGGATTTTTTGCTTTGGCAAAGGCTCTGAGTCGGAGGAGATTACAGTTACCTCTTCGTCAACTGCTTGACTGTTCCTCGTATCCTCCTGAAAAGAAGAATGTCAATAAAATAATGACAAAGGAGTTAAGAAAATTAAAGGATTACCTCTTCGTCATCCGAAGAAGTATCATCCAATTTGAATAAATCGGAAGCGCTGGGTTTCTTATTCTTTGAGGTTCCCGTTTTGGCGGCTTTCCTTTCGGTTTTCTTGGTTGTCCTGGCTTGTTTGGCAGCCTCATGGTCATACTTGACCTTCCAGAAGTTGTCATCGGCCTGTGGAAAAGGATAAGGAACTATGAGTACAAATAAGGTATAACATAGCAAAGAGTATTTATTAAGATTGATAACTCACTGCAGGGGCCGGGTTCTTCTTGCAGAAGGGAAGTAAGCCGAAGGCATTACTAGTTATAGTGCCCTCCTTTAGCAGCGACTGGGTCGTAGCATCCACCACATCGTCTGGTAAGTCGTCAGGGCTATGACGCAGTGGATCATCCTTTTCGCCTGAGTAAGTACACATTAAGCCAGAACGGCGGCTTAATGGAAGTACTCGCCAAGTGACCCAGACTCGGACCAGATCGATGTCATTTAAGAGCTTTGATCTTCTTGATGGTGGGGTTGAGAGGCAGACGCTCGACAGCAGTCAGTTTATCTACCAGCGGATGGTTGGACTCAAGGCGCAGGGCGCGGAAGCCGGGCAGAGGGCTCTCATCAGCCGGTGAAGTGTCCTGACAATAGAACCAAGTCTGATTCCAATCTTTTGGATGACTCGGCAGTTCAGCGTAAGGAAAAAGGCAATCTCTCCGCCGTTGAATTGAGATACCGCCAAGCTCAAGACTAGGCCCATTGGCACGTTCATTCTGCCGGTTCAAATAGAAAAGCTCTCTGAACAAAATCAGACTTGGCTCCTCTCCCAGGTACACCTTGCAGAAGACTTGGAAATTGCAAATATTTGACACGGAATTGGGTCCAATGTCTTAAGGTCTAAGATCAAAGAAATTCAAAACCTCCCTGAAGAATTTTGAGCCGGGAGGGGCAAATCCCCGGTTCATGTGATCTGTAAAAACTATCACCTCCCCTTCTTTGGGTTGAGGCCTCTCTTCAGACGGGTCAGGGGCAAGATAAGACATGACCTCCTTTTTTGGTAGATGGCCGGACTTCACAAATTCAGACAGTTTACTCTTTGTGACTATGGATGGGACCCAATTGCAGGTCACAGGAGCCTTGGTTGCCTTAGGTTCCATGACAACAGTTGGCCTATGACAAAATAAGAAGTTTCGGTTCAATTTTAAACCGGGAAAAAATATCTTAATTATTCAAGGTGGCGGCTTAAGAAGGGGCCTAATGATATAAGGATAATTATGCAACAGTATTTAAGCCGCTACATGTATCAAAAGCAGCTCAAACTTCTTAAAGTCATGAGAAGCAAGCAAGGCTCACAGATCAGTGTCATTTATTTAAGCCGGCTACATGGACAGTTGTGTTAAGTGTATTCGACAAAAGTAGTTTTTCGGGTGATACAAACAGGTTTCATAATCTGCCACTGTTATTTGAGATCAAAAAGTTGTTCTAGCAAGAAAAATTTCTAGATCTAAGACCGGCGTAGATGAAGCTCAATGGCTCGAATGGGGCCTCTGTGTGACAGAAAGGGATCTATTTGCATTCAAAATAGGTGCGGAAAATCTACTGCATCAGTTTTTACCATCTTCAAGATCAAGAAGAGCGGGGGTGATGAAATCTATGAAAGGAAACCATTGAACAGCGAAGAACGCGAAGAACTCGAAGGTCGTAATGTAGATCTAAGAAGCAGGAAAGAGGAGACTTACGGATGCAGGGTTGCAGCAGAGGGTCATCGCGTTTTTCTCTGGTCAAACCAGGTTGATGCAGCGGCCTAAGTTGGTGAAGACGAGAGGATATGCGACGGCGGCGGCGGTGGAGCTCGAGTGACAGAGAAGCAGCGAGAGGAAGAAGACAACTGAAGGAGGAGAATGAGAAGATATAGGCCGCGCCTATTTATAAGGAAAGAATAACTAAGATGGTGCCAGAAACGAGGAGATAAAAGTTATTATCCAGCGGCCCCGATGCCTCGGTTTTCGGAACAGTCAATAAAGGCAAAGATTCGTTGAAGGATATGGTGGAACAAAGAAAGAATTTAAGTAAAGATGACGTCACGGCGGGTTAACACGAATCCAAAAGATGACATCATGGCGGGTTAAAGAAAACCTTTGCACAGTCAGAAGACTGAAGATTTACTTCTTAAAGTATTTTAAGATTGACATGAACAGGTTCAAATCAATCTGGGGCCTAATGTTGGGGATATAACTATTTGTGTAAGCCGCCCAGGAGGGGCTGGGTTATGCAAAGAAGACTCACCAGAAAGAAGCCCAAGACCAAGCATGAAGTTGGCGGTTCAATAAAGGGCATAAAGGCCCATAGGCGACTTAAGGCCCATTGTAGTAAACCGCCATAATGGCATGACTTGTATCATAAGGTAGATTTAACTAGTCACCGAGCCGGACACTATTTATAAGCTGGCCGGGACTCTGTAAGCCACAGGGCGTGAACTCGTGTATATAAGGGGACGACCTGCTGGCGGCTTAGGGCAAGAAACAACTCATCAAGAGCCGGGCATAGCGTATCTCGCTCCCTGGTTATCGAAACATCAATACCAACCCAACTAGACGTAGGCCTTACCTTCACCGTAAGGGGCCGAACTAGTATAAACCTCTTGTGTCCCTTGTCTCAATTAACCCCTTCAAGCTTCCTAGTTGCGATGGCTCCACAACTAAGTCCTTTCACGAGGACATCTGACATGACAATTCCACGTCACTTTTCAACCTTTTTCTTATTTAGAACTTCAAATTTTGAGAAGTATATTTTGCCGATTACTGAGTAAATGAACTGACAACAGGTATACATCCGTTGTACTTTTGATGTATTCATTGTTCACTTCTTTTTTGAGATGCTATGTTTCTACAATGTAGTATATGTTTCTGTATAAACACATCACGCACCTCTATGTGCCTTAATGATTTTGTCCTTCTTTACATTTCATAGTATAGATGCAGCATGCCCCGATTTATTTGGCATCTCTGCATCTTTACTCCTGTTGCTTTCTAGGGGATGCTTACCGAAAGCCTTGCACAAGTGAAACCAGGCTACCGTTTGGAGAGAAAAAACTCTACATGTTGAGAAGAAAAGTTCAAGTAGAAGAGTACCACATGTACATGACAATGATTTTTTCATAGGTACCTAGCGCTGACTTGGTTGTCGATAAAAGGATCAATGTACTGGTTGATGTTGGGGATCATCTGCCTGTACACCAACGACTGATGCTTGAGCCTTTTGTAGAATTGGATTGCGTTAAGTAGTTGTACTATAATTTTAACCTGCGAAATGTGGAACATACAGAAGCATTACTATCATTTAGTTGTGTGTGTGTGTGTTTTGTACTGAATCATTACTATTCATGTTCTGCTTATCCCACCTCTTTGGGAAATATTGTTTTCATATAATTCCACCTATTATCTGCTCTTGTTTTATATTTTGTACTGCCTTTTGAACTCGCTGAGGCTGGATCGTAACTGAAACATGTAGGATTATAACCTGTGCATCAACTATACCTTTCTTACCTTGCTTTTGCTATATATTTTATGTTCGTGCTCTATATATTATTGAAGTTTTAGATATTTGGCCATAGTGCTGAACCAGGCAAGGCGCGCCAGGGCGCGCTTTTGGTCTAGTAGGCAGTGGCGGAGCTTCATGTAGATCAACGGGGGCAATGGCCCCCCCTTAACTTTTACAACCATTGAAGAATATGCTCTATTTTAGGCCTAACTAGTGTTTAAACTAGAGATTAGCCCCTCCTCCCCTATTAATTTTCCTCCCTTCAGCAAATGGCCCTCCCTTGGATTATGCTCAAGCTCCACCACTGTTAGTAGATATACATTTGTGTCACATGCAGGTGGTTTTCTTCCTATGGGATCAAAAATTGGGGGCCATGGGATAAAATCATACATGTAGTTAAGCATGATATACATATAGACCGAAGTTGTTTGATGTTTGAAGTAGAATATACGATCAACCTTTTCCTCGCAAAAGATATGAGAACGAAAGAAAGTATTTGAGCATGTTTCAACAAATGAAAGTGTTCACTCGCAAAAAAAAACAAATGAAAGTGTTGTGCACATATTTGTTTTACATAATAAAACTCTTTCAACAACTCCGCCTATGTTGTCTCAACATAGCCGGTCCCAAGCCCGGGTAAAGGAGAAGGGTTGTGATAGGTTTCGCGAGCCAACGTAAAAATTCAGCCACTCTTATGGAGATGAAACCCAAAATATTTTCATTGGGGCGTAACCCTCTCAGCGGCGAGCCACATCAGAACCCGGGTGTGGTGGAAAATGTGCAAGGGCCGGGCCGTCAACCCCCCCCCCCCCCCGATGGCGCACCGTATCTTGATCCGGATACACTGGAAAGTGAGCGAGGATCGGGTCGTCGCATCCTTAGTGGCGCGCTACATCGGCATCCGGATGTAGTGGAAAATGAGCAAGGGTCTTCGCATTTGACTCGACGAGTGCGAAGGGTAAGGAAGCTAGCCAAGCCTAGGAGGATTCGCTTAGGTAGCTGGAATGTAGGGTCTCTGACAGGGAAGCTTCGGGAGCTAGTTGATGCTGCGGTGAGGAGAGGTGTTGATATCCTTTGCGTCCAAGAAACCAAATGGAGGGGACAAAAGGCATAGGATGTGGAGGATACCGGCTTCAAGTTGTGGTACACGGGGACAACTGCAAACAGAATGGCGTAGGCATCTTGATCAATAAGAGCCTCAAGTATGGAGTGGTAGACGTTAAGAGACATGGGGACCGGATTATCCTGGTCAAGCTGGTAGTTGGAGACATAGTTCTCAATGTTATCAGCGCGTATGCATGCCCCGCAAGTAGGCCACAATGAGAACACCAAGGGGGAGTTCTGGGAAGGCCTGGAAGACATGGTTAGGAGTGTACCGATTGGCGAGAAGCTCTTCATAGGAGGAGACCTCAATGGCCACGTAGGTACATCTAACACAGGTTTTGAAGGGGCACATGGGGGCTTTGGCTATGGCATCAGGAATCAAGAAGGAGAAGGTGTCTTAAGCTTTGCTCTAGCCTACGACATGATTGTAGCTAACATCCTCTTTAGAAAGAGAGAATCACATATGGTGACCTTTAGTAGTGGCCAATACTCTAGCCAGATTTATTTCATCCTCTCGAGAAGAGAAGATAGGCGTGCGTGCCTAGACTGTAAGGTGATACCTGGAGAGAGTGTTGTACCTCAGCATAAGCTGGTGGTTGCTGACTTCCGCTTTCAAATTTGTGTCCAGCGAGATAAGTGTGCCAAGTCGCTAGAACGAAGTGGTGGAAGCTCAAGGGTGAGGTAGCTCAGGCGTTCAAGGAGAGGGTCATTAAGGAGGGCCCTTGGGAGGAAGAGGGGATGCGGACAATGTGTGGATGAAGATGGCGACTTGCATTCGTAAGGTGGCCTCGAAGGAGTTTTTGAGTGTCCAGGGGAAGGAGAAGTGAAGATAAGGATACCTGGTGGTGGAATGATGATGTCCAGAAGGCGATTAAAGAGAAGAAAGATTGCTTCAGACGCCTATACCTGGATAGGAGTGCAGACAACATAGAGAATTACAAGATGGCGAAGAAGACCGCAAAGCGAGCTTTCAGTGAAGCAAGGGGTCAGGCATATGAGGACCTATACCAACGGTTAGGAAGGAAGGAAGGCGAAAGGGACATCTATAAGATGGCCAAGATCCGAGAGAGGAAGACGAGGGATATTGGTCAAGTTAAATGCATCAAGGACGGAGCGGACCAACTCTTGGTGAAGGACGAGGAGATTAAGCATAGATGGCGAGAGTACTTCGACAAGCTGTTCAATGTGGAGAATGAGAGTTCTACCATTGAACTGGACGACTCCTTTGATGAGACTAGCATGCGTTTTCTTCGAAGAATCCAGGAGTCTGAGGTCAAGGAGGCTTTAAAAAGGATGAAAGGAGGCAAGGTGATGGACCCTGATTGTATCCCCATTGAGGTATAGAAAGGCCTTGAGGACATAGCGATAGTATGGCTAACCAAGCTATTCAACCTTATTTTTTGCGCAAACAAGATGCCAGAAGAATGGAGACGGAGTATATTAGTACCAATCTTCAAGAACAAGGGGGATGTTCAGAGTTGTACTAATTACCGTGGAATTAAGCTGATGAGCCATACAATGAAGCTATGGGAGAGAGTCATTGAGCACCGCTTAAGAAGAATGACAAGCCTGACCAAAAATCACTTTGGTTTCATGCCCGGGAGATCGACCATGGAAGCCATTTTCTTGGTACGACAACTTATGGAGAGATATAGGGAGCAAAAGAAGGACTTGCATATGATGTTCATTGACTTGGAGAAGACCTATGATAAGATAGCGAGGAATGTCATGTGGTGGGCCTTGGAGAAACACAAAGTCCTAGCAAAGTACATTACCCTCATCAAGAACATGTACGATAATGTTGTGACAAGTGTTCGAACAAGTGATGTCGACACTGATGACATCCCGATTAAGATAGGACTACATCAGGGGTCAGCTTTGAGCCCTTATCTTTTTGCCTTGGTGATGGATGAGGTTACAAGGGATATACAAGAAGATACCCATGGTGTATGCTCTTTGCGGATGATGTGGTGCTAGTTGACGTGGTTAATAGGAAGTTAGAGTTATTGAGACAAACCTTGAAATCGAAAGGGTTTAGGCTTAGTAGAACTAAAACTGAGTACATGATGTGCGGTTTCAGTACTACTAGGTGTGAGGAGGAGGAGGTTAGCCTTGATGGGCAAGTGGTACCTTATAAGGACACCTTCGATATTTGGGGTCAATGTTGCAGGAGGATGGGGGTATTGATGAAGATGTGAACCATCGAATCAAAGTCGGATGGGTGAAGTGGCGTCAAGTTTCTGGCATTCTCTGTGACAAGACAGTGCCACAAAAGCTAAAAAGCAAGTTCTACGGGACGGCTGTTCGACCCGCAATGTTGTATGGCGTTGAGTGTTGGCCGACTAAAAGACGACATGTTCAACAGTTAGGTGTGGCGGAAATGCGTATGTTGAGACGGATGTGTGGCCACGCGAGGAAGGATAGAGTCCAGAATGATCATATACGAGATAGAGTTGGGTAGCACCAATTGAAGAGAAGCTTGTACAACATCGTCTGAGATGGTTTGGGCATATTCAGCGCAGGCCCCAGAAGCTCCAGTGCATAGAGGACAGCTAAAGTGTGCGGAGAATGTCATGAGAGGTCGGCGTAGACCGAATTTGACATGAGAGAAGTCCATTAAAAGAGACCTGAAGGATTGGAGTATCACCGACAGGGGTGCGTGAAAGCTTGCTAGCCATGTGCCAGAGTCATGAGTTGGTCGCGAAATCTTATGGGTTTCATCTCTAGCCTACCCCAACATGTTTGGGAATAAAGGCTTTGTTGTTGTTGTCGTCGTCATCCTAATAAAACTCTTTCAACCATCCCTCTACTAAAATCTCACGTTAGTATTGGACCATGCTGTATGTAAGATGGGTTCGGACTTTGGAAATGGAACAGTGAAATATTTTGAGGTTGGTAGGCGATGGGGCATGAATTTTTCACCATTCACCCATAACCTCAAACCCGCCATAGAGATATGAATTTTCCATAGACCACCATTGATTTTCTTTTCTCTACTTTTTTTTGCGAGGTTATACCGCCGTTACTAAAGTCACCTCATTCCTTGTCCCACTTATCAAAGAAAACATGGCTTTGAGCTGCAATGACCATATCCCTCAATCCAAACATTGCCTTGACAATAAGTCCAAAATAGTTGCCTAGAAGGGAATGTGCTGGCAAATGCTTTGGTGCTAATAGTTTTTGTTCTTCCAGAAACGCACAGCTGTGAGTTATTATCTGGCACGAACGGCCAAATGCATGATGCATCAAAGCATCCACCTCCACAAAATGTTAAAAAAAAATAGCTCGAGTAAACAAAAGGAGTAGCCCTTTAATTCATAGCTATCTGATCTTTTACTACTAGCTACTATGTCCTTTTTTCTCAACCCAAGGCATGTGATTCTGAGCAACACTAGCATTGAAAGCCTGTGCTCTGCCGAACTTGTGAATCTTCTCAAAGTAACAAAATATACTACTGTATGTATTATTACTCCTTGAAAGGAACATTGTTCAGTGCTCTATTCATAGCACAGGACTATCCCCCAATATGGCAAATAGTACAACCAACCTCGTAAATGCAGAGTCATCCAGTAGTCAGGTTGATTTGTCAATAAAAATGTTGCTGCCAACATCCCAGATCTATGGCAGAGGGGTCAATATAAGGTAAGCAGATTCAAGGACTGAACTGAACAGGAATGTACAGCTACCAGATAGCTTCATGTAGCTTTAGGGCCTTGGTATTGCGTGTAAGCACTTTGTGTTTCTTGCTACATGTTTCAGTTGAGGATTACCCTTCGGAAGAAGGGGATTGCTAACTGGGGACTTTAGAAACACCCTCATAATTACAAAGATCTGTATGGCGAAATACGACGACGACAACAACACTTAGTCGTGACTGAAGGGGTTGGGGCAGATCCGAAGGTCCAAACAGTGCTCAATCTGTTGTTAAGACGATATATATTCACATGCGATCCGCCATCCATGGAGGTTAATAACTCAGAAGTGTTTCCTTTGTAAGGAAGGCTTTGCTTTATGACTTGCTCAAACCAGGGTTTGCTTTAAACTCATCCACTTGGAATGCGGGATCGCATATGTCGGTCTTCGGACAGAGTTCTTGATCCCATGGGCCGATAAGATGGGGTTCAAACCCTGGCTGCGTGACTCCCCGGACCGCATCTGTTGACAGATCATCCAACCGTGGTTTCTTCGGAGAAGGCTGTATGCTGTCAGGGTAGTCATCTAAGGTAGGTGGTGAATGTGAAAGCTTCCTCTCCTCAGGACCTTCAAGTGAGCCACCAAGCTTTTGCTGCTCCTCTATGATCATCTGCAAGTACTTCCCTTGTGCTTCGATTCTCAGCTGCAACTGCTTTTGAACCTGACAAGGTAACATGTGATGATTTAGTCTAGTCTTGAAGGCTTGGAACGAAAATTTAGGTTGGCTCTGAAGAATATATCTCAGAGATGGCAGATTTAAAAATAAATAGTGCAAGCAAAATAAAAGAACTGTTAATAAGAGGCAATCGAGGACAAAGTAATTTGCAAGGAACCCACCCAAGTATAACTTCGGTAAATAATGGTTTAGTAGAATGGGGCAAGAAATCAGATTGTTGGAGTAAATCCCCAGCTAACAGCTTGAAAAAGTACAGCATGGATGTGGCAAATCCATTATATAGGAAAAACAAATAATATGATTCAAAGAAGTTCACATGTTTTCATCACAAACCTCGAGTTGTTCATGGAGCCGCTTCTGAACTTCCATTTGCATCTTCAATGCTTCATTGATTTGTGAACCCCTGAAAGATAAATGAAGAATATCTCTGTAACTATGTGATGTATTTTTAGCATGATATCAACCAGCTTAAAAAGCCTATGTTAGCAGAGGATACAATCATGTGCACAGACAATTGAGTAAAGATCACTTACGGTGCAGAATCTGCATTAGAGAATGAATCACTAGAATCCTTCTTTTCGTCCTTGGAACCTACACAAGCTGCCAATTTTAAAAACCAAAGCTTTCTCGGTATGAAGGAAGGCAAGAAGGGGAGTGTGCTAGGAAGGCAATGAAGCATGAAGGGCATTTACCTTCAGCAGGCGATTCTGGTATGTACTTTGCAAGGCGATACTTCTACGCAAGCAACAAGAGAAATAAATTATTAGTGACCAGGCAAATATTTATTAGCTGTCTCCTCAGAAGAGACATTCTTTACCTGCAAATGGCTCTTCACGTGATAAATTGTAATCCCTGGCACACCCATTACAGTGAGTACTCCTTTAGGTGTTGCTCCTGAAGATATGATGATACTAATACATTAACAAATGTCTGATGCATTGTACCTTGTGTACTTCAAATAAATAAACAACTATTATAGAAGGTTGTTTAGGGTTATCGATACATCAACAGTTTCCAATGCGATTGGGTAAGGTAACATGGCAGACACAGTTCCAAAGGGTCATATTAACAACTACTAGCAGACTAGCATGAATCATTGAAACATGAGGAACTGAGTTTTGTGGGGAAGAGAAACTTGTGTGTTAACAATTCATGACCTGAGATATGCAGCAATCTCGTGGTAAAAAAAAATGCATAAATCTGCTTCATAAACATTTGGAATATCAAAATTAGTTTAAACTTGAGTTAATATGCATGATACACAATGGATTCGACATACAACCACCAAAGTGCAGGTTCTAGATATGCATTGTCCCACACCATCTAAAAATGTTTTCACTCAGAAGTTGTGCTGCTGACAAGGTTCATGATAAACCAAGCAGAATGAACCAACAAAATAAACGAAATTTATACATCATATCAAGTAACAAGCAGAATGAAGCAACAAAATAAGCGAAACTTATACATCATATCAAGTAAAACCACAAAAATTAATACTTAAGAGAGAATACCCACTATCTGGTCCACCAAGTTGGGCGATTGCATCCACAAAACGACTATGGAGATCAGAGGTCCATCTCAGCCGTTGTTTCCCACTCCCTACAGGATTAGCAGGGTTGCTTATGTTGGACCCACCGAAAGCTCCAATATTACTTACATGCTCACTATTCTGAGCCCTCTGTGGTGCAAAGGGCACAGAAAACTTCTTAGCATGGTACATCATGAGAGTACTGCAACAATTGCAAGAACTTGTCATACACATGAGCAAGGCTAAGAAATGTTATAATTTAGGATGAAACAGGCCTACATTTCTGATGCCATCCTGTATATCTAAACAAAACGTATCAAGTTGACGGCAAAATGTAAATACAGCATTTTCTGGTACGATGAAATTTCATCATTTCTTAGACAGTTCATGAAATCCCGATCAGCATATTTATCTCGAGATGTCGAGAAGTTGGTAAGTCTCCTGGTTTATACTTAAAAGGACTTCTGCTACAAGCAAAAAAGCAAAGAGGGCGAAACTGAATATGAAACACAATATTGACACAACAGAGAACCGTAACCAAGAAAAACAAATCTTTTATACCTAGTGGTAGTATCAAAATATCCAAATAGCCAACACCTAACAAATTTTTAATGTTACAGATGTACAGATGAATTTTAACCTCTCCAAATCACATGAAGAAGACAAATTCACCCCAGGCTGCTAACTGAACAACACACATGGCAGGATGACAAAAAAATTGCAAGCAACAGAGGAAGACCAGTTGAGCTAGCTTCCTCCATTGTCCTGCATCTTGCTATAGAACTGCAGCCCTAGAGGAGTCATCCCCAAATGCCAATCGAAGTCACTAGACAACCATGGCAAATGATCCACAAGAAATGAATCTGGATGGGCAAAATTTACGCTGCAGGTCGAATCGGTCGAGATCACAGGCCATACGCAAATACCAGCGCCAGCACAAAATTCCAACTCAGCCCTTCCGGCCTCAGAATCGAACAAGTCAGCACAGCAGCAAGGCACAGCTCATAAGCCAAAACAGGTTTATGAGCCAGGAAATCGCCAAAACACTGCGTGCGCCATACCAAGCTTCGCCCCCAAAACGTCAGAAGCGCCGCCGCCACCCAAACGTGATCTCCCTGCCTATGTTTTTTCCTTTTTAAATACCGTTCTTCTCATATCCACCCACAGGCCGCAGCCAATGGAATCTCAGGAGAAGCTCCAGAAAAATCCACTCCGAGGTCAGTAAAATTCACACTAACTAGGCTCACCACTGGCAAGGCAAGAGAGGAGCGCCACTCACTCACTCACTCACCGGCCTAGGACACGCAATTCCACCGCAATACGCCTCACAGAGCCGCGATCTCGACCTCACGGAAGACAGAACCTCTCGGCAAAACACCCGCCCATTCCTCCCACACGAACAGACACCGCACGCTCAGCCGCCAAAGGCGAGTCCAAGAATTCAGTAAAGAGGCCGGCAGGGGGGCGCAAGAGCTGGGAGCTGAGCCGGCGCTTACTTACCGGCACGGAAGAGGGCCGCCGCGTGACCGGGACCCGGCGTCGTCTCCTCGCAGGTGCGCCGCGCTCGTCCGGGAGAGAGGGAGGGAGACAGTGCGGGAGGGAATCAAATGCTGCGTGCGTGCGAGCGAGCTGGTGCCCGGGGCCAATCAGGCGGAGGCGGATGGATGCCCCAATCGGGGCGCTGGGGTCCGGGCGGGGGCGAGGATGGGAGCGGTGGTGGGAACGGGAATGGGAGGGGAAAGCGGCAGGTGGTGGTGTCCGGCGAAAGCGACGCCGCGAGAGCGGAGGGCTTGGGAATCGAGACGGAGACGCAGATCTTTT
Source organism: Triticum timopheevii (assembly GCA_963921465.1). Taxonomy (NCBI): domain Eukaryota; kingdom Viridiplantae; phylum Streptophyta; class Magnoliopsida; order Poales; family Poaceae; genus Triticum; species Triticum timopheevii. The sequence continues at coordinate 384,566,747 of OY997262.1, read as the reverse complement.
ACACCGTTCTTCCTTCACTTCCGATGTGCGCCGTGGGCCGGGTCTATCTTACCCCCTGGCCCTTGCTGGCTGGGGCCTGGGGGCAAGGAAAACCGCCGGGCCCCGCGGGCCCTTCGGCCCTGTCAGCGAGTACCGCCAGCAGTGACAGTAGCGGTGCTGTAACTGTCTAAAAAAAAAATTGGTGGTACTGTACCAGATCTTTGTCTGTTTTATCTGTGTGTCCCCGCAAGCGTCGCAGCGGCGAGCGAGCACGGCTTTCTCTTCCCTCGCCGGCGACACTGTTCAACGTTTTGTTGGTTAACCCCACCCCGGAGAATCTTCGGGGCCACGTCGCATTGATGCCAGATTCCCTCCGCCTGCGCTGCCATTCCGTCCCATCTCGTCTAATCCATCCGTGGCCCATCACGTGGCGCACAGTGGCATGCCCTTGCCATGATCGGACCGGGTGCACGTGCATTCGTTTCCCCTCTTGTGTTTATGTACGTGCTGCCACCCGCAAAAAGGAAATGTACGTACCGCCGACAAAATTGCCAGTTACTGGGAACTAGAAATGACCAAGAAGCAGGCCTGCCACGATGGATAAAAAAGAGGTGGAATAAAGCCGTGCCCGCAAAATACAGCTGCAAAGCGATCGGAGGAGGATCCTAGGAAGAAGTGTGGGCGACGCAAGCGATCCCGTTACAATCATGGCCCGGGAAGGATTCAAGGGGAAGAAAGGAGGAGGAGCGCCGGGCGGCCATGATGCCCCTATCTAACGGCAAAGGAGGAGAAAGGAGGGAAGGCTAGGGAGGAGACGTCGGACGGGAAAATCATTGTGATCTGCCGCGATGCGAGCGCGCAGGCAGGCTCGACGGGAAAAAGTACCTCAAAAGCAACGAGGGTTTGGACGAAACAAAACGCGGAGCAGAGGCGAGCCCACATGCTGCGGTGCGCCCGTAAACAACTCACGAGGAGGAAGCAGAAAGCTCCGGCGACAGGTCATCTCAACCTCCGTCGCTGCATGCGCATGCGCGCGCGCGCGAATAGTTAAAGAAAGCCGTGGACTTCCGTTTTACGATTTCCTTCTTGTTCAACTTCAACGTAGCGCTCTCGGGTTCGGTCGGTCGGTCGGTCACCCGCCCTGCCCAGCCCGTTTCCTTCCTTCAGATGTTGGATACTACTCCTTGGACTGTGGCAGGGGCCGGCCAGGGAGAGGGCCCCGGCAGCGGCTAGGAGGGGATCGATTCGACCGGACGGCGACGCCATCGGCTGCAAAAGCGTCATCAAGAAAAGCGTCGGAAGGATTCGGGGTCAAGGCAGCGGATTCTCCTCGCTCAGGTTGCCACCTCCCCCGCTTGCATTTTCTCTCCTTGCGTCCGCTGCCACTTGAGAGACAACTAAAATATGTTTCTTTTATATATATATATATAAGAGAGCCTTCTCTCCGTTTTTCATTAATAGAAATCACCAAGTCTTACAAGATTCAAAAGGAGAAAAGCTAACTCAATCTACTACACCACGCATCTCGAAACTAACTATCGAAGAAAAGAGGGAAGGAGCCATCCCTCCCCCCTTCGTTAACTCCCCCACAGCAAGCCGAGATCTAAGACATGGGCTCAGATTCAGGTCCAGTACCAGCATCATGTCATTTTTTGCGAAAAGTAAATAGCTGAAAAGGAAGTTCTGGCACATAGCTTCCATCTTACAAGTAGCATACATTTCATTATGAAAGCAAAACACGCGCAACGCAGGGAAGGTGAAGAAGCTTGGAAGTAGACGAGGCCGCGTCGTTGGAAGATGATCTGGAGGAAGGAATCACCCTGCCATGATTCTCCATGTCCTTAGTCGCCATCCATGCGCCGCTCTGAACACCTCCTCTGCAACCTCTTCCACCTACCTTACTCCTGCCGCCATCATCTCACTTCTTGCGGGGGTTTTCTGCAAAATATTCCAATCATGTAATTTTTTGAGAAACAAATTTACTGGAACATAGGGATCATTCACCTTATTGTTCTCAAACACTGCACCATTATGCAAATTCCAGAGCGTCCAGCAGATGGCAGATATCCCTGTCATCACTAGACCTCATTCCCCCTTTCCAAAATTTTTAACCCAAATTCTCATCAATAGATCTAGATTTTTTGGAATATCTGTTAGGTTAAAAGCACACTTCAAGACATTCCATCACAAACGAGCTACGGAACAGGAAAAAAGAGGTGATTAATACTTTCATCATGCCCACAAAAGGGGCATTTTTTGTCCCCTTCCACCCCTTGCGCAACAAGTTATCTTTCGTGGGAATGCTATTCCTAAGAGCCAGCCACATAAAGACTTTTACTCTAGGAGGCATTTTAATTTTCCACATATAGAGATGTGGGTATTTGATTCCGTTTTCTATCAAATGTCTATAGAAAGATTTAACTGTGTATACACCATTTTTAGTAAGTGTCCACTTGATCTCATCTCTCCTATCAGTCAAGGCAATCGAAGCATATCCTTCTTTATGTGCTCCCATAATTCCTTCGAGTCCCCAATGAGAGTCCTTCTAAAATGAATATTATTTACCCCTTTCTCTAAGACTTCAGGGACAGTTATATTTTTTATCAAAACAGATATTGTAAAGTCTAGGAAAGCTTTTCCTCAAAGATGTGGATCTAAACCACCAGTCCTCCCAAAATCTAACACTTCTCCCATCACCCACTATGAATTTACACAGGGATATGAAATGTTCTCTATGTTTCAGGAGCTCCTTCCAAAACTAGGAATCCCCCTGCCTAGCAAATACATTGCTAAGGTTTTTATTTCCCTGATATTTACTACTCCCTCCTTTCCGGTTTATAAGGCTCAATTCAAAAATCTCACCAACCAAGGTAGATGATGAGTGGTGAAATACTTTTTGTAGTTTGCAAAAGCACCCAATTAATGCTCTTGTTTTCCTCAAAAAAATATGTTTACCAATGCATTAATTGCAATGCATGCATGCATAAATTACATGCATTGGTCAATTTTCTCTTAATACTTGCATGCAATGATTTAATGCACATTGAAATCTGAACATGTGATGGGAAACAACCAAATTGAGCCTTATAAAATGGAAAAACTAAAATTTTGAGATAAGCCCTATAAAGCGGAAAGGAGGGAGTAATAATAATATCCTACCATAGGCCATCAGTAGTGTACAACTTCCACCACCATTTACATAACAAGGCTTTATTCATATGGGTTAAATTTTGAATCCCCAGACCTCCCATATCTTTTGGTTTGCATACCTCAAACCATTTCACTAAATGTTTTTTTAATCATTTTCTTGCCATGGTAGCCTAGCTCTAAAGAAATCCATACGTTTACTCACTCCAATTGGTAAGCCATAAAATGACATAATGAAATAAGGTATCCCTGTTAATGAAGATTGTATCAAAGTGACTCTACCAACACTTCCAAGTAACCTCGCTTGCCAATTTTCACACTTCTTTTCCATTTTATCCTCACAAGGCTTCCAATGTTTATTTTTGATACGTTTTTCATCTACAGGCAAACCTAGGTATTTCATAGGTAAAGCATCTACAGGACATGTAAACATTTTCGCATATTCTCCTTTTTTATTTATAGCATCTCCAAAAAGAAATAGCTCAGTCTTATGAAAATTAATTTTCAATCCAGACATTTGTTCAAAAAGACATAGTATATATTTCAGATTGTGGGCGCTTTCAAAGTCATCTTATATCAGGAAAATAGTATCATCTGCATATTGTAACATATTTATTCTATTAAGTACATTTTCATTTAGTACCCCTTTTACTAGGCCATTTTTCTTTGCATTATCCAGCATAATAGCCAAAGCATCAACAGCTAGGTCAAAATTAAGAGGTGATAAAGAGTCCCCCTGTCTCAATCCTTTATGGGTAGGGAAATATGTACCCAAAGTGTCATTAACTTTGACACACACTCCCCTGATACATCTCCAATGTATCTATAATTTTTAATTGTTCCATGCTATTATATTACCCGTTTTGGATGTTTATGGGCTTTACTTTACACTTTTATATCATTTTTGGGACTAACCTACTAACCGGAGGCCCAGCCCGTATTGCTGTTTTTTTGCCTATTTCAATGTTTCGAAGAAAAGGAATATCAAACGGAGTCCAAACGGAATGAAACCTTCGGGAGCGATCTTTTTGGAACAAACGTGATCCAGAGGACTTGGAGTGGAAGTCAAGAAACAACCGAGGCAGCCACGAGGGTGCCCGGCGTGCCCCCCACCGTCATGGGCCCCTCGGGCATCCACCGACCTACTTCTTCCTCCTATATATACCCATGTACCCCGAAAACATCAGAAGCGACCATGAAAAACTATTTCCACCGCCGTAACCTTCTGTATCCGCGAGATCCCATCTTGGAGCCTTCGCCGGTGCTCCGCCGGAGGGGGAATCGATCACGGAGGGCCTCTACATCATCTCCAAGGCCTCTCTGATGAGTTGTGAGTAGTTTACCACAGACCTTCGAGTCCATAGTTATTAGCTAGATGGCTTCTTCTCCATCTTTGAATATCAATACAAAGTTCTCCTCGGTCTTCTTGGAGATCTATTCGATGTAACTCTTTTTGCGGTGTGTTTGTCGAGATCCAATGAATTGTGGGTTTATGATCAAGTTTATCTATGAGAAATATTTGAATCTCCTCTGAATTCTTTTATGTATGATTAAGTTACCTTTGCAAGTCTCTTCGAATTATCAGTTTGGTTTGGCTTACTAGATTGATCTTTCTTGCAATGGGAGAAGTGCTTAGCTTTGGGTTAAATCTTGCGGTGTCCTTTCCCAGTGACAGCAGGGGCAGCAAGGCACGTATTGTATTGTTGCCATCGAGGATAAAAATATGGGGTTTATATCATATTGCATGAGTTTATCCCTCTACATCATGTCATCTTTCTTAATGTGTTACTCTGTTCTTTATGAACTTAATACTCTAGATGCATGCTGGATAGCGGTCGATGTGTGGAGTAATAGTAGTAGATGCAGGCAGGAGTCGGTCTACTTGTCATGGACGTGATGCCTATATACATGATCATGCCTAGATAATCTCATAGTTATTCGATTTTCTATCAATTGCTCGACAGTAATTTGTTCACCCACCGTAATACTTATGCTATCTTGAGAGAAGCCACTAGTGAAACCTATGGCCCCTGGGTCTATCTCTTATCATATAAGCTTTCAATCTACTTTTATTTGCATCTTTACTTTTCCAATCTATATCATAAAATACCAAAAATATATTTATCTTATCATATTATCTCTATCAGATCTCACTTTTGCAAGTGGCCGTGAAGGGATTGACAACCCCTTTATTGCGTTGGTTGTGAGTTCTTGTTTGTTTGTGTAGGTGCGTGGGACTTTTGAGGAGCCTCCTACTGGATTGATACCTTGGTTCTCAAAAACTGAGGGAAATACTTGTGCTACTATTGCTGCATCACCCTTTCCTCTTCAAGGAAAACCAACGCAAGCTCAAGACGTAGCAAGAAGGATTTCTGGCGCCGTTGCCGAGGAGGCCTTCGCTCAAGTCAAGACATACCAAGTACCCATCACAAACTCATCTCCCTCGCACTTACATTATTTGCCATTTGCCTCTCGTTTTCCTCTCCCCCACTTCACCCTTGACGTTTTATTCGCCCTCTCTTTCCCAATCTCCTCTCTCTTTCGCTTGCCTTTTTGTTTGCTTGTGTGTTGGATTGCTTGTCGCGATGGCGCATGATAATACCAAATTGTGTGATTTTTCCAATACTAATAATAATGATTTCCTTAGTACTCTGATTGCCCCTCTTAATGATGTTGAGTCTTGTGAAATCAATGCTGCCTTGCTGAATCTTGTTATGAAAGATCAATTCTCTGGCCTTCCTAGTGAAGATGTCGCTATCCATCTAAACAACTTTGTTGATTTGTGTGAGATGCAAAAGAAGAAAGATATGGATAATGATATTGTTAAATTGAAGTTATTTCCGTTTTCAGTTAGAGATCGTGCTAAAGTTTGGTCTTCGTCTTTGCCTAAGAATAGTATTGATTCATGGAATAAGTGCAAAGATGCTTTTATCTGTAAGTATTTTCCTCCCGCTAAGATCATCTCTCTTAGGAACGATATTATGAATTTGAAACAACTTGATCATGAGCATGTTGCCCAATCTTGGGAAATAATGAAATTGATGATTCGCAATTGCCCTACTCATGGTTTGAATTTATGGATGATCATACAAAAAATTTATGCCAGATTGAATTTTGCTTCTAGAAATCTTTTAGATTCGGTCGTGGGAGGCATGTTTATGGAAATCACCTTAGGAGAAGCTACTAAACTCCTTTATAACATTATGGCTAATTATTCTCAATGGCACACCGAAAGATTTATTAGTTAAAAAGTGCATGCTATAGAAGAAATTAATGTTTTGAGTGGAAAGATGGATGAACTTATGAAATTGTTTGCTACTAAGAGTGCTCCTATTGATCTCAATGATATGCCTTTGTCTACTTTGATTGAGAATAATAATGAATCTATGGATGTGAATTTTGTTGGTAGGAATAATTTTGGTAACAATGCTTATAGAGGAAACTTTAATCCTAGACCGTTTTCTAGTAATTCCTCTAATAATTATGGAAATTCCTACAATAATTCTTATGGTAATTTTAATAATATGCCCTCTGATTTTGAAAATAGTGTGAAAGAATTTATGATCTCTCAAAAGAATTTTAATGCCTTGCTTGAAGAAAAATTGCTTAAAGTTGATGATTTGACTAGGAACGTTGATAGACTTTCGCTTGATGTTGATTCTTTGAAACTTAGATCTACTCCTCCTAAGTATGATATCAATGCGTCTCTCAAAGCTATGAGAATTTCCATTGATGAGTGCAAAGAAAGAACCGCTAGATTGCGTGCTAAGAAAGATTGCTTTGTAAAGGCGTGTTCTTCTAGTTTCCATGAAAATAATGATGAAGATCTAAAAGTTATTGATGTGTCCCCTATTAAATCTTTGTTTTGCAATATGAATCTTAATAACGATGGGACTAGAGATGAGTCAACTTTAGTTAAAAGGCATCCCAATGATTCGGCGTTTGTAGATCTTGATGCTAAATTTGGTAAAAGTGGGATTGGAGAGGTCAAGACTTTAAATAGCATTGAACCCACTATCTTGGATTTCAAGGAATTTAATTATGATAATTGTTCTTTAGAAGATTGTATTTCCTTGTTGCAATCCTTTGTGAATTCTCCTCATGCTTATAGTCAAAATAAAGCTTTTACCAAAAGTATTGTTGATGCCTTGATACAATCTTGTGATGAAAAACTTAATTTGGAAGTTTCTATACCTAGAAAAATTTATGATGAGTGGGAACCTATTATAAATATTAAAATTAAAGATCATGAGTGTTATGGTTTGTGTGATTTGGGTGCTAGTGTTTCCATGATTTCGAAAACTTTATGCGATATTCTAGGTTTCCATGATCTTGATGATTGCTCTTTAAATTTGCACCTTGCGGATTCCACCATTAAAAAGCCTATGGGAAGGATCAACGATGTTCTCATTGTTGCAAATAGGAATTTGGTGCGTGTAGATTTTATCATTCTTGATACAGATTGCAATCTTTCATGTCCTATTATTCTTGGTAGACCTTTCCTTAGAATGATTGGTGCGATTGTTGATATGAAGGGAGGGAATATTAGATTCCAATTTCCATTAAGGAAAGACATGGAACACTTTCCAAGAAAGAAAGTTAAATTACCTTATGAATCTATCATGCGAGCTACTTATGAATTGAGTGCCAAAGATGGCACTACTTAGATCTATCATCGCTTTTATGCCTAGCTAGGGGCGTTAAACGATAGCGCTAGTTGGGAGGCAACCCAATTTTATCTTTGTTTTTTGTTTTTGCTTCTGTTTAGTAATAAATGTTCCATCTAGCTTCTGTCTAGATGTTTTTTGATGTTTAATTAGTGTTTGTGCCAAGTAGAACCTATAGGATAACCTATGGTGATAGTTAATTTGATTCTGCTGAAAAACAGAAACTTTGCACGCACGAAAATAATTTTAGTAATTCACACAAACGTGATTTTGCGTTGATTCTTTTTGATGTAGATCAGTAGACAAATTTCCCAGGACTTCCTATTTTGGTAGGATTTTGAGAGTTACATAAGTATTCGAGAGTTACAGATTGCTAAAGACTGTTCTGTTTTTGACAGATTCTGCTTTTCGTGTGTTGTTTACTTATTTTGATGCATCTATGGCTAGTATGTAGGGGTATGAACCATAGATAAGTTGGAATACAGTAGTTTTAACACTAATATAAATAAAGAATGAGTTCATTACAGTACCTTATGTGGTGGTTTTTCTTTCTTGCACTAACGGAGCTTATGAGATTTCCTGTTGAGTTTTGTGTTGTGAAGTTTTCAAGTTTTGGGTAAAGATTTGATGGACTATGGAATAAGGAGCGGAAAGAGCCTAAGCTTGGGGATGCCCATGGCACCCCAAGATATTCAAGAATAGCAAAAATCCTAAGCTTGGGGATGCCCCGGGAAGGCATCCCCTCTTTTGTCTTCGTCTATTGTTAACGCCACTTGGAACTATATTTTTATTCGCCACATGATATGTGTTTTGCTTGGAGAGTCTTGTATGATATTAGTCTTTGATTTTTAGTTTACCACAATCATCCTTGATGTACACACCTTTTGGTAGAAACCCACTTGATTGGAATTTATTAGAATACGCTATGTGCTTCACTTATATCTTTTGAGCTAGATAATTTTTGCTCTTGTGCTTCATTTATATCTTTTAGAGCACAGCGGTGGCTTAATTTTGAAGAAATTGTTGAGCTCTCATGCTTCACTTATATTATTTTGAGAGTCTCTTATAACAGCATGGTATTTGCTCTGGTTATAAAATTGGTGCTAGAATGATGAGCATCCAAGTTGGGTATAATAAAAACTATCATAGAAAGTGAATTGGATGCTATGATCAATTTGATGATTGATAATTGTTTTGAGATATTAGGATGGTGATATTAGAGTCATGCTAGTTGGGGTGATTATGAATTTAAAGAATACTTGTGTTGAAGTTTGTGATTCCCGTAGCATGCACGTATGGTGAACCGCTTTGTGATGAAGTTGGAGCACCATTTTATTTATTGATTGTCTTCCTTATGAGTGGCGGTCGGGGACGAGCGATGGTCTTTTCCTACCAATCTATCCCCCTAGGAGCATGCGCGTAGTACTTTGTTTTTGATGACTTGTAGATTTTTGCAATAAGTATATGAGTTCTTTATGACTAATGTTGGGTCCATGGATTATACGCACTCTCACCTTCCACCATTGCTAGCCTCTCTTGTGCCGCGCAACTTTCGCCGGTACCATATACCCACCATATACCTTCCTCAAAACAGCCATCATACCTACCTATTATGGCATTTCCATAGCCATTCCAAGATATATTGCCATGCAACTTTCCATCGTTCCGTTTATATGACACGCATCATCATTGTCATATTGCTATTTGCATGATCATGTAGTTGACATCGTATTTGTGGCAAGGCCACCTTCATAATTTTCATACATATCGCTCTTGATTCATTACATATCCCGGTACACCGCCGGAGGCATTCATATAGAGTCATATCTTGAGTTGTAAGTAAATAAAAGTGTGATGATCTTCATTATTGGAGCATTGTCCCAGTGAGGAAAGGATGATGGAGACTATGATTCCCCCACAAGTCGGGATGAGACTTCAAACTTTATAGAAAAAAAGAGAAAAAAAGGAGAAAGAAAAAGAAAAAAGAAAGGCCAAATAAAAAAAAGGAGAAAGGCCAAAAGAAAAAAAAGAAGGAAGAAAAAGAAAAAAAGAGAAAAAAATGAATGAGGGAAAAAGAGAGAAGGGACAATGCTACTATCCTTTTTACCACACTTGTGCTTCAAAGTAGCACCATGATCTTCATAATAGAGAGTCTCCTATGTTGTCACTTTCATATACTAGTGGGAAGTTTTCATTATAGAACTTGGCTTGTATATTCCAATGATGGGCTTCCTCAAAGTGCCCTAGGTCTTCGTAAGCAAGCGAGTTGGATGCACACCCACTTAGTTTCTTTTGTTGAGCTTTCATACATTTATAGCTCTAGTGCATCCGCTGCATGTCAATCCCTACTCACTCACATTGATATCTATTAATGGGCATCTCCATAGCCCGTTGATATGCCTAGTTGATGTGAGACTATCCTCTCCTTTTTGTCTTCTCCACAACCACCATTCTATTCCACATATAGTGTTATGTCCATGGCTCACGCTCATGTATTGCGTGAAAGTTGAAAAAGTTTGAGATTACTAAAGTATGAAACAATTGCTTGGCTCATCATCGGGGTTGTGCATGATTAAATACTTTGTGTGATGAAGATAGAGCAATAGCCAGACTATAAGATTTTGTAGGGATAACTTTCTTTAGCCATGTTATTTTGAGAAGACATGATTACTTTGATTAGTATGCTTGAAGTATTACTGTTTCTTATGTCAATATGAACTTTTATTTTGAATCATTTGGATCTGAACATTCATGCCACAATAAAGAAAATTACATTGAGAATTATGCTAGGTAGCACTCCACATAAAAAATTCTGTTTTTATCATTTACCTACTCGAGGACGAGCAGGAATTAAGATTGGGGATGCTTGATACGTCTCCAATGTATCTATAATTTTTGATTGTTCCATGCTATTATATTACCTATTTTGGATGTTTATGGGCTTTACTTTACACTTCTATATCATTTTTGGGACTAACCTACTAACCGGAGGCCCTGCCCGTATTGCTGTTTTTTTTTGCCTATTTCAGTGTTTCGAAGAAAAGGAATATCAAACGGAGTCCAAACGGAATGAAACCTTCGGGAGCGATCTTTTTGGAACAAACGTGATCCAGAGGACTTGGAGTGGAAGTCAAGAAACAACCGAGGCAGCCATGAGGGTGCCCGGCGCGCTGCCTAGGGTTGGGCGCGCCCCCACCCTCGTGGGCCCCTCAGGCGTCCACCAACCTACTTCTTCCTCCTATCTATACCCATGTACCCCGAAAACATCAGAAGCGACCACGAAAAACTATTTACACCGCCGTAACCTTCTGTATCCGCGAGATCCCATCTTGGAGCCTTCGTCGGTGCTCCGCCGGAGGGGGAATCGATCACGGAGGGCCTCTACATCATCTCCAAGGCCTCTCCGATGAGGTGTGAGTAGTTTACCATAGACCTTCGGGTCCATAGTTATTAGCTAGATGGCTTCTTCTCTTTCTTTGAATCTCAATACAAAGTTCTCCTCGATCTCTTGGAGATCTATTCGATGTAACTCTTTTTGCGGTGTGTTTGTCGAGATCCGATGAATTGTGGGTTTATGATCAAGTTTATTTATGAGAAATATTTGAATCTCCTCTGAATTCTTTTATGTATGATTAAGTTATCTTTGCAAGTCTCTTCGAATTATCAGTTTGGTTTGGCTTACTAGATTGATCTTTCTTGCAATGGGAGAAGTGCTTAGCTTTGGGTTAAATCTTGCGGTGTCCTTTCCCAGTGACGGCAGGGGCAGCAAGGCACGTATTGTATTGTTGCCATCGAGGATAAAAAGATGGGGTTTATATTATATTGCATGAGTTTATCCCTCTACATCATGTCATCTTTCTTAGTGTGTTACTCTGTTCTTTATGAACTTAATACTCTAGATGCATGCTGGATAGCGGTCGATGTGTGGAGTAATAGTAGTAGATGCAGGCAGGAGTCGGTCTACTTGTCATGGACGTGATGCCTATATACATGATCATGCCTAGATAATCTCATAATTATTCGCTTTTCTATCAATTGCTCGACAGTAATTTGTTCACCCACCGTAATACTTATGCTATCTTGAGAGAAGCCACTAGTGAAACCTATGGCCCCCGGGTCTATCTCTTATCATATAAGCTTTCAATCTACTTTTATTTGCATCTTTACTTTTCCAATCTATATCATAAAATACCAAAAATATATTTATCTTATCATATTATCTCTATCAGATCTCACTTTCGCAAATGGACGTGAAGGGATTGACAACCCTTTTATTGCGTTGGTTGCGAGTTCTTGTTTGTTTGCGTAGGTGCGTGGGACTTTTGAGGAGCCTCCTACTGGATTGATACCTTGGTTCTCAAAAACTGAGGGAAATACTTACGCTACTATTGCTGCATCACCCTTTACTCTTCAAGGAAAACCAACGCAAGCTCAAGACGTACCATCCCCCCCTAATAGTTTCCCTTACCCAGTCTATCAACTTATCAGCGAATCCCTTCATTTTAAACATCTGAAAAACAAAGGACCATTTAATTTTGTCATGAGCATTTTCAAAATCTATTTTAAGGAGGAGAGCACTCTGCTTCTTCCTATGTATGTTGTTTAATGCTTCATGTAGTATCAAAAACCCCTCCATAATATATCTGCCTTTAATGAAGGCAGTCTAAACAGGTGATATGACTCCATCAGCCACCAGATTAAGTCTGTTCATCAAGACTTTTGTAATAATTTTGAAGCTGACATTCAGCAAACATATAGGCCTAAACTTTTGTATTTGGTTGGCATCCTTACTCTTAGGAACCTGTGTAATAATCCCTTAATTTAATCTGCTGATATCCAATTTCCTATCTGCAAAATCATCTAGCAAGGTTTTAAGGTCATTTTTTACTAGATCCCAGTAGTGCTGATAAAATTCAGCAGTGAAACCATCAGTACTAGGGGATTTGTTATGTGCCATCTTAAAAACCACAATTTTTATTCCTTCTAAAGAAAATTTATCAATCAACATATCACTATATTTTTGTGAAATATGTTTGACATTGTTTACAACAAGAGAGACAGAAGAGTCATCAGGTGGACCAAAAATATTTTTATAACAAAGAGTTATATATTCCATAAGGTTATTCTCCCCCTCTATCTCCCCTTCTTCTTGAGCAAGCCTATCAATTATGTTCCCCTATGTCTTCCATTGGCTTTGGCATGAAAAAAATTGGTGTTGTTGTTTCCTTCCAAAATCTCATCAACTTTTGCTCTTTGCTTCCACTTGGCTTCTTCTTGCTGAAGAAGTCTGTCAAGTTGAGCTCTAAGTTCCATTTGCGCTTTTCTATCAGCAGCTGTAAGTACATAGTTTTCACAGTGTTTATCAATTATATCAAGATTGATCAAAATATCTTTTTTAAAATTCCCTATACCATGCATTCATGTTTCTATTCCAGCCTTTTAATTTGGGTCGAAGCATCCTGAATTTTTTCTGGAGCCTGTCAATGCTGTCAGCACTAATGTTTGGGTCATTCCAAACATCACTAAAAAAATTGTTAATTCCCTCTCTCAGCAACAATGCATTTTTGAGTCTGAAAATAGGTTCAGATTTCTGTATATCCCCCGAGTCTAAAAAAAGAGTAGTATGATCAGATTTTTCTCTAGTTAATGCAGTGATTTGAGTCAGAGGATAAGTCTCTTCCCATTCTATACCGCATAAAATTCTGTCCAAATTTTCAAAAGTGGGAATGGGTAAATTATTTCCCCATTGCCTCCCATGCATCTCTAGTTCATCGACACCAGCTTATTCCAATATAGCATTGAACAAGAAACTTCCAGGGGAGCCTGGTTTGTTTTTCTCGTTAGCATTTCTAATAATATTAAAATCACCCTTAATGAAAATGGGATTGATGCTATCTTGGAATATTCTGGATTACTCTGCCAGAAAAGTAGCTTTCCCTTCTGGCTGAGCATCTCCATAAACCACCACCAAGTCCCATATCTATCTGGTCTTCAGATCTTGCACAATAATTTTTATGTGATAATCTTTTTCATCTTGAGAAATCACATCTAAAGTAGTATAGTTAGCCCCCAGCAAGACCCACCTGATTTCCCCCCTAGCAGGAGTGAAATGGAAGTGGAAATCTCTACCAGCACATATTTGTTGTAAATCAGTTCTAGAAAATTACTGTCTCATGGTTTCCTGTAAGCCCAGGAAATCTACTTTTTTGTCCATGATCATCCCCCTAAGGAATCTTTTTTTAATGCCCCCCTAAAACCTCTTGATACGTCCATTTTGCATCATGTTTTCCTACTATTAATTATGATGTTTTTATGCATAATAATGCCTTTTGGAGTAATTCTAATGCCTTTTCTCTGATAATATGCAAGATATACACAAAGAGGGAGAATTCCGGCAGCTGGAAATCTGGACCTAGAAATGCTACGTCAGGCCACCAATTCTGCACAACTCCAAATGAGCTGAAACTTTACGGAGATATTTTATGGAATATTTGAGGAATATTGGAGCCAATAAGTACCAAAGGGGGCCCACCAGGTGGGTACAACCCACCTGGGCGTGCTAGAGAGCCCAGGCGCGCCCTGATGGGTTGTGCTCCCCTCGGCCCACCTCTGGTGCCCATCTTATGGTATATAAGTCATTTTGACCTAGAAAATAATAAGGAGAGGACTTTCGGGATGGAGCACCGCCTTCTCGAGGCAAAAGTTGGGCAGGAGCACTTTTGCCCTCCGGCGGAGCGATTCCGCCAGGAACTTCCCACCCGAAGGGGGAAATCATCGTCAACATCATCACCAACAACTCTCCCATCTTGGGGAGGGGTATCTCCATCAACATCTTCGACATCACCATCTCCTCTCAAACCCTAGTTCATCTCTTGTATTCAGTCTTTGTACCGGAATTATAAATTGGTGCTTGTGGGTGACTAGTACTGTTGATTACTATATGGTTTATTTGGTGGAAGATTATATGTTCAGATCCATTATGCTATTTAATACCCCTCTGATCTTGAGCATGTTTATCACTTGTGAGTAGTTAATTTTGTTCTTGAGGTCACGGGAGGAATCATGTTGCAAGTAATCATGTGAACTTGATATGTGTTCGATATTTTGATAGTATGTATGTTGTGATTCCCTTAGTGGTGTCATGTGAACGTCGACTATATGACACTTCACCATATTTGGGCCTAAGGCAATGAATTGTGGAGTAGTTATTAGATGATGGGTTGCGAGAGTGACAGAAGCTTAAACCCTAGTTTATGCGCTATTCCGTAAGGGACCGATTGGATCCAAAAGTTTAATGCTATGGTTAGAATTTATTCTTAATACTTTTCTCGTAGTTGCGGATGCTTGCCGGGGGGGGGGGGGTTAATCATAAGCAGGAGGTCTGTTCAAGTAAAAACAGGACCTAAGCACCAGTCCACCCACATATCAAAGTAGCAAAGTAGCAAACACAAATTGAATCAACATGATAAAACTGACTAGATGAATTCCCGTGTACCCTAAAAAACGCTTTGCTTATTATAAGAAACCGATTTGGCCTGTCCTTTGCCTCAAAAGAATTGGGCTACCTTGCTGCACTTTTGTTACTATTATCATTACTTGCTCGTTACAAATTATCTTGCTATCAAACTACTCTGTTACTTACAATTTCAGCACTTGCAAACATTACCTTGCTGAAAACCACTTGTCATTTCCTTCTGCTCCTCGTTGGGTTCAACACTCTTACTTATCGAAAAGAGCTACAATTGATTCCCTATATATACTTGTGGGTCATCACCTCTCATGTTCCAAAAAATACCTCTCATGTTCTTTTCTTCTTTTTTAGCAGAAGATTCCAAAGTTTTTATTACAGCGGCAGTTTTAACCCCAGAACTTCTGGTGTTTCTGCTCCTATTTTTACTTTTTTGGAGGAGAAAATCCCCCTCAGCATATCGCACTCTTCATCCCCATATTCTTCCTCATCTTTATCATCTTGTCAAATTAAATCATATAAACTATGTTCACCAGTATCTATAATATCAGTTGATGAAGCTATGTACCTAGGGTAGGGTCATGGACCTGTCCAAACTACCCTCTCCAAGGACATCTCTAGAAGAAACCACCTTTCAATCGACTCAGAAGTGCTCCACTCAATGGACTCGAAGACACTCGACCATGAAGCCAACCACTCGACAGCCAGGAGATCTAAAGTCACTCTACACGTAAACGGTCGGTCATTAAGTAGCTTTTATGGTCATCATAGCACTTTATTTGTGGCGTTACCAGTAACGCCCGATCTTAATGTACCTTAAACCCTACATAACTGAGGGCCGGAGAGGTCTGGCGAACTCTATATAAGCCACCTCCCTCCTCAGTGTAAAGGGTTCGCACCCCTGTAACTCATACATGCATAATCCAGTCGACCGCCTCCGGGCTCCGAGACGTAGGGCTGTTACTTCCTCCGAGAAGGGCCTGAACTTGTAAACCTCTTGCGTATACAACTACTCCATAGCTAGGATCTTGCCTCTCCATTCCTACCCCCCTACACTACTGTCAGACTTAGAACCACGACAGTTGGCGCCCACCGTGGGGCAGGTGTCTTAGCAACTTATTGGAGAAGTTGCGATTTTTCCGATCTCCTTCATCATGGTTTCGGGCGGAGTTTTGGTTGAGGGCCGCGAGATCCATCTCGGCGCGCTCATGTTCATCGCCGACGACTCCGCTTGGCTTCAGGAGGCTCCGCTCGACATCGACACGCTCCCTGTCCGCGGGGTGACGCACTTTCATGCGTGTGTCCGCGGCGTCCTCCTGCGGCAACCATCGACCCAGTATCGGTCGGCCCCTGTGTCGTCCTCCCTCCCTGTTTCCTACCGGTGCAAGCGTTCCGGTCGGTCGAGGCTTCAGCGGTGGGTGGAGCAGGCGGAGGCTCGCCAGTCGGCCACCCCCCAAGTCACGGCGATCGAGCCCGACGAATCTCTCTACGGCCTGTTCGACCTATCGACTGGCTCCGCAGAGACTGCATCCGAGTGCGACAGCAGTGATCCAGCAGCGGAGGTACTGATGGTCGATGGACCATGCAGTCCTCCTGACTTTCCCCGCACCAACGGAGGCGACGGAGGAGGCGATCTGTCGCATGCCCATGAAGAGTATCTCCCCGAGCCCCTCACTTTGCTGCAAAGGGAAGAACTTCGCCGCCAGAACATGGATGCGCTGCACACTCCTGTCGTTGGAGAAACCCCCGAGGCTCGTGCCTTAGAGGACGCGCGCTTGGCCAACTTGGCTGAGCGCACTCGACTGGATAACCTCCAGCGAGCACTCGACGAGCGTGCGCGGCAACGGGTTCCAGAATCCAGTCGACGTCAACTCTTTCCACCACCGACTCAGGTATATCGAACTCCGATTCAGAATTTAGTAGCTGCAGCCCGTATAGCAGAGTCGATTCAGCCTTCCCAGTCGGAGGCTGGCAGAGGCTTGTTATAGATCAGAGCATTACTCCGGGTAGCAGGAGATCAAAATTCAGCTATATCGCAGTCGCGGAATAGGATTCACAGCAGATCCGTCGCTGCAAATACAGTCCAGTCGGCCCATAGCCCAAGATCGCCCCCGAGGCGTGAGGGACGTGGAGACCGGCGTGATCAGTACAAGAACCATGATCAGTATGATCACCAAATCAATCGTGATGATCGACGTCGAGTGCCCACCCCTCCCCCAAGGAGTGGATCGTACGCGCCTCGACAGCAGGATGAGAGACGCCATCACAGTGTTGGGCGAAGGATTCCAGTCGACCCCAGGGAACCAGGCTTTGATGCAAGATCCATTATCGTTCAAGGTTTGGTCGACAGGAACAGAGCTCACCGAGAAGGTCATGACAGAGATGTACCCGCCAGCAGCAGAGTACACATCTCAGGACCAGAGTGTTTCAGCAGAGCCATCAGGGCCGCAGTGATTCCTCCCAACTTCAGGTTGGCGACTGGAGTCAGTAAGTTCACTGGTGAGTCCAAGCCTGATACTTGGCTTGAAGACTACCGAGTGGTTGTTCAGATTGGCGGCGGCAACGATGAAGTGGCCATGAAACACCTACCTCTTATGTTGGAGGGCTCGGCCAGAGCTTGGCTGAACCAGTTAGCACCCAGCAGCATTTACACTTGGGAAGATCTTGCCTGAGTGTTTGTCAGAACATTTGAAGGAACTTGCAAGCGACCAGCAGGGTTGACAGAGCTGCAATCTTGTGTGCAGAAGTCGAATGAAACTTTGAGGGATTACATCCAGAGATGGATCACGTTGCATCACACGGTAGAGAATGTATCTGATCACCAGGCAGTCTGTGCCTTCAAGGAAGGCGTTAAGTACAAAGAGCTAAACCTAAAATTTGGTCGAACCGGAGACATGTCTCTGAGTCGAATGATGGAGATTGCCACCAAGTATGCCAATGGTGAAGAAGAGGATCGGCTCCGGAGTGGCAAGCACAAGTCAGTCACCCACGAAACCAGAGGAGGGAACTCCAGTCGGAAGCAGAAGCGGAAAGCCGAGCCAGCTGCTCCTAGAGAAGCCTTGGCCGTGACTCAAGGAAAGTTTAAAGGGAAGCCCAAAGGGTGTTGGAACCCTAAGAAGGTGAAGGACAAGGAAGGGAATGACGTGATGGATTTGCCGTGCCACATCCACACGAAGAAAGATGAGGAGGGTAAACTCATTTACCCGAAACATACCACTCGACAGTGTCGGCTCTTGATCCAGCAATTCCAAGGGAAACAACCCAAAGATAAGGAAAAGGAGTCGGACAAAGTTGAGGACAAAGAAGATAGTGATGATGGATATCCCCAGGTCAATTCCACCCTGATGATTTTTGCTGATGTTGAAAGCAAAAGTCGATTGAAAGTTATCAACCAAGAAGTGATTATGGTTGCTCCGGCGACACCCAGTTATCTGAAATGGTCTCAGACTCCCATCACATTCGACCTGTCCGATCATCCGGCACACATAGCCACCCCTGGGAGGCAAGCTTTGGTGGTCGACCCAGTCGTCAAAGGCACTCGACTGACTAAAGTTTTGATGGATGGTGGCAGTGGCCTAAATATACTATATGCAGAGACGTTGAAAGGGATGGGCATTCTGATGTCCAGACTCAGTACCAGCAACATGAGTTTCCATGGAGTCATTCCTGGAAAGAAGGCTGAGTCACTCGGCCAAATTGCTCTTGATGTGGTTTCCGGTGATTCCAAGAATTACCGCAAAGAAAAGTTGATGTTTGAAGTTGTGGATTTCCAGAGTGCTTATCACGCTATTTTGGGCAGGCCAGCTTATGCACGTTTCATGGCTCGACCATGTTATGTGTACCTCAAATTGAAGATGCCTGGTCCCAAAGGTGTGATCACTATTACTTGCAATCGGAAGAAGGCGGAAGAGTGCTTTCAGAAAGGCTCAAAGATCGCCGATGCTCAGATGGCAGTGGTAGAGCTGCAAGAATACTAGAAAACTGCAGACCCGAGTGATTTGTTGTGAGCCAAGAAGCCCGCTACGGAATCAGCATTTCAGTCGTTCGGTGAGACAAAATCGATTCACATTCACCCGACCGACCCCAGTGCTGCTCCGACTCATATCTCTACAACACTCGACTCCAAATAGGAAGAAGCGCTCATCCAGTTCCTCCGTGAGAACTGGGACATCTTCGCAAGGAAGCCTTCTGACATGCCGGGTGTTCCCAGGGGGCTGGCTGAGCATCGTCTACGAGTCGACTCAAAAGTGAAACCTGTCAAAGAATATCTTCGACGATCCGCCGTCCAGAAAAGAAAGGCCATTGGCGAGGAGGTGGCTCGACTCTTAGCAGCGGAGTTTATCCGAGAGATTTACCACTCCGAGTGGCTCGCCAATGTTGTCATGGTCCCCAAGAAGGACAAGTCACTTCGCATGTGCATCGACTTCAAACATATCAATCGGGCCTGCTCGAAAGATCATTTTCCTCTCCCCCGCATCGACCAAATAGTCAACTCGACTGCGGGATGTGAGCGCCTGTCTTTTTTAGATGCCTATTCCGGTTACCATCAGATCCATCTGTATGGACCCGACGAGATCAAAACAGCTTTCATCACTCCATTCGGGTGCTTCTGTTATGTCACCATGCCATTCGGCCTCAAGAATGCCGGAGCCACGTTCATGAGGATGATTCAGAAGTGTTTGCTCACTCAAATCAGTTGGAATGTGGACGCATACATGGATGATATTGTGGTCAAGTCACGGAAAGGTTCCGCCCTGCTGACTGACCTTGCTGAGACATTTGCCAACCTCAGGAGGTATGATATCGAGCTTAATCCATCAAAGTGCACATTCGGAGTTCCTGGCGGATAGTTACTCGGTTTTCTCGTTTCCGAACGAGGAATCGACGCCAATCCAGAAAAAGTTGGTACTATACTCCGAATGAAACGTCCTGTGCGTGTGCACGATGTCCAGAAGCTTACTGGTTGCTTGGCCGCTTTAAGTCGATTCATCTCTCGTCTCGGTGAAAAGGCATTGCCTCTTTACCGAATGATGAAGAAGTCAGACAAGTTTGAGTGGACTCCTGAAGCTGATGCAGCATTTGCAGAGCTAAAAGCCCTGCTCTCCACCCAGCCGGTGCTTGCTGCCCCAATCAGCAAAGAGCCTTTGCTGCTTTACATTGCAGCCACGGGACAAGTCATCAGTACAGTACTTACGGTCGAGCGGGAAGAAGAAGGAAAAGCCTTTAAAGTTCAACGCCCAGTATATTATGTTTCTGAAGTTTTGACCCCATCAAAGCAAAGATACCCTCATTATCAAATGCTTGTATATGGGATTTATATGACCACGAAGAAGGTTGCTCATTACTTCTTTGACCATTCTATTACAGTTGTCAGCGATGCTCCATTGTCAGAGATTCTGCACAACAGAGATGCAACTGGTCAAGTGGCAAAATGGGCGATTGAACTCCTTCCTCTAGATATCAAGTTTGAGGCAAAGAAAGCCATCAAGTCCCAAGCAATAGCAGATTTCATCGCCGAGTGGATTGAACAGCAACTGCCGACTCAAGTTCTCTTGGAGGACTGGACAATGTTCTTTGATGGTTCTGAGATGCTGAATGGTTCCGATGCTGGGGTAGTGTTGGTTTCCCCCCGAGGAGATAAACTCAGATATGTGCTCCAGATTCACTTTGACTCCTCCAATAATGAAGCGGAATACGAAGCACTTTTGTATGGGTTGCGTATGGCCATTTCACTCGGCGTCCGTCGCCTCATGGTCTATGGCGACTCAGATTTGGTGGTTAATCAAGTGATGAAGGAGTGGGACGTCAGAAGTTCGGCCATGACTGGTTATTGCAATGCAGTGAGAAAGCTAGAAAAGAAATTCGAGGGGTTAGAG
Organism: Triticum timopheevii; assembly: GCA_963921465.1. Lineage (NCBI taxonomy): Eukaryota > Viridiplantae > Streptophyta > Magnoliopsida > Poales > Poaceae > Triticum > Triticum timopheevii. The sequence continues at coordinate 384,545,610 of OY997262.1, read as the reverse complement.
CTTCATCATATACCCCGACTGAAAAATCAAGCGGCTAATGATTTGGCAAAAATAGGTTCCAAGAGAGAAGCCGTTCCCAGTAATGTGTTTTTGGAACACATCCACACACCATCAGTTCAAGAGGATCCTTTCACCGAAGAAGCCCCGCAGCCAAAAAGTGCCACGGATCCGACTGAAGTTGAAGTTCCAGCTGTGGTCGACCTGATCATGGAAGTTTTGGTCATCACTCCCGACTGGACAGATCCGTACATCGTGTATATCCTAAGACAAGAGCTCCCAGAGAATGAAGAAGAGGCTCGACAGATCGTCCATCGATCCAAGGCCTTTACTGTAATAAAGGGACATTTGTACAGGGAAAGCGCGACTGGAGTCAGTCAGAAATGTATAACACCAGAAGAAGGTCAGATAATCCTTGACGATATCCACTCGGGGACCTATGGTCATCATGCGTCCTCTCGGACCATTGTGGCTAAAGCATACCAAGTAGGGTTTTACTGGCCAAGAGCAAATGAAATGGCGAATGAGATAGTCGACAAGTGTGAAGGATGTCAGTTCTATTCCAATATGTCACACAATCCCGCCTCAGCCTTGAAGATCATTCCACTCATCTGGCCCTTCGCTGTTTGGGGATTAGATATGGTTGGACCACTGAGAACTGGCAGGAGCGGCTTCACCCATGTACTGGTGGTAGTCGACAAGTTCACTAAGTGGATTGAAGCTAAGCCTATCAAGAATCTTGATGCCTGCACTGCTACCAGCTTCATCAGAGAGTTGATATTCAGATATGGAGTTCCACACAGCATCATCACTGATAATGGGTCAAACTTCGATTCCGACAAATTCATAGCCTTTTGCGCTTCTCAAGGCACGCGGGTCGACTACGCTTCCGTCGCTCACCCCCAGTCGAATGGACAAGCAGAGAGAGCAAACGGCCTAATTCTCAAAGGACTGAAACCCCGGTTGATGCGTGATCTCAAGCATGCAGCAGACTCGTGGGTCGACGAACTTCCTTCAGTTCTTTGGGGATTGAGGACCACTCCTAATCGGTCAACTGGGCGAACTCCATTCTTTCTGGTCTATGGAGCTGAAGCAGTTCTGCTGAGTGACCTGCTTCACAATGCACCCCGAGTCGAGCTCTACTCTGAAGATGAAGCAGAACAAGCCCGGCAGGACGCAGTCGACCTTCTAGAAGAAGAAAGAGAGATGGCCATGATCCAATCGACTATCTATCAGCAGGACTTGCGTCGATTCCTTCTGGAAACGTGAAGAGTTGAGCCTTCCAAGAAGGAGACTTAGTCCTCCGAGTGGATCAACAGAAACCGCACAAGCTCGCTCCTACTTGGGAAGGCCCCTTCATCGTCACCAAAGTTCTCCACAATGGAGCGTACCGTCTTTACAATGTCGATCGCCAGATTGATGAGCCACGAGCTTGGAATGCGGAGCTGCTCCGCCCCTTTTATACTTAAGTACTCACTCGGATGAGATGTAATAAAAAGTACCTTCGTAGTTTGTTTATCAAAGACAAGAGTGTTATAATTTTCCCAGTGATTGTTGTTGCTTTTGTTTACGAGAGAAATCCCCAAGTGGATGGCTTAGCTGCGAATCCGTTTCGCCTAAGTATCAAAAAATCCTACCAAGTGACGAGCAAGCCTCTCACTCGGAGGTTTAGCTGTGAATCTGTTTCGCCTAAGTACTTGAAAATCCTACCGAGTGAAGAGCAACCCTCCCACTCGGAGGCTTAGCTACAGTCCAGTACTCGCCTAAGTACTTGAAAATCCTACCGAGTGAAGAGCAACCCTCCCACTCGGAGGCTTAGCTGCAGTCCAGTACTCGCCTAAGTATTTGAAAATCCTACCGAGTGAAGAGCAACCCTCCCACTCGGAGGCTTAGCTGCAGTCCAGTACTCGCCTAAGTATTTGAAAATCCTACCGAGTGAAGATCAACCCTCCCACTCGGAGGCTTAGCTGCAGTCCAGTACTCGCCTAAGTATTAGAAAATCCTACCGAGTGAAGAGCAACCCTCCCACTCGGGGGCTTAGCTGCAGTCCAGTACTCGCCTAAGTATTTGAAAATCCTACCGAGTGAAGAGCAACCTCCCACTCGGAGGCTTAGCTGTAGTCCAGTACTCGCCTAAGTATTTGAAAATCCTACCGAGTGAAGAGCAACCCTCCCACTCAGAGGCTTATCTGCAGTCCAGTACTCACCCAAGTATTAGAAAATCCTACCGAGTGAAGAGCAACCCTCCCACTCGGGGGCTTAGCTGCAGTCCAGTACTCGCCTAAGTATTTGAAAATCCTACCGACTGAAGAGCAACCCTCCCACTCAGAGGCTTAGCTACAGTCCAGTACTCGCCTAAGTATTTGAAAATCCTACCGAGTGAAGAGCAACCCTCCCACTCGGAGGCTTAGCTGCAGTCCAGTACTCGCCTAAGTATTTGAAAATCCTACAGAGTGAAGAGCAACCCTCCCACTCGGAGGCTTAGCTGTAGTCCAATACTCGCCTAAGTATTTGAAAATCCTACTGAGTGGAGAGCAACCCTCCCACTCGGGGGCTTAGCTGCGGTCCAGTAGTCGCCTAAGTATTTGAAAATCCTACCGAGTGGAGAGCAACCCTCCCACTCGGGGGCTTAGCTGCAGTCCAGTACTCGCCTAAGTATGAAATCCATTCCGATCCGCAAGGACGACGAGGTGCAGGTCGACTGCTACCTTCTCCTTCGGAGCTACACCACAAATACAACGTGCGCTCCATTTCAATCCGCAAGGACGACGAGGTGCAGGTCGACTGCTACCTTCTCCTTCGGAGCTGCGCCACAAATACAATGTGCGCTCCATTCCGATCCGCAAGGACGACGAGGTGCAGGTCGACTGCTACCTTCTCCTTCGGAGTTGAGCCACAAGTACAACGTGCGCTCCATCTCGATCCGCAAGGACACAGGTCGACTGCAATTTATGCTCCATCCCTACCTACAAGAATGGTGAAGTGCAGGTCGACTGGATTTTCCACCTCAGAGCTGCGTCTCAAGCACTAAAGTATATTCCGAGTGAAGAACAAAGTTTGCTCAAAGGCAAATGCAAGCATATTCAACGATAAGCCAAGTTCAGATAGCATCCTATGGATTCAGAAGTGCTCAGGTGTCAAGCCTGTAAAAGTTTATCAGTTACAAAACCACTCGGCATTCCGAGGCAAATTTAAGGCGAAGCATAGAAGTTTTTCTTACTCCTCAGGTGGAGGACTAGAAGGCGCGACAAACTGGTCCAAGTCAATTCCGTCAGCGATCCGAGTGGTAGCAGCAATGAAGGTCTCCATGAAAGATTGGAAGTCATGCTTCTTGGTATTGGCAACTTTGATGGATGCCAGCTTTTCCTCTCGCGCATCCTTGCAGTGAACACGGACTAGGGACAGAGCAACGTCAGCGCCGCACCTGGCAGAAGACTTCTTCCATTCTTGCACTTGACCTGGAACTTCATTCAGTCAAACCATTAGAGGCTCGAGGTCATTTTGAAGCGTCGCTCCCGGCCAGAGCGTCGTGTCGATTCACGACGTTGCAACCTTCAGTCGAGCAAGGTAGTCAACCACACCAGCAACACGAGACTCCAGTCGGAGCACGTTCATAGCAGCTTCATCCTTCACAAGAGAGTTAATGGGGTCCAAGCTTGTCTCCACTCGACTGGCCTCCTCCTCGAAGTTTTGGCAGAATTCTGTAAACACAATTCAAAGATAAACCAGCAGTTCTACGATGAGTCGATGATAACAAGCCAGTCGGGTAGGGGAGGTTACCCTCAAGCATGATGAATAACTTCTTGGCGAGCTTCCCAGATAAGCCTCCAGATCGTTCTTCTTCCCCACCAGTTCACTAGCCTTGTCATTCAGAGCTATCTTATCATTCTTCAGACGGCTGACCTCCTTGTTGGCCGCGTCGAGAGCAGCTTTCAGATTGGCGTTCTCCTCTTCAAGTTTACCAACTGAAGCCAGCTTTTCTTCCGCAAGCTTCGTTTTATCCAAAGCCGCCTTCTGCGCCTCGGCAAGGTCATGGTCCTTCTTCTTCAGAGCCTCCTCCATTTTACCTGCAAAATGACAATGAGATCAGAATCAAGAATGGGCAGAAAGATAAAGAAAGTCGTCAAGTTCTCACTAGCCATACCGTTTGCTTCGTCTTTTGCCTTCTGAAAGTTCTCCTGAGCAAGCTTCAAGTCAAGGTTGAGCTGGATCTGTTTGTTTTCCAATTCAGTATAGCGAGCCACAAGCTCACAGGATTTCTGCGAAGGGTCAGTCGACAGACATCAAAGATAGGTTACTTTTGAGTGACTAAGAGAAAAATCGTAACATTTCTAAGACTACAGCCGAATCAAAATATTCAACAGTAGTCTCGGGGACTACACCCAGTGGGTGCACTTAGCGTGCCCCCACTGGTTCTACCGACTTGGTCCGATCATTCGACCGAAAGGGACAAAGAGGTTATGATCCTAAACCATAGATAACTGTCAGCAGTCAGCCACGGTCTCATCATGATCTACAAAAAAAAACAGGTTCTTAAGACCTTAGTCGACTGCTAGCAGTCGACCATGGTCTAGGGGACCACACCCAGTGGGTGCACTCAGCGTGCCCCCACTGGTTCCAAGATTCCATTTGACATGGTCCGACCAGACCAAGTGAAGAAATGCAAAATACAAATACTACAGTCGACTGCCAGCAGTCCACCATAGTCTCAGGGACTACACCCAGTGGGTGCACTCAGCGTGCCCCCACCAATCCAAAAATTCAATTGACACACCCAGTGGGTGTACAGATACAAAGATCTTCGGAAAGAGAGTCTTCAGATAGCATATCCTAATAGAACAAGCGGTGACCAACTAACCTGGACGTTGCTCTGAAGGGCTGAGCTAGCATCATAGGCCGCTTGGCTGGCTTCCCGGACCGCCTTCACCTGCTCCATCATGATCACCGCCTGGCGTATAGCCTCCTTAGCAGCACCCACTTGGTCCTCTAGGACGTGGTGTGTAGCGAAAACGGAGGGCGGGGCAACAGTCGACGATGAAGGCCGAACACTCATCAGCGGCACAGCGAAGGACACGGAAGTCCGAGTGATAGTGCCACTCTCCTGAATCGATGTCTCAGGCACTGATGCAATCCGAGTAGTCTTGCTAGTCGGCGCCTTTCTATTCCTCCTCGGCCTCAGCGGCGCCTCGTTGTCATCATCAGGGAGATCAATGACATGAGGAGGAGCTACAGGAAAAATCCAATCGAAAATCTAATCGACCCAAAGTGAAATTACAGAGATCGTACCAAGGTTGGTGTCGGAGTAAATGACCACGGGTAGCCTAACCAGCTCCCTTTGGCCATCAGAAAAAACAATAGGCCGATTGGACCTTAAAACACCTGAGACATGGGGCCGCCTTCCTTCGGCCGGCTATCGCCTAAGCCGGCTGGTGGAAGCCGGCCCGGCCATGAAGGGCCGACTCCAAGAAGCAGGCGGCTGAATGCCGCATCCTAAAGACCATCGCCCATAACGGTGACCGGGTGGGGCGTGGCTACAGCAAACCCTGCCACCCCCGAATCCCGGAAGATACATGGCCATAGTACACCGTACGGGGCGGCCATCCCCCGTCCGGCATGGCACTGTTGCCATGAGAGTCATGACGCCATCCACGACAGGATGCCAGTACGGCCCGTAGGCGACGGGCCCCTTCGGCCAGAGAGACATCCGAAGGCGGCCTGGCCTCCCCCAGCCGGCCCAAAGCCGGGCCGGCTTCCAGTAGCCGGCTTGCTCCCCTCAGGGCGCGCGCTCCATTAAGCGGACGAGACGTGGTATGGCTACAGTGGGAGCCCGCAAGGCGGCAGCACTGTAGCCATGCTTACCTCGACAAAGCCCTCGTCATGAGAGGCGAGGCCACAGTAACCAGCCCCCGACGAGACGCACCAGTCGGCGGGCCCCAGAAGCCGGCGGAGAAGACGGCGGTTGTAGACACTGACGGCCTGGGCCCGCGCCCAACCAGATTACCATTGTACCCCCGAGGGTAGGCCTATATAAACCCCCCGGGACACCCATGCAAAGGGTTGAACACTGAGAGTTTCAGACACCACCATCAGGAGAGGAGAGAGCTAGCCTTGCCCTTCTTCCTCCTGCCACCGAACAGCTCAAGGAGCATCTTGTAGCTACTTGTTGATCTAGTGATCATGCGGAGACCCCGCAGAGCAGAAGTAGGGGTGTTATCTCCACGGAGAGCCCCGGAGCTGGGTAAGATCCGCCGGCGTGCATGTCTTCGCCTCATCCCGCTTCCAGGCACCGGCGATGTCTTACTGGCTCCCACAATGATAAGCCATCCGTTGGCATATGTCGCACCTACCACCTGACATTTGGCGCCCACCGTGGGGCCAGGTGCACTGTCGTCTGGAGACCTGCTCTGGACGGGAACTCTTTTCCTCCCCCGCGAGCGTAGCCAGCCCGGCACGGCCGATGGCTCTTGCCCCGACGCGCTACAAGGCGTCGACGATGCTTGCGTGACAAGCTGCCTCGCTGATCTCCCTGGCGAGGTTTGTATCTCCGACGAGCCCGCATCCAACGCGGGCACCGGCTGCCTCGAGAGCCGCCTCGTCAGCCTCCTCGACCAACTCCACGTCTCCGGCGAGCCTACCGCGGACTTGGAGTCGGTCGGCTCCACTGACCCGATGCTTGTCGACTCTGACACGGCATCGCTTGACGCCTTCCCTTCCGACATAATCGTTTTTGACGATCCCCTCCCGCGAGCTGACAGTTGCGGTAGCACCGTCACTGAGGTGCTAGTCATCAGCCAAGGAGCCGCCTCCGGCGAGAACACCCACGACGCCCTGCAAGCGGTGCTGCAGGACTTGTCCGTCCCCATTCCAGCCGACGCCGACGCCGAGGCGCTGGAAGCTCGCCGCCTTGCCCTCGTCGCGGAGGGCCAGAAGATAAACACCATGAGACGCCTCATGGAAGCCCACCAGCGCGAGGTCGACCGTGCCACCTTCGGCACGCCGCCTCCAGAAGGGCCAAGCCGAGTCGGCGCCGTCAAGAAACGCGGCGCAGCCATCGCCAGCATGCTGGGTGCAGAGCGCCCGGTCTACGCCACGCCCCTCGAGAATCTACGCGCCACCCAGTTGATCATTGACGAGCTCAACGGACCGGGGGCCGACGAGCTCCCCTACATGACTAGACGCATCCAGCAACTGATCAATGCGGCCGTAGCGCACCACGAAGCCGGCGCCCGAGCTGAAAGCCCCCCTCGCCGAGAACACGGCGCGCCATCGCGTACGCCGACTGCGGGCGGCGCCCGTGCGAGACAAGAGAAGGAGCCGGCTGCTAGTCGCAGCCGGACACGAATCACCATCGAGCGCGACGCGGAAGGCCGTCCCCGAGGCGTGGAGAGACGAGGCGATTTGCCCCCTCCTCCACCTCGCGGGGAGAGATACCCTACCCCGCCGCCTGTCAAGCATCCGACTCTTAGCGGCCGACTTGGTCGCTGCGAAGGAGTCGGCGAGAATGATGCCCGCCATCGGATCGACCGCCTTGCGCGATCCCTGGCCCTAGAAGAAGAAGATGATGTCGGCCTGCCTTGTTTTGGCCCCCGAATCCGCGACGAACCCTTTCCCAAAGGGTTCTCGCTCCCAAGAGACACGCCCAAGTATAACGGCTCAGTGAAGCCAGAGCACTGGTTGATCGACTACTCCACCGCGGTTCTCATAGCGAACGGCAACCGGCGCGTTGCCGTAAAGTATGTCCCCCTGATGCTCCAAGGCACGGCGCGCACCTGGCTCAACAGCCTCAAGCCCTACAGCATCAACAGCTAGCTCGACTTCACGGAAGCCTTCATCCGCAACTTCACCAGCACCTACAAGTGGGCCCCCAAGCCCCAACAGCTCTCCTTGTGCGTACAAGGACCCAGCGAATTGACTCGTGACTACCTCACCCGTTGGGCCAAGCTCCGAAACTCCTGCAAAGGGGTGCACGAGGTTCAGGCGATCAAGTACTTCACGGCTGGGTGCCGAGAGGGCACCCTCCTCAAGCACCGCCTCCTCTGCGACGAGCCGACTACCCTTGACGAGCTATTGATCATTGCGGACAAATATGCCACGGCCGACTCCTCCATGAAGACCGAGCTTCGAGTCGATGCTTCCGGGAAAGTGCTTGCGCCGGCTCCCAAGACGCCGGCTGGAGAGTCCACTCGGCGCCCCTATCAGAATGACAACAAGCGCAAGGCCCCGATGCCGCCTTCCACTAGTCGGCAGGTGGCAACGGTCGAAGAAGAACAACCCGAGGAGCGTCCGGCTCCCAAGAAACCGAAGGGCGGCAGGCCGGCTTGGCAGCCGGCTTTCTCCCACGAGCAAACTCTCGATGCCCCCTGCAAGTTCCACAGTGGCGCAAAGCCGTCCAACCATACGACCCGGAAGTGCCATTGGCTCACCCGAATCTCCAAGGGCGAGGGGCTGTTGCCGCCTCCGCCTGCTGGCCAGCCGCCTCCTGCCCCCCAGCAGCCGGCCATTCGACCAGCAGTCGGAGCCATCCACGACGAATTCCCTGACGAGCACGCCGCCTACATCGTCTTCACGAGCCAACCAGACAATCGGTGAAGTCGGCTCCGGCAACAGCAAGAAGTCAATGCGGTCGCCTCCAGTAACCCTGAGTTTATGCACTGGTCTGAGAAACCCATCAGCTGGAGCCGGGATGACCACCCAACGGTGATGCCGTCTCCTGGCTCCTATGCCCTCGTCTTGGAGGCTACCCTGGTGACGGAGAGGTGCGCCGCTCAATTCTCCCGCGAGCTGATAGACGGCGGGAGCAGTATCAACATTCTGTACCGAGATACCATGGAGAAGCTTGACATCAAGCCAAGGCACCTCATGCCTAGCCGGATCGTGTTCCATGGCATCATACACGGCCTGTCCTGCGCACCAATCGGCAAGATCAAGATGGATGTCCTCTTTGGAGACAAGGATCATTTCCGCCGAGAGGCAATATGGTTTGAGGTGGTGGATTTGGAGAGCCCGTACCACGCACTGCTTGGCCGACCAGCGTTGGCCAAGTTTATGGCTGTGCCCCACTATGCCTACCTCAAGATGAAGATGCCGAGTTCCAAGGGCATTATCACCATAGCTGGAGACTACAAGAAGTCCGCTGAGTGTGTAGCGACCAGCATTCGCCTGGCCAAGTCCCTCGTGATTGCCGAAGAAAAGAAGATGCTGGACCGAGTTGTGGCCTTGGCTGGCAAACAGCCGGCTTTGTCTCCTGACCCCAACGAATGTGAAGCTCAAGGTTCTTTCCAGCCCGCCAAAGAGACAAAGAAGATACCCCTGGACCCGGAGCACCTGGAGAGGCACACTGTCATAGGCACATGCCTTGACAGCAAATAGGAAGGCGAGCTCGTCGATTTCCTCCGTGAGAATCGGGACATCTTTGCATGGTCTCCCAAAGACATGCCGGGTGTCCCGACGGATTTCGCCGAGCACAAGCTACACGTCCGATCTGACGCAAAGCCGGTCAGGCAGCCCTTGCGCCGCCTGTCAGAAGAGAAGAGAAGAGTAGTCGGAGAAGAGATAGCCTGGCTTCTGGCAGCCGGCTTCATTATGGAAGTGTTCTTTCCAGAATGGCTTGCCAACCCGGTCCTTGTACTGAAGAAGAACAAGCAGTGGCGCATGTGCATCGATTACACCAGCCTCAACAAAGCCTGCCCCAAAGATCCATTCGCCCTGCCAAGGATTGACCAAGTGATAGACTCCACAGCTGGATGCAAGCTATTGAGTTTCTTGGATGCCTATTTCGGATACCACCAGATAAAGTTGAACCCGGCTGATTGCTTGAAGACCGCCTTCATCACCCCATTCGGAGCTTTCTGTTACCTGACTATGACATTCGGCTTGAGAAATGCCGGCGCCACATTTCAGCGTTGCATGCAGAAATGCCTCCTCAAGCAACTCGGCAGAAATGCCTAGTTCTACGTAGACGATGTTGTGGTGAAGACAGAGAAACGCGACACCCTGTTGGAAGACCTCAAGGAAACATTTGAGAACTTGCGCCGGTTTCAGATCAAGCTCAACCCGGAGAAATGTGTGTTCGGAGTACTAGCCGGCCAACTGCTGGGCTTTCTGGTCTCCGAACGCGGCATTGAGTGCAACCCAGTAAAGATCAAGGCCATAGAGAGAATGAAGGTCCCTACCAAGCTACGAGATGTCCAAAAGTTCACTGGATGTCTGGCATCTTTGAATCGTTTCATGAGCCGGCTCGGAGAGAAAGCTCTCCCCCTCTACTGACGTATGAAGAAGTCGGCTCACTTTGAATGGAATGACCAAGCGGATCAAGCTTTCCACGAGTTGAAGAAGATGCTGTCCACGCCGCCTGTCTTGGCGGACCCAACTGAGAAGGAGCACATGCTCCTCTACATCGCTGCCACCAGCCGGGTGGTCAGCACAGTCATTGTGGTTCAGCGCCCAGAGGAAGGCCGAGCTCAGCTAGTCCAGAGACCGGTGTATTATTTGAGCGAAGTATTGTCCACCTCCAAGCTGAACTACCCGCACTATCAGAAAATGTGCTATGGTGTGTACTTTGCCTCCAAGAAGCTCAAGCCCTTCTTTCAAGAGCACCCCATCATGGTCGTATGCAATGCCCCGCTCGCCGAGATCATAGGCAGCCGGGACGCATTCGGCTGAGTGGCGAAATGGGCCATTGTGCTCGCTCCATACACAATCTACTATCAGCCCCGCACCGCCATCAAGTCCCAAGCGCTGGCCGACTTCCTCATCGACTGGGCCGAGACCCAATACCTGCCGCCGACTCCGGACTCCACTCATTGGCGGATGCATTTTGACGGGTCCAAGATGCGCACTGACTTGGGAGCCGGCATTGTCCTCACTTCTCCCAAAGGCGACAAACTCAGATATACATTGCAAATCCACTTTGCCGCCTCCAACAATGTGGCCGAGTACGAGGTGCTCATACACGGGCTCCGGCTAGCCAAGGAACTCGGCATCCGCCGGATCCTGTGTTATGGCGACTCGGACCTAGTGGTTCATCAATCATCCGGCGTCTGGGATGCCAAGGACGCAAACATGGCGAGCTACCGCTTCCTTGTCCAGCAACTCAGCGGATATTTTGAGGGGTGCGAGTTCCTTCACGTGCCACGAGCCGATAATGAGCCAGCAGATGCCCTGGCACGGATAGGCTCAACCCGACAGGCTATACCAACCGGCGTCGCCCTCCAACGCCTCCTCAAGCCATCTGTCAAGCCGTCTCCGGAATCTAGTTCCATCTTCGTGCCGCCTGACCCCGACGCAGTCGGATCCGACTTCGGGGACCAGACAGGCGGCCCGGGGACTTCGGCAGCCGGCTCGGGGACTTCCATAGTCGAACCCGGCCCAGGGACTGCTGTAGCCGAACCCGGCCCGGGGACTGCAGTGACACAACAGGCGGAGGCCGACTCCAAGTCCTCACAACCCAGCCTGCCCACCCTAGTTGCAGTAGCTGTCTTGGCTATGGAAGAAATCACAGCTCCATCATGGGCTCAGCCCATCTTCTGGTTCCTGGTAAATGGAGAACTACCGACTGACGAGATCTCGGCCAGACAAGTCCAATGCCGAGCCGGAGCCTACACAATAATGGATCAAGAGCTAGTTAGGCGCAGCATTACTGGAGTCTTCCAGCACTGCGTCGAACAAGAGAAGGGCATAGCAGTCCTCAAAGACATCCACCAAGGAGAATGTGGCCACCATGCCGCCTCCAGGGCGCTCGTCGCCAAAGCCTTCCGCCATGGATTTTTCTGGCCGACTGCATTGGAGGATGCCAAGGAACTAGTCAAACACTGCAGAGGGTGCCAAGTCTTCGGCTCCAAGCAACGCCTGCCGGCTTCTGCACTAAAGACCATCCCCATCACTTGGCCCTTTGCCGTCTGGGGACTGGACATGGTTGGACCATTCAAGATGGCGCGCGGCGGCATGACACATCTGCTTGTCGCCGTAGACAAGTTCACCAAGTGGATCGAAGCAAAGCCGATCAAGAAGCTGAATGGCCCGACTGCCGTGACATTCATTGCTGACATTACAACCCGGTACGGCATCCCACACAGCATCATCACCGACAACGGCACAAATTTTGCCAAGGGAGCATTGGCACGTTTCTACGCAACACACGACATCCGACTGGACTTAGCGTCCGTTGCCCACCCGCAGTCAAACGGCCAAGTCGAGCGAGCAAACGGCCTCGTTCTCTCCGGCATCAAGCCCCGACTGGTCGTACCGCTGGAGCGTTCGGCCGTCTGCTGGCTCGACGAGCTGCCGGCCGTCCTCTGGAGTCTGCGCACCACTCCGAACAAATCGACCGGTTTCACCCCCTTCTTCCTTGTATATGGTGCCGAGGTCGTCATCCCAACTGACATCGAGTTCGACTCACCTCGAGTCACCATGTACACGGAGGCGGAGGCCAAGGAAGCAAGAGAAGACGGTGTTGACTTGCTGGAAGAAAGCCGGCTGTTAGCCCTCAGCCGGTCCGCCATCTACCAGCAAGGACTACGCCGGTACCACAATCGGAGAGTGAAGCCAAGAACCTTTCAAGAGGGAGACCTTGTGCTCCGGCTAATCCAGCAAAAAGCCGGCCAGCACAAGCTCTCAGCCCCTTGGGAAGGCCCCTTTGTCATCAGCCGGGCTCTAGGAAACAACTCATATTACCTAATCGACGCACAGAAGCCGAAGGCACGCAAGAGAGATGACTCTGGCAAGGAGTCGGAGCGCCCGTGGAACGCCAATCTTCTTCGAAGATTTTACAGTTGAAATGCAGTATGTATCACGTTATCTTTTGTATTAAGTATGAGACAATGGGCCCTCGAGGAGTTCTCGGGGACTACCCTATTTTATCTATGCATGCCGGGTATCACTCCCACGATTACCCTACCATACTTACTTTCTCTGTCCGGCACCGGGTTCGACTAAGTCGTCCCGGGGACTTGCCGCCTTGAGTTATGTCCAAGTTCTACCTGCAGTCAGACAAGTAATGTGCCGGCACCCAAGCCCTCTCTTGCGAGAGTCACAGCTCGAAGAATCAGCTGCCCTACTAGCAAGAGCTAAAGGCGGAAAGGATGCCCACATGAAAAAATGGCTAAGGACTAACGAACTTACATAATGCAAGCCGGCTTCCCCCCTCGCCAACCAACTATCGAAACAGTCGGCTGGCCGGCTTCCTTTCCTACTCTGCCAAAGTCTAAGAAAGTTTGAACCTTTGCCTTCCTAGAGAGCCGAACTCCTTACCCAGCCACAGACTGCAGAGCAGCTGTCCGGCTGGGAAGGCGGCAACCAAGGGAAGGCGGCAAAGGAAGAAAGCTGAAAGACAAGAAGCAAGTCAGAATGGAAGCCAAACACATGCATGATGATATTTACATCAAAGAGCCTTCGAAAGGCCGACATTCAACAAAGTTTGAATACACCCCCAGTGGGTGGAATTGCGCAAAATAACAAGTTTGTCCAAAGAGTAACTAGCAGGAAAGTAAATGATAAATCAAGTCAAGGGAGCGCCTGGAGCTTCAGGGAGAACGGTAGAGATGGTGGTGTCGGCTGGAGGGGTGGCCAGCTGGCGAGTCTCGGCCTGGTCATCGCCGGCAGCAGGCGGAGCGTTCGCACGTGCCTCATTGCTGGAGGCGCGGTCAGGATGAGGCTGGCCGGCCGCTCCAGCATCCGGCTCAGCATCCTCGCCGTCTTCCTCCTCCTCCTCCTCACCCTCGTCGTTGGAGTCAATCTCCTCCGCCGAGTCCTCACCATCGGCTGGGTTCAGCCCAAACCAGTCCTCCGGCTGCGCGACGCCGTCCTCGTTCACCTCAGGAGAAAAGATGCTGGTGTCGATGAAGTCGGCGATCACCGAGGCGCGCTGAATGATAGCCGGCCGCACCGCCTCCAGCTCCTCGTCGGCCTCCTGCCGCCAGGTGCCCAGCTGATCCAAGTTTAGCCCTGGGTACCAAGCCCGGACAAACTCCAGCGCCCGTCGAGCGCCGGATCGAGCTGCTGAAGCCTTCCAGGCCTCAAGGCGGCCGACGGCCACCTCCAGCCAGTTGGCAGTGCGGCTGGGGGTGCGAGGGATTACCTCACCTGGCCAAAGGGCGGCCAGCACCTGCGCCCCGGCATGCTGGAGCCGGCGAAGCATGCGGTAGGCCGGCTGGAGGCGGGCCTCGATCGCCAGAAGCTGCTCTTCAAGCGACCGGTTAGCGTTCGACGCGACCTCAACCCCAGCCTGCCGCCGAGCCTCTCGGTGGGCTTCGATGGCTTGGTTGGCAGCGACGGAGTGGCCAGGAAAGTACTCTGCACAAACAAAAAGAAACAGAGCAAGTTAGGAGATAAACCGACTTGCGTAAACAAGCAAGGAGTGAAGGAGAAGGCGGCCTACCATCGACCAAGTCCTCGACACAGCCATAGCCTTTGCTCAGGGCTTGCCTCGCCTCGGTCCATCCCGCCGCCTCGGTCTCGAATTCGGATTTGAGGGCGGCCTCGCTGTCCTGGGCCGCCTTCAGGGCCGCTTGGTGGCTTTCCTCCTGGTCGGCCAGCCTCTTGGCCAGGCGATCACGCTCCTAGGCAGTCTGGGCGATACCCAGCTGTTGCCTCAAGGCATTGAGCTCGCCCTCGGTGCGAAGGGCAGTCTGGGCGATACCCAGCTGTTGCCTCAAGTCGGCGTTGGCTCCTACCAGTGTGGAAACAAGAAAGATAAGAAAGAGGTCCGCAAGAAAGATTCGACCTGACTGCTCAGCAGTCGGCCCGAATCTCGGGGACTACACCCAGTGGGTGCGCTGACGCGCCCCCACATGAGAATGAAAAGACAAAAATACTCACGCCGGCTCTCCGTCAGATCGGCGGCCCTCTTGTCTGCCTCCCGGACCTGGGAATTGAAAGTAGCGGCGTGGAGGTTGTGGTAATCCTGCAAACAGGACGAAGAAGCAAGCAAGTTAGCAAAACGAGTCTTCAAAGAAGTTCCAAGCCGCCTGCTCAGCAGCCGGCTCGGAACTCGGGGACTACACCCAGTGGGTGCGCTGACGCGCCCCCACGGATAGAAATCAAGAACAAAGAACTCACCCGTATGACCGCCCGCGTCGCGAGAAATTCTCGGGTACATTGTTGCAGCGCGGTGGCTTCGGCCTGAAGCCGGCTGCGGACATCTTGTGCTGCCAAGTTCAGCGCGGCTGTCCCACCGCCCTGCGTCCACCCTGGCGAGCTTGCGGTGGCCGACTCTAGTTCATGCGACAGCGAGCTGGAGGCGGCCGCCCTCTGCTGGTCCAGCTCCGAAGCCGCCCTCACCGCATGATGGCGAGCTGGCGCCCGGACCACAAGATTCGCCTACGCAGTCGGCTGCTCAGGCGGCACCTCAGGCTGGCCGCCTTGACCGGTCCCGGTCGGCGGAGGCTGCACCACTCCTTCCTCTCCGCCACCGGCTGGTCGCGGCTAATATCCTCCGGCGGGGGTTGCGGGACGTCTGGGGGCGTCGAGCGGAGGGGGATGACGAGCTGCGGAGGCTGCCCTCGCAGGGCCTTTTCCGCGTTCTCCGCGGCCTCGGCCTCCGCCCGAGCACTAGCCGCTGCATCGGCCTGCGCCTCGGCCGACTCCGCCGTTGTCTCTAGGGCTGGCTCGGCGGCAGCCGCCCTTCTCTCCTCCGCCTCCCGCTCCTCTCACGCCTCCCACGCGTTCCGCTCCGTCGCCGCCTGAAGCTCGGCGCGGGGATCCACGCGGCGGGAACCCGCAGACCCTCCTGCTCCGCCGACTATGGAGGCGGCGGTAGTTCGTTCAAGGATGAGCAGAGCCCTGGTTGACAAATGGAAGACAAAACTTAGAAGAACTTCAAATGAAGAGAAGAAAGGAAGTTGCGTAAAGATCAGAACTTACGCCGAAACTGCCTGCGGCTGCTTCACCACTTTGCGGAAGCGGGCTGCCTTTGCGGCCGCCTCGTCCCGCTTAGTTACCGCAGCGGGCACCCTAGTCCTCTTCGGTCGGCCGCCGAAGGAAGTCGGCGCCGCTCGGCGCTTCAGTACGCCACCTCGTGCAGCCGGCCCGCCAGATGGACCGGCGCCTTGGGGGTCGGACGCCGGCTGGCGACGTGGGGCGAGGTCGGCCTCGTCATCTTCGGGCCAATCGTCGAAGCTGGCGGTGAAGCCGGAGCCGCCCGTCTCGCCGCCGCCCCCTGCGGCGTCTTCGTCTAGGGCGGCCGCCCCCAAGTCGGCGTCGTCAGGATCATCCGCCTCGCGGTCGGGGGCGAACTCGCGTTCCGGCCCCGCGGTCCCAGCCGAGGGATGAAGAAGGGGGTTCTGGTTCAAGACACAACCAACGGATCAGGAGTCAACCCGAGAAAGGATTCGGCAACAAACAAAGAAAGAAACTTACCATGGGTGGCGGATTGGCGCGAGAGAATGGCGCCATGCCATACCGCCAGTCCGACTTGAGCTTGCAGTTGGCGATGTAGTTCACCATATAGGACACCTCATCGTGAGGCATCTCCCTGGTGCTGAGCCGGCTTGGGTCGAAGCGGCCGCTCATCTGACAGATCAGATGACGGCGGCCTTGAAGTGGAAGAACCCGGCGCTCGACGAAGGCGGCGATCAAGTCGGGCCCGGTCAGGTGGTCTGACTGGATGAGCACCCGAAGTCGGGCTCCGGCTCTGGCTCCAGCCGGCGTCAGTGATCTGGCTCGGTAGGACCATGTGGCCGGCCTCCCAGCCGGCGGGCCAGCTACGTAAGCCGGCAAGTTGACGTAGTCTCCATTCATGGCAACGTTCTTTACATAGAAGTAAGACCGTTGCCAGAGCTTCACCGACTAGATCAGCGCGATGGCGGGAAAGGGGTTGTCAGCGACGGACCGCCTTATGGCGATGAAGGCGCCACACTGAGTCGGCACGCCGGCGACGGTCGTGCCGAGCTTGGATTGGAATAACTCCCCCCAGAGCTCGAAGGTGGGGAGGACGCCGAGGAAGCCTTCACACAGAGATACGAAGGTCGACAGCAGCACCACCGTGTTGGGGGTGAGGTGGTGCGGCTGGAGCTGGTAGAACTCGAGGAACGCGCGGAAGAAGCCGCTGGCGGGGAGGCCGACGCCGCGCATGCAGTGCGAGTAGAAGATCACTCGCTCGCCCTCCTCCGGCGTGGGCGAGATCTCCCTCGCCAGCGTGAAGCGGACCTGCATGAGATCCTCGCTCTGCAGCCGCCGCGTCTTGCGGAGAAAATCTATATGGTCGCTGCGGATTATGGATCCGTCCCATGAGCTCGACGTCGGAGCCATGACGGCGAGCGCGGCAACGAGAAGCGCCCGGCGTGGAGGCAGCAGGCCTACGGCACGCTGGGAGGAAGAGCATGCCGAGGCAGGGGCTCGACGAGGAACTGCTGCGGCAAGGCGGAAGAAGAAGGGGGCAGGGCGAGGGCGAGCGTGCGAACTACTGCTGCTCCCCGTCCCCGCCCCTACTTATAGCCTCGCGCGGCTAAGCCGAGTAGGCAAGGCGCGGGAGGGGCGTGGGATTAACTACGCCCACTCCCCCACGTCCCACAGTTATCGCGCCTTGATGGCGAGTGGGAACCGCCGCCGGAAGACGTGTGGACGGTTCGGGCCACAAAAGATCCACGCGCAGGCCGAGGCGCGGGAGTGGCGGGCCCCGGCCTGCATCGGTGTCCCGTCACGCGCATGGGCTGGCAGGCCCTGCCAGCTGAGGGGTGCCACGCGGCGTGCAGAAGAAGGGCGGTCGGCCCGCTGTTCGGTTTTCGCGCCCGCTGGTTCCCGCCTTCGAAATTTGAGGAAGCTTCACCGAGAACGCATGCAAGAAAGGCCGGCTCCTGGCAGCCGGCTCCTCGGGATAGGAAGTTGGCCGAGCTTCACGATTCCCTCTTCAGCCGCAAAACCCAACCAGCTTTGGGGACTACTGTCAGAGTAAATGACCACGGGTAGCCTAACCAGCTCCCTTTGGCCATCAGAAAAAACAATAGGCCGATTGGACCTTAAAACACCTGAGACATGGGGCCACCTTCCTCCGGCCGGCTATCGCCTAAGCCGGCTGGTGGAAGCCGGCCCGGCCATAAAACAACCTTTGGGGGGCGCCATGATCGGGCCGACTCCAAGAAGCCGGCCCATGAAGGACCGACTCCATGAAGACGGCCCATGAAGGGCCGACTCCAAGAAGCAGGCGGCTGAATGCTGCATCCTAGAGACCATCGCCCATAACGGTGACCGGGCGTGGCGTGGCTACAGCAAACCCTGCCACCCCTGAATCCCGGAAGATACATGGCCACAGTACGCCGTACGGGGCAGCCATCCCCCGTCCGGCATGGCACTGTTGCCATGAGAGTCATGACGCCATCCACGACGGGATGCCAGTACGGCCCATAGGCGGCGGGCCCCTTCGGTCAGAGAGACATCCGAAGGCAGCCCGGCCTCCCCCCATCCGGCCCAAAGCCGGGCCGGCTTGCTCCCCTCAGGGAGCGCGCACCATTAAGCGGATGAGTCGTGGTATGGCTATAGTGGGAGCCCGCAAGGCGGCAGCACTGTAGCCATGCTTACCTCGACAAAGCCCTCGTCATCAGAGGCGAGGCCACAGTAACCAGCCCCCGACGGGACCCACCAGTTGGCGGGCCCCAGAAGCCGGTGGAGAAGACGGCGATTGTAGACACTAACGGCCTGGGCCCGCGCCCAGCCGGTTTACCATTGTACTCCCGGGGGGTAGGCCTATATAAACCCCCCGGGACACCCATGCAAAGGGTTGAACACTGAGAGTTTCAGACACCACCATCGGGAGAGGAGAGAGCTAGCCTTGCCCTTCTTCCTCCTGCCACCGAACAGCTCAAGGAGCATCTTCTAGCTACTTGTTGATCTAGTGATCATGCGGAGACCCCGCAGAGCAGCAGTAGGGGTGTTATATCCACGGAGAGCCCCGAAGCTGGGTAAGATCCGCCAGCGTGCATGTCTTCGCCTCATTCTGCTTCCAGGCACCGGCGATGTCTTACTGGCTCCCACAATGATAAGCCATCCATTAGCATATGTCGCACCTACCACCCGACAGTTGGAGGTGGCAGCGTCTTCCGTTTCCTGGTCTTCGTTCTTGGTGGAGGTCTCGGAGGTAGCAGCACTGCAGACTTCAGAAACCAGTCGGTTAGTCAATGAGTCGACCAAGAGTCCGTCCATGCTAAACGAGAAAACACAAGTTCTGCTGTTACCCGGAAATGGTGGGAATGGTCATTCTCATCTTGGGCAAAGCCTTCGGCGGCTTTGATGACGTCGCTCGTGGATGCTTCAGCGCTTTTTCAGTCGGCGCCGGAGAAGCCGTCCGAGGGTGTTTTGACGACTGCCCAACAGGCGCAGTTGCTTTGCCACGCTCGCTCGCGGGGTCGTCGGAGAGCTTGGATCGCCTTTCCGTGCGAGGAGGATCGACTTCCTCCTCCTCCTCTTCACTGGAGCCGTCGTCATCCTCTTCCCCCTCACCATCAGATTGCCACTCCTCCTCACTTTCACCTCTGCTCGCCTCTCCCTCCTCGGCCTATTCTTGCGCCCCGTTGGGCATCGAGTACATCTCAGTAATGGTCTAGAAGACAACAAACAAGACAAAAGTCAGTCGACTGATTTTAAGCAAACAGAATGAAGAAAACAAGGTCACAGTCGGAGATGCAGAACTGGACCTGGTCTACTTCGTATGATTGGTCGAGTGGAGGAATCCTCCTGGCTCCTCGGGGGTTGTCTTTGTTCCCTGTGATACTCGACAACCATCCCTCCAATGTAGCCTCTTCCACCAACTCCGGGTGAATCCGAGTGGTGTCATCGAGACCCGAATACATCCACATCGGATGGTCACGAGCTTGGAGCGGTTGGATACGTCTCCTGAGGAAGACCTCTAACAAATCCATACCAGTCACCCCGTCGTGGACAAGCTGAACCACTCGACCAACCAACACTTTGACTTGTGCCTTCTCTTCTGGTGTCACTTTCAGAGAAGAAGGTTTTTCTGCTTGGTTCAGGGAGAAAGGGGGAAGACCCGTAGCCTGTCCTGGAGTCGGCTGGTCTTTGCAGTAGAACCAGCTCGACTGCCACCCGCGGACCGAGTTAGGAAGAATCATAGCTAGAAAAGAACTTTTGCTCCTCATCTGGATCCCAAGGCCCCCGCACATCTGAATCACTTGCTTCCTATCGTCGCTCGACTTGGCTTTCTTAACCGACTGAGAACGACAAGTGAAAATGTGCTTGAAGAGGCCCCAATGAGGACGGCAACCCAAGAAATTCTCGCACAAAGACACGAAGGAAGCAAGATACACGATGGAATTTGGAGTGAAGTGATGAAGCTGCGCTCCGAAAAAGTTCAAGAAACTCCGGAAAAAAGGATGAGGGGGCAAGGAGAATCCGCGGTCGACGTGAGTGGCGATAAGGACACACTCACCCTCGCGAGGCTGCGGCTCGATCTCATTCCCCGGGAGGCGCGTAGATTCGTGAGGAATGAATCCCCCCTCGCCCTAGTCATCAATGTCTTCCTGACGAATCGCCGAGGGCATCCAATCGCCCTGGATCTAGCCCAGCGGCAAGGCATACCTCGAGGAAGATCCGCCACGACCGGACTTCTTCGCCTTCGCCTACGCCGTCGCCTTCTTCGCGCGCTCCAGGGCCGCCGTCTTCTCCTTCACCATCGCCGCAGACAAAGCTCGAATAGACCACGACACCAGGACGAGAGCGGAGGTGGCGGAGGAATTCGAGAAGAAAGGGGAAAAATGAAGGCGCACCGTTCAAAAGCCCTGAGCCAGCGGCTTATATGGAGTTGCTTCCGAGTGACTGACCTGTGGGGCCAGACGATCCTGTCAAATCCCGAAACAGTCGCGCGCATGATACGTGGCGAAAAAGGTGGCATGGAGATCGAGGTGGCTCTGCCCTATCCCATCCGATTACTGCGGCCTCCTCCGCCCCGCGTGCTTCCCAAAATTCGAATCCCGCGAAATCCGCGAACAGAAAAACAACTTGTCAGACGGAGGATCTCCTCCACACCGTCACTCGGAGCTCTTCAAGTAAAGAAACTCACTCGACTGAAACCAAGAATGGATCGAGGTGACTGCAAAAGAAGTTGGTGTCATTACTTAACTTCATGGATCTAGAACAAGATATACTCATATCACGAAAAATGGGTCGGAAGAATTCTCAACTCCTTCCCCACTCAAACCTCGATCCATTCGGGGGCTAATGATGAAGCTATGTACCTAGGGTAGGGTCATGGACCTGTCCAAACTACCCTCTCCAAGGACATCTCTAGAATAAACCACCTTTCAATCGACTCAGAAGTGCTCCACTCGACGGACTCGAAGACACTCGACCATGAAGCCAACCACTCGATAGCCAGGAGATCTAAAGTCACTCTGCACGTAAACGGTCGGTCATTAAGTAGCTTTTATGGTCATCATAGCACTTTATTTGTGGCGTTACCAGTAACGCCCGATCTTAATGTACCTTAAACCCTACATAACTGAGGGCCGGAGAGGTCTGGCGAACTCTATATAAGCCACCCCCCTCCTTAGTGTAAAGGGTTCGCACCCCTGTAACTCATACACGCATAATCCAGTCGACCGCCTCCGGGCTCCGAGACGTAGGGCTGTTACTTCCTCCGAGAAGGGCCTGAACTCGTAAACCTCTTGCGTATACAACTACTCCATAGATAGGATCTTGCCTCTCCATTCCTACCCCCCTACACTACTGTCAGACTTAGAACCACGACATCAGTCTCCTCAGGAAATGAGGTCTCTTTTTGATTTTGATTGTATTCAGTTAACCACAAATCCACCCTGGCTTGCTCTACAGCTTTTATTAGATTAATATTATGCTTAATCACCTCAATATTATTACCCAAACCAAAATTAGGTTTCTATAGCGGATCAAATTCTTTTATTTCGGGAATATAGCAGATCAAATTTGTATGTACTATGCAATTCATATTGCATCCAAAAACGAAAACTTCATTCTTTCGTGGGTGCGCAAAGCTTGCGTATCTTTTTGTTGATAGAAAAGGTTGAAGTGAGAACAAGGGGGTGCATCACATGGCACAACTACAATTTGGCGTAAACATGGTATTATGAACAGAAAGACTTGGGATGCTCAATCCAAACAGAGCGCCAAGCTACCCTGGCCAAGAGAAATAACTCAAACAAAAATGATGTCGCAAAACTAGGAGTCTAGAAAGAAACAGGCCACGAGCAAGCAAGACGGCGCCTTCATGAAGGGGAGCGACGTCCTGACATTGCCGCAATCTGGCCCGAAGAACCTGACCTGGGGTTTCCCCTGGTGCTCAAAGAGAGGCATGGAGAGAGGTCGTGGCAGAGCCTCCAGGAAGGGGGCGACACCCACAGGTATCATCGCGATCACCATCAGCAAGCCGAGTAGGGATTTCCCGAGACGAGATCCAAGGACGAGAAGCATGTCGTAAGGTGGGGCCACCATTATTCGACGCCACCGCCGAGGGTGGCATGGGGCAGCGCAGGAGGCACGAGCATTGGATATAAAGGAGGAGGGGTGAGCCGAAGGATGGCGGCAAGGGATGGAGAGGTGACGGCAGATTGTAGCCAGCACACGGGATGCGGCGACAACTAGCAAGTCGGCGAGCCATGCTCTCTAGAAACGCAGATCTGGACCGACGATGCCGAAGCCGCCCAAGCATCGGCGAGCCCAAGAAGCTAGAGAGGAACCAAGCTTCAAGAGCGTCGGGGTCAGAGCCTCTATAGGAGTGAATGTCGAAGTGTAATGGACACTTGAAACACAGGTCAAGGCCCATCGGAACTGGAGCAGGGACGGTAATATCCAGCATGAGTAGGCCGCGGAAGATGAGGAGATCCACATCACTACCAAGCAGAACGATTGTAGGGTCGTGCAGACCTAGAATGAGCCCACCTGCAACGCATGCGCGCGGAGCAGCCACCAGCACACCACGCCCAGCCGCGGCCAGCGCACAGCACACGTGTCGCGAGATGCGTTGCTGCTCGTTAGAGCCTCCCGTCGCGACCCGCAAGGCCAGATCTATCACTCGAATTCATGTGCACAACCAGAGAGGAAGGAACTATCGGCGACAGGAGCGTCGGAGAAGGAAGGCGCCGCCATGAGGAGGGGAAGATCCCACCGCCAAAACTGTCCCAAACCGACAGGCGGCTAGTGGCGGCACCTAGGTTCCCCCTGTCACCAGAGGAGGGTGACGCGGGGTGGGTTGATTTGCTTTTCAAAATAATGGATGTGGAAAAAGGAACTAGATACATATTTTACATTGGTTTCTAAATATGAATCAAGGAAAAGAAAGAATCCCTTAAGTGCTTGATGGATGGATAATCAAAGTTAGGCCAACATCTCAAAATTACTTCGTATTCTACGACACATTGGATACATCTAGATCGACATCAGAACCGTGTTACTCCGTCCATTAAAAAATATAGGAAATAATGCATATTTTCAATATTTATTTTGATCGACACTTAGACCAATGTGTTTTGAATATGTGTTGAAAAAGTTCATCATTTCGCCGTTGAGTTTGTATCTGAATTGTGTTTTGAATGACATTTTTTATATTATACATGTCATATATTACTGATCTGATTGATGGTTAACGTAAATTTTTAATATCAATGTAAGCCCTATATATCAAAATATGGGCAGTACCAGATTTAGATACCATGGCTTTTGTGCAATGGTTGGATATAGGCTAGGTTTGGCGAATTGTAGTTGTTCATCGATGAATTGTCGTCCGAATTGTGTGTGAGCTCCTAATATGTCTCCAACGTATCTACTTTTCCAAACACTTTTGCCCTTGTTTTGGACTCTAACTTGCATGATTTGAATGAAACTAACCCGGACTGACGCTGTTTTCAGCAGAACTACCATGATGTTGTTTTATGTGTAGAAAAGAAAAGTTCTCGGAATGTCCTGGAAATCCACGGGGGCACTTTTTGGAATTAATAAGAATTTTTGGCGAAAGAATTAATGCCAGGGGGCCCACAGCCTATCCACGAGACAGGGGGCGCGCCCTGTTGGGGAACGTTGCAGAAAATTAAAAATTTTCCTACGGCTTCACCAAGATCCATCTATGAGTTCATCTAAGCAACGAGTCATGGGAGAGAGTTTGCATCTACATACCACTTGTAGATCGCGTGCGGAAGCTTGCAAGGTGATGATGTAGTCGTACTCGAACGTGATTCAGATCACCGATGTCAAGTGCTGAACGGACAGCACCTCCGCGTTCAACACACGTACGGCACGAGCGACGTCTCCTCCTTCTTGATCCAGCA
Organism: Triticum timopheevii; assembly: GCA_963921465.1. Lineage (NCBI taxonomy): Eukaryota > Viridiplantae > Streptophyta > Magnoliopsida > Poales > Poaceae > Triticum > Triticum timopheevii. The sequence continues at coordinate 384,521,375 of OY997262.1, read as the reverse complement.
AGGGGGAAGGAGAGGTTGAGGAAGACAGCTCCACCGGCAGCACGACGGCGTGGTGATGGTGGAGAAGCAGTACTCCGACAGGGCTTCGCCGAGCACACAACGGAGGAGGAGAGGTGTTGGGGAGGGAGAAGGAGGCAACCTAAGGCCAAGGACTCAAGGTATGAAGTCCCTCCTCTCCCCCACTATATATAGGAGGGCCAAGGGGGGGTGGCCGGCCCTAGGAGATCCAATCTCCTAGGGGGGCGGCGGCCAAGGGGGGTTTCCCTCCCCCCCAAGGCACCTAGGAGGGCCTTCCCCTCCTAGGACTCTTCCCCTTTGAACCCTAGGCGCATGGGCCTATGTGGGGCTGGTGCCCTTGGCCCATGCAGGCCAAGGCGCACCCCCTACAGCCCATGTGGCCCCCCCGGGGCAGGTGGCCCCACCCGGTGGGCCCCCGGGACCCCTCCGGTGGTCCCGGTACAATACCGATAACCCCGAAACTTGTCCCGATGCCCGAAACAGGACTTCCCATATATAAATCTTTACCTCCGGACCATTCCGGAACTCCTCGTGACGTCCGGGATCTCATCCGGGACTCCGAACAACATTCGGTAGTCACATACTTGACTTCCTACTAACCCTAGCGTCACCGAACCTTAAGTGTGTAGACCCTACGGGTTCGGGAGACACGCAGACATGACCGAGACGACTCTCGGGCAATAACCAACAGCGGGGTCTGGATATCCATGTTGGCTCCCACATGCTCCTCGATGATTTCATCGGTTGAACCACGATGTCGAGGATTCGATCAAACCCTGTATACAATTCCCTTTGTCAATCGGTACGTTACTTGCCCGAGACTCGATCGTCGGTATCCCAATACCTTGTTCAGTCTCGTTACCCGGCAAGTCACTTTACTCGTACCGTAATGCATGATCCCGTGGCCAACACCTTGGTCACATTGAGCTCATTATGATGATGCATTACCGAGTGGGCCCAGAGATACCTCTCCGTCATACGGAGTGACAAATCCCAGTCTCGATCCGTGTCAACCCAACAGATACTTTCGGAGATACCTGTAATGCACCTTTATAGTCACCCAGTTACGTTGTGACGTTTGATACACCCAAGGCACTCCTACGGTAACCGGGAGTTACACGATCTCATGGTCGAAGGAATAGATACTTGACATTGGCAAAGCTTCTAGCAAACGAACTATACGATCTTTTATGCCATGCTTATGATTGGGTCTTGTCCATCACATCATTCTCCTAATGATGTGATCCCGTTATCAACGACATCCAATGTCCATAGTCAGGAAACCATGACTATCTATTGATCACAACGAGCCAGTCAACTAGAGGCTCACTAGGGACTTATTGGGTCTAAGTGTTCACACGTGTATTACGATTTCCGGATAATACAGTTATAGCATGAACAAAAGACAATTATCATGAACATTGAAATATAATAATCCTTTTATTATTGCCTCTAGGGCATATTTCCAACAGTCTCCCACTTGCACTAGAGTCACCAATCTAGTTACATTGTGATGAATCGAACACCCATAGAGTTCTGGTGTTGATCATGTTTTGCACGCGAGAGAGGTTTAGTCAACGGATCTGCGACATTCAGATCCGTGTGCACTTTGCAAATCTTTATGTCTCCATCTTGAACATTTTCACGGATGGAGTTGAAACGACGCTTGATGTGCCTGGTCTTCTTGTGAAACCTGGGCTCCTTGGCAAGGGCAATAGCTCCAGTGTTGTCACAGAAGAGTTTGATCGGCCCCGACGCATTGGGTATGACTCCTAGGTCGGTGATGAACTCCTTCATCCAAATCGCTTCATGCGCTGCCTCCGAGGCTGCCATGTACTCCGCTTCACACGTAGATCCCGCCACGACGCTCTGCTTGCAGCTGCACCAGCTTACTGCTCCACCATTCAACATATACACGTATCCGGTTTGTGACTTAGAGTCATCCAGATCTGAGTCGAAGCTAGCGTCGACGTAACCCTTTACGACGAGCTCTTCGTCTCCTCCATAAACGAGAAACATGTCCTTTGTCCTTTTCAGGTACTTCAGGATATTCTTGACCGCTGTCCAGTGTTCCTTGCCGGGGTTACTTTGGTATCTTGCAACCAAACTTACGGCAAGGTTTACATCGGGTCTGGTACACAGCATGGCATACATAATAGATCCTATGGCTGAAGCATAGGGGATGACACTCATCTCTTCTTTATCTTTTGCCGTGGTCGGTGACTGAGCCGAGCTCAATCTCACACCTTGTAACATAGGCAAGAACCCCTTCTTGGACTGATCCATTTTGAACCTCTTCAAAATCTTATCAAGGTATGTGCTTTGTGAAAGACCTATGAGGCGTCTCGATCTATCTCTATAGATCTTGATGCCTAATATATAAGCAGCTTCTCCAAGGTCCTTCATTGAAAAACACTTGTTCAAGTAGGCCTTAATGCTGTCCAGGAGTTTCGTATCATTTCCCATCAAGAGTATGTCATCTACATATAATAGGAGAAATGCTACAGAGCTCCCACTCACTTTCTTGTAAACGCAGGCTTCTCCATAAGTCTGCGTAAACCCAAACGCTTTGATCATTTCATCAAAGCGAATGTTCCAACTCCGAGATGCTTGCACCAGTCCATAAATGGATCGCTGGAGCTTGCATACTTTGTTAGCGTTCTGAGGAACGACAAAACCTTCCGGCTGCATCATATACAGCTCTTCCTTAAGATGTCCATCAAGGAATGCTGTTTTGACGTCCATCTGCCATATCTCATAATCATAGCATGCGGCAATTGCTAACATGATTCGGACGGACTTAAGCTTCGCTACGGGAGAGAATGTCTCGTCGTAGTCAATCCCTTGAACTTGTCGATAACCCTTAGCGACAAGTCGAGCTTTATAGATGGTAACATTACCATCCGCGTCCGTCTTCTTCTTAAAAATCCATTTATTTTCTATCGCTCGCCGATCATCGGGCAAGTCTGTCAAAGTCCATACTTTGTTTTCATACAAGGATTCTATCTCGGATTTCATGGCCTCAAGCCATTTGTTGGAATCCGGGCCCGCCATTGCTTCTTCATAGTTCGAAGGTTCATTGTTGTCTAGCAACATGATTTCCATGACAGGGTTGCCGTACCACTCTGGTGCGGAACGTGTCCTTGTGGACCTTCGAAGTTCAGTAGCAACTAGATCTGAAGTACCTTGATCATCATCAACGTTTTCCTCTTCAGTTGGTGTGGGCATCACAGGAACGGTTTCCTGCGCTGCACCGCTTTCCCGTTCGAGAGGTAGTACTTCATCGAGTTCTACTTTCCTCCCACTTACTTCTTTCGAGAGAAACTCTTTCTCCAGAAAGCATCCGTTCTTGGCAACAAAGATCTTGCCTTCGGATCTTAAGTAGAAGGTATACCCGACAGTTTCCTTAGGGTATCCTACGAATACGCATTTTTCCGACTTGGGTTCGAGCTTTTCAGGTTGAAGTTTCTTGACATAAGCATCGCATCCCCAAACTTTTAGAAACGACAGCTTAGGTTTCTTCCCAAACCATAATTCATACGGTGTCGTCTCAACGGATTTAGACGATGCCCTATTTAAAGTGAATGTAGCTGTCTCTAGAGCGTATCCCCAAAATGATAGCGGTAAATCGGTAAGAGACATCATAGACCGCACCATATCCAATAGAGTGCGATTACGACGTTCGGACACACCGTTTCGCTGAGGTGTTCCTGGCGGCGTGAGTTGTGAAACGATTCCACATTTTCTTAAGTGTGTACCAAATTCGTGACTTAAGTATTCGCCCCCACGATCTGATCGTAGGAACTTTATCTTACGGTCACGTTGATTCTCTACCTCACTCTGAAATTCCTTGAACTTTTCAAAGGTCTCAGACTTGTGTTTCATTAAGTAGACATACCCATATCTACTCAAGTCGTCAGTGAGAGTGAGAACATAACGATATCCTCCGCGAGCCTCAACTCTCATTGGACCGCACACATCGGTATGTATGATTTCCAACAAGTTGGTTGCTCGCTCCATTGTTCCGGAGAACGGAGTCTTGGTCATTTTGCCTAAGAGGCAAGGTTCGCATGTGTCAAATGATTCATAATCAAGAGACTCTAAAAGTCCATCAGCATGGAGCTTCTTCATGCGCTTGACACCAATGTGACCAAGGCGGCAGTGCCACAAGTATGTGGGACTATCGTTATCAACTTTACATCTTTTGGCATCCACACTATGAACATGTGTAATATTACGCTCGAGATTCATCAAGAACAAACCATTGACCATCAGAGCATGACCATAAAACATATCTCTCATATAAATCGAACAACCATTATTCTCAGACTTAAATGAGTAGCCATCTCGTATTAAACGAGATCCAGATACAATGTTCATGCTCAAACTTGGCACTAAATAACAATTATTGAGGTTTAAAACTAATCCCGTAGGTAAATGTAGAGGCAGCGTGCCGACGGTGATCACATCGACCCTGGAACCATTCCCGACGCGCATCGTCACCTCGTCCTTCGCCAGTCTCCGTTTATTCCGCAGCTCCTGCTGTGAGTTACATATGTGAGCAACGGCACCGGTATCAAATACCCAGGAGTTACTTCGAGTACTGGTAAGGTACACATCAATTACATGTATATCAAATATACCTTTGGTGTTGCCGGCCTTCTTATCCGCTAAGTATTTGGGGCAGTTCCGCTTCCAGTGCCCCTTCCCCTTGCAATAAAAGCACTCAGTCTCAGGCTTGGGTCCATTCTTTGACTTCTTCCCGGCAACAGGCTTACCGGGCGCGGCAACATCTTTGCCGTCCTTCTTGAAGTTCTTCTTACCCTTGCCCTTCTTGAACTTAGTGGTCTTATTGACCATCAACACTTGATGTTCTTTCTTGATTTCAGCCTCTGCTGACTTCAGCATCGAGAACACTTCAGGAATGGTCTTTACCATCCCCTGCATGTTGTAGTTCATCACAAAGCTCTTGTAGCTTGGTGGGAGCGACTGGAGGATTCTGTCAATGACCGCCTCATCTGGGAGGTTAATGTTCAACTGGGTCATACGTGCGTGCAACCCAGACATCTTCAGGATGTGTTCACTGACAGAACTGTTCTCCTCCATCTTACAACTGTAGAACTTGTCGGAGACATCATATCTCTCGACCCGGGCATGAGCTTGGAAAACTAGTTTCAGCTCTTCGAACATCTCATATGCTCCGTGATGCTCAAAACGCTTTTGGAGCCCCGGTTCTAAGCTGTAAAGCATGCCGCACTGAACGAGGGAGTAATCATCAGCACGAGTTTGCCAAGCGTTCATAACGTCTTGGTTCTCTGGGACGGGAGCGGCACCTAGCGGTCCTTCTAGGACATATTGCTTCCTGGCAGCTATGAGGATGATCCTCAGGTTCCGGACCCAGTCCGTATAGTTGCTGCCATCATCTTTCAGCTTGGTTTTCTCTAGGAACGCGTTGAAGTTCATGTTGACATTAGCGTTGGCCATTGATCTACAAGACATATTTGCAAAGGTTTTTTAGACTAAGTTCATGATAATAAAGTTCTTAATCAAAATTATGAACTCCCACTTAGATTAGACATCCCTCTAGTCATCTAAGTGTTACATGATCCGAGTCGACTAGCCCGTGTCCGATCATCACGTGAGACGGACTAGTTATCGTCGGTGAACATCTTCATGTTGATCGTATCTTCCATACGACTCGTGTTCGACCTTTCGGTCTCCGTGTTCCGAGGCCATGTCTGCACATGCTAGGCTCGTCAAGTTAACCCTAAGTGTTTTCGCTGTGTAAAACTGTCTTACACCCGTTGTATGTGAACGTAAGGATCCATCACACCCGATCATCACGTGGTGCTTAGAAACGACGAACTGTAGCAACGGTGCACAGTTAGGGGAGAACACTTCTTGAAATTTTGTAAGGGATCATCTTATTTACTACCGTCGTCCTAAGTAAACAAGATGCATAAACATAATAAACATCACATGCAATTATATGGTTGTGACATGATATGGCCAATATCATCAAGCTCCATTGATCTCCATCTTCGGGGCTCCATGATCATCTTGTCACCGGCTTGACACCATGATCTCCATCATCATGATCTCCATCATCGTGTCTTCATGAAGTTGTCACGCCAACGACTACTTCTACTTCTATGACTAACGCGTTTAGTAATGAAGTAAAGTAGTTTACATGGCGTTCTTCAATGACACGCAGGTCATACAAAAAAATAAAAACAACTCCTATGGCTCCTGCCGGTTGTCATACTCATCGACATGCAAGTCGTGAATCCTATTACAAGAACATGATCTCATACATCACAATTCAACATTCATCACAACTTCTGGCCATATCACATCACATGATCAATCACTGCAAAAACAAGTTAGACGTCCTCTAGTTGTTGTTGCATCTTTTACGTGGCTGCGATTGGGTTCTAGCAAGAACGTTTTCTTACCTACGAATCACCACAACGTGATTTTGTCAACTTCTATTTACCCTTCATAAGGGCCCTGTTCATCGATTCCGCTCCAACTAAAGTGGGAGAGACAGACACCCGCCAGCCACCTTATGCAACTAGTGCATGTCAGTCGGTGGAACCGGTCTCACGTAAGCGTACGTGTAAGGTTGGTCCGGGCCGCTTCATCCCACAATACCGTTGAGCAAGAAAAGACTAGTAGAGGCAAGTAAGATGACAAGATCAACGCCCACAACAAATTGTGTTCTACTCGTGCATTAGAGAACTACGCATAGACCTAGCTCATGATGCCACTGTTGGGGAACGTTGCAGAAAATTAAAATTTTTCCTACGGCTTCACCAAGATCCATCTATGAGTTCATCTAAGCAACGAGTCATGGGAGAGAGTTTGCATCTACATACCACTTGTAGATCGCATGCGGAAGCTTGCAAGGTGATGATGTAGTCGTACTCGAACGTGATTCAGATCACCGATGTCAAGTGCTGAACGGACAGCACCTCCGCGTTCAACACACGTACGGCACGAGCGACGTCTCCTCCTTCTTGATCCAGCAAGGGGGAAGGAGAGGTTGAGGAAGACAGCTCCACCGGCAGCACGACGGCGTGGTGATGGTGGAGAAGCAGTACTCCGACAGGGCTTCGCCGAGCACACAACGGAGGAGGAGAGGTGTTGGGGAGGGAGAAGGAGGCAACCTAAGGCCAAGGACTCAAGGTATGAAGTCCCTCCTCTCCCCCACTATATATAGGAGGGCCAAGGGGGGGTGGCCGGCCCTAGGAGATCCAATCTCCTAGGGGGGCGGCGGCCAAGGGGGGTTTCCCTCCCCCCCAAGGCACCTAGGAGGTGCCTTCCCCTCCTAGGACTCTTCCCCTTTGAACCCTAGGCGCATGGGCCTATGTGGGGCTGGTGCCCTTGGCCCATGCAGGCCAAGGCGCACCCCCTACAGCCCATGTGGCCCCCCCGGGGCAGGTGGCCCCACCCGGTGGGCCCCCGGGACCCCTCCGGTGGTCCCGGTACAATACCGATAACCCCGAAACTTGTCCCGATGCCCGAAACAGGACTTCCCATATATAAATCTTTACCTCCGGACCATTCCGGAACTCCTCGTGACGTCCGGGATCTCATCCGGGACTCCGAACAACATTCGGTAGTCACATACTTGACTTCCTACTAACCCTAGCGTCACCGAACCTTAAGTGTGTAGACCCTACGGGTTCGGGAGACACGCAGACATGACCGAGACGACTCTCGGGCAATAACCAACAGCGGGGTCTGGATATCCATGTTGGCTCCCACATGCTCCTCGATGATTTCATCGGTTGAACCACGATGTCGAGGATTCGATCAAACCCTGTATACAATTCCCTTTGTCAATCGGTACGTTACTTGCCCGAGACTCGATCGTCGGTATCCCAATACCTTGTTCAGTCTCGTTACCCGGCAAGTCACTTTACTCGTACCGTAATGCATGATCCCGTGGCCAACACCTTGGTCACATTGAGCTCATTATGATGATGCATTACCGAGTGGGCCCAGAGATACCTCTCCGTCATACGGAGTGACAAATCCCAGTCTCGATCCGTGTCAACCCAACAGATACTTTCGGAGATACCTGTAATGCACCTTTATAGTCACCCAGTTACATTGTGACGTTTGATACACCCAAGGCACTCCTACGGTAACCGGGAGTTACACGATCTCATGGTCGAAGGAATAGATACTTGACATTGGCAAAGCTTCTAGCAAACGAACTATACGATCTTTTATGCCATGCTTATGATTGGGTCTTGTCCATCACATCATTCTCCTAATGATGTGATCCCGTTATCAACGACATCCAATGTCCATAGTCAGGAAACCATGACTATCTATTGATCACAACGAGCCAGTCAACTAGAGGCTCACTAGGGACTTATTGGGTCTAAGTGTTCACACGTGTATTACGATTTCCGGATAATACAGTTATAGCATGAACAAAAGACAATTATCATGAACATTGAAATATAATAATCCTTTTATTATTGCCTCTAGGGCATATTTCCAACACGCCCCCCCTAGGGCGCAGCCTCCTATCTCGTGGGCCCCCTGGACCTCCTCTGACCTCAACTCCAACTCCATATATTCCGTCTCGGGGAGAAAAAAACCAAGGAGAAAGTTTCATCGCGTTTCACAACGCAGAGCGCCGCCGAGCCCTAACCTCTCTTGGGAGGGCTGATCCGGAGTCCGTTCGGGGCTCCGGAGAGGGGGATTCGTCGCCGTCATCATCATCAACCATCCTCCATCACCAATTTCATGATGCTCACCGTCGTGCGTGAGTAATTCCATCGTAGGCTTGCTGGACGGTGATGGGTTGGATGAGATTCACCATGTAATCAAGTTAGTTTTGTTAGGGTTTGATCCCTAGTATCCACTATGTTCTGAGATTGATGTTGCTATGACTTTGCTATGCTTAATGCTTGTCACTAGGGCCCGACTGCCATGATTTCAGATATGAACCTATTATGTTTTCATGAATATATGTGTGTTCTTGATCCTATCTTGCAAGTCTATAGTCACCTATTATGTGTTATGATCCGACAACCCCAAAGTGACAATAATCGGGACACTTCTCGGTGATGATCGTAGTTTGAGGAGTTCATGTATTGACTATGTGTTAATGCTTTGGTCCAGTTCCCTATTAAAAGGAGGCATTAATATCCCTTAGTTTCCGTAAGGACCTTGCTGCAACGGGAGGGTAGGACAAAAGATGTCATGCAAGTTCTTTTCCATAAGCATGTATGACTATTTACGGAATACATGGCTACATTACATTGATGAATCGGAGCTAGTTCTATATCACCCTATGTTATAACTATTGCATGAGGAATCGCATCTGGCATAATTATCCATCACTGATCCATTGCCTGTGAGCTTTTCAGATATTGTTCTTCGCTTATTTACTTTTCTATTGCTACTGTTACAACTACTACAAAAACCCCAAAACATTTATCTTTACTTTTGCTACTGTTATTATTACTATCATACCACTTTTGCTACTAAATACTTTGCTGCAGATATTAAGTTATCCAGGTGTGGTTGAATTGACAACTCAACTGCTAATACTCAAGAATATTCTTTGGCTCCCCTTGTGTCTAATCAATAAATTTGGGTTGAATACTTTACCCTCGAAAGCTGTTGCGATCCCCTACACTTGTGGGTTATCAAGACCAATTTCTGGCGCCGTTGCCGGGGAGCATAGCTCTATTCTCTGAGTCACTTGGGATTTATATCTTTTGATCACTATGAAGAACTTGAAAGACGCTAAAACCAAGATCTATCCCTCAACTACGAGGGGAGGTAAGGAACTGCCATCTAGCTCTGCACTAGATTCTCCTTATGTTATTAGTAGGCTTGCGACACCTAAACCTGCTACTGCTATGAATTCGGATATGTCGCATGTTATTGCTGATGCCACTTCTGATATGCATGATGAAACTACTTCTGTGTGTGATACTACTTTGTCATTAGGTGAATTTCTTGATGAACAACTTGCTAGAGTTAGGGGGAATGAAAATATTGAAGAACCTATTATTGATGATAGTGATGATGAACATTCCCCCAATGATTACGTATTACCTGTTGTTCCTAAGGGTTATGTTATGAATGAAAAAGCTGCTATGGAAATTCTTGCTTGCAATGATAGAAATGATCTTAAGAAATTATTAGCTAAATGGAAGCAACAGTCTCTTAATGCTAGAATGAAACCCGATCCTGCCTTTGCTACTTCACTTATCTGTGTTACTGATAAGGATTATGAATTCTTTGTTGATCCTGATATTATTACTTTAGTTGAATCTGATCCTTTTTATGGCCTTGAATCTGAAACTGTTGTGGCACATCTTACCAAGTTGAATGATATAGCCACCCTGTTTACTAATGATGAGAAGTCTCGCTATTTATATTTACTTAAGATATTTCCGTTCTCATTAAAGGGTGATGCTAAGACCTGGTATAGTTCTCTTGCTCCTGGTTGTGTGCATAGTCCCCAGGACATGATCTATTACTTCTCTGCTAAATATTTCCCTGCTCATAAGAAACAAGCTGCCTTGCGGGAAATATATAGTTTTGTGCAAATCAAAGAAGAGAGTCTCCCACAAGCTTGGGGGGGGCTTCTTCGGTTACTTAATGCTTTGCCTGATCATCCTCTTAAGAAAAATGAAATACTTGATATCTTTTATAATGGACTAACTGATGCTTCCAAGGACTACTTGGATAGTTGTGCTGGTTGTGTTTGCAGGGAAAGAACAGTCGATGAAGCTGAAATACTATTGAATAATATGTTGACTAATGAAAATAATTGGACTCTCCCCGAGCCAGTTCCTGAGGCAATTCCTGAACCAATTGAGCCAACTCCTGAGCCTATCCCTAAACCCACTCCGAAGAAGAGAGGTGTTTTATTTCTCAGTCCTGAAGATATGCAAGAGGCAAAGAAGTCAATGAAAGAAAAAGGTATTAAAGCTGAAGATGTTAAGAATTTACCTCCTATTGAAGAAATACATGGTCTTAATTTACCGCCTGAAGAACCTCATTGTCTTGATAACCCTACACAGGTAGTAAAGATAAATTATCTCTATAGATATGATAAAGTTGAAATACCCTCTACTAAATTTCATAGCCCATGCTTAGATGAATTTGATGACTTTATGGCTAGACAAGAAAGTTTTAATGCTTATGTTGGTAGAGAGTTAAAGAATAATGCTTTCAAGATAGGACGCGTAGGTGATAATCTGGCTAGAGTTAAAGATGAACTTCACCGCGTTAGCAAATATGCTTCTATGGTCACTACTCAAGCTGAGCAAGTACTCAAAGCTCAAAATGATCTGCTTGATGAATTAAAAAATAAAAATGACTTTACTGTTAGAGTGGCTACTAGAACTGGTAGAATGACTCAGGAACCTTTGTATCCTGAAGGCCACCCTAAGAGAATCGAGCAAGATTCTCAGAGAAATAATTTAGAGGCACCTAGTTCTTCTAAGAAGAAGAAAAGGAAAGACGATAGAACCTTGCATGCTTCTAGTGAACCTACTGTAGACACACCTGAGAATCCCAATGATATTTCTATCTCTGATGCTGAAACACAATCAGGTAATGAACATGAACCCAGTGATAATGTTAATGATAATGTTCATGTTGATGCTCAACCTAGCAAAAACAATGATGTAGAAATTGAACCTGCTGTTGATCTTGATAACCCACAATCAAAGAATCAACGTTATGATAAGAGAGATTTTATTGCTAGGAAGCACGGTAAAGAAAGAGAACCATGGGTTCAGAAACCCATGCCCTTTCCTCCTAAACCATCCAAGTAAAAGGATGATGAGGATTTTGAGCACTTTGCTGAAATGATTAAACCAATTTTCTTATGTATGCGCTTAACTAATATGCTTAAAGTAAATCCTTATGCTAAGTATATGAAGGATATCATCACAAATAAAAGAAAGATACCAGAAGCTGAAATTTCCACCATGCTTGCTAATTACACTTTTAAGGGTGGAATACCAAAGAAACTTGGAGATTCGGGTGTTCCAACTATACCTTGCTCTATTAAAAGAAATTATGTTAGAACTGCTTTATGTGATCTTGGAGTTGGTGTTAGTGTTATGCCTCTCTCTTTATATCGTAGACTTGAATTGAATAATTTGACACCTACTGAAATATCTTTGCAAATGGCTGATAAATCAACTGCTATACCTGTCGGTATTTGTGAGGATGTGCCTGTTGTAGTTGCAAATGTCACTATCTTAACGGACTTTGTTATTCTTGATATTCCCGAGGACGATAGTATGTCTATTATCCTTGGTAGACCTTTTCTTAATACTGCAGGGGCTGTTATTGATTGCAAGAAAGGCAATGTCACTTTTCATGTTAATGGTAATGAGCATACGGTACACTTTCCAAGGAAACAATCTCAAGTTCATAGTATCAATTCTATTGAAAAAGTTCCAACTATCATTTTTGGAGGTTTTGAATTTCCTCTCCCTACTGTCAAGAAAAAGTATCATATTCTTATTGTTGGGGATTTTCATATCCCCGTTGAGGTAACTTAGTCTCAATTAAAATTTCTCCGGTTCCGTGTTATTCGGAATGAGCTTGTTAACAAGACTTGATCAACCTTGTTAGTGGGTTCATTTTGATGATCACGAGATGGATGAAACTAGAAGGCACAACCTTTTGCACCCTCTTTTGACTTTCTGTTATTTAGAATAAATAAAGCAAAAATAGTATTATCTGTCTGTTTTCTGATTTATCCGTGCATTAAAAAATAGCCCGAAAATAAAAGTGCTCCAAATGCCCTGCAAATTTAGTATGATTTTTCTGGAATATTTGAGGATTTTACGCACTGAAAACACTGCAGGAGGGGCAAGCACAAGGCCACGAGAGAGGAGGGCGCGCCCCCCTGTAGGGCCCGCCCCCCTGTCTCATGGGCCCCTGGTGTCTCCCCTCCACTTATGCCAGCACCCACACACTTCATCTTCTACCCAAAAAATCCCCATCCAGCTCAAGCACGAGTTCTAGCTCGTTTTGCTGCGATTTTCGATCTCTTAGCTCAAACCTCCATTCACAAAACTGCTTTGGGAGTTTGTTGCTTGGTATGTGACTCCTCCATTGGTCCAATTAGTTTTTGTTCTAGTGCTTTATTCATTGCAAATTTTTGCTGCATAGGTGACCATGTTCTTGAGCTTGCATGTTAAAATTTTGAGGTCCCAAATAATTGTGATGCATGATATAGGCTCTAGGCACTTGTAGGAGTAGTTGCTATCAATCTTATTCAGTTTTATTCACTTTTATTTTGAAGTTACTAAAATTTCAGAATTTTTAGGAAAATGTTAAGGAGGCTTTTTAAAGGCTCTTCTAGCCAAAGCTCTCAGGAAAAACAAGCCAAAGAGAAGGGAAAAGCCAAGTATAATCTTCCTCGCTTAGCGGAAGTACGGTCGTGCGAATGGCCATGTGAGGATTTCTTGAAATAAGCCAGAATTCATGAAGACTTTTATGCTTTAATCGAGACTGCAGGCCTCACCGGTTTCATGAACGACCGAATCGATCAGTATCTCTTACTTACCAATACTTTCATGCGAAACTTTTATTATTATCCTAAGAAATCACCGCCTGCAGTATCATTTCATTTATATGATGAATTCAAAGAAATGTCTTTACGTCATTTTTGTGCGGTATGTAGGCTACCTTATGAGGGAGAATTAGATGAACCCCATCGTGAAGATGTGGATGGCTTTGTTAAAACTATAGCTGTAGAGGAGCCAAAGAAGGGCTCCGAGGCGAAGGTCTCTAGCATACACTTTCCTGTTTTACGCTACTGTGCCATATTTGCTAGTAGATGCTTGATTGGTCGAGGAAATAGTGGAAATTTGAGCGTCCCAGATATTATTATTCTTCAACATGCTTTGTTAGGGGACAATACTTTTAGTATGGGTGCCGTCATTGCTAAACGGCTAGCCCTGAATCGTACAAAAGGCCCCATATTTGGAGGTATTTATGCTACACGTCTTGCTGAACATTTTTCAGATACCCATTAGGCACCTTGAGGAGGAGGAGACAAAATTACCTCCTCACATTTTAGATTACAAGAGCATGGTAGCACACAAATTTATTGTTGACAACGAAGAAAAGATGCTTTTGTATAAACTTAGATTTAATAAGAAACACTTTGAGATTATTATTTTGCCTGCACCTCTGTTGTTTGATTTGCTTGCAGAAAATCGTCTTCTCACACCAGAAGCAGTGAACAACCATCTAGCCCAAGCTTTTACTCCGAAACCTGAACCTGAGCCGGAACCTGAACTGGACCCTTATCGTGCATCATCTGTCCAGTGGGGTCCAGAGATGACCAGCCAGTGGTATCCTGATTACACCTCCCACTACACCGGGGAGAGTAGCGGCGGTCCTTGGTACTAGACCAACTTAGGCCAAAATCCTAAGCTTGGGGGAGTACGTGTTTCTCACCGACTTTACATTCATGCTCACACACTAGTCGTCGGTGCTCATACTCTTTCATTGTATTATCCATGCTAGTTTAAATTTCTTTTTCTAGTTTTCTTCTTGTGTGTTTGATAAACCTTAAGAAAAACCAAAAAAATAGTTAGTTTAATTTCCTTGCTTGTAGTAGAAATTAAAATGAAAACCCAAAAAGATTTCTCGTTCTTCTTTTTACTTGTTGGGAGCTTTCCCGTGTAAATAGTTTTCTTTTCTTTTCTTTCCTTTGGGGGTCGAGAAGACTATATTGAAAATGCTTAGTGGCTCTTATATGCATGATTGTCTATTTAATTTAGAGCCCATATTACTCTGTCTTCTCTCTTGAGTTGAATGCTTGCAGATTCCATCTTAGTCCAATGCACGTGCACTCTTATTATTATAAACATCGTTCGGTCGTGCAAGTGAAAGGCAATAATGACGATATATGATGGACTTATTGGGATGAGAAAAGCCGGTATGAACTCGACCTCTCTTGTTTTTGTAAATATGATGAGTTCATCGTTCTTGAGTCAGCTATTATGAAGTAAACATATTTGCAATGACATGTAGATATTATAGTTTCTGGTGCCATGCTTGATTAGCTATGAGTTATAATGGTTTACCTTGCGTGCCAACATGCTATTAGAATGATTATGATGTGGTATGATGGGATGGTATCCTCCTTTGAATGCATTAAGTGACTCGACTTGGCACATGTTCACGCATGTAGTTGAATCAAATCAACATAGCCTTCACGATATTTATGTTCATGGTGGATTATATCCTACTCATGCTTTTACTCGGTGTGAATTAATTTTAATGCATGCTTATGACTGTTGTCGCTCCCTCAGTTGGTCGCTTCCCAGTCTTTTGCTAGCCTTCACTTGTACTAAGCGGGAATACTGCTTGTGCATCCAAACTCCTTAAACCCCAAAGTTGTTCCATATGAGTCCACTATACCTACCTATATGCGGTATTTACCTGCCGTTCCAAGTAAATTTGTATGTGCCAAACTCCAAACCTTCAAATGAAATTCTGTTTTGTATGCTCGAGCAGCTCATGTTACAACTAGGGCTGCCTATATCTTCCATTCTAGGTGGGTTATTCTCAAGAGGAGAGGACTCCGCTCCTCATTCACGAGAAAGGGCCGGTAACCAGGATGCCCAGTCCCATGATCCAAAAAGATCAAAGCAAATCAAATTAATTAAACAAAACTCCCCCAGGGTTGTTGTATGTTGGAGGCACTCGTTGTTTCGAGCAAGCCATGGATTGATGCTTGTTGGTGGTTGGGGGAGTATAAACATTTACCATTCTGTTTGGGAACTGCCTATAATGCATGTAGTATGGAAGATACAGCCATCTCATAGTTGTTGCATTGACAGTGAAAGTATGCCGCTCAAAACGTTATTCAATCTCTATTTTAAAATCGAGCTCTGGCACCTCTACAAATCCCTGCTTCCCTCTGTGAAGGGCCTATCTATTTACTTTTATGTTGAGTCATCATCCTTCTTATTAAAAAGCACCCGCTGGAGAGCACACTATCATTTGCATTCATTATTATTGGTTTATATTGGGTATGACTTGACTAGATCTCTTTTACCATGAATTACAATGTTTAGTCAGTCCTTGATCCTTAAAGGTGCTCTGCATTTGTGTTTTGCAGTCTCAGAAAGGCCTAGCGAGATACCATTTTGTTATATCATGTTATGATTATTTTGAGAAAGTGTTGTCATCCGAGTTTTATTATTATGGCTCGCTAGCTGATTATGTTGTTGATATGAGTAATTGTGAGACCTATGTGTTATTGTGAGTATGATTAGTTTATAATATTTGCTGAAACTTGAATGCTGGCTTTTCATGTTACAACAACAAGAGCAAACAGAGTTTGTAAAAGTTTTTATTTATCACTTTTAGTTTATCAACTGAATTGCTTGAGGACAAGCAAATGTTTAAGCTTAGGGGAGTTGATACGTCTCCAACGTATCTACTTTTCCAAACACTTTTGCCCTTGTTTTGGACTCTAACTTGCATGATTTGAATGAAACTAACCCGGACTGACGCTGTTTTTAGCAGAACTACCATGATGTTGTTTTATGTGTAGAAAAGAAAAGTTCTCGGAATGTCCTGGAAATCCACGGAGGCACTTTTTGGAATTAATAAGAAATTTTGGCGAAAGAATTAATGCCAGGGGGCCCACAGCCTATCCACGAGACAGGGGGCGCCCCCCTAGGGCGCGACCTCCTATCTCGTGGGCCCCCTAGACCTCCTCCGACCTCAACTCCAACTCCATATATTCCGTCTCGGGGAGAAAAAAACCCAGGAGAACGTTTCATTGCGTTTCACGACACGGAGCCGCCGCCAAGCCCTAATCTCTCTCGGGAGGGCTGATCTGGAGTCCGTTCGGGGCTCCGGAGAGGGGGATTCGTCGCCGTCGTCGTCATCAACCATCCTCCATCACCAATTTCATGATGCTCACCGCCGTGCGTGAGTAATTCCATTGTAGGCTTGCTGGACGGTGATGGGTTGGATGAGATTCACCATGTAATCAAGTTAGTTTTGTTAGGGTTTGATCCCTAGTATCCACTATGTTCTGAGATTGATGTTGCTATGACTTTGCTATGCTTAATGCTTGTCACTTGGGCCTAAGTGCCATGATTTCAGATCTGAACCTATTATGTTTTCATGAATATATGTGTGTTCTTGATCGTATCTTGCAAGTATATAGTCACCTATTATGTGTTATGATCCGACAACCTCGAAGTGACAATAATCGTGACACTTCTCGGTGATGACTGTAGTTTGAGGAGTTCATGTATTCACTATGTGTTAATGCTTTGGTCCGGTTCTCTATTAAAAGGAGGCCTTAATATCCCTTAGTTTCCGTAAGGACCTCGCTGCAATGGGAGGGTAGGACAAAAGATGTCATGCAAGTTCTTTTCCATAAGCACGTATGACTATTTACGGAATACATGCCTACATTACATTGATGAATTGGAGCTAGTTCTATATCACCGTATGTTATAACTATTGCATGAGGAATCGCATCCGGCATAATTATCCATCATTGATCCATTGCCTATGAGCTTTTCACATATTGTTCTTCGCTTATTTACTTTTCCGTTGCTACTGTTACAACTACTACAAAAACCCAAAAACATTTATCTTTACTTTTGCTACCGTTACTATTACTACCACTTTTGCTACTAAATAGCTGCAGATATTAAGTTATCCAGGTGTGGTTGAATTGACAACTCAACTGCTAATACTCAAGAATATTCTTTGGCTCCCCTTGTGTCGAATCAATAAATTTGGGTTGAATACTCTACCCTCAAAAGCTGTTGCGATCCCCTATACTTGTGGGTTATCAGCTCCTCGTCCAGTTATAGTAGCTACACACCAATGTCCTTGGTCATCCTCGATATATCTTGTGAATGTTATGCATTTTTCTGGATTTATATTTCAGTTTTCAACCATGTTAGTTTACTGGGAGGCAACATTTTTGTCGACTATAGGGTGTCCGTGGTGACTTTGTCGATGTTAAGTTGTGCCAAATGAGTCTCTTGGTGCGTGTTTGGTAGCCTTGTGAGCCAGGTCTAGCTAGCTCATGCAAAAAATCGACATTTGCATATTGTTTGGTTGCACGCATCTAGGCCTCTCGCATTAGGGAATCAAGTTTGGCTTAGTGTTTGGTTGCCTGCATTGGCTTGGCTCACGCAACTACACGGTGTTTGGTTATGTGCAACAGCTGTTGTCTGGTAATCTCTTCGGCCAGGTGGTCAGTTTACCAGCACACAACAGAAGAAAAACTCATACACACACAACAGAAGATAGTTGTATTGGGGTTTAAATAAAGTGTCACACTTAAACATATCAGTACAAACATAAAACAGTACGATAAGAAACTAAAGCCGTTTGAGTATAGGAAGGGCCGTCCTAGGCGTTGAGGGCGAAGGCGTCATCATGTTTGCTACACTTGGTCACCACTTCAATGCCTTCGTCGTCGAAGACGAAGACCTTGAGTGTGTCCGGAGTGAGCAACTTGAATGTCACCATGTAGCCGATCCTAATCGGATGGATAACGACTAAGAGGCCCAACCCTGGTCGAGGGCCACCCCGCCGTCCATCAGCCGAATAGTCACCCTCCACGAGGAACCGGTGTTGGTTCTCAACTTGAACTCTTGCGTCACCGCCGGGAAATGTTCGGTGAAATCCAGAGGCATCGGGATGCACTCAAGCTGAGTGGCAAGGATCACCTTGCGGAAGTGGGTTGGACCTCCCTCCTCTTCGTAGTGGCCGTATTTACGACGCTTGCTGCTAGGGGGCTTGATACATCTCCAGTGTATCTATAATTTATGAAGTATTCATGCTAATATATTATCATTCTTGGATGTTTTACAATAATTTTATAGCAACTTTATATCAATTTTTGGTACTAACTTATTGACACAAGGCCTAGTGCCAATTGCAGTTTTTTGCTTGTTTTTTACATCGCCGGAAATCGATATCAAACAGAGTCCAAACACCGTGAAAGTTTTTGTGAATTTTTTATGGACCAGAAGACCACCATTGGGCCAAAGCAGCACCTGGGGGGTGCCCCGAGGGGGCACAACCCACCAGGGCGCGTCAGGCCCCCCAGGCGCACTGATACGTCCATTTTGCATCATGCTTTTATGTCGATATTTATTGCATTATGGGCTGTTATTTCACGTTATGTCACAATACTTATGGCTATTCTCTCTTATTTTACAAGGTTTACATGAAGAGGGAGAATGCCGACAGCTGGAATTCTGGGCTGGAAAAGGAGCAAATATTGAAGGACTATTCTGCGCAACTCCAAAGGTCCTGAAACTCCACGAAATATCTTAGAATAAATAAAGAAAAATCATCACCAAAGATGAAGGCCAGGGGGCCCACACCCTGCTCACGAGGGTGGGGGGCGTGCCCCCGTACCTCGTGGCCCCCCTGGTGGCTCTCCGACGCCCATCTTCTCCCATATGAAGTCTTTCGATGAGAAAAAAATAAGAAGCAACCTTTCGGGACGAGACTCCGCCGCCATGAGGCGGAACCTTGGCGGAACCAATCTAGGGCTTCGGCAGAGCTGTTCTGCCGGGGACACTTCCCTCCGGGAGGGGGAACATCACCATCGTCATCACCAACGCTCCTCTCATCGGGAGAGGGCAATCTCCATCAACATCTTCACCAGCACCATCTCATCTCCAAACCCTAGTTCATCTCTTGTATCCAATTCTTGTCTCCGAGTCCGGGATTGATGCTAGTAGTTTGCTAGTAGTGTTGATTACTCCTTGTAGTTGATGCTAGTTGGTTTATTTGGTGGAAGATCATATGTTCAGATCCTTTATACACAATATTACCCCTCTGATTATGAACATGAATATGCTTTGTGAGTAGTTACGTTTGTTCCTGAGGACAAGGGAGAAGTCTTGCTATTAGTAGTCATGTGAATTTGGTATTCGTTCGATATTTTGATAAGATGTATGTTGTCTAACCTCTAGTGGTATTATGTGAACGTCGACTACATAACACTTCACCATTATTTGGGCCTAGAGGAAGGCATTGGGAAGTAATAAGTAGATGATGGGTTGCTAGAGTGACAGAAGCTTAAACCCTAGTTTATGCGTTGCTTCGTAAGGGGCTGATTTGGATCCATATGTTTCATGATATGGTTAGGTTTACCTTAATACTTTTGTTGTAGTTGCCGATGCTTGCAATAGAGGTTAATCATAAGTGGGATGCTTGTCCAAGTAAGGGCAGTACCCAAGCATCGGTCCATCCACATATCAAATTATCAAAGTACCGAATGCGAATCATATGAGCGTGATGAAAACTAGCTTGACGATATTCCCATGTGTCCTCGGGAGCGCTTTTCCTATTATAAGAGTTTGTCCAGGCTTGTCCTTTGCTACAAAAAGGATTGGGCCACCTTGCTGCACTTTATTTACTTTTGTTACTTGTTGCTCGTCACAATTTATCCTATCACAAAACTATCTGTTACCACTTATTTCAGTACTTGCAGAGAATACCTTGCTGAAAACTGCTTATCATTTCCTTCCGCTCCTTGTTGGGTTCGACACTCTTACTTATCGAAAGGACTACGATAGATCCCCTATACTTGTGGGTCATCAAGACTCTTTTCTGGCGCCGTTGCCGGGGAGTGAAGCGCCTTTGGTAGGTGGAATTTGGTAAGGAAAAATTTATTTAGTGTGCTGAAATTTTCTATCACTTGTTACCATGGAAAGAAATTGTTTGAGGGGCTTGTTAGGGGTATCTTCACCCCGTCCAGTTGAGCCAACAGTTGCTCCTCAACCTACTGAACCTACTGAATCTATTGAAAATGAAATTGCTTTTCAGATTCCTTCGGGTATGATGGAAAAACTGCTAGCTTACACTTTCGCAGGAGATGGAACAAAGCATCCCGACGAACATCTACGCTTTGTGGATGATATTTGTGGACTATTTAAGCTTGCAGGTATACCCGACGATGCCGTTAAGAGGAAGGCTTTCCCTTTATCTTTGGAGGGAGACGCATTGACATGGTACAGGCTATGTGATGATACGAGAT
Organism: Triticum timopheevii; assembly: GCA_963921465.1. NCBI lineage: Eukaryota > Viridiplantae > Streptophyta > Magnoliopsida > Poales > Poaceae > Triticum > Triticum timopheevii. The sequence continues at coordinate 384,500,296 of OY997262.1, read as the reverse complement.
CATGGAACTATAAAAGATTGAAACTGGAATTTCATCAAAAGTATTGCCCTATGCATCTTGTTCATCGTGATCGCAATTATATATATATAATTTTTGGCCTCGCGAAGGAGAAAGCATCGCTCAAGCTTGGGGGAGGCTTAAATCAATGTTATATTCATGCCCCAATCATGAGCTCTCAAAATTGACAATTCTCCAGAATTTTTATGCTCGGCTTTTTGCTAATAATCGCACCATGCTCGATACTTCTTGTGCTGGCTCTTTTATGATGAAGTCTATTGAATTTGGATGGAATTTATTGGATAGAATTAAACGCAACTCTGAAGATTGGGACCTCGGCGAAGGTAAGGAGTCAGGTATGACACCTACGTTTGATTGTGTTAAATCTTTTATGGATACCGATATTTTCCGTAAGTTTAGCACTAAATATGGACTTGACTCTGAGATAGTAGCTTCTTTTTGTGAATCTTTTGCTACTTATGTTGATCTCCCCAAGGAGAAGTGGTTTAAATATCATCCTCCAATAGAAGTAAAGGTAGCTACACCTATTAAAGTTGAAGAAAAGATTGTCACTTACAATGATCCTATTGTTCCTACTTCTTATGTTGAGAAACCCCCTTTCCCTGTTAGAATGAAGGATCATGCTAAAGCTTCAACTGTTGTTTGTAAAAGCAATATTAGGACTTATACACCTCCTGAGCAAGTCAAAGTAGAACCCAATATTGCTATTGTTAAAGATCTCTTGTCTGATAATATTGATGGGCATGTTATTCAATTCACTGGTGAAACTGCTAGAATTTCTAAACCCTGTGATAGAGATAAACATAGACCTGTGGTAGGCGTGCCCGTTATTTTTGTTAAAATAGGAGATCATTGTTATCATGGCTTGTGTGATATGGGTGCTAGTGCTAGTGTTATACCCATTGACTTGTACAAAGAAATTATGCATGATATTGCACCTGTTGAGTTAGAAGATATTGATGTTACAATCAAACTTGCCAATAGAGATACTATATCTCCAATGGGAATTGTTAGAGATGTTGAAGTCTTGTGTGGGAAAACCAAATATCCCGCTGATTTTCTTGTTCTTGGTTCTCCACAAGATAGCTTTTGTCCCATTATATTTGGTAGACCCTTCTTGCGTACTGTTAATGCTAAGATAGACTGCACAAAGAATGTTGTTACTGTTGGCTTAGATGATATGGTTCATGAGTTTAATTTCTCTAAATTTAGTAAACAACATCGTGAGGAAGAATTGCCTGGTAAGTATGAAATTATTGGTCTTGCTTCTATTCCCGTACCTCCTAGTGATCCTTTAGAACACTATTTGCTAGACCATGAAAATGATATGTTCATGAATGAAAGAAGGGAAATAGATGAAGTATTCTTTAAACAGGAACCTATTCTGCAACACAATTTGCCTATAGAAATCTTAGGGGATCCTCCTCCACCCAAGGGTGATCCCGTGTTTGAGCTTAAACCGTTGCCTGATAATCTTAAATATGCTTATCTGGATGAAAAGAAAATATATCCTGTTATTATTGGCGCTAACCTTTCAGAGCATGAAGAAGAAAGATTATTGAAGACTCTGAAGAAACATTGTGCCGCTATTGGATATACTTTGGATGATCTTAAGGGCATCAGTCCCACTCTATGTCAACATAAAATAAACTTGGAAGCTGATGCCAAACCAGTTTGTGATCCTCAACGACGTTTGAATCCTAAAATGAAAGAAGTGGTAAGAAAAGAAATACTCAAGCTTCTGGACGCAGGTATAATTTATCCTGTTGCTGATAGTCAGTGGGTAAGTCCTGTCCATTGTGTCCCTAAGAAGGGAGGTATTACTGTTGTCCCTAATGATAAAGATGAATTGATTCCGCAAAGAATTATCACGAGTTATAGGATGGTAATTGATTTCTGCAAATTAAATAAGGCTACTAAGAAAGATCATTACCCCTTACCTTTTATTAATCAAATGTTAGAAAGACTATGCAAACATACACATTATTGCTTTCTAGATGGTTATTCTGGTTTTTCTCAAATACCCGTGTCGGCTAAAGATCAATCAAAGACTACTTTTACATGCCCTTTTGGTACTTTTGCTTATAGACGTATGCCTTTTGGTTTATGTAATGCACCTTCTACCTTTCAAAGATGCATGACTTTTGTGAGAAAATTTGTGAGGTTTTCATGGATGACTTTTCCGTCTATGGTTCCTCTTTTGATGATTGCTTGAGCAATCTCGCTTGAGTTTTGTAGAGATGTGAAGAAACTAATCTTGTCTTGAATTGGGAAATTGCTACTTTATGGTTAATGAAGGTATTGTCTTGGGGCACAAAGTTTCTGAAAGAGGTATTGCAGTTGATAAAGCCAAGGTTGATGCTATTGAAAAGATGCCATGTCCCAAGGACATTAAAGGTATAAGAAGTTTCCTTGGTCATGCCAGATTTTATAGGAGGTTCATCAAGGACTTCTCAAAAATCTCTCGACCTCAGACTAATTTATTACAAAAAGATGTGCCATTTGTATTTGATGATGAATGTGTAGAAGCATTTGAAATACTTAAGAAAGCATTAGTCTCTGCACCTGTTGTTTAGCCACCTGATTGGAATTTACCCTTTGAAATTATGTGTGATGCTAGAGATTATGTTGTAGGTGCTGTTCTAGGGCAAAGAGTTGATAAGAAATTGAATGTTATCCATTATGCTAGTAAGACTCTAGACAATGCTCAAAGAAATTATGCTACTACCGAAAAGGAACTTTTAGCGGTTGTATTTGCTTGTGATAAATTCAGACCCTATATTGTTGATTCTAGAGTAACTATCCATACAGATCATGCTGCTATTAAATATCTTATGGAAAAGAAAGATGCAAAACCTAGACTCATTAGATGGGTTCTCTTGCTTCAAGAATTTGATTTACATATTGTTGATAGAAAGGGAGCTGAGAACCCCGTTGCAGACAACTTGTCTAGGCTAGAGAATGTTCTTGATGACCCACTACCTATTGATGATAGCTTTCCTGATGAGCAATTAAATGTCATAAGCACTTCTCGTAGCACTCCATGGTATGCTAATTATGCTAATTATATTGTTGCTAAATTTATACCGCCTAGCTTCACATACCAACAAAAGAAAAAGTTTTTCTATGACTTGCGACATTACTTTTGGGATGACCCACATCTTTATAAAGAAGGAGTAGATGGTGTTATTAGACGTTGTGTACCTGAGCATTAACAGGAACAGATCCTACGCAAGTGTCACTCCGAAGCTTATGGAGGACATCACGCTGGAGATAGAACTGCACATAAGGTATTGCAATCCGGATTTTATTGGCCTACTCTCTTCAAGGATGCCCGTAAGTTTGTTTTGTCTTGCGATGAATGTCAAAGAATTGGTAATATCAGTAGACGTCAAGAAATGCCTATGAATTATTCACTTGTTATTGAGCCATTTGATGTTTGGGGCTTTGATTATATGGGACCTTTTCCTGCCTCTAATGGTTACACTCATATTCTAGTTGTTGTTGATTACGTTACTAAGTGGGTAGAAGCTATTCCAACTAGTAGTGCTGATCATAACACTTCTATTAAAATGCTTAAGGAAGTTATTTTTCCGAGGTTTGGAGTCCCTAGATACTTAATGACCGATGGTGGTTCACATTTTATTCATGGTGCTTTCCGTAAGATGCTTGCTAGATACGACATTAATCATAGGATTGCATCTCCATATCACCCGCAGTCTAGTGGTCAGGTAGAATTGAGCAATAGAGAGCTCAAGTTAATTTTGCAAAAGACTGTCAATAGGTCTAGGAAGAATTGGTCCAAAAAACTTGATGATGCATTATGGGCCTATAGAACTACATATAAAAATCCTATGGGTATGTCTCCGTATAAAATGGTTTATGGAAAGGCATGTCATTTACCTCTCGAACTAGAACATAAGGCATATTGGGCTATTATGGAGCTCAACTATGATTTCAAACTTGCCGGTGAGAAGAGGTTATTTGATATTAGCTCACTTGATGAATGGAGAACCCAAGCTTATGAAAATGCCAAGTTGTTTACGGAAAAAGTCAAAAGGTGGCATGACAAAAGGATACAAAAGCGTGAGTTTAATGTAGGTGATTATGTATTGCTATACAACTCTCGTTTAAGATTTTTTGCAGGAAAACTTCTCTCCAAATGGGAAGGTCCTTACGTTATCGAGAAGGTCTATCGTTCTGGTGCCATAAAAATCAACAACTTCGCAGGCACAAATCCGAAGGTGGTAAACGGTTAAAGGATCAAACACTATATCTCAGGTAATCCTATAAATGTTGAAACTAATATTATTGAAACCGTAACCCCGGAGGAATACATAAAGGACACTTTGCAGAACATTCCAGACTCCAAAAAGGAATAGGTATGTGGTACGGTAAGTAAACCGACTCCAAAACAATTTTTAAGGCAATATTTCTCCATTTTGGAATATTTAGAAAAATAGAAAAATAAGTAGCAGTCCGGGGAGGACACGAGGCCTCCACGAGGGTGGAGGGCGCGCCCTACCCCCCTGGACGTGCCCCCTACCTCGTGAGCACCTTGTGTGCCCTCCGGACTCCGTTTCCTTGCACGATACGTATTTTGGTCGGTAAAAAATCATTATATATACTCCCGGAGGTTTTGACTCTCGTATCACGCAATTATCCTTTGTTTTTGCTTCGAGCTGTTGCTGCTGCAGACTAGAGCAAGATGTCTTCCCAAGATTCGGAGGGGGAGAGCTACATGGCTGATTATATTGCAAATCCCAAGGTATATGGTGACGTGGAGCATTATGGCTGGACCACGGAGGAAGAAGAAGATTTTGATCCAAAGAGGGAGGAGGAAACGAGTTCCGACGAAGAGGACTATCCCCTACCTCAACCTGGTGACATGCATGTGGAGTTCAAGAAGTCAAGTCTTCATAAGGTTCAATCCATCCCACCTCGTTTTTTGCAGGACAGCAAGACAGCACTATGAAAAAAGATAATGAAACTAGAGCTCGAGAACGAGGATCTTAGGTATGAAAATTTTAGCCTCAGATGCATGCTAGAGAAGAAAAATGCTACAACTCCATCATCAACAACACCTCCACCACCACCAACAAAGAAGAAGACATAATCACATGGGTATGGGCACTCCCCTTGGCAACTGCCAAGCTTGGGGGAGGTGCCCTGAACCATCACAACTCCTATCTTTACCGTTTTTCTTAGTTCGATCTTATTAGTAGTATCTTGATTTAGTAGAATAAAGTCATGGCATGATCTAGTTTCGAAATTTGCTTTATGATCCTTCTTTGTAATCGAGTCCGTGAGCTATATAATAAAGATTAGTGTTGAGTCAAGGGCTTGAGTATTTTGCCATGATCTTGGGTGATTAGAAGAAAAAGAATAAAAAGAGTCAAGAGTTCATATTGATCTTATTGAAAGTAATGACTTCACATAGAAAGAGTATGATGATCTAAAGTTGTTGGGAGTTGGCAAATATAGCTTTGGTCATCGTTGCAATTAATAGGAAGTAATAAGGAAAGAGAGGTATCACATATAGATATATTATCATTGACATCTTTTATGATTGGGAGCACTCATTAAAATATGACATGATAAAGAGTTGATGTTGGACAAGGAAGACAACATAATGAGTTATGTTTTCTTACATCTGAGATAAAGTATGTTGTCATGGTTCCTCTACCGTGTTGAGCTTGCCTTTCCCCCTCATGCTAGCCAATTCTCAGCACTAAGTAGAGATACTACTTGTGCTTCCAAATACCCTTAAACCAGTTTTGCCATGAGAGTCCACCATATCTACCTATGGATTGAGTAAGATCCTTCAAGTAAGTTGTCATCGATGCAAGAAATAAGAAAATTGCTCTCTAAATATGCATGACTTATTAGTGCAGAGAAATAAGCTTTGTACGAACTTGTTGTGGACGCAATAAAAGCGACGGACTGCATAATAAAGGTTCACATGCAAGGGGCAATATAAAGTGACGTTCTTTTGCATTAAGATTTTGTGCATCAACCCTAAACGCGCATGACAACCTCTGCTTGGCCTATCTTTTATTATTATCCTCTACTTTATGCAAGAGTCACGGTGATCTTCACCTTCCTTTTTCATTTTATCCTTTGGCAAGCTCAGCATATTGGAAAGAACATGACATATATATCTAATTGGATGTGGGGGAGCGTGAATTATTATTGTTGACATTACCCTTGAGGTAAAAGGTTGTGGGGGCAAAAACTATAAGCCCCTATCTTTCTCTGGGTCCGATTAAAACTCCGTAACCACAAAGTATCGCGTGAGTGCTAGCAATTATGAAGGACTAAGTGATAGTTGAGTATGTGGATGTAACGACCAAATCTCGAAGGATTTGAGTCTCTGTGCTTACCGTGCTAGTCCCTGGATCGAACTCGCTAGCACACACAGTATAGATGAATACCAGAATAGCAAGTGCATCATTTATTACATCGTATGATCCAGAATGTATAAAATAAAACAATCTGCATAGCACTTGGCTAGCTTTATTCAATCAAACAGCGGAAAGTAGCAGAAAATAACGATGAGTCCCATCATAGCCCACTAGCGATGCTGAGTGTAGACTCGCGACCCTAACAGTACCTTACTCTTCGTCGGAATATCCTGCAACATGGGACATTGCAGCCATATAGGTCAATACTTTGAATGTATTGGCAAGTTACACAGGAGTAATAATATAGCAGACCTACATGTATATGCATAGTACAACAAAGGAAGGCTTGAGGGTTTATTTTTGCATAAAGCTGATTTTATCCTAATAACTACATAATAGTCAAATTTTTATTTAGTTCTTTTATTACTACAATTAAATACACAAGGTTGAGTTGGCAAAATCAACTCCAACCTACCCTTTATTAAGTTGCCCACAAATATTATTAAGTGTCACATCTGTCAAGATCATCCAACAACTGTAATGGCATAGTGGCTCAAATTCACCCATAACCGGGGGCACGGCTAATCATGATTAGTTTTAATACTCTGCAGAGTTTAGTATGCTTTACCCACTGGACCCAATCCGAAGATTGAGACGAAGTCTTTCAGAAGCAGTCCCCTAGTCCCAACAGGAGGCCCATCCCAACTATTATATCTACATCTGCTGGCACATGGGTAAGGGTTCCACAAATGATCAACTAAGCCAGAGCCCATTTAGCCAGTGGCCGTACATGGAAGCTACTAGTCACTAATTCTGTCTGATCTTTTTGAACCTGGGCGGCCGTCCACTTACATTCAGAGGGTAAAAACCATGATGTTCTTGAAACCACCCTTCAATACCAATTCCGCCCAGAGGTGAATTAAGTCCTCAATTACTACTCAATTTTATTATATTTATAATCCTCACACAAACTCAACGTATACACGAACCACCCCCGTCTACAAAGCATAGCAAACTACAACTACCACGATTTGCAAAAGACGGGAAGATAGCTCAGCAGCATATAGCAAAATAATATAGTAATCCTATACATGCAGATATTTATAGTGTGATATAACTACATGCATAGAAAACAATAGGTAAAGGATGATCAACATGTAACTTGCCTTGGTTCTGGTTCAGAAATTCACACTCCTGACAATAGTTCGCGTCGCATTCCGGACAATCTACACGTTTCACACAATACAACAAATCAATCATCAGAACACGAATCGAACCAAAATAAAACCAACAGCAAGAAAATCATTTCAAAAACACAACAACAGAAGCTTAACAGCACCTAAATTGCACTACGATCACAACGCAAAAAGAAGCACCTAAAACCGACAAACGGTTTGAGAGTTATGGCCTCCGGAAGGTTTAATTTAAATTCAAACGAATTCAAATTTGAACAGAGCAAACATGTGCAAAGTTGGTACTGTGATATTGTGCTGATTTTTGTGAGATCATAGGAAAAAGAATTACCGAATTTGGGTATACAGAATAAAAGCTATAGCTATTTGAAGTTAGAGTTGAAATCTGGAAAGAAAAACAAAAACTACAGAAATCTCCTGCACAGTTCACACATACTGTAGCAACTCATGTGCGTGTCCTGTAGCGAATTACCACGTGTCTGCCCGTGATTGGCCGGGGTTTGCTGTATGTGCGTGCTCACCGAAAACAGAGAAAAAAATGGTGGTGGCTTCGGGCGTCGGCGGCGGCGCTCCTCCGGTGGGTCTCCGACGAAGACGAAGGGACGGACTGGTGCAGCGTTGAGTGGCGGAGGTGGTGGTGGTGTTGAACGGCGACGGGGGCGTCCTCTACTAACGGCGGCGAGGATGTGAACTCCGGCGAGCTCCGGTGAAGTCGACCGGCTTGTTCCTCTCCCTCTGCTGCGTTCTAGGAAACACCAAGACTTCAGGCGAGGGCGGATTTGAGCGGGGAATCGAGTGGAGTAGGCGGCGCGGCTCTGCGAGTTCTTACGGCGACGGCAGCGTCCGGCGGACTTGGAGCTCCTCCGGCGAGATCCGTTTCGCCCTAGCTGCTCGTACGGACGAGGAAAGGACGGAGAAGGGCTGCGGTAGGGTTTTTCGGGGTCCTGGGCTCGCGCGTGATGTCCCTGGCTCGCACGGGATCGACCAGGCGCCGGATCGATCCGGGTCGGCCTCGGCGTGCGCGCGGCGCGATGTCCGGCTCGGTGGAGGGGACGAACAGGGGCGCGGGTCGGGCGACGCGGGTCGGGCACGGGCGGCGCTACTGCGTACCGCTTCGCGGGAAGTGGGCCGCGGGTGGGGAACTGGGATGCAGCGGTGGGGTTTGGTGGGCCGTGGCTGTCTGGGCCGCGTAGTGCGCTGCGGCGCTGCGCTGCATTCTTTTTTTTTAAACAAAAACTACAAAAGTAATAACTAAAAATAAAACAACAGTATAAAAACTGAATAAAAAACGTAGACACACAGTAAAATCTATATACTTGCAAATAAAAACTACATGAACACTAGTTCCTCACCTAATGCAATTTTTGAAATTATTTTTATGCAATAGGCCACACAGAACAACAACAAAACAGTCAAATAAAATACTTTGAAGACTAACAAAAATACCAGAACATATTGAATGAACTAGAAATAATATTCTTGACATTATCAACATTTTTAAACAGGGGAGAAGTCATGTTATCTCCACTCCAATAAATTGCCTTTAGTTGCATAATGAAAAGAATATTGCAGAAGAGCAAATAATGCATGGAAAATATGATATGCATATGTATGATCTAATAACATCCTAATTTAGGAAAATTGGGATGTTACAAACCGAACCCCCTTAAGATGAATCTCGCCCTCGAGATTCGGGCTGGTTAGCAAATAGGTGTGGGTGATCCTGCCTGAGATCTTCCTCTCGTTCCCAGGTAGCTTCCTCCTCTGTATGATGATCCCACTAAACCTTGCATAACTTGATTGTCTTGGTGCGAGTAACTCTCTCTGCTATCTCCAGAATCTTAACAGGCTTCTCCTCATATGTCAAATCACTCTCCAACTGAATTGCCTCAAGTGGCACCGTGTCCCTCAATGGAACATCCATCATCTCTGCATGACACTTCTTCAACTTAGATACATGAAACACATCGTGAACTCCTGACAAGGATTCTGGCAACTCCAGCTGATAAGCTACCTCTCCTCTACGCTCCAAGATCTTGTAAGGCCCCACAAAACGTGGTGCTAACTTACCTTTGATTCCAAACCTCTTAATACCACGAAGTGGTGAAACTCTAAGATATGCACGGTCTCCTACCTCATATGTCACCTCCTTACGTTTTGCATCTGCATAACTCTTCTGTCTGGACTGTGCTATCTTCAGTCTATCACAAATCAACTTGACCTTCTCCTCAGCATCTCTGATCAAGTCTGGTCCAAAGAATTGACGCTCTCCAACCTCATCCCACATCAACGGTGTCCTGCACTTTCTGCCATACAATACCTCAAATGGTGCCATCTTCAGACTAGCCTGATAACTGTTATTATATGAGAACTCTGCATAAGGTAAATTATCATCCCAACTGGACCCATAGTCCAAAGCACAAGCTCTCAACATATCCTCCAAAATCTGATTTACCCTCTCTGTCTGCCCATCTGTCTGTGGATGGAAAGCTGTACTGAACTCCAGCCTGGTGCCCAAGGATTCATGCAACTGACGCCAAAATTTGGATGTGAACTGAGTACCTCTATCAGACACTACCTTCCTTGGAACTCCATGGAGACAAACAATTTTAGACATATAAATCTTTGCTAGCTGAGCACCGTTATAAGTAGTCCTTACCGGGATGAAGTGAGCAACTTTAGTCAAACGATCAACAACTACCCAAATAGAATCATAACCTGACCGAGTCCTCGGCAGACCTGTAATAAAATCCATACCAATCTCATCCCACTTCCAATCAGGTATAGGCAATGGCTGTAACAAACCTGCTGGTCTCTGATGTTCTGCTTTAACTCTCTGGCACACATCACATGTTGCAATATATCCAGCAATTTCCCTCTTCAGGCTAGGCCACCAAAATCTTTCCCTCAAATCCAAATACATCTTAGTATTACCTGGGTGAATAGAATAAGGTGAATCATGCGCCTCCTGAAGAATCAACTTCCTGATGTCTGCATCCTGAGGTACACAAATACGCTTCTCAAACCATATGGCCCCATGTTCATCCTCATGGAAACCTTCTGCTTTACCTTTAACCATATTCTCTTTTATCTCAGCAATCTCCTTATCACCCTTTTGAGCTTCTCTAATCCTGTCAAGCAAAGTAGGCTTTACCTCAAGTGTTGCCAAATATCCCTTAGGAACCATCTCCAACCTGAGATTCCTGAACTGTTCACATAACTCGGGTGGCATATTATCAATATTAATTGCATTAGCATGGCTCCTATGACTCAATGCATCAGCAACAACATTAGCCTTACCAGGATGATACTGCACATTCAAATCATAATCCTTAATAAGCTCCAACCATCTCCTCTGCCTGAGGTTCAAATCCTTCTGAGTAAAGATATACTTCAAGCTCTTATGATCAGTAAATATATCACAATGATTACCAATAAGATATGGCCTCCAAGTTTTCAATGCATGCACAACTGAGGCTAACTCCAAATCATGTGTAGGATAATTATGCTCGTGATTCTTAAGCTGACGTGAAGCATATGAAACAACTTTACCTTCCTGCATCAAAACACTGCCAAGTCCTTGACGAGAAGCATCACAATATACCTGGAAGTCCTTATGTATATCCGGCAGAGTTAAGACTGGTGCTGTAACCAAACACTGCTTCAACTCCTGAAAACTGGCTTCACATTCATCAGTCCAAACAAATCTCTTCTCCTTCTTTAACAATTCAGTCATAGGCTTTGCAATCTTGGAAAAGTTTTCAATAAACCTCCTGTAATAACCTGCAAGGCCCAAAAAGCTGCGAATCTCCCCAACTGTCGTGGGTGTCTCCCACTCTGTAACTGCAGCAACCTTAGATGGATCAACTGCAACTCCATTACTTGACACAACATGTCCAAGGAAAGCTACCTCATCCAGCCAAAATTCACATTTGCTAAACTTGGCATACAACTGATGTTCCCTCAATTTCTCCAATACCAAACGCAGATGCACCTCATGCTCTTGCTTATTCTTGGAGAACACCAATATATCATCAATGAAAACAACCAAAAATTTATCCAAGAACTCCATAAACACCTTGTTCATCATATTCATGAAGTATGCAGGAGCGTTAGTCAATCCAAATGACATAACAGTATATTCGTACAACCCATACCTCGTGGTGAAAGCAGTCTTTGGAATATCTTGCTCACGAATCTTTAATTGATGATAACCAGAACGAAGATAAATCTTAGAAAACACAGTAGCTCCCTCCAACTGGTCAAATAGATCATTTATCATAGGCAAAGGATACTTATTCTTAATGGTTACCTCATTCAAAGAACGATAATCAACACACATCCTCAAGGTTCCATCCTTCTTCACCACAAACAAAACTGGAGCTCCCCAAGGTGATGAACTTGGGCGAATAAATCCTTGTGCCTGCAATTCTCTTATCTGCTTCTTCAATTCCTCCAACTCTTGAGGAGGCATTCTATACGGTCTCTTTGCAATAGGTCCAGTGCCTGGTATTAAATCAATAAGAAACTCAATATCTCTGTCGGGTGGCATACCTGGCAACTCCTCTGGAAACACATCTGGATAATCCCTCACAACTGGCACCTCTTCCAGGCTACCCCCCTTAAGAGAGTTCACCCGCACCTGATTATGCTTATACTTACACACATATTTGATCCTCTTCCCTCCTGGTGCACTGAGAGTAATAGATCGACTCACACAATCAATACGACATTTATATAACTGCAACCAATCCATACCCAAAATAATATCCAGACCTTGTGACTTCAATATAATCAAATCCGTAGGAAACTCATGCTTCCCAATAGACAAAGTCAACTGATGACAACCAACACCTGCTATCATCTCAGCTCCTGGGGAACTCACTCTAATAGGCATACTAAGGGTTTTGGTTGGCAATCCATGTTTATCAACAAATACCCTCGAAATAAATGAATGCGACGCACCAGTATCAAAAAGAACAAGCGCAGGTACTGAATTAATCAAGAACTTACCAATCACTGCATCAGGTTCATTATAGACCTCCTCAACATTAACATGGTTGACATGACCCTTTTGGAAGGGGTTTGGCTTGCTGACTCCTGAATCCCCATTACCATTCTTGTTCCCTGGACAAGCATTGGAGTAGTGGCCCATCTGCCTACACTTGTAGCACTGAACCTGGCTAATGTCCCTCTGCACAGGCACACTCTGGTGGCTCTGGTTATTATTCCCACCATTACCATTACCATTACCTCTACCATTGCCATTGTTACTCTTGTGCCCATTGTGATGATGGTGGCCATTATGGTTGTGGCCATTCCCTCCATTATGATTATGTCCATTTTCCTCCATGATGATTATGTCCATTACCTCCATTACCATGATATGAAGTGCGTGGCTTCTGTTGTGGTCCTGAATTATACCTGTTATTGTTGTTGTACTTCCTCTTGCGATTCTCTATGGCATGTTGCTTTCCCTCCAGCACAATAGCCTTATCAATCAGCTCTTGGCAATTATTAAAAGTGGCCACCGTCAACTGAAGGCTCAACTCATCATTTAGGCCCTCCAAGAATTTCTCCTGCCTAGCTGCATCGGTGTTAACATCATTAGGAGCGTAACGTGCAAGATTATTAAGTTCATCCACATAAGCATTAACTGTGCGACCTCCCTGGCGCAAACTGCGGAACTCCTTCTTTTTCAGACTCATAGCACCAACAGACACATGTGCAGCACGGAAAGCTGTCTGAAACTGCACCCAAGTGATAGTAGCAATGGGATAAGTGACCAAGAAGTTGTCCCACCAAGCTGCGGCGGGACCCTCCAACAAATGTGAGGCAAACGTCACCCTCTCTGCATCTGTGCATCCAACCGTATCCAGGTTCTTATTGACTGCACGGAGCCAATCATCAGCCACAATAGGTTCAGGGGAACTGGAGAACCTCTGAGGATTCAACCTCAAGAACCTGGTAAGCATATCCACAGGTGGTGGTGGCGGTGGATTGTTGTTGTTATTGTTGTTGTTTCCCATGTTCTGAGCAAGCAACTGGATCAACTGAGCCTGTCCCTGAAGCAACTGCTGCATGTATGGCGGTACATCATTGCCATTCTTGTCTCCTCCTGAAGCAGTGCGTCTAGTATCACGCCTCGGCGGCATCTAGTGGGCAAGCATAGATGAGTTATAGATATAATAGGGCCAAAAGCTATGTATATATAAATATATTCTACCCATATGCATAATATGATCAAGCCAACAAAACACAACAACGAATAACACCAACACACAAACAACAAATAACAAATATATATATATATATATATATATATATATATATATATATATATATATATATATATAGTCGAATAATTTCGACAAGATATAATTTAACAAACAAACTACCAATCAAGCAAACAATCTAGTATCTTCATACCACAAAAGTGGACATAATCAGATACGCTAACACGATAACGTTGCAATATAAAAAAGCATGAATGGTGGTCTCAGCACTAGTTCCTACTTAACTAGTCAACATACTTGAGGGGCTTAACTAATAAACAGTAAGAAGTATAACTAGTTTATAAAATAATTTTCACTCCTATGGCTTTTCTAATCCATTTTCTAGGGTCACGTCCTACAATCAACACACTGCTCTGATACCATCTGTAACGACCAAATCTCGAAGGATTTGAGTCTCTGTGCTTACCGTGCTAGTCCCTGGATCGAACTCGCTAGCACACACAGTATAGATGAATACCAGAATAGTAAGTGCATCATTTATTACAACGTATGATCCAGAATGTATAAAATAAAACAATCTGCATAGCACTTGGCTAGCTTTATTCAATCAAACAGCGGAAAGTAGCAGAAAATAACGATGAGTCCCATCATAGCCCACTGGCGATGCTGAGTGTAGACTCGCGACCCTAACGGTACCTTACTCTTCGTCGGAATATCCTGCAACATGAGACGTTGCAGCCATATAGGTCAATACTTTGAATGTATTGGCAAGTTACACAGGAGTAATAATATAGCAGACCTACATGTATATGCATAGTACAACAAAGGAAGGCTTGAGGGTTTATTTTTGCATAAAGCTGATTTTCTCCTAATAACTACCTAATAGTCAAATTTTTATTTAGTTCTTTTATTACTACAATTAAATACACAAGGTTGAGTTGGCAAAATCAACTCCAACCTACCCTTTATTAAGTTGCCCACAAATATTATTAAGTGTCACATCTGTCAAGATCATCCAACAACTGTAATGGCGTAGTGGCTCAAATTTACCCATAACCGGGGGCACAGCTAATCATGATTAGTTTTAATACTCTGCAGAGTTTAGTACGCTTTACCCACTGGACCCAATCCGAAGATTGAGACGAAGTCTTTCAGAAGCAGTCCCCTAGTCCCAACAGGAGGCCCATCCCAACTATTATATCTGCATCTGCTGGCACATCCGGGTAAGGGTTCCACAAATGATCAACTAAGCGAGAGCCCATTTAGCTAGTGGCCGTACATGGAAGCTACTAGTCACTAAGTCTGTCTGATCTTTTTGAACCTGGGCGGCCGTCCACTTACATTCAGAGGGTAAAAACCATGATGTTCTTGAAACCACCCTTCAATACCAATTCCGCCCAGAGGTGAATTAAGTCCTCAATTACTACTCAATTTGATTATATTTATAATCCTCACACAAACTCAACGTATACACGAACCATCCCCATCTACAAAGCATAGCAAACTACAACTACCACGATTTGCAAAAGACGGGAAGATAGCTCAACAGCCTATAGCAAAATAATATAGTGATCCTATACATGCAGATATTTATAGTGTGATATAACTACATGCATAGAAAACAATAGGTAAAGGATGATCAACATGTAACTTGCCTTGGTTCTGGTTCAGAAATTCACACTCCTGACAATAGTTCGCGTCGCACTCCGGACAATCTACACGTTTCACACAATACAACAAATCAATCATCGGAACCGAAAAGTCCATTCTGCACCCCATCTCATATGCTCCCGAATGAACAGTAAAATCGAAAAAAATTCAAAAAATTCAAAAAATTCCAAAAAAAATTGAGACAAACATTGACAAAAGTTCTAAGTGCCTGCAAAAATTCGTCATGAAATCACATTCCTAGAAGGCGTGGCAAAAAAAAACAAATTCAGTGCTTCAAAATGCGTTTGAAAGTAGCTTTTTCAGAGTACTTTTTTTGTTTTTTTTGCCACGCCTTCTAGGAATGTGATTTCATGATGAATTTTTGCAGGCACTTACAACTTTTGTCAATGTTTCACTCAAAAAAAATTGGAATTTTTTGAATTTTTTTGAATTTTTTCTATTTTACTATTCATGCGGGAGCATATGAGCTCGGGTGCAGATTAGCCGCGTCCCATCGGAACACGAATCGAACCAAAATAAAACCAACAGCAAGAAAATCATTTCAAAAACACAACAACAGAAGCTTAACAGCACCTAAATTGCACTACGGTCACAACGCAAAAAGAAGCACCTAAAACCGACAAACGGTTTGAGAGTTATGGCGTTTGAATTTAAATTTGAACAGAGCAAACATGTGCAAAGTTGGTACTGTGATATTGTGCTGATTTTTGTGAGATCATAGGAAAAAGAATTACCTAATTTGGGTATACAGAATAAAAGCTATAGCTATTTGAAGTTAGAGTTGAAATCTGGAAAGAAAAACAAAAACTACAGAAATCTCCTGCACAGCTTACACGTACTGTAGCAACTCCTGTGCGTGTCCTGTAGCGAATTGCCACGTGTCTGCCCGTGATTGGCCGGGATTTGCTGTGTGTGCGTGCTCACCGGAAACAGAGAAAAAAAACGGTGGTGGCTTCGGGCGTCGGCGGCGGCGCTCCTCCGGTGGGTCACCGGCGAAGACGAAGGGACGGACAGGTGCAGCATTGAGTGGCGGAGGTGGTGCTGGTGTTGAACGGCGACGGGGGCGTCCTCTACTGACGGCGGCGAGGATGTGAACTCCGGCGAGCTCCGGTGAAGTCGGCCGGCTTGTTCCTCTCCGTCTGCTGCGTTTTAGGAAACACCAAGACTTCAGGCGAGGGCGGATTTGAGCGGGGAATCGAGTGGAGCAGGCGGCGCGGCTCTGCGAGTTCTTACGGCGACGGCAGCGTCCGGCGGACTTGGAGCTCCTCCGGCGAGATCCGTTTCGCCCTAGCTGCTCGTACGGACGAGGAAAGGACGGAGAAGGGCTGCGGTAGGGTTTTTCGGGGTCCTGGGCTCGCGCGTGATGTCCCTGGCTCGCACGGGATCGACCAGGCGCCGGATCGATCCGGGTCGGCCTCGGCGTGCGCGCGGCGCGGTGTCCGGCTCGGTGGAGGGGACGAACAGGGGCGCGGGTCGGGCGACGCGGGTCGGGCACGGGCGGCGCTACTGCGTACCGCTTCGCGGGAAGTGGGCCGCGGGTGGGGAACTGGGCTGCAGCGGTGGGGTTTGGTGGGCCGTGGCTGTCTGGGCCGCGTAGTGCGCTGCGGCGCTGCGCTGCATTCTTTTTTTTTTAAACAAAAACTACAAAAGTAATAACTAAAAATAAAACAACAGTATAAAAACTAAATAAAAATACGTAGACACACAGTAAAATCTATATACTTGCTAATAAAAACTACAGGAACACTAGTTCCTCATCTAATGCAATTTTTGAAATTATTTTTATGCAATAGGCCACACAGAACAACAACAAAACAGTCAAATAAAATACTTTGAAGACTAATAAAAATACCAGAACATATCGAATGAACTAGAAATAATATTCTTGACATTATCAACATTTTTAAACAGGGGAGAAGTCATGTTATCTCCACTCCAATAAATTGCCTTTAGTTGCATAATGAAAAGAATATTGCAGAAGAGCAAATAATGCATGGAAAATATGATATGCATATGTATGATCTAATAACATCCTAATTTAGGAAAATTGGGATGTTACAGTGGACCTGCTTTTTAGCTCTGACATGGACTCTTTCCGATGTTATGATAAATTGCAATTGCTTCAATGACTGAGATTATAATTGTTGGTGCCCAATAAAGTTTCTGATTCATATTTTGGCTTTGTGAAAAGATCATCACTAGAACATAAGTAATCATATGACAAAATTTTATATATGTTGCTATTATGAAGCAATGATGATGCCTTCATGTCCGTATTTTATTTTTATCGACGTCTTTACCTCTAAACATGAGGACATATTTATTGTTATCGGCTTTTCGCTTGAGGACAAGCGAGGTCTAAGCTTGGGGGAGTTGATACGTCCATTTTGCATCATGCTTTTATGTCGATATTTATTGCATTATGGGCTGTTATTTCTCGTTATGTCACAATACTTATGTCTATTCTCTCTTATTTTACAAGGTTTACATGAAGAGGGAGAATGCCGGCAGCTGGAATTCTAGGCTGGAAAAGGAGCAAATACTGAAGGACTATTCTGCGCAACTCCAAAAGTCCTGAAACTCCACGAAATATCTTAGATTAAATAAAGAAAAATCGTCGCCAAAGATGAAGGCCAGGGGGCCCACACCCTGCTCACAAGGGTGGGAGGCGCTCCCCCTGGGCGCGCCCCCCTACCTCGTGGGTCCCCTGGTGGCTCTCCGACGCCCATCTTCTCCCATATGAAGTCTTTCGATGAGAAAAAAATAAGAAGCAACCTTTCGGGACGAGACTCCGCCGCCACGAGGCGGAACCTTGGCGGAACCAATCTAGGGCTTCGGCAGAGCTGTTCTGCCGGGGACACTTCCCTCCGGGAGGGGGAAATCATCACCATCGTCATCACCAACGCTCCTCTCATCGGGAGAGGATAATATCCATCAACATCTTCACCAGCACCATCTCATCTCCAAACCCTAGTTCCTCTCTTGTATCCAATTCTTGTCTCCGAGTCCGGGATTGATGCTAGTAGGTTGCTAGTAGTGTTGACTACTCCTTATAGTTGATGCTAGTTGGTTTATTTGGTGGAAGATCATATGTTCAGATCCTTTATACACAATATTACCCCTCGGATTATGAACATGAATATGCTTTGTGAGTAGTTACGTTTGTTCCTGAGGACAAGGGACAAGTCTTGCTATTAGTAGTCATGTGAATTTGGTATTTGTCGTGGAATTGTCACGACAGATGTCCTTAGTGTCAGGACTTAGTCGCGAGGCCAACGCATCTATGTGGTAGCTTGAGAGGGGTTGAGCGGAATCGAGAGACGCAACACAAACAAGGGTTTAGACAGCTTCGGGCCCCGGGAAACATCGTCCGGTAAAAACCCTACATGCTGTTTGAGGCTAGGTCTCATTATGCTCATGAGGGAGTCGCCGTAAACCGGATCTCCTCTTTGTGTCTAGCCCTAAGATTGTTTCTTGCTTGTAGCTTGTAACTTGTCCCTCTTTGGAGAGCCCTGCCCCTCCTTATATATGTTGAAGGGGCGGGTTACATGTGGAGTCCTATTAGGATTAGGACTAGTCTATCTCTAATACAAACCGGATACAAGTCCTGGTCTTAACTCCTTGTAAGGTAAATATTCCTCATGCCTTTCCTCTTAAACCGGCCCACAATAGTTGAACCGGCCTTCATGAACCGCCAGACAGGCCACCGGGTCTTGTTGCTCCTCTAGCCCGCCTGCCGAATTACCAATGAGTTGTAAACCATCTGGTCTGTGCAGGTCGCCGGTGAATTGCCAAGTCCGGCCGGTTTATCCTTCCGGCCGGTTTACGCCGCGGGGCATATCCCCGACATTAGCCCCCAAGTTTAGCTTGGATTTATCCATGGTAAACTTATGCTGCAAAATAAACACCAGAACAATTCTGACAGGTTGTGCTCCGGGTTAAGAATTCTTGTGGACCGACACTGATCATCCTTAAGTCCTTGTTATTTCCTCCTTCTAGAAAATCCAGGTCAATAACCAGCTTCATACTCAAATTGCTGCCGTTGGTTTCTCATAGAAAAACATTGTGAAGAATAATCCACTTGAATCGGCTTCCAAAGCGCCGGTTTAAGAAATATTGGTTTTGAAATACTCATCTGATATTCAGCCGGCTTGAAGATGCAGAACTTGCCGGTTTATCATTGCCAAGAATTGCCGGGTTATAAAAACTGAATACTCCATATTATGTAGCCCCCAAGTGCTGGGTTGTTATGCTTGCAGCAACCTGGGACTTGTAATTTCCTGATACTCATAAAAACTTCAACCAGTGTAGCCCCCAAGGGCCGGGTCATTATGCAATAATGAGCAGGGACTTTGTAAATATAATCATGTAAACTTTGAACAGCAATGGTGTAGCCCCCAAGGGCCGGCTCAGTAAGATAATATTGAGCTGGGACTTGACATATGCGTCAATAAAAATAACATCATATGATGTAATCCCCATCATGGGACTTGAATCCACGTCCACAAGGTTAAGAGTCTTGTGCTTTACCAACTGAGCAATGTACCCTTCAATATAATGGATAAAAAGTTTTGTACCTTGAATTGTTGACAGGAGCAATTGGCAGCCCCCAAGTATCATGGTGCATGCTTGCAGCAACATGAGACTTGCATATAACCTCAATTTGAATAATGTAGCCCCCAAGTGCTGGGTTGTAAGCCTGCAGCAACTCGGGACTATTCCTTCCATTGCAGAATAAATCATATTCATTGATAAAATAATATCCATTGCGCTAAAGCGACTTTGAAAACCTCAATCATAATATTAATAACCATAATAAAAATCCAGCCATGTTGGCTATTCAAGATAATATAATCCGGTATGAAAACCTTATTCATCCAATATCATAATGAGAATTCAGCCAAGTTTGGCTATTTGAATAACATAACCCAATCATTTATAAGCGCATGATTCCAATGGCGCAATCCAAATATATACTGGCGACGTATAGTCCAAAGCCAGGCCGGTTTAATAAACACCGGATAATTTCCCATCATATACTGGCGACTTATCGTCCAAAGCCAGGCCGGTTTAATAAACACCGGATAATTTATAATCATGCTTTATTCAACCTATTTCTACATACAACAAGTTTAAAGTGTCCTGGCGGTTTACCGCCGGACGGGTCATAATGCCCAACATATAACCCGGGTTTATAACCAAGGCTGCACTTAAGAATAATTAAATATGAAATATATCATACATGTGACATTGAATCACATTGTTGGTTTACCAACTTTTTGTAGTAAGGGTGATAACCCCAATCTTGAGTAATGATAACTCCTTTCATACTGTGACGGTTTATGATAAAACCGTACCGGGTTGTGATAAACACCGGATTAACCATATATAATACTGGCGACTTATAGTCGAAACCAGACCAGGCTGATAGTCTCCGGATTATGATTTGATCATGTACTGACAACTTGTAATTAAAAGTCAAACCAGGTTAATGAACACCGGTTTACTCCATAATAAGATGGTAACATAAAATCAAAAAATCAAACCGGGCAAATAGTCTCCGGATTAAAGATTGACCGTGTTTCGTCAACTGACAGTCGAACCGGTCTGCGAATTTTGTCGGTTTAAGAACGCAACAAAGAAGGAATATTTATTAAAGAAAATTTCAAGCAAAGGCAATGATAAAAACCGTTTGCAAAAATATGCTATACTGAGCTGATCAGATGGTTTTACCATGGTCGGACAGGACCAAGCCCCCAATAGGAGTGACAATGATTCAAGTCAGCCAGGTCCCCAAATGATTCGTGGCATATATGCCAGATCAAGAGGCGTGGCAATGGTTCGGGTTCGACTAAGCCCCCAAGTGATTTTGTGGCCTTAGGCCGACCAAGAGGCGTGACTGGTTCAGACTTGACCATGTCCCCAAGTGATCTGGTGGCTGTCGCCTATCAAAAGGTGTCGCGTTGGTTCGGACACGACCAAGGCCCCCAGTGATATATAAAAAGCAAACGTCAAGGGGTAAACCGGAGGCCGCTTTAAAATAGAACCACTCCATGTAACCATGCATGATATGAAAAGACAGAGACCCCGCTTTATGAAGCAGAAGCCCCCATGTGATCAATAATATGTCAGGCCAATAAGGTAGGATACCCATGTTTGAACCGCGCATCATGGCAGCAGGTCCTCTTCGGCAATTTTTAACTTTTTGCAAGAGATAAATTCTTCTTGAACCGGGATCTTGAACCAGATATTGAGAGATTCAAAGCTTTGTGGGAGACATCCTTCCCTTGGACCGGATTGTAAACCGGAATCCTCATTTTCAGCCGGAAATTTTCTGACGGCCTTCAAACTCAAACTTGCGAGAAGTTAATTCCTTTTTGAACCGGAAATTCGCAAACCGGATTTGAGAACTTCAGTGAGACTGGCTTCCCTTGAGCCGGATTTTAAACCGGAATCTTTTCTGATGACCCGGAACTTCTTCATTGAGCCGGGATTTTGTAATTGTCATATACTTTCTAAGCCGGAAATTTTCTGACGGCCTTCAAATAACAGTAGCCTCCGGGACCGGGTTATCTTCCCCTCCATTGTCCTGGGGTTTTTAAATTTGCTGAAACTGGCAAGACTTGTTGCGTCATATCATCATAGCCCCCGAGTCTCAAGGTGACTCGAAGAGTTGGCTTGAGATTCTCCATATGTGACCGTGATGTAAACCGGCATAAGTTGTATATCATCGGTGTTGATAGCCCGATGTGAATCCACAGAAGGTTGAGGTGACAGCGGCAGGTTATAAATGATCCCGTATGAGCCGTGTCAGCAATTCGGCCAATGGTTCCTTCCAATTGGCTGTTTGAAGTTAACCAAAATGTAGTAGCGGCGACTGGTGCGCCTGCCCATTGAAACATCCAGTGCAGACGGCGGCTGATAATATATGATAATTTGCCTCCAATTTGTTGGAAGAAAACCGGGCTTCCCAAGTAGTGACTTGTTCATACTCAACAAACAGCTCATCCAGACAAGTGCGGCCCGATGCATTGATGTAGACCAGGCCGCGAGAGACGGATAGTAAAAATGACCGCCGCATCAGAGGTGGCTCAAAATAGATAAGTCGGCCGCAGTGCGATAAACCGGCGCGGGCGAGTCAACCATGTTGTCCTGCATCAACAATAGTGCAGACCAAGGCAAAGATAAACTGCTCTTTGACAAAAATAATATGTGTCAATAAAATATATTTAAAATGGATATCACCTGATGTGTCAGGCCAGAAATAATCCGCCATGAAGTTGATGATCACTAGGTTAAGTTGAAATCACTCATGGGTGAGTCGGCCGCGGGAGCAGACAGATGAATCAGCCACAACGTTTGTAAGCCGGTGCGGACGGGTGAGTCGTCCTCCTTGTTGTAAGCTGGCGTGGTCGCGAGAGACGGCCACGGCGTTGTAAGCCGGCGCAATCGCAAGAGACGGCCACGACGTTGTAAGCCGGCGCGGCCGCGAGAGACGGCCACGACGTTTGTAAGCCGGCGTGGACGAGAGAGTCGGCCGCAGTGTTGGAAACAACATGGACACGGGCGAGTAGGCTTTTGTAATGAATAATGGTCCTGCGGAAGAATACCACAGACCAGAATAATTGTTTTCAAACAATTTAATATATGCTGATCAAATGGACTGGATGAATATAACCTGATGTATTTGGACGGGAGATGTCCGTATAGACTGGTCAAATGACTCCGTAGTCAAAATATAGGCTAGCGTACTAGTACTTCCTCCGTTTTTCTTTTTTCAACCATCTGGTGATTTTTGTCCATCTTCATATGGGTATCTGGTGCCGTTTTCCTCTCCTTCATCACATACCCAGACACATGGAGGCAACCAACGACGCGGCAGGCAGCTGGCAAAAGGTACTTCGGCGACGACGGGTACCTTTAAATAATGACTGGATTTGAACCTGCGTCCTTATGAGGTTTTCCTCTCCGTGTAGCAGACGGATTAAAAAAGTGCAACTTGATTTGCAGGCCTTGGTCTTTACGCCAGGGAGTAGTACTCCATCTAGTCGGATTCCTCTGAAATTACGCGTGTACACAACCACACGCAGGTGAACAAGCCTAGCAGATGATCCGTGACCCAGTGACTTGATAGATAATGTACTCCTTTGTAGGGCAACGCAACAGCAGAGATTGATTGTCGGTCTCGGCGGGTTACAGCTGCAGATAAAACAATCTGAAGCGGCAGGTTGCGAGACTGCGGTGGTGGTCTGACCGCATCGTTTCACCAATTCTCTTCTTTTTCTTCTTTGAAGTAGCGTCAGATTAGCAATGATGGTAGTGGCTTGTCTTGTTGTGCACATACTCTTGAGTAAAAAAGGCAAATCCCTTGAGAATCTGTGATGTACACACAAAGCTTGCTTTTGGGAACCGAGACCGGATCTGTGTGGGTCCTTGCTGGTTCTGTCTCGTGGAGTTGACCCAGCGCGGTTTACGCGCAGCGGACGCCGCTGCTGGCCCTTCACATGAATCGTCTTTAGCAACGATCCGATGATGGTTTCTTTTTTGTATCGTCCGTCCATCTAGTAAATAAATCCAGCGTACCAAGGATTAACCCAGTGCTTGTACTATACAAGGGATTTGACTGATGCAGAGGTTCCACGTGACCTTCTCCGGGTGACTCAGGCTGCTTCCGGACGCGTGGCTGTCCGCGGCAACTAGGGTTGAGCCCTGTTTTTTTTTCGACTGATGAACACGGAGTCGGTATAGATCTGACCTTGGCTCCTCCTGATCCAGCTGATTTGCGAGCTTCTTGATCCTTGGGATAAATCCCTCCAAGAACTCAACACCACCGTGCGCGAGCCCCACGGTGGGCGCCAACTGTCGTGGAATTGTCACGGCAGATGTCCTTAGTGTCAGGACTTAGTCGCGAGGCCAACGCATCTATGTGGTAGCTTGAGAGGGGTTGAGCGGAATCGAGAGACGCAACACAAACAAGGGTTTAGACAGCTTCGGGCCCCGGGAAACATCGTCCGGTAAAAACCCTACATGCTGTTTGAGGCTAGGTCTCATTATGCTCATGAGGGAGTCGCCGTAAACCGGCTCTCCTCTTTGTGTCTAGCCCTAAGATTGTTTCTTGCTTGTAGCTTGTAACTTGTCCCTCTTTGGAGAGCCCTGCCCCTCCTTATATATGTTGAAGGGGCGGGTTACATGTGGAGTCCTATTAGGATTAGGACTAGTCTATCTCTAATACAAACCGGATACAAGTCCTGGTCTTAACTCCTTGTAAGGTAAATATTCCTCATGCCTTTCCTCTTAAACCGGCCCACAATAGTTGAACCGGCCTTCATGAACCGCCAGACAGGCCACCGGGTCTTGTTGCTCCTCTGGCCCGCCTGCCGGATTACCAATGAGCTGTAAACCGTCTGGTCTGTGCAGGTCGCCGGTGAATTTCCAAGTCCGGCCGGTTTATCCTTCCGGCCGGTTTACGCCGCGGGGCATATCCCCGACAGTATTCGTTCGATATTTCGATAAGATGTATGTTGTCTAACCTCTAGTGGTGTTATGTGAACGCCGACTACATAACACTTCACCATTATGTGGGTCTAGAGAAAGGCATTAGGAAGTAATAAGTAGATGATGGATTGCTAGAGTGAGAGAAGCTTAAACCCTAGTTTATGCGTTGCTTTGTAAGGGGCTGATTTGGATCCATATGTTTCATGCTATGGTTAGGTTTACCTTAATACTTTTGTTGTAGTTGCGGATGCTTGCAATAGAGGTTAATCATAAGTGGGATGCTTTTCCAAGTAAGGGCAGTACCCAAGCACCGGTCCACCCACATATCAAATTATCAAAGTACTGAACGCGAATCATATGAGCGTGATGAAAACTAGCTTGACGATATTCCCATGTGTCCTCGGGAGCGCTTTTCCTATTATAAGAGTTTGTCCAGGCTTGTCCTTTGCTACAAAAAGGATTGGGCCACCTTGCTCCACTTTATTTACTTTTGTTACTTGTTGCTCGTTACAATTTATCCTATCACAAAACTATCTATTACCACTTATTTCAGTACTTGCAGCGAATACCTTGCTGAAAACCGCTTATCATTTCCTTCTGCTCCTCGTTGGGTTCGACACTCTTACTTATCGAAAGGACTACGATAGATCCCCTATACTTGTGGGTCATCACGCACCCATGTGGGTTGTGCCGACCTCGGTGGCCTCCCGCACGCCCTCTTCGCCCTATAAAGTCCCAAATATTCCAAAATCCTTCGGGGTAGCCCTAGATCAGAAGTTCCGCCGTCGCAAGGCCTCTGTATCCACGAGATCCAATCTAGACCCTGTTCCGGCACCCTGCCGGAGGGGGGATCATCTCTAGTGGTCATCTTCATCATCCCGGCGGCCGCCACGATGAGGAGGGAGCAGTCCACCCTCGGGGCTGAGGGTTTGTACCAGTAGCTATGTGCTTAATCTCTCTCTCTCGTGTCTTTGAGATGTCACGATCTTAATGTATCGCGGGCTTTGTTAATGTAGTTTGATCATATGGTGTTTTCCCTTCTCTATCTTGTTGTGATGGATTGAGTTTTTCCATTTGAGATTTTGTTGTTATCGGATGTAATACTTTTATGGATTTTAGAACACTTGATATATGTCTTGCAATTGAATACTCGTGGTGTAAATGGGGTATCATATTGATTCACTTGATGTATGTTTTGGCACTCAACTCGCGGATTCCCGAGGTGACATTGGGGTAACCTATGCATAGGGGTTGATGCACGTTCTTGTCTTTGTTTCTCCAGTAGAAATCTTGGGGCACTCTTTGAAGTTATTTGTGTTGGATTGAATATTATAAATCTGAATTTGCTTTGGTGTTAATTTAGTACAAACTCTAGGATAGATCGAATGGAAAGAATAGCTTTGTGTTATTTTAGTATGAACTCTTGAATTGATCAAACGGAAAGAATAGCTTTGAGGTGGTTTTGTACCCTACAAACAATTTCGTCTTATGTTCTCTGCTAGATAGGAAATTTGGAGTGGTTCTTCATCGCACTTTGAGGGGTGGTTATATGATCCAATTATATTAGCATTGTTGAGAGATTGCACTAGTGAAAGTATGCACTCTAGGCTCATTTTCAAGCATTGCAATACCGTTTTTGTGCCCGTTTAATATTTGCGACCTTGTTGTTTTTATTTATTCAGATTATAAAAATATATTTCTACCATCAATATTACACTTTTATCACCATCTCTTCGCTGAACTAGTGCACCTATACAATTTGCCATTGTATTGGGTGTGTTGGGGACACAAGAGATTTCTTGTATTTGGTTGCAGGGTTGTTTGAGAGAGACCATCTTCATCCTACACCTCCCACAGATTGATAAACCTTAGGTCATCCACTTGAGAGAAAATCTCTACTGTCCTACAAAACTCTGTGCTTGGAGGCCCAACACGAGTCTACAACAATAAAGTTGCATAGTAGACATCAAGATCTTTTCTGGCGCTGTTGCCGGGGAGGTGAGTGCATGAAGGTATATCTTTAGATCTTGCAATTGAATCTTTTAGTTTCTTGTTTTATCACTAGTTAGGTTTATAAAAGAAAACTACATAAAAAATGGAATTGAGGTTGCATCATATTATTGATCATCTTTATAATGTCTTTCTTGAAAATGATGGTTCAGAAAATTGTGCTAAATTGATAGAAGAAGAATTCTATAAAATCTTTTCCATGAATAATGAGCATGATTGCAATGTTGTTAGTATGAATTCTTTGAATATCCATGATGCTAATGATATGCAAAGCCATAAGCTTGGGGATGCTATGTTTGATGAAGATGATATTTTTAGTCCCCCAAGATTTGATGTGGAAATTTGTTATAATGATTGCATGCCTCCTATTTATGAGGATTATAATGATGAAAGTGGATTTGGAGAGGTCATGAGTTTATTTAGTGATGAATCCACCATTTTGGATGAGGCTTCAATTGACTATGATAACAAAGTTGCTATCTATGATGATTATGGTGATGACATGTATGCTATAAAGAATAATGATAACCATGAAACTTGTCATCATGATTTTAATTTTCACTCTCATGATAATTATTTTGTTGAGTTTGCTCCCACTACTATTGATGAGAATAAATTTTCTTATGTGGAGAGTAATAAAATTTCTATGCTCGTGGATCATGAAAAGAATGCTTTATGTGATAGCTATATTGTTGAGTTCATTCATGATGCTACTGAAAATTATTATGAGAGAGGAACATTTGCTTGTAGGTATTGCAATAATATCGAGTTTCTGCTTTATGTGTTGAAAATATTGAAGTTATGCCTGTTTTGCCTTCCTATGGTAGTTGATTCTTGTTCCCATAAGTTGTTTGCTCACAAAATCCCTATGGATAGGAAGTGGGTTAGACTTAAATGTTGTAGTCATATTCTTCATGATGCTCTCTTTGTGTTTCAATTATTATCTTTTATGTGAGCATCATTGAAATCATCATGCCTAGCTAAAAGGCATTAAAGAAAAGCGCTTGTTGGGAGACAACCCAACACGTTTACCTACTGTTTTTATGTGTTCACATGATTATGCTACTGTAGTACTCATGTTTTATTTCTTTTCTTTCAATAAAGTGCCAAGTAAGACCTTTGGGATAGCTTACGGTGATAGTTGATTTGATCTTGCTGAAAAACAGAAACTTTTGCGCTCAGGAAAACAATTATCATTTTTGGAGTGTGATAAAATTGTGATTCTTTTGCAAAAGAAGCGTGATAAAATTGTGATTCTTTTGCAAAAGATTAATAGAAAAATTTCCCAGGTGTTCCTATCTTTTCAGAATTTGTGGAGTAGCAGAAGTATGGTTGGAGTACAGATTACTACAGACTGTTCTGTTTTTGATAGATTCTGTTTTCAATGCATAGTTTGCTTGTTTTCTAGTTTCTATGGCTTATATTTCTCAATATAAATTGTGGAAATGATATGCTAAAGTAGGCATTGTGTGGAAATAATTATGAATCTTGTCTTTGACAGTACTAAAGTGAAATGGTTTGCTCTTTATCAGACTAACCTATCTCACGAAGTTCCGTTAAGTTTTGTGTGATTGAAGTTTTCAAGTTTTGGGTGAGATGTCGATATGAGGAGAATAAGGAGTGACAAAACCCTACAATTGGGGATGACCAAGGCACACCAAGTTAATACCCAATGAATATCCAAGCAACTAAGCTTGGGGATGCCCCACAAGGCATCCCCTCTTTCGTCTCCAACATTATCAGTAACCTCACTCAGAGCTATGTTCTCATTCATCACATGATATGTGTTTTGCTTGGAGCGTCATTTTATTTCGTTAGGATTTGCTTTGCTGTTATTTAGCATAATGTGTTGCATCTTTTATTTCAATAAAAATGTCAAGTATAGCCTTTGCCATGCCTATTTTAAAAGTTTACTTGTTGCTGTTTGAAAACAAAAAGTTTACCGCTGTTGCAAAAATTCCCTAGAAAAGTCAGAATGTGATAAAATGTTGAAAGATTTTGCAAAATAAGTTCTGATACATTTTCTACAGGGTGGTAGATTTTCATAATCTATGGAGTTTAAGAAGTAATGATACTCTTGCATTCTTTACAGACTATACTGTTTTGGCAGATTGCTGTTATGTTTGCATTGTTTGTATATGTTTGCTTGTTTAATGATTTTATTTGAGGATAGGAGTATTAAATATGCAGAGGAATTTAGTACGCAATGTTGAATAATAATTTTTGTGGTTTGCTACAGTAGAGAACTAGATCATTGATGGCGCGCGCTGCTGCGCCCGTCTATTTTGACTCATACTCCCTCCATCCCAAAGTAAGTGTCTCGATATTTTACTAACTTCATTACAAAATTGTACTAAACGTAAGATAGTTTGGAGGGAGGGAGTACTTGTTAGTGATATGGAGCAACCTGTGCACATTTATTTGTATAATACATTTCAATTCTGCAATTTAAACGATTTGCATCCATCTATATGCATGGTGTAGGATTCTAAAATGTGGATACATCAAACACAATAAGAAATTAAAAATTAGGTCATCCAAAAGTTTTTCATAGTTGCTTAGCATCAATCGGCAAGATAACTTGGAATAAAGGGTACAGTGAAGTTGTCCGTCTCGTACCATGAAGGTTCCTGCAAAATTATATGTTTGACTTAGTTCATATAAGGAGTTGTTTAATGAATAAGATTCGTTGAGCAAACAAAAAAAATTGATATGAGAAAGTGATGACCCACAAGTATAGGGGATATATCATAGTCCTTTCGATAAGTAAGAGTGTCGAACCCAACGAGGAGCAGAAGGAAATGATAAGCGGTTTTCAGTAAGGTTTTCTCTGCAAGCACTGAAATAGTAGGTGATAGATAGTTTTGTGATAAGATAAATGATAACGAGCAAAAGGTAAATAAAGTAAATAAAGTGCAGCAAGGTGGCCCAATCCTTTATGTAGAAAAGGATAAGCCCGGACAAATTCTAATAATGAAGAAGGAGCTCCCGAGGACACGGAATTATCATCAAGCTAGTTTTCATCACGTTCATAAGATTCGCATTCGGTACTTTGATAATTTGATATGTGGGTGGACCGGTACTTGGGTACTGTCCTAACTTGGACAAGCATCCCACTTATAATTAACCCCTATTGCAAGCATCCGCAACTACAAAAAAGGAGTATTAAGGTAAACCTAACCACAACATTAAACATATGGGTCCATATCAACCCCTAACAAAGCAACGCATAAACTAGGGTTTAAGCTTCTATCACTCTAGCAACCCATCATCTACTTATTACTTCCCCATGCCTTCCTCTAGGCCCAAATAATGGTGAAGTGTCATGTAGTCGACGTTCACATAACACCACTAGAGGAAAGACAACATACATCTCATCAAAATATCGAACGAATACCAAATTCACATGACTACTAATAGCAAGACTTCACCCATGTCCTCAGGAATAAACGTAACTACTCACAAAGCATATTCATGTTCAAAATCAGAGGGGTAATAATATGCATAAAGGATCTGAACATATGATCTTCCACCAAGTAAACCAAATAGCATCAACTACAAGGAGTAATCAACACTACTAGCAGCCCACAGGTACCAATTTGTGGTTTTGATACAAGATTGGATAGAAGAGATGAAGTAGGGTTTTGAGAGGAGATGGTGCTGGTGAAGATGTTGATGGAGATTGACCCCCTCCCGATGAGAGGACCGTTGGTGATGACGCTGGTGATGATTTCCCCCTCCCGAAGGGAAGTGTCCCCGGCAGAACAGCTCCGCTAGAGCCCTAGATTTATTCCGTCAAGGTTCCGCCTCGTGGCGGTGGAGTTTCATCCCGTAAGCTTGCCCACGATTTTTCCAGGACAAAACCCTTCATATAGCAGAAGATGGACACCAGAGGCCCACTAGGGGGCCCAGGAGATAGGGGGTCGTGCCCTAGGCGGGCGGGGGGGGGGGGGGGGCGCCCCCTGTCTCCTGGACAGGGTGTGGGCCACCTGGCCTATTTCTTTTGCTCATAAATTCTTAATAAATCCAAAAACTTGTTTCGTGGAGTTTCAGGACTTTTGGAGTTGTGCAGAATAGGTTTGCAATGTTTGCTCCTTTTCCAGCCAGAATTCCAGCTGCCGGCATTCCCCCTCTTCATGGTAAACCTTGTAAAATAAGAGAGAATAGGAATAAGTGTTGAGATATAACGTTTAATAACATCCCATAATGCAATAAATATTGATATAAAAGCATGATGCAAAATGGACGTATCAACTCCCCCAAGCTTAGACCTCGCTTGTCCTCAAGCGGAAGCCGAAATCGAGAAATATGTCCACATGTTTAGAGATAGAGGTGTCGATAAAAAATAAAATACGGACATGAGGGCATCATGATCATTCTAATAACAACAACATACATGGATTTTATCATATGATTTCCTATGCTCAAGTAATAACCAATTCACAATGTCAAGTATGGTTCAAAAACTTCATTGGGAACTAACAAACTATAATCTCAGTCATTGAAGCAATTGCAATTATCGTAACATCAGAAAGAGTCAAAATAGAGTTTTTCAACAAGCTCACATACTCAACTATCTCGTAGTCTCCCATAATTGTTAACACTCACACAATACTTGTGGTTATAGAGTTTCAGCCGGACACTGAGAAAGATAGGGGCTTCTTGTGTTGCCTCCCAACGTATTCACCTTTAGGTGACGTCAAAAATAATAGCCTATGCCAACTTACATCCAATTGGATATATGTATCATGATCTTTCAAACACGAAGAGCTTGCCAAAGGATAAAATGAAAAAGGGAAAGGTGAGGATCACCTTGACTCAAGCATAAAGTAAAAACATAAAGTAAAAGATAGGCCCTTCGGAGAGGGAAGCAGAGGTTGTCATGCGCTTTTAGGGTTGATGCATAAAATCTTAGTGCAAAAGAACTTCACTTTATATTGCCCCTTGTATGTGGACCTTTATTATGCAGTCTATCGCTTTTATTACTTCCACAACAAGTTCGTACAAAGCTTATTTTCTCTGCACTAATAAGTCATGCATATTTAAAGAGCAATTTTTATTGGTTGCACAGATGACAACTTACTTGAAGGATCTTACTCAATCCATAGGTAGGTATGGTGGACTCTCATGGCAAAACTGGGTTTAAGGATATTTGGAAGCACAAGTAGTATTTCTACTTGGTGCAAGGAATTTGTCTAGCAAGAGGGGTAAAGGCAAGCTCAACATGTTTGGAAGGTCAGTGACAATATACTTTAACTGAGATGTCGGAAAACATAAACCATTACGTTGTCTTCCTTGTCCAACGTCAACTCTTTTAGCATGTCATACTTAATGAGTGCTTCACAATCATAAAAGATGTCCAAGATAATATATTTATATGTGAACCCCTCTTTCCTTATCACTTCCTATTAATTGCAACAATGACCAAGGCTACGTTCATCAACTCTCAACAATTTTTATGCCTCATACTTTCTATATGTGAGGTTATCACTATCCATAAGATCAATATGAACTCTTTTGTTCTTTCTACTTTCTTCAAGATCATAGTAACAAAGCAAAGCCCTTGACTCAACACTAATCTTTATTATAGATAGCACACGGACTCGATTACAAAAAGGGATCTCAATGCAAAACTCAAAACTACTTGATATCAAAAACTTCAAACTACTAGATCAAGATACTACTAAAAGGATATAACTAAGTAAAGCGGTAAAGATAGGAGTGTGATGGTGATACGATACCGGGGCACCTCCCCCAAGCTTGGCAGTTGCCAAGGGGAGTGCCCATACCCATGTGATTATTTCCTCGGAGGTGATGGGGATGGTGATGATGATGGTGGATAATCGCACATCGAGCGTAAAAGCTCCTCCAACTTGCGGATAATGCCCTTGAGCCCAGCAATATGATCCTTCAACAAAATATTCTCCTGTGTGAGATATTTGTTCTGTATGCGAGCTAGTTCAATAATCTTGAAAGCTTCAATCTCTGTTGGAGTAAACATGTTAGGTAAGGGTTGAGGGATATCTTCTTCTTTCACCACTGGAGCTTGGATCTCCATAGCTTCTTGATCCCTTCATCCTCGTTGATCTCTTCTGATTCCTCCCTTTTCAACTCTATCTTCAATAGCCAAGCATCCTTGTCTTCGTTGTTGGAGGAGGGAGAAGTCATGGTGCTCTAAATCTGCAACGAAAACAACTCGAAACGAAAACAAAGGATATTTGCGTGGTATGGTGGTCAAAACCTTCGGGAGTATATATAATGAATTTTTACCGACCAAAATACGTAACATACAAAAAACGGAGTCCGGGAGGCACACGAGGTGCCCACGGGACAGGGGGGTGCCCTACAGGGGGGGCGCGACCTCCTCTCTCGTGGGAGCCTCGTGTCCCTTTCGGACTACTTCTTTCTTCCTAAAATTCTTAAATAATCCAAAACTGATAAACATTGCCATTAGAGTTGTTTTGGAGTCAGTTTACTTACCGTACCACGTACCTATGCCTTTTCGGAGTATGGAACATTCTGGAAAGTGTCTCTTATGTATTCCTCAGGGGTTATGGTTTCAATAATATTAGTTTCAACATTGATAGGATTACCTGAAATACAATGTTTAATTCTTTGACCGTTTACTACCCTCGGATTTGTGCCTTCGAAGTTGTTGATTTTTATAGCACCAGAATGATAGAGCTCCTCGATAATGTAGGGACCTTCCCATTTTGAGAGAAGTTTTCCAACTGAAAACCTTAAACGAGAGTTGAATAATAACACATAACCTCCTACGTTAAACTCATGCTTTTGTATCCTCTTATCATGCCAGCGTTTGACTTTTTCTTTGAAAAGCTTGGCATTCTCATATGGTTGGGTTCTCCATTCATCAAGTGAGCTAATATCACATAACCTCTTCTCACCGGCAAGTTTGAAGTCATAATTGAGCTCTTTAATAGCCCAATACGCTTTATGTTCAAGTTCAAGAGGTAAATGACATGCTTTTCCATAAACCATCTTATATGGAGACATACCCATAGGATTTTTGTATGCAGTTCTATAGGCCCATAATGCATCATCAAGTTTTTTGGACCAATTCTTTCTAGATCTATTCACAATCTTTTGCAAAATCAATTTGAGCTCTCTATTGCTCAACTCTACTTGACCACTAGACTGCGGGTGATAAGGAGATGCGATTCTATGATTGACATCATACTTAGCTAGCATCTTACGGAAAGCACCATGAATAAAGTGTGAACCACCATCAGTCATAAGATATCTTGGGACTCCAAACCTCGGAAAAATAACTTCTTTAAGCATTTTAATAGAAGTGTTCTGATCAGCACTACTAGTTGGAATAGCTTCTACCCACTTAGTAACGTAATCAACAGCAACTAAAATATGTGTATAACCATTGAAGGCAGGAAAAGGTCCCATATAATCAAAGCCCCACACATCAAACGGTTCAATAACAAGGGAAGAATTCATATGCATTTCTTTGTTGGGGAACGTAGCAGAAATTCAAAATTTTCCTACGTGTCACCAAGATCTATCTATGGAGAAACCAACAACGAGGGGAAGGAGAGTGCATCTACATACCCTTGTAGATCGCTAAGCGGAAGCGTTCAAGAGATCGGGGTTGAAGGAGTCGTACTCGTCGTGATCCAAATCACCGGAGATCCTAGTGCCGAACGGACGGCACCTCCGCGTTCAACACACGTACAGCCCGGTGACGTCTCCCACGCCTTGATCCAGCAAGGAGAGAGGGAGAGGTTGAGGAAGACTCCATCCAGCAGCAGCACAACAGCATGGTGGTGATGGAGGAGCGTGGTGATCCAGCAGGGCTTCGCCAAGCACCACGGGAGAGGAGAAGGGAGAGAGGTAGGGCTGCACCAAGAGGAGGTCAAAACTCGTGTGTTGGCAGCCCAAAACCCTCAAGTATATATAGGGGAAGGGGAGGGGGATGCTCCCCCTCTAGGGTTCCCTCCCCAGGGGTGGCGGCAGCCCCCAGATCCCATCTGGGCGGCGGCCAGAGGGGGAGAGAGGGGAGGCGCGCCTGGGGTGGGCCTTAGGGCCCATCTGCCCTAGGGTTTGCCCCTCCCACTCTCCCCTGCGCCTTGGGCCCCTTGTGGGGGGCGCACCAGCCCACCTAGGGCTGGTTCCCTCCCACACTTGGCCCATGCAGTCCTCCGGGGTTGGTGTCCCCACTTGGTGGACCCCCGGGACCCTCCCGGTGGTCCCGGTACGTTACCGGAAAACCCCGAAACTTTTCCGGTGACCAAAATAGGACTTCCCATATATAAATCTTTACCTCCGGACCATTCCGGAACTCCTCGTGACGTCCGGGATCTCATCCAGGACTCTGAACAACATTCGGTAACCACATACAAACTTCCTTTATAACCCTAGCGTCATCGAACCTTAAGTGTGTAGACCCTACGGGTTCGGGAACCATGCAGACATGACCGAGACGTTCTTCGGTCAATAACCAACAGCGGGATCTGGATACCCATGTTGGCTCCCACATGTTCCACGATGATCTCATCGGATGAACCACGATGTCGAGGATTCAATCAATCCCGTATTCAATTCCCTTTGTCTAGCAGTATTGTACTTGCCCGAGATTCGGTCGTCGGTATACCGATACCTTGTTCAATCTCGTTACCGGCAAGTCTCTTTACTCGTTCCATAACACATCATCCCGTGATCAACCCCTTGGTCACATTGTGCACATTATGATGATGTCCTACCGAGTGGGCCCAGAGATACCTCTCCATTTACACGGAGTGACAAATCCCAGTCTCGATTCGTGCCAACCCAACAGACACTTTCGGAGATACCTGTAGTGCACCTTTATAGCCACCCAGTTACGTTGTGACGTTTGGTACACCCAAAGCATACCTACGGTATCCGGGAGTTGCACAATCTCATGGTCTAAGGAAAAGATACTTGACATTAGAAAAGCTTTAGCATACGAACTACACGATCTTTGTGCTAGGCTTAGGATTGGGTCTTGTCCATCACATCATTCTCCTAATGATGTGATCCCGTTATCAATGACATCCAATGTCCATGGACAGGAAACTGTAACCATCTATTGATCAACGAGCTAGTCAACTAGAGGCTTACTAGGGACATGGTGTTGTCTATGTACCCACACATGTATCTGAGTTTCCTATCAATACAATTATAGCATGGATAATAAACGATTATCATGAACAAGGAAATATAATAATAACTTATTTATTATTGCCTCTAGGGCATATTTCCAACAGTCTCCCACTTGCACTAGAGTCAATAATCTAGTTCACATCGCCATGTGATTAACACTCACAGGTCACATCGCCATGTGACCAAAATTCAAAGAGTTTACTAGTGTCATTAAACTAGTTCACATCATCATGTGATTAAGGCTCAATGAATTTTGGGGTTTGATCATGTTTTGCTTGAGAGAGGTTTTAGTCAACGGGTCTGCAACATTCAGATCCGTATGTATTTCGCAAATCTCTATGTCATATTGTAAATGTTGCTTCCACGCTCCACTTGGAGTTATTCCAAATGGTTGCTCCACTATACACATCCGGTTTGCTACTCAGAGTCATTCGGATAGGTGTTAAAGCTTGCATCGACGTAACCATTTACGCCGAACTCTTTATCACCTCCATAATCGAGAAACATGTCCTTATTGCTCCAAGGACAATTTTGACCGCTATCTGGTGATCTACTCCTTGATCACCTTTGTACTCTCTTGCCAAATATGTAGCAAGGCACACATCAGGTGCGGCACACAGCATAGCATACTGTAGAGCCTACGTCTAAAGCATAGGGGACGACCTTCGTCCTTTCTCTCTTTTCTGCCGTGGTCGAGCTTTAACTCTTAACTTCATACCTTACAACTCAGGCAAGAACTCCTTCTTTGACTGATCCATCTTGAACACCTTCAAGATCATGTCAAGGTATGTGCTCATTTGAAAGTATTATTAAGCATTTTGATCTATCCTTATAGATCTTGATGCTCAATGTTCAAGTAGCTTAATCCAGGTTTTCTATTGAAAAACACCTTTCAAATAACCCTATATGCTTTCCAGAAATTCTACATCATTTCTGATCAACAATATGTCAACAACATATACTTATCAGAAATTCTATAGTGCTCCCACTCACTTCTTTGGAAATACAAGTTTCTCATAAACTTTGTATAAACCCAAAATCTTTGATCATCTTATCAAAGTGCATATTCCAACTCCGAGATGCTTACTCCAGTCCATGGAAGGATCGCTGGAGCTAGCATACCTGTTAGCATCCTTAGGATCGACAAAACCTTTCTGATTGTATCACATACAACCTTTCCTTACGAAAATGGTAAGGAAACTCGTTTTGACATCCATCTGCCAGATTTCATAAATGCAGCTAATGCTAACATGATTCCGACGGACTTTAAGAATCGCTACGGATGAGAAAATCTCATCGTAGTCAACTCCTTGAACTTGTGAAAAACTCTTCGCCACAAGTCGAGCTTCATAGATGGTGACATTACAATCCACGTCCGTCTTCTTCTTAAAGATCCATTTATCTCAATGGCTTGCCGATCATCGGGCAAGTCCACCAAAGTCCATGCTTTGTTCTGATACATGGATCCTATCTCGGATTTCATGTCTTCTAACCATTTGTCGGAATTTGGGCCCACCATCGCTTCTCCATAGCTCGTAGGTTCATTGTTGTCTAGCAACATGACCTTCAAGACAAGATTACTGTACCACTCTGAAGTAGTACGCATCCTTGTCACCCTACGAGGTACGGTAGTGACTTGATTCAAAGTTTCATGATCACTATCATAAGCTTCTACTTCAATTGGTGTAGGTGCCACAGGAACAACTTCTTGTGCCCTGCTACACACTAGTTGTAGTAATGGTTCAATAACCTTATCAAGTCTCCACCATCCTCCCACTCAACTTTTCGAGACAAACTTTTCCTCGAGAAAGGACCCGATTCAAGAAACAATCCCTATTGCTTTCGGATCTGAATTAGGAAGTATACCCAACTGTTTTGGGTGTCCTATGAAGATGCATTTTATCCGCTTTGGGTTCGAGCTTATCAACCTGAAACCTTTTTTCACATAAGCGTCGCAGCCCCAAACTTTTAAGAAACGACAACTTAGGTTTCTCCAAACCATAGTTCAAACGGTGTCGTCTCAACGGAATTACGTGGTGCCCTATAAAGTGAGTGCGGTTGTCTCTAATGCCTAACCCATGAATGATAGTGGTAATTCGATAAGAGACATCATGGTATGCACCATATCCAATAGGGTGCAACTATGATGTTCGGACACACCATCACACTATGGTGTTCCAGGCGGTATTAATTGTGAAACAATTTCCACAATGTCTTAATTGCGTGCCAAAGGTCGTAACTCAGATACTCATCTCTATGATGATATCATAGACATTTTATCCTCTTGTCACGATGATCTTCAACTTCACTCTGAAATTACTTGAACCATTCAATAATTCAGACTTGTGTTTCATCAAGTAAATATACTCAGTATCTACTCAAATCATCCGTGAAGTAAGAACATAACGATATCCACTGCGTGCCTCAGCACTCATTGGACTGCACACATCAAAATGTATTACTTCCAACAAGTTGCTTTCTTGTTCCATTTTACTGAAACCGAGGCCTTCAGTCATCTTGCCCATGTGGTATGATATGCATGTCTCAAGTGATTCAAAATCAAATGAGTCCAAACGGTCCATTTGTATGGAGTTTCTTCATGCATATACACTAATAGACATGGTTCGCATGTCTCAAACTTTTCAAAAACGAGTGAGTCCAAAGATCCATCAACATGGAGCTTCTTCATGCGTTTTATACCAATATGACTTACATGGCAGTGCCACAAGTTGGTGGTACTATCATTACTATCTTATATCTTTTGGCATGAACATGTGTATCACTATGATCGAGATTCAATAAACCATTCATTTTAGGTGCAAGACCATTGAAGGTATTATTCAAATAAACAGAGTAACCATTATTCTCCTTAAATGAATAAACGTATTGCGATAGACATAATCCAATCATGTCTATGCTCAATGCGAACACCAAATGTCAATTATTCAGGTTTAATACAAATCTTGATGGTAGAGGGAGCGTGCGATGTTTGATCACATCAAACTTGGAAACACTTCCAACACATATCGTCAGCTCACCTTTAGCTAGTCTCCATTTATTCCGTAGCTCTTTTATTTCGAGTTACTAACACTTAGCAACCGAACCGGTATCTTAATACCCTGGTGCTACTAGGAGTACTAGTAAAGTACACATTAACATAATGTATATCCAATATACTTCTATCAACCTTGCCAGCCTTCTCATCTACCAAGTATCTAGGGTAATTCCGCTCTAGTGACTGTTCCCCTTATCATAGAAGCACTTAGTTTCGGGCTTGGGTTCAACCTTGGGTTTCTTCACTAGAGCAGCAGCTGATTTGCCGTTTCATGAAGTATCCCTTCTTGCCCTTGCCCTTCTTGAAACTAGTGGTTTCACCAACCATCAAAAATTGATGCTCCTTCTTGATTTCTACTTTCGCGGTGTCAAACATTGCGAATATTTCAAGGATCATCATATCTATCCCTGATATGTTATAGTTCATCACGAAGCCCTAGCAGCTTGGTGGCAATGACTTTGGAGAAACATCACTATCTCATATGGAAGATCAACTCCCACTTGATTCAAGTGATTGTTGTACTCAGACAATCTGAGCACAAGCTCAACGATTGAGCTTTTCTCCCTTAGTTTGCAGGCTAAGAAAATCGTCGGAGGTCTCATGCCTCTTGACGTGGGCATGAGCCTGAAATCCCAATTTCAGCCCTCGAAACATCTCATATATTCCGTGACGTTTCGAAAAACGTCTTTGGTGCCTCAACTCTAAACCGTTTAACTGAACTATCACGTAGTTTATCAAAACGTGTATGTCCGATGTTCGCAACATCCACAAACGACGTTTGGGGTTCAGCACACTGAGCGGTGCATTAAGGACATAAGCTTTCTACTGTCCGCATAATCGCTACTGTCAACTTTCAACTATATTTTCTCTAGGAACATATCTAAACAGTGGAACTAAAACGCGAGCTATGACATAATTTGCAAAGGGTCTTTTGACTATGTTCAGGATAATTAAGTTCATCTTATGAACTCCCACTCAGATAGACATCCCTCTAGTCATCTAAGTGATTACATGATCCGAGTCAACTAGGCCGTGTCCGATCATCACGTGAGACGACTAGTCATCATCGGTGAACATCTTCGTGTTGATGTATCTACTATACGACTCATGCTCGACCTTTCGGTCTCTTGTGTTCCGAGGCCATGTCTGTACATGCTAGGCTCATCAAGTTAACCTAAGTGTTTTGCATGTGTAAAACTGTCTTACACCCATTGTATGTGAACGTAAGAATCCATCACACCCGCTCATCACGTGGTGCTTAGAAACGATGAACTTTCGCAACGGTGCACAGTTAGGGGGAACACTTTCTTGAAATTTTAATGAGGGATCATCTAATTTACTACCGTCGCTCTAAGCAAATAAGATGCATAAACATGATAAACATCACATGCAATCAAATAGTGACATGATATGGCCAATATCATTTTGCTCCTTTTGATCTCCATCTTCGGGGCTCCATGATCATCATCGTCACCGGCATGACACCATGATCTCCATCATCATGATCTCCATCATCGTGTCTTCATGAAGTTGTCTCACCAACTATTACTTCTACTACTATGGCTACCGGTTAGCAATAAAGTACATTAATTACATGGCATTGTTTAATGACACGCAGGTCATACAATAAATAAAGACAACTCCTATGGCTCCTGCCGGTTGTCACACTCATCGACATGCAAGTCGTGATTACTATTACAAGAACATGATCAATCTCATACATCACATATATTCATCACATTCTTCTTGGCCATATCACATCACATAACATACCCTGCAAAAACAAGTTAGACGTCCTCTAATTGTTGTTTGCATGTTTTACGTGGCTGCTATGGGTTTCTAGCAAGAACGTTTCTTACCTACGCAAAACCACAACGTGATATGCCAATTGCTATTTACCCTTCATAAGGACCCTTTTCATCGAATCCGTTCCAACTAAAGTGGGAGAGATTGGCACCCGCTAGCCACCTTATGCACCAAGTGCATGTCAGTCGGTGGAACATGTCTCACGTAAGAGTACGTGTAAGGTCGGTCCAGGCCGCTTCATCCCACAATACCGTCGAAACAAGATTGGACTAGTAACGGTAAGCATATTGAACAAGATCAATGCCCACAACTACTTTGTGTTCTACTCGTGCAAAGAATCTACGCAATAGACCTAGCTCATGACGCCACTGTTGGGGAACGTAGCAGAAATTCAAAATTTTCCTACGTGTCACCAAGATCTATCTATGGAGAAACCAGCAACGAGGGGAAGGAGAGTGCATCTACATACCCTTGTAGATCGCTAAGCGGAAGCGTTCAAGAGAACGGGGTTGAAGGAGTCGTACTCGTCGTGATCCAAATCACCGGAGATCCTAGTGCCGGACGGACGGCACCTCTGCGTTCAACACACGTACAGCCCGGTGACGTCTCCCATGCCTTGATCCAGCAAGGAGAGAGGGAGAGGTTGAGGAAGACTCCATCCAGCAGCAGCACAATGGCGTGGTGGTTATGGAGGAGCGTGGTGATCCAGCAGGGCTTCGCCAAGCACCTCGGGAGAGGAGAAGGGAGAGAGGTAGGGCTGCGCCAAGAGGAGGTCAAAACTCGTGTGTTGGCAGCTCAAACCCTCAAGTATATATAGGGGAAGGGGAGGGGGCTGCCCCCCCTCTAGGGTTCCCTCCCCGGGGGTGGCGGCAGCCCCCAGATCCCATCTGGGCGGCGGCCAGAGGGGGAGAGAGGGGAGGCGCACCTAGGGTGGGCCTTAGGGCCCATCTGCCCTAGGGTTTGCCCCCTCCCACTCTCCCCTGCGCCTTGGGCCCCTTGTGGGGGGCGCACCAGCCCACCTGGGGCTGGTTCCCTCCCACACTTGGCCCATGCAGTCCTCCGGGGTTGGTGGCCCCCCTTGGTGGACCCCCGGGACCCTCCCGGTGGTCCCGGTACGTTACCGGAAAAACCCGAAACTTTTCCGGTGACCAAAACAGGACTTCCCATATATAAATCTTTACCTCCGGACCATTCCGGAACTCCTCGTGATGTCCGAGATCTCATCCGGGACTCCGAACAACATTCGGTAACCACATACAAACTTCCTTTATAACCCTAGCATCATCGAACCTTAAGTGTGTAGACCCTACGGGTTCGGGAACCATGCAGACATGACCGAGATGTTCTTGGGTCAATAACCAATAGCGGGATCTGGATACCCATGTTGGCTCCCACATGTTCCACGATGATCTCATCGGATGAACCACAATGTCGAGGATTCAATCAATCCCGTTGTCGGTGTACTAGAGTAGGGGTACCCTAGTATCCCGAACTTGTGCACGGGCAGTCGCAGCACCCCGCGGCAAGGCTTGCCGGGTGGCTGCCAAGGTCCTCCGTGGTTCCTTTGGAGCCATTCAAGAACAAAGTATTCAAGCCAAGGAGACGAGGCCCCGGCAAGAGGAACTTGCCGGGAAGGCCAACCAAGGCATCTCAAGGAACTTGCCGCGACACGCCACGCGTCCCGGCAAGGCCTGGTGAGCGACAAGCTTCCGGGCGCGACAAGACAACGACCGCGGCAAGGCGCTTGCCGCGGCAGGCTGCCACTCTGTACACGCGCTCCAGCACATCCACCAACATGTCGCCCTGGGGCCTTTCCAGGAGCACGTGGCAGGAGGCTGTGCAGCCAGCGGTGCGCGGTGGCAAGCGGCGCTGACAAGATAGCCATCGTGGCGAGCGGTGGCGCCCCTGACGGTCCTTGTTTGCACTGTTTGGGCGACGCAGACGGGTATTTAATGCCTTTGTCCCCTGCCGTCAGGGTTAGGTATGATACCCTGTATACACTGTACAAGTAGTTGTACCTACCACATTTCCTTTTCCATTTTTACCCTTGTCTACATTGCCACCTGTCGGTGACCCCTTTAGCATATAAAAGGAGGCCCATGCGCAACATAGAGGGGGGTTGGAAGCCAAAAAACACTCACACTCGGTCTCGTTAGCAGCTCGTGTGTACTGTAGCACTCAGCGCTCCCGAGCAAGAACTCAATACACTCAAACATGCAGCAGTAGGAGTATTATCTCTCCGGAGAGCTCCGAAGCTGGGTAAACTGCTCGTGTGCTTCGC
Source organism: Triticum timopheevii (assembly GCA_963921465.1). NCBI lineage: Eukaryota > Viridiplantae > Streptophyta > Magnoliopsida > Poales > Poaceae > Triticum > Triticum timopheevii. The sequence continues at coordinate 384,456,974 of OY997262.1, read as the reverse complement.
CTCGATCTGCTCTTCGTGCGATCTCCGCCCCCCGCTGAACCGAAAGGGGCTCGGTCCGCCGGTCCCATAGGTGTTCGTGGATCAGTTTCCCCGACATCTTTGGCGCGCCAGGTAGGGGGCGTCGAGGTTGTGTGAACCTGATCCGGCGTTCACACGAGCTAGATCTTCGTTTTCTTCATCAACATGCCACCGAAGAAGAAGGCTTCGGAGACAGCTGTTCCGTCCACGTCGATCCCACCACCACTGAAGCAAACGGGTGGTGGGGTAGACGCCGGCGGAAGAACGGGCGTCGACGAGGGAGCTCACGATGCTGCTGGGTCCAAGGACAAGGCTGCGCAGACCTCGGCGTCCGTACGAGCACCGCGCCCATCTCAGGAGGCGCAGGACCGACAGCGTCATGGTATTGGCAGTACCATGCGTTCGTTGGACCAAGATCAAGCTGGTGGATCTCGGGGTGCTCAAGACCAGCATGCACGCCAACGTGCTGGCACAAGCGAGGCACGGTCGCCTGGATGGGATACTGCTCCTTCTAACATAGTTAGAAGTCCGAGCATATCCCGCTCCTCGCACCGTTCGCCTCTGCCGCCCACCACTTCAGCAGAAGCTTTGGCGCGAGCTCAAATGCTCCTGGACTACCCTCCAACGGCCGACAAGATCGACGAATGGAGGGCCATCATTCAGAGTCTCATCGGCTTCGCCAACGGTGACACTCCGCGGCAGCCGAGTACATCGCTGCCACGGCAGGACCGCCAGGCGCGAGCCGATGGCGACGAAGCCGGTGAGGGTGCAACCACCATGCACTCTCCACCCCGAAGGCCAAGATCGCCGCCTCGCCGGATCCACCTCGACAGCGACTCCACCGCATCATCGGATCCACGAGCTTGTCGCGATCAGCGCCAAGTTCTTCACGAACGACAGCAAGAAGACGCTCGTACTCGCATCGAGCGCCAAAGAGAAGCACGGCGTCAATCCGACCAGCGCGCTGGGCCCTCTGTCGACATGCATGCACCAGGGGAACCAGGCGACTTGCCGTACGCATTAGGCTTCCCTGCGTTCACTCGTGAGCTACGGCAAGTCCAGTGACCCAGCAAGAAGAATTTCAAGCCAGACGTACCAGAGAAGTACGACGGCAAGTCACATCCGTCGGAGTTCCTCAGCATCTACACCATCGCGGTGCAAGCTTCCGGGGGGCGGGACGACAAGATCCTTGCCAACTAATTCCCGCTGGTGCTCAAGCCCAATGTCAGATCCTGGCTCATGCACTTGCCGGACAACTCCATATCTTCCTGGGCAGATCTATGCCATCAGTTTGTCGGCGCCTTTACAGGCGGCCACAAGCCTCATGGCCAAGAGAGTGACCTTCATCTGCTTGCCCAGAAGGAAGGAGAGCCCCTGCGCAAGTATATTCAGAGATTCAGCCGTGTACAGCACAACATCCCGGATGTCCACCCTACCGCGGTCATCAGCGCGTTCCATCAGAACGTGCGAAACCGCAGGATGTGGGAGGAGATGGCGATGTGCAAGATCAGAGACATCAGTGAGCTGTATGCCCTGGCCGACAAGTGTGCACGTGCTGAGGAAGGGAGGAAACTCCCCGGAGGGAATACAGTAGCAGGAGGATCTGATAGTGAGGATGCTGCCCCGGCAAAGAAAAACCGGCGGCGGAACAACAGGAAGAAGAAAGGCAAAGATGTGCTAGTCGTTGAGCAGTCCGGCAACGGAGGTGGCGCCAAGAAAGCCAAAGCTGGTACCTCCGGCGAGCAGGCTGTGGCGGTTGCCGACAAGCAGGACGGCACCAACAAGCAGTACTGCAAGATCCACCGCACCAAGGGCCATGACCTCCAGAGCTGCAAGAAGGTCGAGCAGCTTGTCGAGCAGCAAAAGGCTGAGTACGAGCGACGCGACAAGGAGAAAGCCCAGGAAGGTGCTGGAGGAGCCGACAAGAAACGCCCCGGCCGAGGAGGACGCCGCGGCAAGGCCAAGCAGCGGCAAGGAGACAAACCTCCCCGCGGCCGCGACAAGGACGAAGATGACGACGACGACGAAGATATGGATGATGACGAGGCCGATGAGCAGGAGTTCCAGAAAGCCACAGAGGTCCTGTGCATTGACGGCGGTGCTTCTCTGCATACTTCACACCGCCAGCTCAAACAGTGGGTGCGGGAAGTCAATGCGGCAGAACCACCCGTTGAGTCACGCAAGCCTCTGAAATGGTCCAGCACGCCTATCATCTTTGATATTGAGGACCACCCTGATCGCATAACTGCGGTCGGGTGCTTGCCGATGTTGGTTTCACCAACTATCCGCAACCTCAAGGTCACTAAGATGCTAATTGACGGCGGGGCCGGCTTGAACCTGATCTCCTCCGTGGTACTCCAGAAACTCCAGCAACAATCTCCCAAAGCAGTTTTGCAAATGGGGCTTTGAGCTAAGAGATCGAAAATCACAGCAAAACGAGCTAGAACTCGTGCTTGAGCTGGATGGGGATTTTTTGGGTAGAAGATGAAGTGTGTGGGTGCTGGCATAAGTGGATGGGAGCCACCAGGGGCCAACGAGACAGGGGGCGCCCTACAGGGGGGCGCGCCCTCCTCTCTCGTGGCCTGGTGCTTGGCCCTCCTGCAGTCATTTCAGTGCCTAAAATCCTCAAATATTCCAAAAAAATCATACTAAATTTGCAGGGCATTTGGAGCACTTTTATTTTCGGACTATTTTTTAATGCACGAATAATTCAGAAAAGAGACAAATAATACTATTTTTGCTTTATTTATTCTCAATAACAAAAAGTAAAAAGAGGGTATAGAAGGTTGTGCCTTCTAGTTTCATTCATCTCGTGATCATCAAAATGAACCCTCTAACAAGGTTGATCAAGTCTTGTTAACAAACTCATTCCGAATAACACGGAACTGGAGAAATTTTGAATAACACTAAGTTATCTCAACGGGGATATGAAAATCCCCAACAATAAGAATATCATACTTTTTCTTGATAGTAGGAAGAGGAAATTCAAAACCTCCAAAAATGATAGTTGGAACTTTTTCAATAGAATTGATGCTATGAACTTGAGATTGTTTCCTCGGAAAGTGTACCGTATGCTCATTACCATTAACATGAAAAGAGACATTGCCTTTGTTGCAATCAATAACAGTCCCTGCAGTATTAAGAAAAGGTCTACGAAGGATAATAGACATACTATCGTCCTCGAGAATATCAAGAATAACAAAGTCCGTTAAGGTAGTGACATTTGCAACCACAACAGGCACATCCTCACAAACACCGACAGGTACATCAGTTGATTTATCGGCCATTTGCAAAGATATTTCAGTAGGTGTGAACTTATTCAATTCAAGTCTACGGTATACAGAGAGAGGCATAACACTAACATCGGCTCCAAGATCACATAAAGCAGCTCTAACATAATTTCTTTTAATGGAGCATGGTATAGTTGGCACACCCGGATCTCCAAGTTTCTCTGGTATCCCACCCTTAAAAGTGTAATTAGCAAGCATGGTGGAAATTTCAGCTTCCGGTATCTTTCTTTTATTTGTGATGATATCCTTCATATACTTAGCATAAGGATTTACTTTAAGCATATTAGTTAAGCGCATACATAAGAAAATTGGTTTAATCATTTCAGCAAAGTGCTCAAAATCCTCATCATCCTTTTACTTGGATGGTTTAGGAGGAAAGGGCATGGGTTTCTGAACCCATGGTTCTCTTTCTTTACCGTGCTTCCTAGCAACAAAATCTCTCTTATCGTAACGTTGATTCTTTGATGGTGGGTTATCAAGATCAACAGCAGGTTCAATCTCTACATCATTGTTTTTGCTAGGTTGAGCATCAACATGAACATTATCATTAACATTATCACTAGGTTCATGTTCATCACCTGATTGAGTTTCAGCATCAGAAATAGAAATATCATTGTGATTCTCATGTGTGTCTACAGTAGGTTCATTAGAAGCATGCAAGGTTCTATCGTCTTTATTTTTCTTCTTCTTAGAAGAACTAGGTGCCTCTAAATTATTTCTCTGAGAATCTTGCTCGATTCTCTTAGGGTGGCCTTCAGGATACAAAGGTTCTGAGTCATTCTACCAGTTCTAGTAGCCACTCTTATAGAAAAGTCATTTTTATTATTTAATTCATCAAGCAAATCATTTTGAGCTTTGAGTACTTGCTCAGCTTGAGTAGCAACAATATAAGCATATTTTCTAACGCGGTGAAGTTCATCTTTAACTCTAGCCAGATTATCACCTATGCGTCCTATCTCGAAAGCATTATTCTTTAACTCTCTACCAACATAAACATTAAAACTTTCTTGTCTAGCCATAAAGTCATCAAATTCATCTAAGCATGGGCTATGAAATTTAGTAGAGGGTATTTCAACTTTATCATATCTATAGAGAGAATTTACCTTTACTACCTGTGTTGGGTTATCAAGACAATGTGGTTCTTCAGGCGGTAAATTAAGACCATGTATTTCTTCAATAGGTGGTAAGTTCTTAACATCTTCAGCTTTAATACCTTTTTCTTTCATTGATTTCTTTGCCTCTTGCATATCTTCAGGACTGAGAAATAAAACACCTCTCTTCTTCGGAGTGGGTTTGGAATAGGCTCAGGAGTTGGCTCAATTGGTTCACGAATTATTTCAGGAACTGGCTCGGGGAGAGTCCAATTATTTTCATTAGTCAACATATTATTCAATAGTATTTCAGCTTCGTCGACTGTTCTTTCCCTGAAAACACAACCAGCACAACTATCCAAGTAGTCCTTGGAAGCATCAGTTAGTCCATTATAAAAGATATCAAGTATTTCATTTTTCTTAAGAGGATGATCAGACAAAGCATTAAGTAACCGGAGAAGCCTCCCCCAAGCTTGTGGGAGACTCTCTTCTTTGATTTGCACAAAATTATATATTTCCCGCGAGACAGCTTGTTTCTTATGAGCAGGGAAATATTTAGCAGAGAAGTAATAAATCATGCCCTGGGGACTACGCACACAACCAGGAGCAAGAGAATTATACCAAGTCTTAGCATCACCCTTTAATGAGAACGGAAATATATTAAGTATATATAAATAGCGAGACTTCTCATCATTAGTAAACAGGGTGGCTATATCATTCAACTTGGTAAGATGTGCCACAATAGTTTTAGATTCAAGGCCATAAAAAGGATCAGATTCAACTAAAGTAATAATATCAGGATCAACAGAGAATTCATAATCCTTATCAGTAACATAGATAGGTGAAGTAGCAAAAGCAGGATCAGGTTTCATTCTAGCATTAAGAGACTGCAACTTCCATTTAGCTAATAATTTCTTAAGATCATTTCTATCATTGCAAGCAAGAATTTCCATAGCAGCTTTTTCATTCATAACATAACCCTTAGGAACAACAGGTAATACATAATCATTGGGGGAAAGTTCATCATCACTATCATCAATAATAGGATCTTCAGTAATATCATTCCCCCTAACTCTAGCAAGTTGTTCATCAAGAAATTCACCCAATGGCAAAGTAGTATCACGCACAGAAGTAGTTTCATCATGCATAGCAGAAGTGGCATCATCAATAACATGCGACATATTAGAATTCATAGCAGTAGCAGGTTCAGGTGTCGCAAACTTACTCATAACAGAAGGAGAATCTAGTGCAGAGCTAGATGGCAGTTCCTTACCTCCCCTCGTAGTTGAGGGATAGATCTTGGTTTTAGCGTCTTTCAAGTTCTTCATAGTGATCAACAGATATAAATCCCAAGTGACTCAGAGAATAGAGCTATGCTCCCCGGCAACGGCACCAGAAATTAGTCTTGATAACCCACAAGTGTAGGGGATCGCAACAGCTTTCGAGGGTAAAGTATTCAACCCAAATTTATTGATTCGACACAAGGGGAGCCAAAGAATATTCTTGAGTATTAGCAGGTGAGTTGTCAATTCAACCACACCTGGATAACTTAGTATCTACAGCAAAGTGTCTAGTAGCAAAAGTGGTATGATAATAATAGTAACAGTAACAAAAGTAAAGACAAATGTTTTTGGGTTTTTGTAGTAATTGTAATAGTAGAAACGGAAAAGTAAATAAGTGAAGAACAGTATATGAAAAGCTCGTAGGCAATGGATCAATGATGGATAATTATGCCGGATGTGATTCCTCATCTAATAGCTATAACATAGGGTGACACGGAACTATCTCCAATTCATCAATGTAATGTAGGCATGTATTCCGTAAATAGTCATACGTGCTTATGGAAAAGAACTTGCATGACATCTTTTGTCCTACCCTCCCGTGGCAGTGGGGTCCTAGCAGAAACTAAGGGATATTAAGGCCTCCTTTTAATAGAGAACCGGACCAAAGCATTAACACATAGTGAATACATGAACTCCTCAAACTACGGTCATCACCGAGAAGTATCCCGATTTTTGTCACTTCGGGGTTGTCGGATCATAACACATAATAGGTGACTATAGACTTGCAAGATAGGATCAAGAACACACATATATTCATGAAAACATAATAGGTTCAGATCTGAAATCATGGCACTCGGGCCCTAGTGACAAGCATTAAGCATAGCAAAGTCATAGCAACATCAATCTCAGAACATAGTGGATACTAGGGATCAAACCCTAACAAAACTAACTTGATTACATGGTAAATCTCATCCAACCCATCACCGTCTAGCAAGCCTACGATGGAATTACTCACGCACGGCGTTGAGCATCATGAAATTGGTGATGGAGGATGGTTGATGATAACGACGGCGACGAATCCCCCTCTCCGGAGCCCCGAATGGACTCCAGATCAGCCCTCCCGAGAGAGATTAGGGCTTAGCGACGGCTCCGTGTCGTAAAACGCGACGAAACTTTCTCTCTTATTTTTTTCTCCCCGAGACGGAATATATGGAGTTGGAATTGAGGTCGGAGGAGGTCCAGGGGGCCCACAAGATAGGAGGCTGCGCCCTAGGGGTGGGCACGCCTCCCTGTCGTGGACAACCTGTGGGCCCCCTGGCGTTGATTCTTTTGCCAAAAATTCTTATTAATTCCAAAAAGTGCCTCCGTGGATTTCCAGGACATTTCGAGAACTTTTCTTTTCTACACATAAAATAACATCATGGTAGTTATGCTGAAAACAGCGTCAGTCCGGGTTAGTTTCATTCAAATCATGCAAGTTAGAGTCCAAAACAAGGGCAAAAGTGTTTGGAAAAGTAGATACGTTGGAGACGTATCAATGTACGATAGCACCACCTATTAGATGCATGCCAAAAATCTCAGTGTCTACATTGCGTTTGCACGCTCCAATCCCATCCCTTTACTTTCTTGCAATTAGCATGCTTTACTTTTTTCCGTTGCTTCTCCTCTTGCCATGCTTGCTTGAAATGTATTGTGAATGCTTAAATTTGTGCTAAAACTCCACCTCAACTTGAAGAACTTAAAAATTGCCACCATTGCTTGTTGAGGGTCTAATCACCCCCCTCTAGACCTCTCTTCTCGATCCTTTCAAACTCCAATGCGCTGATCCAAACGGACGGCAATTTTGTCAGCTTTTCATCTGTTTGGGTCGAACGCCCGCTCGCCGTCCGCCCTATTTTTATTTTGGGTTGGCCATGCGGCCAACGCCTGCGACCCATTTCATGTCCTTGCACAAATTTGAAAAGGCCCGTTGCCATAGATCATGCCTGTGGCCATGCCTACACCCAAAGTTCATGCTGGCACCATGCCCGTGGTCGGCATACAACGCGAGCCTCCAAAAATACCACCACACTTGTTTATTCTCGAACCATGGCCTATTCATCGGCAACATGGTGTTGAGGTCCACCTTCATGATATCCATCCCCGTCATCATGCTAAAGAGCGCCACTTCTTTCACCTTTGTCTAGGCATTGGCGGCCTCGGTCTCGAGCATCTTGGCTTGCTTCTCCACCTCCATCTCAAGCATCCTCGCTTGCTTCTTCGCCTCTATTTCAAGCCTCCTCCTTTGGATCTCCATGTAGACGTTCATTTTCTCTTCCTTGTCTTGCCGACGCTTCTCCTCCCTTGAGTCCTTCTTGCTCATTATGCCCTCCATGGTTGCGAGCAAGGCGATCGATGCCGCATTCCACTTATCCTCCTTCTTGGAGTTGGTCTTGGTCTTCCCCCAAAGCCGTGGCTTTTGGCCCTCCCCAACCTTCTTGTTACACTCTGATTTTCATGCCACAACACTTAAGCTAATAAATCATGATAAAATGTGGTTTTACAAAAACTTTTGAGTGTTTTGAACTTTGCTTGATTTGATTTTTGTTTGCTGTTTGCAAGTGCTCTAAAAATCAAATAAATCATCTAACTCTTATACTCCTTCTCCTTGATCCAAAACTTTGTCCAAAGATCATGCCATGTGTATAGAAGAGAATAGTACAAAATAATTTGGCCAATTTTTTTTAAATTAGGTTTTCCAAAACCCCCTGAATTGAGACTTGAACTACAAGTACTTAGGGGCCGTTCGGAGGCCCTCCGCTCCGCGCCCCCGCTCCCGGAGCGGACGGAGCTGCCGCTAGAAAATTCAGAGCGGCCGAAACGGTACTCCCCAGCTCCGTGTATTTTGAGGAGCTGGTGGATCCCCGAACGGGCCCTTAATTAAGGGTGTGAAAAATCTTTCAAAAATTATATTTGACTCCTATTAGATATAGGACTCCAAAAAACCAAAAAATATTATTTTAAAAGTTATTTTTATATTTTATTTAAAAGCTTTTTTAGGCCATAAATGGTCTTTAATAGGTTAAAACTATTTTAATGTTTCAAAAATATTTGAGAAAATTTAGGGAAGCTCAATGGACATATATTGTCCATATATATGAGTTTCAACACATGGTCATGTTAAAAATATTGTTCATATCCCTTAAAAACCCTTTCTGAATATTTCAAGCTTTTGAAATATTTACAAAGGAAATTTTCTCTGTAAATTCCAAGAAAATTCTAGCATGTCACAAATGCCCTATTGGGTGATCTTGCCAAGCATCATGTCTTGAAGATCAAGATAACCTCATCAAAACCCCTCAAAACCATTTATGTCCATTTTGAGGTTTGAGCAACCTTACATTGCCAAACATGTCCAAATGCTCTCAAACATGGTGCACATTCTCAAATTGTCTATTTATTTATCTAGACCAAATGGCACAAGTTGTAGGATAAGATACCTTGGTCAAAGTTCCCCAAAACCCTCTCCGTCCAGATCCAAGTTTGAACAACTCTACATTGCCAACTTTCTCCTTTTTTACCCAAAATTTTGTGTACATGCTCTAATCCCCAAATGATGACACTACACCAAGTGGTGCATCAAGGAGAAAAGATTTGCATCTCTAAATCTTGGAAAACTCATTTATGTTTATTTCTAGGGTTTACCAAAGTTGCATTGTCAAGTTTCTTCAAATGATCTCAAACTTGGTGATCAACCCCATTTCTATATGCCATTGGATCCTGTTAAATATCATGGCAAGTGGAATCTATTTACTTGCCCAAACCTGCATCAAACACTTTCTAGCCAATTCAAAAAGTTACTATTTTGACCCCTTCCACTATTCTCCATGAGGTCAAATTTTTATGAGAGCCTCCCCTAGTCACCATCTACCTCCAGAGACTTCCTTTGCTCCTCGGGTCAATGATGGAGGGGGTGAAAACCCTCACTTTACCCCTCTAGACAGCCCCTTTCTCTCTCTCCCTCAACCTCTCTCCTCTCCTAGTGGCTCTCAGGGGAATCCAATGCCCCTCCCCACTTCTTTACTTTCCCCTCTACCCCGTAGACACTAGTGGCCGCGCCCACCTTGCATTTTATATGCCATGGCTGTTGGGGAACATAGTAATTTCAAAAAAATTCCTACGCACACGCAAGATCATGGTGATGCATAGCAACGAGAGGGGAGAGTGTTGTCCACGTACCCTCGTATACCAAAAGCGGAAGCGTTATCGCAACGCGGTTGATGTAGTCGTACGTCTTCACGATCCTACCGATCAAGTACCAAACGTACGACACCTCCGAGTTCAGCACACGTTCAGCTCGATGACGTCCCATGAACTCCGATCCAGCAGAGCTTTGCGGGAGAGTTTCGTCAGCATGACGGTGTTGATGATGCTACCAATGCAGGGCTTCGCCTAAGCACCGCTAAGATATTACCGAGGTGGAATCTGGTGGAGGGGGCACCGCACATGGCTAAGAGATCAAGAGATCAATTGTTGTGTCCAGAGGTTCCCCCTGCCCCCGTATATAAAGAAGCAAGGGGGAGGCGGTCGGCCAAGGAGGAGGGCGCGCCAAGGGGGAGGAGTCCTCCTCCTAGTTGGAGTAGGACTCCCCTTTCCTACTAGGAGTAGGAAAGGAAGGAGGAGAGGGAGAAGGAAGGAGAGGGAGGAAAAGGAGGAAAGGGGGGCCGCCCCCCTAGTCCAATTCAGTTTGGGCTAGGGGGGGCACGCGCCCTGCCTCCTCTCTTCCACCACTTGGCCCATGAGGCCCATTACTTGTTCCTCGTATTCTCGTAACTCTCCGGTGCCCCAAAAAATACCCGAATCACTCAGAACCTTTCGGATGTCTGAATATAGTTGTCCAATATATCAATACTTACATCTCGACCATTTCGAGATTCCTCGTCATGTCCCCGATCTCATCCGGGACTCCGAACTACCTTCGGTACATCAAAACACATAACTCATAATATAAATCGTCACCGAACGTTAAGCGTGCAGACCCTACGGGTTCGAGAACTATGTAGACATGACCGATACACATCTCCGATCAATAACCAATAGCGGAACCTGGATGCTCATATTGGCTCCCACATATTCTATGGAGATCTTTATCGGTCAAACCGCATAACAACATACGTTGTTCCCTTTGTCATCGGTATGTTACTTGCCTGAGATTCGATCATCGGTATCTCAATACCTAGTTCAATCTCATTACCGGCAAGTCTCTTTACTCGTTATGTATTGCATCATCCCGCAACTAACTCATTAGTCATATTGCTTGCAAGGCTTATAGTGATGTGCATTACCGAGAGGGCCCAGAGATACCTCTCCGACAATTGGAGTGACAAATCCTAATCTCGAAATACGCCAACTCAACAAGTACCTTCGGAGACACCTGTAGAGCACCTTTATAATCACCCAGTTACGTTGTGATGTTTGGTAGCACACAAAGTGTTCCTTCGGTAAACGGGAGTTGCATAATCTCATAGTCATAGGAACATGTATAAGTCATGAAGAAAGCAATAGCAACATACTAAACGATCAAGTGCTAAGCTAACGGAATGGGTCAAGTCAATCACATCATTATCCTAATGATGTGATCCTGTTAATCAAATGACAACTCATGTCTATGGTTAGGGAAGTTAACCATCTTTGATTAACGAGCTAGTCAAGTAGAGGCATACTAGTGACACTATGTTTGTCTATGTATTCACGCATGTATTATGTTTCTGGTTAATACAATTCTAGCATGAATAATAAACATTTATCATGAAATAAGGAAATAAATAATAACTTTATTATTGCCTCTAGGGGATATTTCCTTCATTCTCCCACTTGCACTAGAGTCAATAATCTAGTTCACATCACCATGTGATTTAACACTAATATTCACATCTGCATGTGATTAACACCCATAGTTCACATCGTCATGTGACCAACGCCCAAAGGGTTTACTAGAGTCAATAGTCTAGTTCAAATCGATATGTGATTAACACCTAAAGAGTACTAAGGTGTGATCATGTTTTGCTCGTGAGAGAAGTTTAGTCAACGGGTCTGTCACACTCAGAGTCGTCTGTATTTTGCAAATATTCTGTGTCTACAATGCTCTGCACGGAGCTACTCTAGCTAATTGCTCCCACTTTCAATATGTATCCAGATTGAGACTTAGAGTCATCTGGATTGGTGTAAAAGCTTGCACCGATGTAACTCTTTACGATGAACTCTTTTATCACCTCCGTAATCGACAAACATTTTCTTAGTCTTTTCTAAGGATATTCTTGACCGCTGTCCAGTGATCTACTCCTAGATCAAAATTGTACTCCTTGCCAAATTCAGAGCAAGTTATACAATAGGTCTGGTACATAGCATAGCATACTTTATAGAACCTATGACTATGGCATAGGGAATGACTTTTATTCTCTTTCTATTTTCTGCCGTGGTCGGGCTTTGAGTCTTACTCAACTTCACACCTTGCAACATAGGCAAGAACTCCTTCTTTGACTGTTCCATTTTGAACTACTTCAAAATCTTATCAAGGTATGTACTCATTGAAAAATCTTATCAAGTGTCTTGATCTATCTCTATAGATCTTGATGCTCATTATGTAAGCAGCTTTAACGAGGTCTTTCTTTGAAAAACTCCTTTCAAACACTCCTTTATGCTTTCCAGAAAATTCTACATTATTTCTGATCAACAATATGTCATTCACATATACTTATCAGAAAGGTTGTAGTGCTCCCACTCACTTTCCTGTAAATACAGGCTTCACCGCAAGTCTGTATAAAACTATATGCTTTGATCAACTCATCAAAGCGTATATTCCAATTCCGAGGTGCTTACACCAGTCCATGGATGGATCACTGGTTCTTGCACACTTCGTTAGCACCTTTAGGATTGACAAAACCTTCTGGTTGCATCATATACAACTCTTCTTTAATAAATCCATTAAGGAATGCAGTTTTGACATCCATTTGCCAAATTTCATAAAATGTGGCAATTACTAACATGATTCGGACAGACTTAATCATCGATACGAGTGAGAAAATCTCATCATATTTAACACCTTGAACTTGTCGAAAAACTTTTTGCAACAAGTCGAGCTTTCTAGATAGTAACACTACTATCAGCGTCTGTCTTCCTCTTGAAGATCCATTTATACAATATGGCTTGTTGATCATCGGGCAACTCCACCAAAGTCCACACTTTGTTCTCATAGATGGATCCCATCTCAGATTTCATCATCGCTTCCTCATAGTTCATAGGTTCATCATGGTCTAGTAACATGACTTCCAGAATAGGATTACCGTACCACTCTGGTGCGGGCTGTACTTTGGAAGACCTACGAGGTTCTGTAGTAACTTAATCTGAAGTTTCATGATCATCATCATTAGCTTCCTCACTAATTGGTGTAGGAATCACTAGAACTAATTTCTGTGATGAACTACTTCCCAATTCGGGAGAAGGTACAATTACCTTATCAAGCTCTACTTTCCTCCCACTCACTTCTTTCGAGAGAAACTCCTTCTCTAGAAAGGATCCATCTTAGCAACGAATATCTTGCCTTTGGATCTGTGATAGAAGGTGTACCCAACAGTTTCCTTTGGGTATTCTATGAAGACGCACTTCTCCGATTTGGGTTCGAGCTTATCAGGTTGAAACTTTTTCACATAAGCATCGCAGCCCCAAACTTTAAGAAACGACAACTTTGGTTTCTTGCCAAACCACAGTTCATAAGGCGTCGTCTCAACGGATTTTGATGGTGCCCTATTTAAAGCGAATGCAGCTGTCTCTAATGCATAACCCCAAAACGATAGTGGTATATCGGTAAGATACATCATATATCGCACCATATCCAATAAAGTGCGGTTATGACGTTCGGACACACCATTACGCTATGGTGTTCCATATGGCGTAAGCTATGAAACTATTCCACATTGTTTTTAAATGAAGGCCAAACTCGTAATTCAAATATTCTCCTCTATAATCAGATTGTAGAAACTTTATTTTCTTGTCATGATGATTCTCCACTTCACTCTGAAATTCTTTGAACTTTTCAAATGTTTCAGACTTATGCATCATTAAGTAGACATAATCATATCTGCTCAAATCATCTGTGAAGGTCAGAAAAATAACGATACCCGTCACGAGCATCAACACTCATTGGACAGCATACTTCAGTATGTATTATTTCCAACAAGTCAGTAGCTCGTTCCATTGTTCTGGAGAACGGAGTTTTAGTCATCTTGCCCAAAAGGCACAGTTCGCAAGCATCAAATTATTCATAATCAAGTGATTCCAAAAGTCCATCTTTATGGAGTTTCTTCATGCGCTTTACACCGATATGACCCAAACGGCAGTGCCACAAATATGTTGCACTATCATTATCAACTTTGCATCTTCTGGCATCAATATTATGAATATGTGTATCACCATGATCAAGATTCAATAAACCATCAATATTAGGTGTATGACCATAGAAGGTTTTATTCATGTAAAGAGAATAACAATTTATTCTCTATCTTAGATGAATAATCGTATCGCAAAAACATGATCTAATCATATTTATGCTCAACGCAAACACCAAATAACATTTATTTAGGTTCAACACTAATCTCGAAAATATAGGGAGTGTGCGATGATGATCATATCAATCTTGGAACCACTTCCAACACACATCGTCACTTCACGCTCAACTAGTCTCTGTTTATTCTGTAACTCCTGTTTTGAGTTACTAATCTTAGCAACCGAACAAGTATCAAATACCCAGGGGTTACTATAAACACTAGTAAGGTACACATCAATAACCTGTATATCAATTATACCCTTGTTCACTTTGCCATCCTTCTTAACTACCAAATATTCAGGGCATTTCCACTTTCAGTGACCATTTCCTTTGTAGTAGAAGCACTCAGTTCCAGGCTTTGGTCCAGCTTTGGGCTTCTTCGCGGGAGTGACAACTTGCTTGCCATTCTACTTGAAGTTCCCTTTCTTTCCCTTTGCCCTTTTCTTGAAACTAGTGGTCTTGTCAATCATCAACACTTGATGCTCTTTTTTGATTTCTACCTTCGTTGATTTTAGCATCACGAAGAGCTCGGGAATCATTTTCATCATCCTTTGCATACTATAGTACATCACGAAGTTCCAGTAACTTGGTGATGGTGACTAGAGAACTCTGTCAATCACTATCTTATTTGGAAGATTAACTCCCACTTGATTCAAGCGATTGTAGTACCCAGACAATCTGAGCACATGCTCACTGCTTGAGCTATTCTCCTCCATCTTTTAGCAATAGAACTTGATAGAGACTTCATATCTCTCAACTCGGGTATTTGCTTGAAATATTAACTTCAACTCCTGGAACATCTCATATGGTCCATGACGTTCAAAACATCTTTGAAGTCCTGATTCTAAGCCATTAAGCATGGTGCACTAAACTATCAAGTATTCATCATATTGAGCTAGCCAAACATTCATAACGTCTCCATCTTCTCTTGTAAGAGGTCTGTCACCTAGCGGTGCATCAAGGACATAATTCTTCTATGCAGCAATGAGGATAAACCTCAGATCACGGACCCATTCCGTATCATTGCTACTATCATCTTTCAACTTAGTTTTCTCTAGGAACACATATAAAACATAGGGAAGCAACAACGCGAGCTATTGATCTACAACATTATTTGCAAAATACTATCAAGACTAAGTTCATGATAAATTAAAGTTCAATTAATCATATTACTTAAGAACTCCCACTTAGATAGACATCCCTCTAATCATCTAAGTGATCACGTGATCCAAATCAACTAAACCATGTCCGATCATCACGTGAGATGGAGTAGTTTTCAATGGTGAACATCACTATGTTGATCATATCTACTATATGATTCACGCTCGACCTTTCGGTCTCCAGTGTTCCGAGGCCATATTTGCATATGCTAGGCTCGTCAAGTTTAACCCGAGTATTCTGCGTGTGCAAAACTGGCTTGCACCCATTGTAGATGAACGTAGACCTTATCACACTTGATCATCACATGGTGTCTCGGCACGACGAACTTTGGCAACGGTGCATACTCAGGGAGAACACTTTTACCTTGAAATTTAGTGAGAGATCATCTTATAATGCTACCGTCAATCAAAGCAAAATAAGATGCATAAAGGATAAACATCACATGCAATCAATATAAGTGATATGATCTGGCCATCATCATCTTGTGCTTGTGATCTCCATCTCCGAAGCACTGTCATGATCACCATCGTCACCAGCGCGACACCTTGATCTCCATCGTAGCATCGTTGTCGTCTCGCCAACTATTGCTTCTACGACTATTGCTACCGTTTAGTGATAAAGTAAAGCAATTACAGGGCAATCATTGATATTTTTAGAGCTAAATGTTTTGGAGAGAAATGGATTTCATGGATGGAAGCTCTGTTCACAACTGCATCATCTTCTGTATTACTGAATGGTGTACCTGGGAAAAGAATTTACATAATAAGAGGAGTAAGACAAGGGGACCCTTACTTTCCTTTAATATTTGTGCTGGCTGCAGATCTGTTACAATCCATTCTTAACAAAGCCATGAGGTTAAACTTGATCACTGCTCCACTTCAAGTCAACTCCTGCCCTCACTTCCCAATTGTGCAATATGCAGATGTCACACTGGTGGTTATGCAAGCTGATTCTAGGCAGTTGTTCTATTTAAAGGCACTTCTCAATACTTTTTCTACAGCAACTAGGCTCAAAGTGAATTATTGGAAGTCGACCGTGGTACCTATGAATATTGCTGAAGACAGGGTAGAAATTTATACAAACACCTTGCAGTGTGCTCGAGGACAATTCCCCTTTACTTACCTTGGTCTGCCCTTGGGAATATACAAACCAACTGTTGAGCAATGCCTCCCCCTAGTTAACAGGATTGCCAAAAGATTGGCTGGTATCTCTATCTTCATGACCCAAGCTGGAAAATTACTACTGGTCAAGTCAGTGATGACCTCATTATCAGTTTTCTTCATGTGCTGTCTGGACATACCTGTTACAATAAAAAAACAGATCATCAAGTATTTGAGACACTGTCTTTGGAGAGGCCCTGATATGGAGGACATAAGACCTGCTTTGGTTGCATGGCACACAGTGTGTAGACCCAAGGACCAAGGGGGATTAGGAGTTCCAGATATCTTTACACACAACAAAACCTTGCTCATGAAGAACCTTCACAAATTCTTCAACAGACATGATATTTCTTGGGTCAACCAGATTTGGGAAACATACTATAGTAATGGCAAATTACCAGGGGGCAACATGATAGGATCATTCTGGTGGAAGTCCAACTTAGCTCTCATTGATCAGTAAAAAGCTATTGCTAGATGTAATGTGGGAGATGGTGTCAGTGCATTCTTTTGGGATGATCTATGGAACCAAGCAATACTTAAACACCAATTCCCTCACTTATTCTCTTTTGTCAGAAACCCTCAACTGAATATTCAACAAGTATTGTAGACTGAGTACTTGCAGGATCTCTTCTTTCTCCCTTTGACAACTGAGGCATATGAGGAATTCTTACAAATGGAAGACATTTGCATTTCCATGAGACACTCTGAGTATTTGGACACATTAGACACATGGAGTTACATTTGGGGGACTGAACACTATTCATGCATCAAAGCATATAAAGTCTTAACTGGACACAAGTAGACCCCTCCATATTTCAATTGGATCTGGCAGAGTTCCTGTCAGCCAAAGCATAAAGTTTTCTTCTGGCAACTTCTCCATGATCGAGTCAACACAAGAAATTTACTTAGAAGAAAGAATTTTGTGTTGGAGGCTTATAATTGTGCTGCTGGAGGTTGTCAACAAGAAGAAACACTGCATCATCTCTTTTGGGATTGCCAATTTGTTCAACAATGCTAGGATTTCATATGTCCAACAAGAACCCCAAACTTGTCTGTGTTAGAAGCATCCCAAGATCTTAAAGACAAACTAAGGTACCCATTTTACATGGAGCTCATCATTCTTGGAGCATGAGCCATTTGGATAACCAGAAACAATAAGATTTATGAAAACATTGCACCTTCATTTCAAGGCTGGAAGTTCATATTTCTGGAGGAACTAAAGCTTCTAAAGTTTAGAATGAGGAAGAAGCATGAGGGGAAATTTTCTATTTGGCTTGAAGGCCTTTTGTAATTTCTCTGTTTGTAGGCTAGTACGCTGTTTGTTTTTCTTTCTTACTTTCCTTTCTCCTAGTTTTTAGTTTCTTTTTGTTCTTAGGGCTTACCTCAAGCCCTTTCAGACTACTTGTTACTTTGCTCTCTTAATTTATAAAAATTGCAGTGGGGTCTTACCCTACCGGTTATAGTCAAAAAAAATACAGGGCGAATGCATTGCATACAATAAAGCGACAACCATATGGTTCCTTCCAGTTGCCGATAACTCTGTTACAAAACATGATCATCTCATACAATAAAATTTAGCATCATGTCTTGACCATATCACATCACAACATGCCCAGCACAAACAAGTTAGACGTCCTCTACTTTGCAAGTTTTACGTGGCTGCTACGGGCTAAGCAAGAACCGTTCTTACCTACCACTACAAAAAAATACACTTCCGTGATGATATGTGTTTGTCACAGTAGGTCGCGTTTTTTGTCATGCATGTACATCCATGACAATTTTATGACAGAATCAAGATAGTCATACTTGTGTTGTCGTAGAAGTGTTCCATGACATTACCAAAGTTATCATCATGGAAGTGTCCACTTCCATGACGATAAATCACGCGTCACAGAAGTGCTTTCGTCAAGGGTGACCGACACGTGGCATCCACCGTAACGGAACACCGTTAAGCTATCGGGTCGGGTTTTGGATCCGATAACCCGTTAACAGCCCGGACCAATGGGGATTTTCCACGTGTAAAATCATCATTGGCTGGAGGAAACACGTGTCCGCTCATCGTTGGGACAGATGTCATCCACTCATTGGACAAAAGGCGCCTATGATACGTCGACACGTGGCACGGCCCAATAGAGGCCCATTCCTGTGAAAAGGCCGGCCCGTTTGACTTGGTCAAAAGGTGGCGGGCCGGCCCATGGAAAGCCTGTTAACGGCATGTTCGCATATAGCCCATTTACAGCCCGCTAACCCAAGGCCCGTTACGCCCTATCCGAATTAGGCCCAGTAG
Organism: Triticum timopheevii; assembly: GCA_963921465.1. NCBI lineage: Eukaryota > Viridiplantae > Streptophyta > Magnoliopsida > Poales > Poaceae > Triticum > Triticum timopheevii. Next base: position 384,438,103 of record OY997262.1, on the reverse strand, counting down.
CGTCATCTAGGCCATCCAATCTGATTCCAGCCCATTTTCACTTCTGGCCCATGTATGGCCCATGACGTCTTTCGGCCCATATGAGGCCCTTTGTAACTCTTGGCCCATTAACGGCCCGTGGTGAAACTGGCCCGCAGTGAATAGTGTATCACTTTATACCCATTAATGGCCCGTGGTGAAACTGGCTTGTAATGAACAGTGTATCACTTTATACCCATTAACAGCCCGTTATTCTGTTGGGCCGTTTCTAGCCCATGTTATCTTTCGGCCTTCTCAGAGCCCATTTACTCTTGGGCTCATTTCCAACATTCGTTTACTTATGGCCCGTTACTGTCATTTTCTGCTTGTGGGCTAAATTCAGCCCGACGTTACAGTCGGCCCGTTTTGTGGCCCGTTAATACGTTGGGCCGTTTTCATAGCGTCATCAAATACGGCCGATTAACGACGACCCGCTATGGTCGGCCCATGAACAGACGATTCCAACTCTAGCCCGTTTACGGCCATAACGCGGTTTGTTATTGGCCCATGTTTGGCCAACCGATCATACGACCCATACAAGGTCCATTGATGATACGACCCATAGAAGGCCCATTGTGTCTACGACCCGTATAAGGCCCATTGTTTCTACGACACGTAGAAGGCCCATTGTTTCTACGACCCGTAGGAGGGAAATGGTAATTACAGTAAATATGTGGTCCATGGTTATTGTGGCCTAGTTTTAAAAGATAGGTTATTGCGGCCACTTGCAAACCGCGGAAAAAGAACTGCACTGACTACAAGCAAAGAAATAAACAAGACAATAAGGAAATAAATAAGGAAGCAACTTACGCTAGGCTATCACGGCTATTACACATATTACATCCACTGGGCATCACAGTTCACCACCAGTGCAAATATAGGGAACACAGCAGCATATAAATGTCGCAGCAAAACAAGTCCAGAACTGAAACCACTTTAGAAGAGCTCAAGAAACAATATCCTGGGTACCCATAATGCTGGCAAGATGCTTAGCAAGCTTATTAACTTTCTCTTGTTTGGCGCTTAAGTCCTCCAGCACTTCTTGTTCCACAAGAAAGTATGCATCTGAATTCTGCAGGGACTTCCTCAGTCCTTCGGCTTCCTGTCGCATAACATCTGATATATGTCTTTCAACTTGAAGTTGAGACTCAAGAAGCCGAACTGATTCAGGCAACGAGTTTGAAGAGCTGGTGCCAACAGTAGTAGCCAGTAACTCGAACACTACATCAAGACAGAACTTTGGGGTTGTCTTAGTGTCTTCAATATAGGTTTTATCAGCTTTCTTGGAGGCCAACAGGGATGTCTCACTATCTTGAACCTTATCTGCATTACTTCGTTTACCATTGCATAACGGGGTACTCTTCTGCATTATTTTATCCGTGTTCTAAAAGAGAAACAAACAAACACATCACAGGTTTACAATGTAGTATATGAAACTCATTTTGGTAAACCAGTTCAGTAGTAAGGTGGATAGGATAACAGCATGAAACAAACATATATCTATGTAGTATGGTCACTGTATGGTCTATATCATTCTAGTTTATGTTGCCAAATCAAGATAGATACAGTTTTAATCATATCTATTTAAGACAAAGCAGCATAGACAGAATATAAGTGTCGGAAACTACACAGCAATAACAACACTTGTAATGTGCATGGCATGAGAACATAACTGTTTATTCAATTGCAACTGAAATCAACATAGAGCAAGTTACAACAGCAAACAGCCAAACACGTTAAAGAAACAGGTTTAAAACATATCTGTTGTGCCATTGGAGTTTCAATTGCATCCTTCAAATTTGAAATTAGTTGGTATGAGTAAATACATTGATGCAAGAGCAAAGTAGTATGAACCATAGCTACAAAAATTGACCTGAGAACAATTCTTCTTCTACTTTAAGCGTTGACTTGGGGTTCGGAATGGTGGTCCTCATGCTTTGGGCACTGTAGTTGCCTTACTAACTGCTCGTGTTTGGGTGCTCTGTGGTGGAGACAGTGTTGTGTCAACGGGAACTGGGTTACTATCTGCTGGGGTTGGGGTTAGAAAGGGTGTAGCTAGTTCTCTATCCAACTGGGTAGGGGTACAATCTGCATGACTGTGGGTTATGTGTGGTGGGGCTGGTTCTTGGGCAAGTACAACCATGGTTCTATCTGCATCGACAATTAGCATGATCTTTTCTGAAGACCGTGTTTTTACTCCCACATATACTGCCATCACTCCCTCCAATTGAAATGGCTGATGAACAATAAAAGTAATTGAATGTACAGACATTGTAAGATAGACAGGTGCAATGGATAGTAGGGAAGAAAACAGGGCATGAAATAATTCACATTTATGTTGTCTAACCAAACAGAATAGCGGGACATACTTTCACATATATGATGGCTAATTAAATAGGATAGCATGACACAATTTCACATGTATGATGGCTAACTAAACAACATAGAATGACATACTTCAAAATATGATGACTATGTAAACAGGATGACATGATATAACAATACGATGTGTCTATTAAAGTGGTTGGCATGCCATAAATCACAAACGTGTCATCGATGGAAACATGATGGCATGATATAATTCACGGATAGAATGACATAATTTAAAATATGATGACTATGTAAATAGGATGAGATGATATAACTATATTATGTCTTTAGAAAATGGGTTGGCATGCCATAATTCAGATACATGATGTCTATGTAAACATCATGGCATGACATAATTCAAATATATGATTTACTAAGGAAGTGAGCAAAGGGAAATCACATATATGGTGTGTCAACTAAGGAGATGACATTCAATATTGTGTATATGATGTAAAAACTAAGCATTGTAATACAACATATGCATGATATGAGTAATATAACCCTGTCAAGTTTGAGGATACACCTCAGGGGATTATAGGACTGGTCATCTGCCTCTGAATCCTCCTCTGAAGAGCTATCTGTAACCAGCAAGATATCTGCTTCAGCAGGTAGCATTGTTTGCTCTGAAGACCTTGTTTCCACTCCAGATTTCTCCATCACCAATTCAAATGGATGATGCACAGGAAGAGCATTTGAATATACAAACATTGTCGACAAAAGCAATGAGAAATACAAAAAAGGACGGCATGATATAATTCACATATATGACGCTTGCCTAAACAACATGGCATTGCATAATTCACATACATAATGCCTTGCAACAAGATAACATTGCATAATTCACATATATAATGTCTTGCAACAAGATGGCATTGCATCATCCACATATATGGTAATTAGACACTAACAGGTGGCATTCACACAAAGCATGTCTAAACTAAGAAAATGACATAGCAATGCAAGATACCATACACAGGATATGAGCAACATAACCCTGCCAAGTTAGAGCATGCACCTCGGAGGGAAATATGACTGCTCATCTGTCTCTAAATCCTCCTCTGAGGAGCTATCGGTAACCAGCAAGACATGCGCTTCGTCAGATAGCATTGTCTGCTCTGAAGACCTTGTTTCCACTCCAGATTTTTCCATGACCGTGCCGAATGGCTGATGCACAGGAAGAGTAATTGAATGTACTAAAATTGTTGACAAATTTAACACGTAATAAAAAATGATGGCATGATATAATTGACATATAAGATGACTGGCTAACCAGGGTGGCATTGCAAAATTCACATATATGATGCCTGGCTAAACAAGATGGCATTGCATGATTCACATATATGATAAAGAAACTAAACAGATGGCATTGACACAAAGCATGTCTAAACTAAGCAGATGACATCTTTAATGTATATAGTAAGCAATGCAAGGCACCATATGCATGATATTACCAACATCAGCATGCCAAGTTAGAGCGAAGACCTCATGGGGTAAATAGGAGTGGTCTTCTCCTTCTAAACCTCCCTCAGAACAGTTATCTTCCTCTTGATTACGATCCGAAATCAGTGGATGGGGCTGCCTTTGTGCCCACCATGGAGCGACGTCTGCATGAAATTTTATTACCACGCAAGGCTCGTCTCTTTTGCTCTACATGATCAGTTCCATTGTGTACAATAACTGGCATGCATAGGAATAAAACATAGTGAGATTATGTAAGGAGTGCATGCACAAATCCAGAGTAATGGTAGCAAAATGTGGATAGACCCAAAACCAATGATAGGAGGCAGATAATAGCTTTAGTTAAAAAATACAGATAATGGCTCCTTTAATGTTTGTTTGCACCCGACATGAAACTCATAGTAGACACCCGAGATTAACTAGATAGTAGACAGATAGTAGTGATTGCTGCACCAATATGTACCCCACAACCATTTAAAAACTCAAGTTTCAGCATTAGTTTGGACCTGACTCGGAGTCTAATAGGTGAACACGATGATAATGTAGCATGTCATCATATTAAGCGACACATAACGTAACTAGACACGGAAGAGTGCAACCTCTCTTGCGGACCCGTGTAGTCCTCAAGGTCATCTGTTCAATTGATGATGGTAATGCAGTTGTCGTGGCTGCCGACAGCGGGGAAGAAGATCTGAGGTAGCAAAAGACAGTCTGGAGAGCGGATTCCTGCTGTGGTGAACCCTTCCGTCGTTGGAGCAGCTGAGCTGGGGTGGAACACAACGCTGCAAGAACAGGACAAACCACACAAGATTTTTTTGACACATATCTGTAACAGAAGTAATTGAGTAAGGGCTTGTTTGATTTGAGGATTCTAACAATGCAGGGATAGGAAATAGACAGGAATGGGATAGGAATGCACGTGCAAAACAGAGAATATAAAAACACAGGATTTCTGCCCATCTGGGTGTTTGATTCACAACAATTGGAAGATCACAGGATGCAAAAAAAGCATGGTGAGATTAAGTCAAACCACAAGAAAATGTACGGTTATAATGCTATTATGCTACTATCTCTTAATCTTGTGCTTGATGGATAGGAATATGAAAAGGAGGACAAGTGGAAATTAGAATTCCTACGGTTTTTCTTTCAAGGAGACACTAAAGGAACAAATCCTACAGTTTTCCTTTGCTCCATTCCTTTGCACCAAATTCATGAAAAATAGTACCATAGGAAACTTTCCAATTCCTATGTTTTTCATTCACTTTTCCTTTCAAGCACTGGCGATTCTAGTAGGCAGGCTTGAGCAAGGAAAATCCTACACTAAAAAATGATTTGTGCTACTTCTATTACTTTGGACCCAGGCCACTGCAATACTAGCTCAACTCCCAGGCCCATCGGCAAATGCACAGCTCAAACGTGAAGAGATAAATAATGCTGGCATTCAAGAGAGTCCATCACGGATAGCTAAGTTGCCTAGTACCTCACTGCTTGTCATATAGTAGGATAAAATAATCGTATTTCCCGTTACTATGAGTGCTCAGTGGATAATATATATAACATGTAGAGTAAAAAAGAGATGCAACAAGTGTACAACCTCTTTGGCGAAGCCATGTCGATCTCAGCGTGATTGGGTTGGCCAGTGAGGATGCTCTGGCTGACTTGGCTATTGGAGGAGGGGAAGAAGATCTTAGGCGCCTGGAGATGGATCCCGAGGTACTGCTCTGCTATGATGGAGGGTTTCGTCATTGGAGCAGCTCCGGTGAGTTGTACGATGCCGAGGCTGAAGCAAAACAAGAGAGACAGCGTTAACCTGAGTGGAATTCTAAAAGCATCTCTAATACATGACGTAAAATACATAACCACAAAGTGCTAGATGTAAAATACATCAGCCGCTCATCTCTGAACTTAACTGTCAAAACTGAATTTAACTGACAAAGCTGAACTTAACTGTCGAAACTGAACTTAACTGTCGAAACTCAATTTTGCTGTCGAAACTGAATGCATTTGCAAGGTGAGGCTACACATTGGTCAACTGACTTTTTCATCTCTGGCCAGTCAATTTTGCAGTCGTTGGATACGAAATCAAGGGCCTGCAGTTCATCTTCAACCTCCACCCCCCTGATCCGCCAGCCACCAACGGCCAAACAGCAGCCCCCTGCCGCCCGCGGCCGGCGCTGCACCGCCCCGCCCGCCCCGAAAACACTCCCCACCGCTAGTCCGCCGCCGCCCGGGCATCCCTCTAGCCCCCCCCCCCGTGCCGAGCTTTTTCTCCGGCGATCCCCACGCCATCGCCCCACCATCGCCCCCACCCTGAACCTTAAGATAGATAGTAGGGTACCTCTCTGGCGAGCCCCCCTCCCCGTTGCGGCTGGTTCTTCCTTCACCCCGGCGAGCCCCCCCCCCCCCCCTGAAAATCGGCTGACCCAAAAGTCAATTCAGTTGACTGAAGTGTAGCTAAATTGGAGCAGCATCGCAAGCAAGAGCAAGAGCAAGAGCAGCAGCGCGAGCAAGAGCAGACCAGGTAGGGGACCGAGAGCAAGGGTAGTGCAGCAGCACGAGCAAGAGCTAAAGCAGCAGTAGCTCCTACTGATGTGGACATTGCCGCCGAAGGAGCGACATCGTGGAGTAAGTGGCCGGCGCCGCCGCCATGGATGGAGCCGCGCCATGTCGGCTCGGGACCGAGCGCCGACAGCACCATGAGATCGAATCAAGAAGAAAATGCGGCGATTAGTGTACAACCTATTTGGTGGCGCCGATTAGGACGTAGCTTCGTCCAAGGAAACGGTGATGATGATGCTCTTCCGGTGGTGCAGGTGAAGACGGGGGTGTGGGAATGGAGGTGGCACGAAAGACGAGGGAAACGTCGGGGCAGCTCCTTGGAGGTGGAGGACGGGGTGGCTGAACCGGCGGGACGACGAGATCGACGACAGATCCTCATCCGGTATGGTGGATCAGGGACGTAGAGGTGTTGCTGTGGACGACGTCTTCGGGGAAGAAGCTCCGGCTGGGTGGCGGATAGAGCAGGGTGTGGGGCTTCGTCGCGGGTTTTCGTGGCCTCGGTGTATGAATGGGTGGGAGGATGGGATGGCAGTGGGGAACCATGGCTTAGGGACGTGCTTGTCCGAAATGTGGGGTAAGTTACAAAAGTACCCCCACCGATTTGAGGCGGTTCTTTCAGTTCAGGGGTACCACGGGCATTTCGCGTGTCGGGATTTCACAGGAGGTGGGAGTTTTCGCGCGTGTTGTAATTTCGGAATAGCAAGGCGCGGGTTGAGATGGAGGGAGTTGTCGGCGCACAACAAGAGAAAGATATATCTTAAATATTTCAGGCTAACAAGACGCGGGTTGAAGAGGCAGGAGTTTCGCAGCACGATAGACAGAGACGCTAGCTTGAATTTTCGGCATAACAAGGCGCGGCTTGAAATTTCGGGAGAACAGGCTTAACGTGTACCCAGAAAAAGACAATTTGCACGTCAACACGCACAATACACACACACAAACACCATCTAGACTAGAGTAAGGTACATGTGCATTGCAAGCATGAGATTTGGCAACCAAATTATGAATAAATACCACATTATAGCATGTAAGCTTTGAGTCATATATGCATGATGTAGATGTTCGTTTAATTGTTACAGTTCATTTCATTCAAAATCATCTAGTTTTTATAAGAAAGCTAATCTAATTTAAGATTCATGGAATTGTGCGTTGTAAGACAAAGTAAAAACAAATAATGGCAAATCATGTAGAAAAACATTTGGGCAATTCTGATATGGAAGATTCTAGAACAAAGAAGAAGTGCTTGTGTTTTGATGTTTGTGCATTATGCTTAAGTTCAACCATGGAGTCTTCTAGATTATACCTGTGGTGAAATCTGGTGGAATCTAGATGATATCCAACGGCCAGTAGTGCCCAAAGTTGCCATCTTTGGACCATCGGATTCGCCTCATCCAACAACCATCTTTCAAAGTTAAAGTTACCCGCACACAATATAAAAAATTATAAAATATAATGTATATATATAGGGGTATAGATATAGATATGTGATGCGAAAGCCACCCATCATCTCCAATTAGAACGGATGCGACGTGGCCAAATGATGTCTGCCATCGGTATCTCAAATTCAAATCAGTCTGACCTTGTTCAATGTGTATACATTACAACATGCTCGTTTCCAAACCACACCGCGTAGATCTCCGTTATATTCATGCATGCATGGGTTTCAAACATCAGGATCTCTTATTCAAATATTTGAATTCAAGTTTACATTGATTATGACCTCACCTAGTCTTTTACACCCACATAGTCGTCTTCTCTTTATAATTGTACCACTAACTTTCTCTCGTGCATGCATGCACACACACTACCAGTCAGCATTATCCATCGCACACATGCAATCTTTTTCTTCAGGTCGGTCTCCCATCAAGGCACACACCCACACACATCCCCCTCTCCATCATATCTGGCATTCTTTATCTCTCACGCGTGCATGCGCAACGATCGATGTTCCTCTATGTATGTGTGTATATAGCTAGTTCTTTCATAGTTTGCCACACCAATCGATCAATCGAAATATCCAGTGAGGTCTGACCCTCTTTCCCACGTCCACATCGATCAATCTATACCTCTCTATATAGGATTAACATATATAGCTAATACACACACATTAATTATATATCCAATGTCCCCCTCTCATCATCCATGCCTTCCGCTTCATCTCTCAGACGCGCGCACAATGGCAAAGACAGGGGCAGTAAGGGCCCTTCCCCCCTAACATCACTATATATCGAGGCTAATATGAATGTGATCATTAGACAATTGCTGCTAAAAATGGTTTAAGTTCATGAATTGACCCTTCTTGTAAAGGATTAACAATGCTTGGCCCCCTAGCTCATTTATTTTTCATGGCTCCGCCACTATGCAAAACAGCGCACGTTCTCGCCCCCTCTCTCTAAATATTGATCTCGCACTTGTGCATTCCTTCATAGTCTCCCTCCACTCGGCCCCTCGCACCATCTTCTAGCCCCCCACCGGATTTTGCCACATGTACAATCTAGCATACTCCATGGTTGAACTTAAGCATAATGCACAAACCTCAAAACAATAGTGGTTCTCTTTTGTTCTAGAATTTTCCATATCATAACTGCCCAAACTTTTTTTCTAGTTGAATTGCCATTATTTGTTTTTACTTCATGCTTTACAATGCACAATTCCATGAATCATAAAATAGATTAAGCGCTTCTTTGATTCAAAGGATTCTCAAAGGAATTTTGGAGGATACTAATCCTTAGGAATTTTTCCTATCTTGGTTGTTTGATTCGTAGGATTGTAAACCATAGGAATTTTTCCATATGATTCATTTGCACTAGATTTCATAGGAAACATCCCATCCAGTCAAACCTCTTTGAAAGAATTCTGCATTTTTTCTATGCACAATCAAACACTCGTACAATCTTGTAGGATTCTAGACGACATTCCACTATAATCCCATGTTTTTCCTATTCCCGCCTTTTGGAAATCCTATGAATCCAAGAGGCCCTAGCTTTTTTATAAAAACTAATTGATTTTGAATGAGATGAACTATAAGAATTAAACAAAGGTCTACATCAGGCATATATGACTAAGAGCTTACATGCTATAGTGTGGTATTTATTCATAATTTGGTTGCAAAATTTGATGCGTGCAATGCACGTGTACCTTACTAGTACTTCGAGTATGTGCAAAACACGTAAATTAGAATTCCAATGGCACGCTACATTCATGAAGCCACGTGGCACATGTGGAGGCGTTGTCGCGACCTCCTTGTGTGGATTGATCACAGTGACGTGCTGCTGGTTCCAGAAGAATGTACTCGTCCTTCCTGAGCCATACTGTCGGTACATGCATGAAGCAAAGATGTGCACGCATGCCACGCATGCACTCATTCCCTCGCACGCACACGCAGGTACATGGGTGGACGCAATTTTGTACCAAGATCCACCCCATGTGATAATTTGACGCGCGGTCGTTCACTTCATTGATGGTCAATTAATACAGCGCATGCAAATTGAGTGAAAGTGAAGGCGGAAGAAAGACATTACTACTCCACTGCGCGCATGCGAGTAGTTAAATCATGGTTTGCTAGTAGCACTTCCATTGGTCTCCTTCGTATTTTGTGCCAATTTTTGACAGTAACATAATTTTACACATTTGAGCAGTGTAGTCTACTTGAAATTTATGTTCCACTAAACTCATCAGGCACCGTTTTGGGCCTCGAAACCAAAACCATCAATTAATCTTTACCTTGTTCCCATCCCATTCGAAAGCCTGCTCACACCTACTAGTACGTACCAAACCTAAACGTGTTCCCAATATGCAGGTATTAGTACTAGTGCTAGTACTTAGGTTATAAAAAAGGGAACTATCTAACCAAAAATTACTCTACCTTTCCTCCTCATAAGTGCTTCTTCTTCATCCGTCCTTGCCATGGCTGGTGAGAAGAGCTCTAGCTCGAGAACTACTCGTAACAAGGGAGCGGCAACCAAGGTTGCAGAAAAAAAAGAGGGCTCGCCGCCACGCAGTGACCTCGAAAGATCTCTCACGGGCAGGAGATGGCTCCCAGGAGCGCCCTAGCAACGGAGGTCAACATGCCGAGCCGGCGGCGCTGGAGTCTTTATCCCTCGACGGCATGCCCGATCAGCTCAATAAGCAGAAGGAGTTCATCCAAGGCTTGGTGGAGCTGCTGAAGGAGAGCCTCGACGACATGCCCGCTGAGCTCAATAAGCAGGGGGAGTTGACCGCCGGCTTGGTGATGCTGCTGAAGAAGAGCATTTCCTCGGAGAAGAAGGCGACCGGTGAAATCCTGCAACTTCAGGAGGACAAGGCGAAGCTCTGCCACGAGCTCGACCTGTTGAAGGAGAAGAACGCCGGCTGGAAGAGGCTGCATGAGAATAGTAGTTCCTCGATGAAGATGCTGCAGGCCCTTGTCCTGGAACAGAAGGAGGAGTTGGCGAAGCTCCGCATCAAGCACCAGGCTGCTGTCAAGGTACGTAGTGCGGCCATGGAACAGATGATGAAGGCTCGGCATCGAGAAATCCCACGTCATGGAAAGAATGAAAAAGATGGCGGAGGAGACGCGCAAGGAGATGGAGGTCGTGGATGCGATGAAGAAGAAGTTACGACTCCGTGGAGAATTAGATCATTTGGGGTGATAATCTTCCTTCTTCGTTTGCTCCTGTGTTTCATATTTTGCTTCGGGTGTTTCGCCGCACGTGTCATGTTCTTTGTGAGGCATGAATAGAACAATGCTTTTTTTGAGGGAATGAATAGAACAATGCTAACAATGAGATGACTAGCAAATTAGATCATTTTTTATCGCCATATGGCACTGGGCTGCCGTGTTTCATGCGCCTCCGTCGTAGTACTACTCCAGTGGAAAACTTGAGTATACCACACGGTTCTTTGCTCCTCCTCAGGTTGTCTGCGTATTTATACGAGAAGTCAAATCACAAGGCCCCGCCTTCCAGCAGTAATGAGCTGTCAAATCACTAAGGCCCTCGCCTCTCGCTAGACTGCCCCACCCTCTACCCTTTTAAAAAATGTATACTTTTGTACAGTAGTAGTATCGATGGATTGCGCCATGGAGCAAAACTTGAAATTAAAAAAAAGGTGGTACATATAGAGAGCGCTCGTCGCCAAATTATGCATATAGTACTATTAAAAAGTCTAGTCATAATAATGGTGTCCAGCACAACCCACCCCTCAAATAAAACTAAGCATCCTGGAATTCTTTGACAAAACTAAGCACCCTGAAATTCTTTGACAACTAAACTGCTGGCTATATGATGTTGGCCATATATATTGTACGTATATAATGTGAAGAAATGAGTGGTAGTACTATACCAACTAAAAGATGAAATGTAAGAAATACTAGTATGTACATACTGAAGAGTTAAAGTAACAAGAAGAAACATAACATAGTTCTGCTGGGGGCTCAGCACAACACACCCCTCAAATTAAATTAAGCACACCTGAAATTAAACTTTGCAACTATTCCGGTAGACACTGCAATAGAACCACCATGAGCACAGACACTGCCACCTTACTCGGAGTCCTCGTCCACATCCTCGACTTCGTCCTTGTCCCTCTTCCTCTTGGCCGATACTTCTTTGCTTGAACTGCACACTTGGCTCTTGCTCTTCATCCAACCCTTGTAGATATTGAAACAAAGTTAGCCATCCATTGCAGCATAGTGGATGTGGTCTATATCTAGTACATTCTGCTGCCATGCATAACGATGAATGTGTATGGAGGTTTCTCCAGTTTACGGTACGAAGGACGAACCATGGCTCCTGCCAGGGTGAGCATTGAAGGCTGGCCACCGGAGGGCAGCAACCGATTCTTCTAGAGGTCAAAGGAGGTTGCCTACAACGAGGCCTATCTGATCCAGGACTTCTTCGTCGTTTGTAAAGTCTACAGTAACGAATTTTACTAGGTTGCTCTCGAGGAAGTTCTTAAAATCCAGGCATTCAACGTCGGCATGGCATATGTGGTAGACCAAGCATAAGTCATGCACGCAAACCTGGATCACGGCGGGCTTCTTCCTCTCTTCGTCCTTTAGATCCTTCTCTCGTCCCAGGACTGTGGTGTACTCAACATCTAGCCTAGCGACCCACTCATCATTTGAGTTTTCGAACATGCGTCTGAAGCGAGAAAGGCATCCTTTCACCGTCGCGGAAAAACAGGTGTAGATGACATCGAACTCATTGCCGGTGATGGTTCTAATCTTGTACTCACCGCCGATCATGGAGATTTGGGACGCCATGGATTTGGGAGGAGGTTCAGGATTAGTGGAACTGTCGTAATGTGAAAGGACGGGATGACTAGGAGCAAACCGTTGTAGTATTAAAGGACGTGCAGGGACGAGTAGGAGTGAACTGCCAGCGTGCGAACGGCAGGGTAGTGGCTTTCCATTCTCCCATGATACGGGCTTCCGAGAGCCCTTGGATCTGAGATCGAACGGTTGCATGGCCTGATTCTAGACCTATGGGAGAATGCCCTATCCTGGAGGGTTATTCTGCAAATTTTCAACAACTTAGCATGCGACCGTTTGATCTCAGATCCAAGGGCTGCCAGCAGCCTGTATCATGGTCGTGCCTACCACGATCGTCGCGTCGCTTGTGCGGTCGCGCCCTTGGAGATTTAACACGGTGCGTTATGCTATTTGATGTTGGCATGTCATACATAGTAATCACTTAGTCACTCATATTACAACAAGGTTAGCTATAACGTTGGCTATAAGTGTATTTTTTTACTTCTCTCTATCTCTTTCTTCGTACTCCCTCCATCCCATAATATAAGAACGTTTTTGACACTAGTGTAGTGCCAAAAACGTTCTTATATTATGGGACACAGGGAGTAGTATTTATTGCATTTGCCAAGGAGTGACCTCTTCCAATGAAATGGTGTGCTTATTAGTTTTTTGTTGCTAATATTGCTTCATTTAATTAGCTATAGACTCAAAATTGTCTTTTCACCTAGGTACACGCGCTTAGCACCATTTCTTCATTGGGTCACCAAACTAGTCTCTCTCTTCTTGATTAACTTGCCACATCAGACTTTATGCATATGTGGCAAGCTTAGCACCTGTAGGAGAAAGTAAGTACAATAGTGCGCTTTACATGGCATTTTTGCATATGTGGAGGAAAGAGAGGCAAGGAAAAAGTGGAGAAGTGGGCTCTCATGCAAGAGCCAGCCTCTACTACATGGTGGAGCATTGGGAGAGGCACCTGTATGGAGGCGGTCAAGAATCGGGAGACTCACGCCGGTCGTAGCGCCGCAGTTAAAATGATAATGGCAAGTCAATCATGGGGCCCCACCTGTCCAGCAATAACTCGCTGTCAAATCACACAACCCTACCTTTGCAGCAGCCTACTCCCTCATCTTCTCGCGTCTCTGTCGAACCGACTAGGCGGAACTGCCCCGCCTACCGTGCAGGAAAAGCCCCGCCCTCGACTTTTAAATAGTACAGTATACTAATTTTGTATCCATGGATTGCGCCATGGAGCAAAGTGATACGTCTCCAACGTATCTATAATTTATGAAGCATGCATGCTATATTATTATCTTTTTTGAATGATTATGGGCTTTATTATACACTTTTATATTACTTTTGGGACTAACCTATTAACCGGAGGCCCAGCCCATATTGCTATTTTTTTTGCCCGTTTCAGTATTTCGAAGAAAAGGAATATCAAACGGAGTCCAAACGGAATGAAACCTTCGGCAACGTGATTTTTTGGAAGATTATCATCCTGGAGACTTGGAGTCCACATCAGAAGATACTCGAGGAGCCCAGGAGATAGGGCGCCCCCCCTACTGGGCGCGCCCCCCTGTCTCGTGGACCCCTCGAGCACCCCCCGGCCGACTTCTTTCGCCTATATAAGCCTACGTACCCTAAAACCATCGAATATCAAGATAGATCGGGAGTTCTGCCACCACAAGCCTCTGTAGCCACCAAAAACCTCTCGGCAGCCTGTTCCGGCACCCTGCCGGAGGGGGGATCCCTCACCGGTGGCCATCTTCATCTTCCCGGCGCTATCCATGACGAGGAGGGAGTAGTTCACCCTCGGGGCTGAGGGTATGTACCAGTAGCTATGTGTTTGATCTCTCTCTCATGTTCTCTCTCGTGTTCCCTCTAAGGCACGATCTTGATGTATCCCGAGCTTTGCTATTATAGTTGGATGTTATGATGTTTCTCCCCCTCTACTCTCTTGTGATGAATTGAGTTTCCCCTTTTGAAGTTATCTTATCGGATTGAGTCTTTATGATGAAAACACTTGATGTATGTCTTGTTGTGTTTATCTATGGTGACAATGGGATATCACGTGCCACTTGATGTATGTTTTGGTGACCAACTTGCGGGTTCCGCCCATGAACCTATGCATAGGGGTTGGCACACATTTTCTTGACTCTCCAGTAGAAACTTTGGGGCACTCTTTGAAGTACTTTGTGTTGGTTGGATGAATCTGAGATTGTGTGATGCATATCGTATAATCATGCCCACGGATACTTGAGGTGACAATGGAGTATCTAGGTGACAATAGGGTTTTGGTTGATTTGTTTCTTAAGGTGTTATTCTAGTACGAACTCTTTAATAGATTGATCCGAAAGAATAGCTTTGAGGTGGTTTCATACCCTACCATAATCTCTACGTTTGGTCTCCGCTATTAGTGGCTTTGGAGTGACTCTTTGTTGCATGTTGAGGACTTGTCATATCATCTATCTATGTTATTATTGTTGATAGAACTTGCACTAGCGAAATTATGAACCCT
Source organism: Triticum timopheevii (assembly GCA_963921465.1). NCBI lineage: Eukaryota > Viridiplantae > Streptophyta > Magnoliopsida > Poales > Poaceae > Triticum > Triticum timopheevii. The sequence continues at coordinate 384,422,945 of OY997262.1, read as the reverse complement.
AGGCCTTGTTTCCTATCATTGCAATATCGTTTACGCTCACTTTTATCACTCACTACCTTGCTGTTTTTATAATTTCAGATTACAAATACCTTTATCTACTATCTATTTTGCACTTGTATCACCATCTCTTTGCCGAACTAGTGCACCTATACAATTTACCATTGTATTGGGTGTGTTGGGGACACAAGAGACTCTTTGTTATTTGGTTGCAGGGTTGCTTGAGAGAGACCATCTTCATCCTACGCCTCCTACGGATTGATAAACCTTAGGTCATCCACTTGAGGGAAATTTGCTAGTGTCCTACAAGTCTGTGCACTTGCAGGCCCAACAACGTCTACAAGAAGAAGGTTGTGTAGTAGACATCAAGCTCTTTTCTGGTGCCATTGCCGGGGAGGCTAGGTAAAGGGCACTCACTCACACCCCGTCAACTAAGCTCTTTTCTGGCGCCGTTACCAGGGAGGTGAGTGCTTGAAGTTATATCTTAGGATCTTGCAATTGAATCTTTTTGTTTCTTGTTTTATCACTAGTTTAGTTTATAAAAGAAAATTACAAAAAAATGTAATTGAGTTTGTCTTATACGCTTCATCTTTTTAATATCTTTCATGAGTTTGATGAAAAGGAAAATTGTGCTCAAGTGCTAGAAGAAGAAATCTATAGAATGTTTGATCCTAAATCTTTGAGTGATGAGCATGATTGCAATGTTGTTAGTATGAATTCCTTGAATATACATGATGCTAATGATATGCAAAGCCACAAGCTTGGGGAAGCTATGTTTGATGAATATGATAATTTTTTGTCCCCCAAGTTTTGATGAGCAAATTTATTATGATGAAAGCATGCCTCCTGTTTATGATGATTATATTGATGAAAGTGGGTTTGTAAGAGTGTCAACTTTAGGAATTAGTGATCCCACTATTTTGGAGGATTTTGAATCTTATTGTGATGAACATGAAAGTGGAGTTGGAAGAGTGTCAACTTTATTTAGTGATGATTCCACTATTTCAGAAGAGGTTCCAATTGATTATGAGAACAAAGTTGCTATCTATGATGATTATTGTGATGATTTGTATGCTATTAAGAGTAATGATAACCATGAAACTTGTCATCATGATTTTAGTTTTCAATTGGATTATGCCTCACATGATAATTATTTTGTTGATTTTGCTCCCACTACTATTCATGAGAAGAATTTTGCTTATGTGGAGAGTAGTAAATTTTCTATGCTTGTAGATCATGAAAAGAATGCTTTAGGTGCTGGTTATATTGTTGAATTCATTCATGATGCTACTGAAAATTATTATGAGGGAGGAATATATGCTTGTAGGAATTGCAATAATGTCAAGTTTCCTCTCTATGTGTTGGAAATCTTGAAGCTATGCTTGTTTTACCTTCCTATGCTAGTTGATTATTGTTCCCGTAAGTTGTTTGCTCACAAAATCCCTGTGCATAGGAAGTGGGTTAGACTTAAATGTGCTAGTCATATGCTTCATGATGCTCCCTTTATGTTTCAATTCTTATCTTTTATGTGAGCATCATTGCCATCATCATTCCTAGCTAGAAAGGCATTAAAGAAAAGCGCTTGTTGGGAGACAACCCAATATTTATCCTTACTGTTTTTGTGTGTTCACATTATTATGCTACTTTAGTAATCATGTTTTATAGCTTTTATTTCAATAAAGTGCCAAGTAGAACCTTTGGGAAGACTTGGGTGAAGTCTATATGATCTTGCTGTAAAAAACAGAAACTTTAGCGCTCACGAGAATAGATGCCATTTTTTACTGAGGAGTGCTTTTAGGTTGGTTCTTTTTTCATATGATTAATAGACAAATTCCTCAGGTCCAGCAATTTATTTCAGAATTTTTTGAGTTACATAAGTATACGTTTTATACAGATTACTACAGATTGTTCTGTTTTTGACAGATTCTGTTTTCATTGTGTTGTTTGCTTATTTTGATGCATCTATGGCTAGTATTAAGTGGTATGAACCATATATAAGTTGGAGTACAGTAGATATTACACCAATATGAATTTAGAATGAGTTAATTACAGTACCTAAGTGGTGGTTTTATTTTCTTATACTAACGGAGCTTACGAGTTTTGTGTTGAGTTTTGTGTGGTTGAAGTTTTCAAGTTTTGGGTAAAGATTCGATGGACTATGGAATAAGGAGTGGAAAGAGCCTAAGCTTGGGGATTACCAAGGAAACCCAAGGTAATATTCAAGTACAACCAAGAGCCTAAGCTTGGGGATGCCCCGGATGGCATCCCCTCTTTCGTCTTCGTTCATCGGTAACTTTACTTGGAGCTATATTTTTATTCACCACATGATATGTGTTTTGCTTGGAGCATCATTTTATTTTGTTAGTATTTGCTTGCTGTTATTTAGAATAATGTTTTTCATCTTTAGTTTCAATAAAAATGTCAAGGACAGCCTTTACCATGCTTATTTTGCTAGTATATATGTTGCTGTTTGAAAACAGAAAGTTTACCGCTGTTGCAAAAATTCCCTAGAAAAGTCAGAGAATGGTATAATGTTGAATATTTTTGCATATTGAGCTCTGATAAATTTACTACAGTGGGAATGTTCTCTCATAATTTTTGGAGTTAGGTAAGTATTGATACTCTTGCGTTCTTTAAAGACTGTACTGTTTTGGAAGATTGCTGTTATGTTTGCATTGTTTGCGTATGTTTGCTTGTTTAATGATTCTATTTGAGGATAGGAGTATTAAATATTCAGAGGCATTTAGTATCCAATGTTGAATAATAATTTTAGTGATTTGTTACAGTAGAAAATGGTAAGGTTTTGCATTGGTTTATACTAACCTATCTCACGAGTTCTTGTTGAGTTTGTTGTGAACGAAGCTTTTTGATAAAAAGAGAAACCATGATATGAGAGGAATTAAGGAGACACAAAAGTTCAAGCTTGGGGATGCCCAAGGCACCCCAAGATAATATTTCAAGAAGTCTCAAGCATCTAAGCTTGGGGATGCCCCGGTAGGCATCCCACCTTTCTTCTTCAACAACTATCGGTTAGTATCGGTTGAGCCTAACTTTTTGCTTCTTCACATGAGTTGTGCTATCCTTGCAATGTCATTTTATTCTGTTTTGCTTGCTGCTTGAATACAATACCAAGATCTGAAATCCTTTAATGAGAGAGAGTATTCGCATAGTTGCATAATTATTTTGCTACTCATTGATCTTCACTTATATCTTGTTGGAGTAGTTTGTCATTTACTCATGTGCTTCACTTATATCCTATGAGTAAATTGTTGAATGAGTTGATTGTCATAAACTGAAATTATATATGTTTCATTTTCTTACTCCATGGGGAGTAATGACTTCACATTTAAGAAGTAGAGGTTGTAAATTTATTGACGGTTAGCAAGCATTGTTTTAGTCATTTGAACAATTCATGAAAGAATATTGAAGGAAGGGAGATTTCACATATAATTATATTATCATAGACACCTTTTATAATTGTGAGCACTCATTAAGTATGACATGCTAAAGAGTTGATTTTGGACAAGGAAGACAAGATAATGGGTTATGTTTTCTCACATCTCAGTTAAAGTATATTGTCATGGATCATTCAAACATGTTGAGCTTGCCTTTCCCCCTCATGCTAGCCAAAATTCCTAGCACTAAGTAGAGATACTACTTGTGCTTCCAAATATCCTTAAACCCAATTTTTCCATGAGAGTCCACCATACCTACCTATGGATTGAGTAAGATCCTTCAAGTAAGTTGTCATCGGTGCAAGCAATAAAAATTGCTCTCTAAATATGCATGACTTATTAGTCTGGAGAAAATAAGCTTTGTACGAACTTGTTATGGAAGCAATAAAAGCTACGGACTGCATCATAAAGGTCCATATACTAGGGACAATATAAAGTGACGTTCTTTTGCATTAAGATTTTGTGTATCCAACCCTAAAAGCGCATGACAACCTCTGCTTCCCTCTGCGAAGGGCCTATCTTTTACTTTATGTCTTTTACTTTATGCAAGAGTCAAGGTGATCTTCACCTTTCCCTTTTTCATTTTATCCTTTGGCAAGCACTTTGTGTTAGGGTGTTTCTGATATATATATATATATATCCAATTGGATGTACGTTAGCATGAACTATTATTGTTGACATCACCCAAAGGTGAATACGTTTGGAGGCAACATTATAAGCCCCAATCTTTCTCTGTTTCTGATTAAGACTTCATAACCACAAGTATTGGGTGAGTGTTAGCAATTGTAGAAGACTATATGATGGTTGAGTATGTGAAGTTTGCTAAATCAAATCTCTGACATAGAACCTTCCTGAAAATAGGATGAATTGCAATTGTTTGAAGAGTAAGAATGAAGTTTGCTAGTTTTCAAGAATGTTTATGGTCTATGCTTTGACATGTGAATTGCTTGTTACTTTATCGTGAGAAGTTTTATGAGATGAAATACTATTATGACATATAATGATGCTAGTAAATGTGATTGAAATTATCATTGATCAAACTTGTGCACCTTCTAGCATTCACACTTCATAAATTCTTTCTTTATCATTTACCTACTCGAGGACGAGTAGGAATTAATCTTGGGGATGCTGATACGTCTCCAACGTATCTATAATTTATGAAGCATTCATGCTATATTATTATCTGTTTTGAATGATTATGGGCTTTATTATACACTTTTATATTACTTTTGGGACTAACCTATTAACCGGAGGCCCAGCCCATATTGCTGTTTTTTTGCCTGTTTCAGTATTTCGAAGAAAAGGAATATCAAACGGAGTCCAAACGGAATGAAACCTTCGGCAACATGATTTTTTGGAAGATTATCATCCTGGAGACTTGGAGTCCACGTCAGAAGATACTCGAGGTGCCAGGAGATAGGGGGAGCCCCCCCCCCCCTACAGACTTCTTTCGCCTATATAAGCCTACGTACCCTAAAAACATCGAATATCAAGATAAATCGGGAGTTCCGCTGCCGCAAGCCTCTGTAGCCACCAAAAACCTCTCGGGAGCCCGTTCCGGCACCCTGCCGGAGGGGGGATCCCTCACCGGTGGCCATCTTCATCATCTCGGCGCTATCCATGACGAGGGAGTAGTTCACCCTCGGGGCTGAGGGTATGTACCAGTAGCTATGTGTTTGATCTCTCTCTCTCTCTCTCTCTCTCTCTCTCTCTCGTGTTCTCTCTCGTGTTCCCTCTAAGGCACGATCTTGATGTATCCCGAGATTTGCTATTATAGTTGGATCTTATGATGTTTCTCCCCCTCTACTCTCTTGTGATGAATTGAGTTTCCCCTTTTGAAGTTATCTTATCGGATTGAGTCTTTATGATGTGAACACTTGATGTATGTCTTGCCGTGTTTATCTGTGGTGACAATGGGATATCACGTGCCACTTGATGTATGTTTTGGTGACCAACTTGCGGGTTCCTCCCATGAACCTATGCATACGGGTTGGCACACGTTTTCTTGACTCTGCGGTAGAAACTTTGGGGCACTCTTTGAAGTACTTTGTGTTGGTTGGATGAATCTGAGATTGTGTGATGCATATCGTATAATCATGCCCATGGATACTTGAGGTGACAATGGATTATCTAGGTGACATTAGGGTTTTGGTTGACTTGTGTCTTAAGGTGTTATTCTAGTACGAACTCTTTAATAGATTGATCCGAAAGAATAGCTTTGAGGTGGTTTCGTACCCTACCATTATCTCTATGTTTGTTCTCCGCTATTAGTGGCTTTGGAGTGACTCTTTGTTGCATGTTGAGGACTTGTCATATGATCTATACATGTTATTATTTTTCAGAGAACTTGCACTAGCGAAAGTATGAACCCTAGGCCTTGTTTCGTATCATTGCAATATCGTTTACGCTCACTTTTATCACTCGCTACCTTGCTGTTTTTATAATTTCAGATTACAAATACCTTTATCTACTATCTATTGTGCACTTGTATCACCATCTCTTCGCCGAACTAGTGCACCTATACAATTTACCATTGTATTGGGTGTGTTGGGGACACAAGACACTGTTTGTTATTTGGTTGCAGGGTTGCTTGAGAGAGACCATCTTCATCCTACGCCTCCTACGGATTGATAAACCTTAGGTCATCCACTTGAGGGAAATTTGCTACTGCCCTACAAACCTGTGCACTTGCAGGCCCGAAAACGTCTACAAGAAGAAGGTTGTGTAGTAGACATCACAAAGCCTCTAGAAAACGACGGTACACATGTACGGAGTATACAACATGCCCTCGTGTTCGCGTCGCACCCCAGACGGTCGGTCGGTCTAGCACGCTGCTCTCCGAATGGAACGCACGTCATATTGCGTTTGCACACACATGTGGGACCGCAATTGAGAACCGACCATAGGCACACTCCCCAGCCCCGCAAGTTGGGTGACTTAATAGAAGAGGGAGACGAGCGATAGTACTAGAGAAGTATTGTACTACGTTGGTGCCTGGACGATCCCTGCAAGACACGGAAGATCAGTTCGTCCATGCATGTGACCAGACTCCAGCAGACACGCCTGGATTGGCTATTTTCTACATATCGTGCAGGCTGTGTTGTACATGGTTGTAGTTGTGGTGAGGAATCTAAAAAAAGGTTTCTTGTCATCTCGCAAAATTAGGTGTCATGTGCTTCGGATCACTATGAGGGTTAAACAGCGACAACTGAGTTGGGCTAGTCATTGGGGGCACATGCACGAAGACTACTCGGCTGCCATCTAGGTCAAGCTGGCTATGTTAATTAGGACATCTATCGACGGACCCCTTTTCTACGAGTTTATTTTTAATTTGAGCTTTGTTCCTCGTCTAGTTTGTCCGTCGGGATTCCTGTTGTCTCCTTTGGGCAGTGAGGTTAAGATTTCTTGTCATGTGGCATTTTTTTCGTGTTATATGTTATAATCCGACGCTTCAGATCAAAATGACGACAAGTGCGCCTCTGGGCCACATGCATGAAGACTTCTCGACACTCATTGACGAGGTCATGCCGGCTCCGGTAGACAATAGAAAACTAGTACTACTCCACTATATAGGCAGGAGCCTCCGCGCTTGCTTGCTATTGTTGCTCTCTTCACACTATCTCGTCCTCTCCAGATCTAAACACGACAGCGGTGGCCACACACACTCTCTCTCTCTCTCTGCTCACTGTTGGTCACAGATCCAGCTGGATCCTCTCCGTCGGGGAAGGTGAGAAGGTGCAACGTTCACGCGGTCGTCCTCGGCGACGGCTCTTACCCACAGCTGGCGCGTCTCGATCAGCCTGCCTTGTCGTTCTCTCCCAAGCACCGCTGGCGAGGGAGGGCCTCCGACCCCTTCTTCCTTGCTGCCGTAGTGTGGGCAGATCTGGCCTCCCGCCGCCCACCTAGCGACATCCTGACGGCCATTAGGTATAACTTCCTTCGAAACCGGCCTTGCTCTACTTCCCGAGCTCCTAACATCGTTGCATTTGTATCTTTGACTATTTCTCAGGCCCCCTCGTAGATAGGATCGATCGTCTGTTCGAAAACCACCTAATTTTTTTTCGTTTAAGAGGTAAAACTAGTTCATGCACTCGAATCTAGTACTACTTGGTTCAAACAAGGAAGAACGGGGGTGGGTGGGGGTGATTTGTTACTTGAATCTAGGACTTGGTCAAAAGAGGAAATAATGGGGGCGAAAAGTAGAAGAGACTGGCTATCCAACTGGTCTCTAGGTCTAATAGGGAAATAAAGGGAAACGCAGTACAAGCTCAATATAAACCCGATCTATTGGTTGAAAAAGGAAATAAAGTGGGGAGCGGGGGACAAGTCAACAGAGTAAGTCCAGCAATAGATTTGCTAGCCTCACACAGTATAAGGTGGCTATACCGAACAAAAATGGGACCAACCCAGATATCCTGTTCTGATGTTTGTTGCCCTGAGCCACTCTTATGTAATGCCACTAGTAAAATGTAGCATTCGCACTGTTAAAAGTAAGGACATGTTAAACCAATGTTGTTTTCAATGTAATGCCTCCAGTAATATGAATCAATGGCACTTTTTTACATGTCCTACTAAATTTCCCATTAAGATAAGTTGGTTCTTTTCGTTAGAAATGCGACTGTCCTGGTCCGCCTACTCTCCCATGCCGAAAGTAATGTCGTATTTAACGGTTGTCATAGTTAATCCTAATGCCCACACTAATATCTAGCAATGCCACTGCTTTAGAAATTGCTACTGTCCTTGTAGGATTGCCATTCAGATAAGGAACATGCTTCTTTTCATTTGATGCATGTTTCATCACTTGAGTCACCCTCCTTTCCACCTTCTTTGTGCAAACATAGATATACATTTCATGCTCGATCTTAGTTGAACTGGACAAATTGTAGGACCTTGAAGTATGTCTAGAGGGGGGGGGGTGATTAGACTACTTGACCAATTAAAAAATTAACCTTTTCCCAATTTTAGAGTTTGGCAGATTTTAGCTATCTTAGAACAAGTCAAGCAATCATCACACAAATCAAGCAAGCATGCAAAGAGTATATGGGCAGCGGAAATTAAAGCATGCAACTTGCAAGAAAGTAAAGGGAAGGGTTTGGAGGATTCAAACACAATTGGAGACACGGATGTTTTTGGCGTGGTTCCGATAGGTGGTGCTATCGTACATCCACGTTGATGGAGACTTCAACCCACGAAGGGTGACGGTTGCGCGAGTCCACGGAGGGCTCCACCCACGAAGGGTCAACGAAGAAGCAACCTTGTCTATCCCACCATGGCCGTCGCCTACGAAGGACTTGCCTCACTAGCGGTAGATCTTCACGAAGTAGGCAATCTCCTTGCCCTTACAAACTCCTTGGTTCAACTCCACAATCTTGTCGGAGGCTCCCAAGTGACACCTAGCCAATCTAGGAGACACCACTCTCCAAGAAGTAACAAATGGTGCGTTGATGATGAACTCCTTGCTCTTGTGCTTCAAATGACAGTCTCCCCAACACTCAACTCTCTCTCATAGGATTTGGATCTGGTGGAAAGAGGATTTGAGTGGAAAGCAACTTGGGGAAGGCTAGAGATCAAGATTCATATGGTAGGAATGGAATATCTTGGCCTCAACACATGAGTAGGTGGTTCTCTCTCAGAAATGGTAAGTTGGAAGTGTAGGTTTAGTCTGATGGCTCTCTTTTTGAATGAAGAGGAGGTGGAGGGGTATATATAGCCTCCACACAAAATCTAACCGTTACACACAATTTACCAAACTCGGTGGGACCGATTCAAAAGACTCAGTCAGACCGATTTAGTAAACCTAGTGACCGTTAGTGATTTTCGCTGGGACTGACATGCAACTCGGTGAGACCGATTCGGTTAGGGTTAGGGCATAACGTAATCTCGGTAAGACCGATTACACAAACTCGGTGAGACCGATTTTGGTAATAAGCTTTCCAGAGAGTTGGTCAGGTAAACTCGGTGGGACCGATTTGCTCTTTTCGGTGAGACCAAAATGTTACAAAAGGGAAACAGAGAGTTTACATTGCAATCTCCGTGGGACCGATCGCTCACTTCGGTTTGACCGAAACGTTGCGAAGGGAAACGGAGAGATTACAATCCCATCTCGGTGAGACTGAGATCCCTATCGGTAGGACCGATTTGCCTAGGGTTTGTGGCAGTGGCTATGACTTTTGAAATCGGTGGCGCCGGATAGGAAGAATTGGTGTGACCGATTTTGGCTTTGGGTTTAGGTCATTTGTGGATGTGAGAAAGTAGCTGAGGGTTTTGGAGCATATCACTAAGCACATGAAGCAAGAGGCTCATTAAGCAACACCTCATCCCTCCTTGATAGTATTGGCTTTTCCTATAGACTCAATGTGATCTTGGATCACTAAAATATAAAATGAAGAGTCTTAAGCTTGAAGCTTGAGCCAATCCTTTGTCCTTAGTATTTTGAGGGATCCACTTTCATCATCCATGCCATGCCATTCATTGAGCTTTCCTGAAATAATAGTCTTGGAATAGCATTAGTCAATGAGCTATATGTTGTTATGAATTACCAAAACCACCTAGGGATAGTTGCACTTTCAATCTCCCCCTTTTTGGTAATTGATGACAACATATAGATCAAAGCTTCGACAAATGATAAAAAGTTAAAAACATCGTCGCTTTGAGAAGTGTGTGATAAGCAAGAGCTCCCCCTAAATTTGTGCATAGTTTAAGATTTGCTTTGGACTGCAAATGCACAAGGAATTAGGCTCATGGGTTACTCTTCCATGTCACATACATCTTGGTGGAGCGCTCAAAATGATAAATATTGAATACATGCACTCATCACCAAGCAAGGTGAATGATCACATAGGATAGATAAGATAATATCATCAAACATGCATAAGTGTAGCTTATGATCAAACACATGATCATCAATGTCTCACAAAAATAGCATAGTATCTCAAGGAATCAAAAGCAAACAAGTTTTAACCACCAAATCAAGGGAGAACAAAAGCAACACACTCTCTCTCTCTCGAAGCCTATGATCTATACATTTTTCTCCCCCTTTGGCAACAAGTTACCAAAAAGTTCATAGAAAATGCATAGTGCTAGATTGTCTCTCAGGCTTGATCTTCAGGTGGTGGTGTCCAGATAACTCCAAGAAAGAAGGCTTCAGTTGAAGTGGAGGGTGCCGGAGTTGATGCTGGAGCTGGTTGCACTGGAGCTGTAGGAGCTGTAGCTGGTGCAGATGATGTTGCTCTAGTGTCTGTCACAGGCACTGCAACTGACCTCTGGGCTCTAGGCACTCTGCCTCTCCTGCATGTCATCCTGCAGCTACTCCACAACTGACTGAATCTCAGTTACTTTGACATCAAGATCATGAAATTTGAGTTCCATGATTCTTTCCAAGCTCTCCTGATTCTGAGTGAGGGTGGCCAATCCCTTCTCAATCCTCAGTGTAGCTATTAAGTAACCAAGCTGCTCCTGCTTGTTCTTCAAGAAATACTCAAATGCCTCCTCTTGAGTTGGCATCTTGGTAGCCTTCTCCTTCCTTGCCTTCTCCTTCTTCTCTTGAGCATGTACAGATGATGGATCATTCTCATTCATGACAACCTCATTGTCCTCAAAGTCTGGATAAAGTGGAAAATGTTCCTTATCTAATAGATATTTGTCTGTTCCCATCTTTGAGTTAATCAACTCCTGAATCTGAGGGGCATATCCACAGCTCCTCTTCTGATATGCTGCAGTCCTCTTAATGGTTTCAACCATAAGGCTCATGACCTTGAATTTCTGAGGCACATCAAACAAATGCAACATGTTGATTGCATGCCCTCTGATCATGTTGTGGTCACCAGACTTAGGCAATAGAGTGTGCCTTAGGATCCAATTGATTGTGGGCAGCCCTGACAGAAGAAAGTGGACCGATCCAAACTTATGTGTCTCAACAGCTTTGTCTGGGATCTCCTTGTACTTGTGTGCCATGGAATTGTGGTCCATCTTCTTCTTGGCATATACATCCAGGTCATCATCTTTTCCTTTGGGGCATTGATCAGTCTTGCCCATTCCTCAACAGTGGACCGGTACCTTGTACCTTCAGACATCCAAACTATCCTCCCATCTGGATAGAAGTGTTCTGTGGAGTAGAATTGCATGATAAGTTCATCATTCCAGTTGGTGAGCTTTTGCCCAACATAATCTGCAACTCCACAAGCAACAAAACTTTCTTGCACTCCAGGATAGTGCTCTTCATTTTCCTTTATGTAGGTCCAGTCGACCCACCTCATATCACATACTATGGGCTTCTTGTCCAACAAGATTGTCTCATAGAAGTCCTGCTGTTCCTTTGTATGGAACCTGTAATCAACAGCAGTTCTTCTCCTTGCGACATATGGATCTGTCAGCCTCCATAGCCTCAACCCTGAGTCTCTTCTGATGTTCATGTCCTCAGCCACAGGATGGGCATCATTGTGGTCTGGTATCTTGGGCTTGAGCTTCCTTAGGACCTGTCCTTCTTCATCTTCCTCATCAGCAACATTAGGCACTGGGGCCTTGTTCTTCTCAGCAGCTGGAATACTCCTAGTATTCCTTTTTAGTGCAAGCTTGGCCTTGAGGGCAGCTTTGGGTGCTTCCTTGGGCTTAGATGTTGTAGCCCCTGATCTAATAGCATCACCCATAAGCTTTGGTGCCTTGGGTGCTGGTGCAGCGACCTCTTCTTCCTCTTCCATCATGGAAGGTTGCCCAACAACTCTGGCTATGGTCTTCTTGACCCTTTCCTTGCTTTTCTTTCCTTCAGCAGCAGGCTCTTTGGGATCAGGCTTTTCAGGTATTTGAGTTGTCCCTCTGACCTTCAGCATAGGTGTCCTCTTGGCGGGGACCTTCCTATTGAGTCCAGGCTTTGTATGCTTTGCTGAGCCATACTCCTTTTTGAGCACCACTTTCTTGGAAGTAGCCTCATCCTCTTCAGCTCTATAATCCTCATCTTAAGAGTCTGAAGTTCTCTTCTTCCTTTGCCTAGTAGCAGCCTTAGGCAGGTTGCTAGGAGTGCTTCTGCTGCCTTCATCTGAAGTGCTGGAGGGACTAGTGCCCTGACTCATGTCAATCTGCTCTTCTGACCTGTTCTGGCTGTCACTCTGGTTTGACATGCTGCAAACACTGACTGCTGACCCTGTGAAGAGTTATAGATGAGATAGAGTGGATGAGCATCACAAAATGCAGAGATTTTTGCAAAAGAATGATTCAAGAAATTCAGTTTTAGTTTTCCACAAAAAGCATTTCAGATCAACCGATTTTCAAACTCGGTGATACCGAAGCAGTTTTGAAACTAAACTGATGAACTCAGTTGGACCGAGTCACAGTTCGGTGGCACCAAGACTGCTAGGGTTTCACAAAGTCCTAAAATCGGTCTCACCGATTAGCAATTCTCGGTCAGACTAAGAGTTACTAGTGCAATGGCATAAGCCAAATCGATGGGACCGAGTTTTTCAACTCGGTGGGTCCGAGATGGTTTCGGCGGAAACCTAACCCTAAAATTTTGAATCTCATATAATCTATGGATTGCATTGAATGGATAGGAGTGTTTCAATCGTGGCAAGAATCAATAAGAACACAATGTGCTAGGAATCAGACGAGGATAGCACAGTGATCGAGTCCATACCCTAGCTCGGTGATGAACTCGCTACGGCGGCAACGGCAGGGTTGAATTCTGTTGACGGCGGCGGAGACCAGTGACAGGAGGCGATTGGCAACGAGAAGACGATCCAGAGACCTTGGAGGCAGAGTGAGCTATTGCGCGGGCGAAGGGGTTCGGAGGAATTTCCAAATTTTTGCCCATGACTATATATAGCCCGACCCTGTCGGTGTGACCAAGTGGAACAACTCGGTGGCACCGAGATGCATAACTGTGTACAGTTACAGCAACTCGGTGTGACCGAAAAGTTCAAATCGGTTGCACCGAGATTGAAAACTTAGATCGACTTCATGATCTCGGTAGGACCGAAATGGAGGAATCGGTCATACCGAGAATCACAAAGAAGTTTTGGAAGTTTAAGTCTATGACGAATCGGGGACTCCGAGTGCTCCTCACACAGAGTGGTTCGAATCTGACTTGATCAAACTTTGTGATGTAGCATGAATAGAGTTCGAGACGAGAAAAGCATAGATAGCTAGAGAAGGTTCTTAGGCATTCTTGTCCATCCACTTGGCAAAAAGAAAAGGGATAATTGATTTTATACCCTTAGTTGGGTCACACTCGACAGGTTTACCCCTAGTTTTTCAACAATTGCGGTTTTTCCCAGCTCACTTCACTCGCCTTGTGTTTTTGCCCTTCCGGGGCGGTTCCGACCAATCACAGTTCGCCACGTGGCGATTGCTCATTGGTCGGAACCACCCCGGAAGGGCAAAAACACAAGGCGAGTGAAGTGAGCTGGGCAAAACCGCAATTGTTGAAAAACTAGGGGCAAATCTGTCGAGCGTGACCCAACTAGGGGCACCAATACAATTAATCCAAAAGAAAAAGAGGCAAATCAATCAAAACAACAAGTGGATGTCCTTGAATGATTAAAATATGCACCAACATGCTCACACAATAAGATGGAAAATGAAATATGTGGCAAAACATGCACAACCAATTCTAGCATGTATCACACAATTGGCGATGACTAGGTCATCTATATATGAGTATATTGACTTAGGAGTCAAATGAGAACATTTGATCATAGGTCATACTCATCGTTTAAGCTCAAGTGGGGTTACCACTTTTACATAATGCATTGATGTGTTCACACCATTAGAGTTGCTTTGACTCAATTCTTAGAGTTAAGCTCCCCCTAGATGTGAGATCCCCCCTTAGAGGGATGAACTATCCTTGGGTTTAGTCGATGATGACTTCATGTAGGTGTTGAAGATGTGGATGCTCAATGTTGATGTAGACCATTTGGAGCAATCCGTTGGAGTGAGTTGCACTTTCAACTTACCTACATGGGTTAGTCCCTCAAGGAACAAACAAGAATATCCATAGACATAGAGTGATGCACACACAAGATGATGTCCATGAAATCATTAGGTTACCTTGTCCCTTGCCTTACCAATATGAGGGTTTGTGACTCCTTGAACTAGTGCAAGATGTGGAAGTTGATTGCACTTGTCCTTGCCATAATGATATGAGTGAAGAATGTTGGTGGAGTCACCCTCAAGAACTCTCTAGCTCTTCTTCTTCGGGATCCAAATCATCTTAATGGGAATCCTTGGAGTTGTAGTTGTACTTGATGAAGTTGAACTTGACGTAGTCTTGGGAACCCACTTGAACGGGGCCTTAGGTGCTTCTTCAAATGCATCAATCTCTTCTTGAAGCTTGTCCTTGCCTTTGTTCTTGTGATCTTGTGGTGGAAGATCATCTTGTACTTGTGTTCCCTTGAAGGAAGTAGGATCATACTTCTCTTATCGAGGAACAAACTTCGTCTTGGGGTATTGATCTTCTTCTCACTCAACTCCATTGGCATTGAACTTTCGTTCAAAACCAACACCTTGATTCTTCCGTTGTCTTCCTTGCTTGCGTACAATTTCCTCGAATTGCTTACTCCCAGCAAGGCTCTTGTAAACACCTTTCTCTATAATTCCCTTCAATAAGCTCTTTTCTTGCTCAAGTGTAACTTGGCTAAGAGAATCATTAGTGGAATCAAGAGAACTACTAGAAGCAACAATATTGACATTATTATTGTTACTACTAGAGGAAGTATCTTTCTTGTACTTGTTACTAGACTTGACTTGAGGCATGTAAGTAGATAGGAGTAAACGCTTGGCAATGTAAGAAGAACTTTTCTTATGGAGATCATCATTGATTGCTTTTAAGAACTCATGCTCTTGCTCAAGATTGAGCTTTTCAAAGCGTAACTTCTCATGAGCCCTTAAAAGTTCTCGATGATCTTCGGAGATAATTTCATGAGCCAACTTAAGAGTGTTTAGTTCTTTAGTTAGTAGCTCAATTTTCTCCTTATCATTGTCATTCGTTTGATTAGTATGATTAATTGACGTTTCATCATAGTATTCATCACTAGAGTTGTCAACAAGTAAATCATCATCCACAAGCAAGTCATCTTCATCACTATTGAAATCAACATACTCAGGATGTGTTACCTTTGGACCTTTGGCCGTGACGCATCTTCCAATTCCTTCATTTGGTGAATCAAATATGTCATAGGCGTTGGTTGACACAAGTGCTAGACCGGCAACACCTTCATCTTGAGTATATTTGGAGTCGGAGTGATTGCTTCTCTCGAAGTGATTGTCGGAGTCGGAGCCTGAAAGTGCAACTATCCCTAGGTGGTTTTGGTAATTCATAAGAACATATAGCTCATTGAGCAAATGCTATTCCAAGACTATTATTTCAGGAAAGCTCAATGAATGGCATGGCATGGATGATGAAAGTGGATCCCTCAAAATACTAAGGACAAAGGATTGGCTCAAGCTCAAAAGCTCAAGACTCTTCATTTTATATTTTAGTGATCCAAGATCACATTGAGTCTATAGGAAAAGCCAATACTATCAAGGAGGGATGAGGTGTTGCTTAATGAGCCTCTTGCTTCATGTGCTTAGTGATATGCTCCAAAACCCTCAGCTACTTTCTCACATCCACAAACAACCTAAACCTAAAGCCAAAATCGGTCACACCGATTCTTCCAATCCGGCACCACCGATTTCAAATGTCATAGCCACTGCCACAAACCCTAAGCAAATCGGTCCTACCGATAGGGATCTCGGTCTCACCGAGATGGGATTGTAATCTCTCTGTTTCCCTTCGTAACGTTTCGGTCTAACCGAAGTGAGCGATCGGTCCCACCGAGATTGCAATGTAAACTCTCTATTCCCCTTTTGTAACATTTCGGTCTCACCGAAAAGAGCAAATCGGTCCCACCGAGTTTACCTGACCAACTCTCTGGAAAGCTTATTACCAAAATTGGTCTCACCGAGTTTGTGTAATCGGTCTTACCGAGATTACGTTATGCCCTAACGCTAACCGAATTGGTCTCACCGAGTTGCTTGTCAGTCCCACCAAAAATAACTAATGGTCACTAGGTTTACTAAATCGGTCCGACCGAGTCTGTTGAATCGGTCCCACCGGGTTTGGTAAATTGTGTGTAACAGTTAGATTTTGTGTGGAGGCTATATATACCCCTCCACCTCCTCTTCATGCGTGGAGAGAGCCATCAGACTAAACCTACACTTCCAACTTACCATTTCTGAGAGAGAACCACCTACTCATGTGTTGAGGCCAAGATATTCCATTCCTACCATATGAATCTTGATCTCTAGCCTTCCCAAGTTGCTTTCCACTCATACCCTCTTTCCACCAGATCCAAATCCTATGAGAGAGAGTTGAGTGTTGGGGAGACTATCATTTGAAGCACAAGAGCAAGGAGTTCATCATCAACGCACCATTTGTTACTTATTGGAGAGTGGATCTCCGAGATTGGCTAGGTGTCACTTGGGAGCCTCCGACAAGATTGTGGAGTTGAACCAAGGAGTTTGTAAGGGCAAGGAGATCGCCTACTTCGTGAAGATCTACCGCTAGTGAGGCAAGTCCTTCGTGGGCGACGGCCATGGTGTGATAGACAAGGTTGCTTCTTCGTGGACCCTTCGTGGGTGGAGCCCTCCATGGACTCGCGCAACCGTTACCCTTCGTGGGTTGAAGTCTCCGTGAACGTGGATGTACGATAGCACCACCTATCGGAACCACGCCAAAAACATCCGTGTCTCCAATTGCGTTTGAATCCTCCAAACCCTTCCCTTTACTTTCTTGCAAGTTGCATGCTTTAATTTCCGCTGCCCATATACTCTTTGCATGCTTGCTTGAATTGTGTGATGATTGCTTGACTTGTTCTAAGATAGCTAAAATCCGCCAAACTCTAAAATTGGGAAAAGATTAAGTTTTTAATTGGTCAAGTAGTCTAATCACCCCCTCTAGACATACTTCAAGGTCCTACAAGTGGTATCGGAGCTCTGCTCTCCATTTGCTTTCATTTCCATAGCTTTTGGTGGTCATAGCCTTGGTTTCACAACCTAGGAGAGTATGGCGTCTAGCGAGGGAAATTATCACCATGGAGGTCCTTACTTTGATGGTACTAATTTTGCTAGTTGGAAGCATAAGATGAAAATGCATATTCTCGGACATAACCCCGCCATTTGGGCAATTATTTGTATTGGCTTGCAAGGTGAATTCTTTGATGGGAGAGAGCCGAACCGTGAAGCTAATGCGGAAGAATTGAAGATGCTGCAATACAATGCTCAAGCTTGTGATATCATCTTCAACGGATTGTGCCCCGAAGAATTCAACAAAATCAGCCGTCTTGAGAATGCAAAGGAAATTTGGGATACTTTGATTGATATGCACGAAGGTACTAAATCCGTCAAGGAAACCAAGTTGGATGTGCTCCAAAGTCAGCTTGACAAGTTCAAAATGAAGGATGGTGAAGGTGTCGCTGAAATGTACTCTAGGCTTGCACTTAGCACAAATGAGATTGCCGGCTTAGGGAGTGAAGAGATGACCGAAAGATTCATCATCAAGAAGATCCTAAGAGCATTGGATGGAAAGTATGATACTGTGTGCACATTGATCCAAATGATGCCAAACTACAAAGATCTCAAGCCAACGGAAGTCATTGGAAGAATTGTTGCTCATGAGATGTCACTCAAGGATAAGGAGGAACTTCACAACAAGTCAAGTGGTGCTTACAAAGCCTCAAGTGAAGCCCCCACATCATCAAGTGAGAAACAAACCTTCAATGAAGAATTGAGCTTAATGGTGAAGAACTTCAACAAATTCTACAAGAGCAGAAGCAAAGAAAGAAGCTCCAAGTAAAGGTCTTATCATGACAAAAGATCTTCTAGTCGAGAGTGCAATTGCTACAATTGTGGGAGGCTTGGACACTACTCCAATGATTGTGTGGCACCCTACAAAAGAAGAGAAGATTCTCCAAAAAGAAGAAGCAAAAGAGAAGAATAGCCACCAAGAGAGAGGAGGAGTAGAGATGATCGTTATGAACGAAGACCCTCACGGAGAAGCAAGGATTCGGAAAGGAAGGACAAGTCATCAAGGAGCTACACAAAACGAAGACATCAAGCTCATGTTGGTGAATGGGTATCCGGCTCCGACTCCGACCATCACTCCGAGAGAAGCTATCACTCCAACTCGGAATATACTCAAGATGAAGGTGTTGCCGGTCTAGCACTTGTGTCAACCAACTCCTATGACATATTTGATTCACCAAATGAAGGAATTGGAAGATGCTTCATGTCCAAAGGTCCAAAGGTAACACATCCTGAGTATGTTGATTTCAATAGTGATGAAGATGACTTGCTTGTGGATGATGATTTACTTGTTGACAACTCTAGTGATGAATACTATGATGAAACGTCAATTAATCATACTAATCAAACGAATGACAATGATAAGGAGAAAATTGAGCTACTAACTAAAGAACTAAACACTCTTAAGTTGGCTCATGAAATTATCTCCGAAGATCATCGAGAACTTTTAAGGGCTCATGAGAAGTTACGCTTTGAAAAGCTCAATCTTGAGCAAGAGCATGAGTTCTTAAAAGCAATCAATGATGATCTCCATAAGAAAAGTTCTTCTTACATTGCCAAGCGTTTACTCCTATCTACTTACATGCCTCAAGTCAAGTCTAGTAACAAGTACAAGAAAGATACTTCCTCTAGTAGTAACAATAACAATGTCATATCCAATATTGTTACTTCTAGTAATTCTCTTGATTCCACTAATGATTCTCTTAGCCAAGTTACACTTGAGCAAGAAAATAGCTTATTGAAGGGAATTATAGAGAAATGTGTTTACAAGAGCCTTGCTGGGAGTAAGCAATTCGAGGAAATTGTACGCAAGCAAGGAAGACAACGGAAGAATCAAGGTGTTGGTTTTGAACGAAAGTTCAATGCCAATGGAGTTGAGTGGGAAGAAGATCAATACCCCAAGACGAAGTTTGTTCCTCAACAAGAGAAGTATGATCCTACTTCCTTCAAGGGAACACAAGCTCAAGATGAGCTTCCACCACAAGACCACAAGAACAAAGGCAAGGACAAGCTTCAAGAAGAGATTGATGCATTTGAAGAAGCACCTAAAGCCTTGTTCAAGTGGGTTCCCAAGACTACGTCAAGTTCTACTTCATCAAGCACAACTACAACTCCAAGGATTCCCATCAAGATGATGTGGATCCCGAAGAAGAAGAACTAGAGAGTTCTTGAGGGTGACTCCGCCAACATTCTTCACTCATATCATTATGGCAATGACAAGTGCAATCAACTTCCACATCTTGCACTAGTTCAAGGAGTCACAAACCCTCATGTTGGTAAGGCAAGGGACAAGGTAACCTAATGTTTTCATAGACATCATCTTGTGTGTGCATCACTCTATGTCTTTGGATATTCTTGTTTGTTCCTTGTGGGACTAACCCATGTAGGCAAGTTGAAAGTGCAACTCACTCCAAAGGATTGCTCCAAATGGACTACATCAACATTGAGCATCCACATCTTCAACACCTATATGAAGTCATCATCGACAAAACCCAAGGTTAGTTCATCCCTCTAAAAGGGGATTTCACATCTAGGGGGAGCTTAACTCTAAGAATTGAGTCAAAGCAACTCTAATGGTGTGAACACATCAATGCATTATATAAAAGTGGTAACCCCACTTGAGCTTAAACGATGAGTATGACCTATAATCAAATGTTTATCATTTGACTCCTAAGTCAATATACTCATATATAGATGACCTAGTCATCGCCAATTGTTTGATAGATGCTAGAATTGGTTGTGCATGCTTTGTCACATATTTTATTTGCTATCTTATTGTGTGAGCATGTTGGTGCATATTTTACTCATTCAAGGACATCCACTTGTAGTTTTGATTGTTTGGTTCTTTCTTCTTTTGGCCAAGTGGATGGACAAGAATGCCTAAGAACTTTCTCTAGCTATCTATGCTTTTCTCATCTCAAACTCTTTTCATGCTACATCACAAAATTTGATCAAGTTAGATTCAAACCACTCTGTGTGAGGAGCACTCGGAGTCCCCGATTCGTCATAGACTTAAACTTCCAAAACTTCTTTGTGATTCTCCGTCTGACCGATTCCTCCATTTCGGTCCCACCGAGATCACTAAGTCGATCTAGGTTTTCAATCTCGGTGCAAACGATTTGAACGTTTTGGTCACACCGAGTTGCTGTAATTGTACATAGTTATGCATCTCGGTGCCACCGAGTTTTTCCACTCGGTCACACCGACAGGGTCGGGCTATATATAGTCACGGGCAAAAATTTGGAAATTCCTCCGAACCTCTTCGCCCGCGCAATAGCTCGCTCTGCCTCCAAGGTCTCCGGATCGTCTCCTCATCGCCAGCCACCTCCTGTCGCTGGTCTCCGCCGCCGTCAACGGAATTCAACCCCGCCGTTGCCTCTATAGCGAGTTCATCGCCGAACTAGGGTATGGACTCGATCACTGTGCTATCCTCGTCCGATTCCTAGCACATTGTGTTCTTATTGATTCTTGCCACGATTGAAACACACCTATCCAGTCAATGCAATCCGTAGATTAGATGAGATTTGAAAATTTAGGGTTAGGTTTCCGCCGAAACCATCTCGGACCCACCGAGTTGAAAAACTCGGTCCCACCGATTTGGCTTATGCCATTGCACAAGTAACTCTCGGTCTGACCGAGAATTGCTAATCGGTGCGACCGATTTTAGGACTTTGTGAAACCCTAGTGGTCTCGGTGCCACCGAACTGTGACTCGGTCCAACTGAGTTTATCAGTTTAGGTTCCAAAACTGCTTCGGTATCACCGAGTTTGAAAATCGGTTGATCCGAAATGCTTTCTGTGGAAAATAAAACTGAATTTTCGAATCATTCTTTTGCAAAAATCTCTGCATTTTGTGATGCTCATCCACTCTATCTCATCTATAACTCTTCACAGGGTCAGCAGTCAGTGTTTGCAGCATGTCAGACCAAAGTGACAGCCAGAACAGGTCAGCAGAGTAGATTCACATGAGTGAGGGCACTAGTCCCCCCAACATTTCAGATGAAGGTAGCAGAAGCACTCCTAGCAACCTGCCTAAGGCTGCTACAACGCAAAGGAAGAAGAGAACTTCAGACTCTGAAGATGAGGATTATAAAGCTGAAGAGGATGAGGCTACCTCCAAGAAGGTAGTGCTCAAAAAGGAGTATGGCTCAGCAAAGGATAGAAAGCCAGGCATGAAGATCAAAAGGCCTGCAGGAAGACAACCAATGTCCAAAGCCAGAGCATAAACTCAACTGCCTGAAAAGCCTGATCCCAAAGAGCCAGCTGCTGAAGGCAAGAAGAGGAAGGAAAGGGTCAAGAAGACCATGGCCAGAGTTGTAGGTCAACCTTCCATGATGGAAGAAGAAGAGCTTGCTGCACCAGCACCAAAGGAACCCAAGCTTATGGGAGATGCTATTAGATCAGGGGCTGCAACATCTAAGCCCAAGGAAGCACCCAAAGCAGCCCCCAAGGCCAAGACTGCACCAAAGAGGAATACCAGGAGTATTCCAGCTGCTGAGAAGAACAAGGCCCCAGTGCCTGAGGTTGCTGAGGAGGAAGATGAAGAAGGACAAGTTCTGAGGAAGCTCAAGCCTAAGATATTAGACCACAATGATGCCCATCCTGTGGCTGAGGACATGAACATCAGAAAAGACTCAGGGTTGAGGCTATGGAGGATGGCAGATCCATATGCCACAAGGAGAAGAACTGCTGTTGATTACAGGTTCCATACAAAGGAACAGCAGGACTTCTATGAGACAATCTTATTGGACAAGAAGCCCATTGTGTGTGATATGAGGTGGGTCGACTGGACCTACATGAAGGAAAATGAAGAGCACTATCCTGGAGTGCAAGACATCTTTGTTGGTTGTGGAGTTGCAGATTTTGTTGGGCAAAAGCTCACAAATTGGAATGATGAACTTATCATGCAATTCTACTCCACAGCACATTTCTATCCGGATGGGAGAATAGTTTGGGTGTCTGAAGGTACAAGGTAGTAGTCAACTGTTGAGGAGTGGGCAAAATTGATAAATGCCCCAAAGGAAAATGATGATGATCTGGATGTATATGCCAAGAAGAAAATGGGACACAATACCATGGCACACATGTACAAGGAGATCCCAGACAAAGCCCTAGAGACTTTCTCTTTTGGATCAGTCCACTTTCTTCTGTCAGGGCTGCCTACAATCAATTGGATCCTAAGGCACACTCTATTGCCTAAGTCTGGTGACCACAACATGATCAGAGGGCATGCAATCAATATGTTGCATTTATTTGATGTGCCTCAGAAATTCAAAGTCATGAGCCTTATAGTTGAAACCATTAAGAGGACTGCAGCAGATCAGAAGAGGAGTTGTGGATATGCCCCTCAGATCCAGGAGTTGATTAACTCAAAGATGGGAACTGGCAAATATCTGTTCGATAGGGAACATTTTCCACTCTATCCAGACTTTGAGGACAATGAGGTTGTCATGAATGAGGATGATCCATTATCAGTTCAAGCTCAAGAGAAGAAGGAGAAGGCAAGGAAGGAGAAGGCTGCCAAGATGCCAACTCAAGAGGAGGTATCTGAGTACTTCTTGAAGAACAAGCAGGAGCAGCTTGATTACTTGATAGCATCATCTCTGAGGATTGAGAAGGGATTGGCCACCCTTACTCAAAATCAGGAGAGCCTGGAAAGAATCATGGAACTCAAATTTCATGATCTTGATGTCAAGGTAACTGAGATTCAGACAGTTGTGGAGAAACTGCAGGATGACATGCAGGAGAAGAAGGGCAAGACTACCACTAATGTCTTTGCCAGAGTGCCTAGAGCTCAGAGGTTAGCTGTTGTGCTAGTGCCAGACACCAGAGCGACATCATCTGCACCAGCTACAGCTCCTACAGCTCCAGTGCAACCAGCTTCAGCATCAACTCCAGCACCCTCTACATCAACTGAAGCCTTCGTCCAAGGAGCCATCTCTACACCACCAACAGAAGATCAAGCCTGAGAGTCGATCTAGCACTATGCATTTTCTATGAACTTTTTGATAACTTGTTGCCAAAGGGGGAGAAAATGTATAGATCATAGGCTTCGAGAGAGTGTGTGTGTGTTGCTTTTGTTCTCTCTTGCTTTGTTGGTTCAAACTTGTTTGCTTTTAATTGCTTGAGATACTATGCTATTCTTGTGAGACATTGATGATCATGTGTTTGATCATAAGCTAAACTTATGCATGTTTGATGATATTATCTTATCTATCTTATGTGATCAATCACTTTGCTTGGTGATGAGTGCATGTATTCAATACTTATCATTTTGAGCACTCCACCAAGATGTATGTGACATGGAAGAGTAACCCATGAGCCTAATTCCTTGTGCATTTGCAGTCCAAAGCAAATTTTAAACTATGCACAAATTTAGGGGGAGCTCTTGCTTATCACATACTTCTCAAAGCGACAATGTTTAATCTTATTATCATTTGTCAAAGCTTTAATCTATATGTTGTCATCAATTACCAAAAAGGGGGAGATTGAAAGTGCAACTATCTCTAGGTGGTTTTGGTAATTCATAACAACATATAGCTCATTGAGCTAATGCTATTCCAAGACTATTATTTCAGGAAAGCTCAATGAATGGCATGGCATGGATGATGAAAGTGGATCCCTCAAAATACTAAGGACAAAGGATTGGATCAAGCTGAAAAGCTCAAGACTCTTCATTTTATATTTTAGTGATCCAAGATCACATTGAGTCTATAGGAAAAGCCAATACTATCAAGGAGGGATGAGGTGTTGCTTAATGAGCCTCTTGCTTCATGTGCTTAGTGATATGCTCCAAAACCCTCAGCTACTTTCTCACATCCACAAATGACCTAAACCCAAAGCCAAAATCGGTCACACCGATTCTTCCAATCCGGCGCCACCGATTTCAAATGTCATAGCCACTGCCACAAACCCTAAGCAAATCGGTCCTACCGATAGGGATCTCGGTCTCACCGAGATGGAATTGTAATATCTCTGTTTCCCTTCGTAACGTTTCGGTCTAACCGAAGTGAGCGATCGGTCCCACCGAGATTGCAATGTAAACTCTCTGTTTCCCTTTTGTAACATTTCGGTCTCACCGAAAAGAGAAAATCGGTCCCACCGAGTTTACCTGACCAACTCTCTGGAAAGCTTATTACCAAAATTGGTCTCACCGAGTTTGTGTAATCGGTCTTACCGAGATTACGTTATGCCCTAACGCTAACCGAATTGGTCTCACCGAGTTGCTTGTCAGTCCCACCAAAAATAACTAATGGTCACTAGGTTTACTAAATCGGTCCGACCGAGTCTGTTGAATCGGTCCCACCGGGTTTGGTAAATTGTGTGTAACAGTTAGATTTTGTGTGGAGGCTATATATACCCCTCCACCTCCTCTTCATGCGTGGAGAGAGCCATCAGACTAAACCTACACTTCCAACTTACCATTTCTGAGAGAGAACCACCTACTCATGTGTTGAGGCCAAGATATTCCATTCCTACCATATGAATCTTGATCTCTAGCCTTCCCAAGTTGCTTTCCACTCATACCCTCTTTCCACCAGATCCAAATCCTATGAGAGAGAGTTGAGTGTTGGGGAGACTATCATTTGAAGCACAAGAGCAAGGAGTTCATCATCAACGCACCATTTTTTACTTCTTGGAGAGTGGTGTCTCCTAGATTGGCTAGGTGTCACTTGGGAGCCTCCGACAAGATTGTGGAGTTGAACCAAGGAGTTTGTAAGGGCAAGGAGATCGCCTACTTCTAGAAGATATACCGCTAGTGAGGCAAGTCCTTCGTGGGCGACGGCCATGGTGGGATAGACAAGGTTGCTTCTTCGTGGACCCTTCATGGGTGGAGCCCTCCGTGGACTCGCGCAACCGTTACCCTTCGTGGGTTGAAGTCTCCATCAACGTGGATGTACGATAGCACCACCTATCAGAACCACGCCAAAAACATCTGTGTCTCCAATTGCTTTTGAATCCTCCAAACCCTTCCTTTTACTTTCTTGCAAGTTGCATGCTTTAATTTCTGCTGCCCATATACTCTTTGCATGCTTGCTTGAATTGTGTGATGATTGCTTGACTTGTTCTAAGATAGCTAAAATCTGCCAAACTCTAAAATTGGGAAAAGGTTAAGTTTTTTAATTGGTCAAGTAGTCTAATCACCCCCCCCTCTAGACATACTTCAAGGTCCTACAGAGCCGGATACCCATTCACCAATATGAGCTTGATGTCTTCGTTTTGTGTAGCTCCTTGATGACTTGTCCTTCCTATCCGAATCCTTGCTTCTCCGTGAGGGTCTTCGTTCATAACGATCATCTCTACTCCTCCTCTCTCTTGGTGGTGATTCTTCTCTTTTGCTTCTTATTCTTGGAGAATCTTCTCTTCTTTTGTAGGGTGTCGTACACTCATTGGAATAGTGTCCAGGTCTCCCACAATTGTAGCAATTGCGCTCGCGACTAGAAGATCTTTTGTCATGGTAAGACCTTGACTTGGAGCTTCTTTCTTTGCTTCTACTCTTGTAGAATTTGTTGAAGTTCTTCACCATTAAGCTCAATTCTTCATTGAAGGTTTGTTTCCCACTTGATGATGTGGGGGCTTCACTTGAGGCTTTGTAAGCACCACTTGACTTGTTGTGAAGTTCCTCCTTATCCTTGAGTGACATCTCATGAGCAACAATTCTTCCAATGACTTCCGTTGGCTTGACATCTTTGTAGTTTGGCATCATTTCGATCAATGTGCACACGGTATCATACTTTCCATCCAATGCTCTTAGGATCTTCTTGATGATGAATCTGTTGGTCATCTCTTCACTCCCTAAGCCGGCAATCTCATTTGTAATAAGAGCAAGCATAGAGTACATTTCGGCGACACCTTCACCATCCTTCATTTTGAACTTGTCAAGCTGACTTTAGAGCACATCCAACTTGGATTCCTTTACGGATTCAGTACCTTCATGCATATCAATCAAAGTATCCCAAATTTCTTTTGCATTCTCAAGATGGCTGATTTTGTTGAATTCTTTGGGGCACAATCCATTGAAGATGATATCACAAGCTTGAGTGTGGTATTGCAGCATCTTCAATTCTTCCGCATTAGCTTCACGGTTCGGCTCTCTCCCATCAAAGAATTCACCTTGCAAGCCAATACAAATAATTGCCCAAACGGCGGGGTTATGTCCGAGAATATGCATTTTCATCTTATGCTTCCAACTAGCAAAGTTAGTACCATCAAAGTAAGGACCTCTACGGTGATAATTTCCCTCGCTAGACGTCATACTCTCCTAGGTTGTGAAACCAAGGCTATGACCACCAAAGCTATGGAAATCAAAGCAAATGGAGACCAAAGCTCTATACCACTTGTAGGTCCTTGAAGTATGTCTAGAGGGGGGTGATTAGACTACTTGACCAATTAAAAACTTAACCTTTTCCCAATTTTAGAGTTTGGCAGAGTTTAGCTATCTTAGGACAAGTCAAGCAATCATCACACAAATCAAGCAAGCATGCAAAGAGTATATGGGCAGCGGAAATTAAAGCATGCAACTTGCAAGAAAGTAAAGGGAAGGGTTTGGAGGATTCAAACACAATTGGAGACACGGATGTTTTTGGCGTGGTTCCGATAGGTGGTGCTATCGTACATCCACGTTGATGGAGACTTCAACCCACGAAGCGTAATGGTTGCGTGAGTCCACGGAGGGCTCCACCCACGAAGGGTCCACGAAGAAGCAACCTTGTCTATCCCACCATGTCCATCGCCCATGAAGGACTTGCCTCACTAGCGGTAGATCTTAACGAAGTAGGCGATCTCCTTGCCCTTACAAACTCCTTGGTTCAACTCCACAATCTTGTCGGAGGCTCCCAAGTGACACCTAGCCAATCTAGGAGACACCACTCTCCAAGAAGTAACAAATGGTGCGTTGATGATGAACTCCTTGCTCTTGTGCTTCAAATGATAGTCTCCCCAACACTCAACTCTCTCTCATAGGATTTGGATCTGGTGGAAAGAGGATTTGAGTGGAAAGCAACTTGGGAAGGCTAGAGATCAAGATTCATATGGTAGGAATGGAATATCTTGGCCTCAACACATGAGTAGGTGGTTCTCTCTCAGAAATGGTAAGTTGGAAGTGTAGGTTTAGTCTGATGGATCTCTTTTCAAATGAAGAGGAGGTGGAGGGGTATATATAGCCTCCACACAAAATCTAACCGTTACACACAGTTTACCAAACTCGGTGGGACCGATTCAACACACTCGGTCAGACCGATTTAGTAAACCTAGTGACCATTAGTGATTTTCGGTGGGACTGACATGCAACTCGGTGAGACCGATTCGGTTAGGGTTAGGGCATAACGTAATCTCGGTAAGACCGATTACACAAACTCGGTGAGACCGATTTTGGTAATAAGCTTTCCAGAGAGTTGGTCAGGTAAACTCGGTGGGACCGATTTGCTCTTTTTGGTGAGACCGAAATGTTAGAAAAGAGAAACAGAGAGTTTACATTGCAATCTCGGTGGGACCGATCGCTCACTTCGGTTTGACCGAAACGTTAGGAAGGGAAACAGAGAGATTACAATCCCATCTCGGTGAGACTGAGATCCCTATCGGTAGGACCGATTTGCCTAGGGTTTGTGGCAGTGGCTATGACTTTTGAAATCGGTGGCGCCGGATAGTAAGAATCGGTGTGACCGATTTTGGCTTTGGGTTTAGGTCATTTGTGGATGTGAGAAAGTAGCTGAGGGTTTTGGAGCATATCACTAAGCACATGAAGCAAGAGGCCCATTAAGCAACACCTCATCCCTCCTTGATAGTATTGGCTTTTCCTATTGACTCAATGTGATCTTGGATCACTAAAATGTAAAATGAAGAGTCTTGAGCTTGAAGCTTGAGCCAATCCTTTGTCCTTAGTATTTTGAGGGATCCACTTTCATCATCCATGCCATGCCATTCATTGAGCTTTCCTGAAATAATAGTCTTGGAATAGCATTAGCTCAATGAGCTATATGTTGTTATGAATTACCAAAACCACCTGGGGATAGTTGCACTTTCACAAATGATATCCAAATTATAGTTGAACATTCCAGGAGCTTCACAACCAACCTTGATGTTGCTCAATTTTATTGCAACTAATGAAGAAGAAGCTCTGCGGGTTTCATTTTCTGATGGAAATGGAACCGGGGTTGGAGCCCTTTTCTTAATTTTTTTTGAAGAAGAAGCTGCTAGCTCACGGGACATTGCTTCATTTTAGGTGAACTGCACCAAAAGGTCCCATGAATTGAATCATCCATGTTGGTGACTGAAAGAGCCAGCTTCAGCATCCCAGTCTAAGCACCCCCGGCCTCCATCCTTGTGACGCATGGTACACCTCGTTTGGCAGCTACTCGACCCTAGTGTCACTGATAAAATGAAGTAATAATACAGTTAAAATAGAGCGAGTGTCCTCTCTATCATTTCACTTCCAATGTAGATAAAGAAAGTGCTTCTCTTTGTTAATGTATGTTTCATCAACTAGTCCCATTGTTAATATTTAAGCGTTTCTGCAAACTGGGGTGCTTAATTTTAGTTGGTTTGTACCAAAATAGAGATTTGAATGTCTCAAGGCGCCTCCTTGTACTACCGCTGTACACTGATGTTCATCACTAACAGAAGGTGTATCTGGGAGACTTGGGATGATTTCCAGTATGAGGCGTCGCAGGGCCCATCTCGCCCTCGCAGCATGGCATACTATATACTATCGCAATATTTTCTTCTATTTATTTTATGTGTTTCATCAACTAGTGCCACTATAATGTAATCACGCTTTTTCATTATCTGTGCAAACAGGGTTATTCGGCTGCATTTTGGTGGAACTGCACAAATGTAAGTGTGGAACCGACATATATGCAGAGTGCGATGTGTGCCAAGTAAACATTACCGACACAAACCATGTTGCATGCACGCATTGGCATCCACCACCAGCAGTGGGATGTGTGGCGCTCTCTGGGGACGGATCTTACTCGGCAGCAAATCCTCTAACCAAATACTAGTAGCTTATATTGGCAGTTTTCTAGGGAGTACTCTTTTCTGAAAGCAGCACCGATCTATTTTTCTTTATATGTACACTGTGTCACAACTTTGACCCAAAGGTCCAGTGCTATTTTAGGTTGATTGGCGTAGTACTCGAAGACTGATTGTAAGCATGATTTTCATTAGACATAGATTGTAAGCATGAGCAAGTGGAAGATTAGGTTAGTGCGAAGCTTACCTTAAACCCTACCGCCGCCGTTGAAACGAGGTGAGCGTCGAGGGAACCGTGGAGAATGGCGAGGAAGCGACGTCGCGCCATCCAGCCTCCTCTTGCGGTGGGAGAACGAATACTCCTGTGGCTCCGGCTGGCTCTGCACCCTCATGAACGGCACACCATACTCGATCGATTCGTTATCCTCTGGGTGCTCGACCTTTGACCTGTACGCCCACCACCTCCGCCTGACTGTCGCCTCGGGCGAATCTGTCTGTTCCATTGCCCAGAGGAGATACTCGATGAACTCGGAGGACTGCGGCGTGACTGCCGCCGAGGAGTACATGTACATCGCCGCCATCTCGCTCTTTCGCATACATTGCCACATGGCCCGCACCGTCCTTGAAATCTCCCACTCATTGTCAAACCAAGTAAGGATCTCCTTCAACCTGGCTAACTTTGCCTGGTCGCCACCGGCGATCTGCCTGATTCGCTGATGCATCCTCTCCATAGATGTCCTTTTGAGTGGTCCGGTGTTAGCTTTGGAAGATGGGAGGAGAGATGGTGGTCTTGCAATAGAGAAGAGGGAGAGGCGAGACGGTGGTTTTGGAATGGAGACGATGGAGAGGAGAGGAGGTGGTTTTGCAATGGAGAAGATCAGAAGAGGGAGAGGCGAGATAGTGGTTTTGGAATGGAGATGATGGAGAGGAGAGGAGGTGGTTTCGCAATGGAGAGGAGGGAGAGGAGCGTGCGGTAGCGATTTAGGATTGGACGAGAGGGCCGGCGCGCTGTGACTAGATCAAAATCAAAATCAATTTACCCTTCAATTAATAAAGCGACCCCACATTAACTAGTCTCCCTTTTATTCTGGGTCATAATTGACTATGATTTTCGCACATAAAATATATGTTATACATTGCAAAAATAATATAATTTGAAAGTACATTCAGATACGAACCAAACGATACAATTTTTGGTGACATGCATTCACATTTTGCTTGTCAAATACAGTACGTGGTCAAACTTTGACCCAAAATACGCAAAACAACAAAAAAAATACTTCCAAGACGAGCGCCACTCTTCCGCTCTTCTCCTCTTAAACCACCGCCACTCCTCTCCTGTTCCAATCTAAATCCAGCGCCGCTCCTCTCCTCTTCCATTTCAAAACCACCGCCCCTCCTCTCTTGTTCTAGTCCAAAACCAGCGTCGCTCCTCTCCCGTTCTAATCCAAAACTAGCGCTGCTCCTCTCCTCTTCCATTCAAAAACCACCGCCGGCGAGTGAAGGTGCCGTGGAGAAGTAGATCGATGGAGGAGTACAAGCGATACATGAGGATCGCAGACGGCGACCCTGTGAAGCTAGCTAGGATGTTGGAGATACAACCTTGGTTTGACAACAAGGACCAACAAGCAGCGACGGCGACATCCATGGCCAAATATCTGCAACGGAGCGAAAAGGCGGCGATACTCCCGGAGGGAGTCACGCGGGAGTACATAGAGCTGCTCCTCTGGGCTATGGAGCAAACAGATTCACCGAATCCGATCGTGAGGGAGCGGTGGTGGGAGTATCGATCCCAGATGGAGTATCCACCAGAGATTCAAGGATCGCGCATCTATAGGGTGTCGTTTGTGTGGATATCCTGCCAGAGCGAGCCGGTGGAG
Organism: Triticum timopheevii; assembly: GCA_963921465.1. NCBI lineage: Eukaryota > Viridiplantae > Streptophyta > Magnoliopsida > Poales > Poaceae > Triticum > Triticum timopheevii. The sequence continues at coordinate 384,391,592 of OY997262.1, read as the reverse complement.
TGTTCGTCGACCGAACCCAACGCCAAGAGGAGAAAAGCAGTTGGCCTGACGACGCTTCCCCGCCATCCTCTCCCTCGCCGTTCACATCATCTCACGGGGCGGCTGTCTGCCGTCGAGGAATAGGAGGGGACTGCCCCCCCAGCCCAATAGTCGGGCGGGTTGTGAATTGCCAGGAGGAGCTTAGGGTTGTCAGTATTTGCAGGTTGTGAATTGTGTTTTGTGTTGTGTATTTTGAGAGTACTTTCAGATATGAATGTCTTTTGAATTTCAGATTTGCAGTATTGAGCATATGAAGTATTTTATGAATTCTAGAGATCTATTTTTAGCACTTAAAAAATGTAGTTTCGTAGGAGCATAAAAGTGCAGACAATGTGATTCTCAGAGAAGAAACTGCAAGTTTCAGTTTTAGATAAGAAACTGTAACTTTCAGAGGCAGAGCATTTATATTAACATGTCCTTTTCAAACAGGGTGAACATCATGTTGCAAGTTTTATTCATGGTCGAAAATGGAACTACCAGCCAGTTAACATCATGCTGATCAACATTCATGCATAGCACATCTTCATATGATGCACAGTCAAAATGCCCACACAATATCGAGTGTGCAAAACACAGAGAAAATGAGGGACGAAGTTTTGGCAAGTGTTGGACGTGGTGTGCGTAGATGACAATGGGGACCCACATGTCAATAAAGGCAGAGGCAAAAAAATTGGAGATATTTTCCCTGCACAGGTGGAATCGAATCCAGGCGGAACAACTGTCGGGTAGTGTCACTTGGCCACTAGGCTAGTTCAGTAGTTCCGTTAATAATAAGGCACTTCCTTAGGTGGTCGGACCCCCTCCTGCGCCTTTGTGCACTCGCCGCGACACCGCTGTCTGCCATTGTGAACATGCTGAACAAACGAAGGAATCTGGAGAGAACTGTACGTGGAGAGGTGGACAGTCGGGACCCACCAGGTCTATGGCCATACGCAAGCAAGTGCCTCATCGAAAAAATACTTCCTCCTAATGCTATACTGGCATTGGGGCCCACGGGTTTGTCAACATAGTTACATTTTTTTAGGTGCTTCAACGTAGTTACTATAGGAGATAAATTCACAACGAAAGGGGGGGGGGAGCTGGCAGGTATCATTTATTATCACTGGGGCAACAAGTATCACCTGGGTTTTGGGCTGCCCCGTCTAGGCTTTCATTTTTAACACGCGCAGCCCACGACCTCGGATGGGAGGTCCATAGGCATGTCATGTATCGACCGGCCTATGGACCTCCCATCCGAGGTTTTATTTTTCCTGAATATCAGCAGCCCAATTTATGTATTTTTTTGAAGAAAACGCAGAGGTCTGTTCTATTTTTCTATATAAGAATAGGAACACCAGGTCCAACTTATGTTTCCCTTCTAACTATATTATATATATTTAAATTATTTTATATGTTATTATATATTGTTTTTATTGTCATCATATATTTAACAGATACTTACATATATAAGAAAACAATATCCCACATCTTATTAACTTATAAAAATAATTTCTTAACAATAAAATCCTGGATTGTTTTGGCACGAAAATCCTTGTGATTGTGTACAAAAGCTTGGTAAGATTTAAGGACGAATATATTTATAACAAAATGCTCAACCCCTTTTTATTTTTTGATAACATTGCTGGCCCAACCCAACATTATAACTAGAATCAGCCCAGCAAAATCGTCTATTTCGAGAAAAGTGCAAATGGCCTGTAATTTTTTAGGAAATAAAATAAATGGGCCGCATGGACGCTACATTATTTGATCACCCAGCCCAGCTAATGGATTGTAATTCAAAAAAAGACCAAATTGACTGTAAATTCTATCGTGCAAAAAAACGTCTGTAAATTCTGAAAAAATGGGTTGAATACGTGCCACATTTTTTGAGGCTGAAATGTGGGCCAATAGGTCGAAGCCAACCCAAGTCGTTGTCAATTTAGTCAACAAATGATTCTAACATGTTAGCCATTGGATTTACATCCAACGACCGACATCCATCTTCAATCTCTCGTCTTCTTCCTCCAGCACCGCCGGGACCACCTCCCACCTCCTGCTGCTAGTAGCTCTGCTTAGCACGCTTCGCTATGAAGCGCTACTCCACCGTTGGCCAGGCCATCCCTCCACCCCTCCACACCTCCTGTTCTTCTCTACCGACTGCTGAACCACACCGCACTAGAACCAGTTAACCCTCGTACACCTCTCCCTCTGCGACTCTAGTTGCGCATCTTCCCATCTCTGGCTCGTTGCTGTCCGGGGCCTCACCGTCGTCCACCACCTTGGATGCGCTCGGCGCGCATGGTCAACGTGGTCAACGAACGACACCATCGGAAGTAGACTGTGCATGGATAGGCTGACAGCTAGGTCCATGACCGCACACAAAGAAATGCCTCCTTATTACGTGCAAAATAATGATACTTCCACCTGACATCTGGGACCCACCGGAAGGGCCTCTGTATTTTGCGAAAAAAATGTGCCCCTCGCTGACAGGACGGACCCACCAGCTATCTTCGCACGCAAGGAAGTGCCTCCTTATTACGCACAAAAAAAATGAATACTCCCCCTGCTAGCTGGAACTCAGCATAGTGGGAGGCTGACTTGTGGGCCTACCAAGTTGACGAGGACGGAGTGCTTTGTCAACTTACTCAATATGAATGATTCTAGCTCCTGTTATCGTACGATGTTCATCCAACGGCTGTAGTGCTTCTTTAACCTCTGGTATTCTTGCTCCAGCCGCCCAAACCAGCGCCGGTCGTGCCGCGTGCTCCTGCCTCCCATGGCCAGTTGTGATGCTGCGGAGGCCTCACCGCCCCCTACTACTCCCACCGCTGGCCAGGCCATCCCTCTACTCATCCACACCCCCTGTTATTCTGTGGCGATGGCAACCTCACACCGCAGCCGAACCAGTGAACCCTCATACTCCTCTTCGCGTGGGCATCCACTGTTGCGTCTTCCCCGGCTCCATGTCGTCCCCTTCCTAGGCCTCGCCGTCGTCCATCGCCGCAGTGCTATCGGCGTGGCATGGTCAATGTGGTCAACGATCGACTTCCATCGAAAGAGTACTATGCGTGGAGAGGCTGACAGCTGGGTCCACGGCAGCCACAAGAAAGTGCCTCCTTATTACGCGCAAAATAATTATTCCTCCACCTGACAGCATGGACCCACCGGATGGGCCACCATATTTCACGAAAAAATGTTTCCCACTGACTGCTGGGACCTACCAGCTACATCTTCGCACGCAAGGAAGTGCGTCCATATTACGGGCAAAAAAAATGATTCGCCCCCTGACTGCTGGGACCCACCAGCTACATCTTCGCACGCAAGGAAGTGCGCCCGGGCAAAAAAAAACGATTCCCCCCTAACTGCTGGGACCCCGCAGCTACATCTTCGCACGCAAGCAAGTGCCTGACAGTCAGGACCCACCTGGTTGAAGCATACGCAGCGTTGTCATTCTGGTCGCGGACATGTACATACATACTGGTCGATGTAGAGGCGCGCATGTGTCGTAGTAGAGGTGCGCACGTGTCATAGTAGAGGCGCGCACGTGGCATGTACACGTACGTACAACGGCCAGGGTGCAAGAAAGAAAATACAGCCACGTACGTACATACGGGCAAGGTCTCGAACGCCTACTCGCGCATATGTACGGCCAGGGCTCGTGTACATGGCTGGGTCGGAACAGAGAAACATCGTCGTCGTCGTGTTCATGGGGAGCCAACCGGCTGGGTCGGAAAGGAATGCGTCGTCATGTTCATCGGGAGGGCTTCGACGGAACAGGCGATGGAAACGAGGTCTGGCACACCGCAGAACAGAGGAAACGGCCTTGTGTTCGACCGTCCATGTTCGAAACGGGATCCTGTTCATCGGGAGGGGTCTGGCGTACCGCAAAACGGAGGAAACGGACCTCCTACGGTCGAAATGGGGGTCCTGTTCATCGGGAGGGGTGTGGCGTACCGCAAAACGGAGGAAACAGACTTGTGTTGGAGCGCTACAGTCGAAATGGGGGTCCTGTTCATCGGGAGGGGTGTGGCGTACCGCAAACCGGGACTCCACGGGATACTGTTCATCTCCACCGTCGACCTCCTCCAGCCTCCATGGGCTACTGTTCATCCACCGTCGACCTCCTCCAGCCTCCTCCTGCGACTGTTCATCCATGGGCTCCTGTTCATCCAGCCTCCACCCTGTGATACTCCACCGGCTACTGTTCAACCACCCCTCTCCACGGGATCCTGTTCAACCACCCCTCCACGGGCTACTGTTCATCCACCCCTCCACCGCCTACTGTTCATCCAGCCCTCCACGGGGTCATCCTGTTCATCCCGCCCTCCACGGGGTCCTATTCATCCAGCCCCAACCGGCTCGATCGATCAGGGTCCTATTCATCTAGAGCAACGCCACTGAATCCTGTTCATCCACCCCAATGCTCATTGTTCATCCAACCCCCCCCCCCCCCCCGCAACGCTCACTGTTCATCCAGAGGCAGCATCGATCGGCTTCAGTTAGCAGCAGTAGCGAAGGAATCGCTCGATCGGGTTCAGTTAACAGCCATCGATCGATCGCTCGGGTTCAGTAACGCGTAGCCTGCAGTGCAATCGCTCGGGTTTAGGTAGAGCCCAATGCCTCACTCGGGTTCAGTTAGAGCCCAACGCCTCGCTCGGGTTCAGTTAGAGCCAACGCCTCGCACACACGCGCGTATGTGTACGATAGAAACGCGCATCGCTCGGCCCCCGACCACCCACCGTAACCGGGAACTCACTGAAATTTTCCTCGCCCTCGCTTCTACCACGGTTTTTTCCATCATGGAAGGCCCAAAGAATGTCATGCAGCTGCGTCTCCAGCCCACCCAGGATGAAAAGCCCATTTTCTGTCATGATTTTTTGTCATAGAAGTAGGAGCCCACCACATCTATGATGATACCGGGTTTTGTCACAATTATCGTCATAGAAGTGTCATATGTATGACAGAAAAAAATTCGTTCGGCCCAAAATGTCACGGATGTGTCCTTTTTTTCTAGTGTAGCATCAAAACAACAACGATAGTTCGTCAAGTTAGTGCTACTTTAACCTTCTCAAGGACCAGGCGTAGTCACACTCGGTTCAACTAAAGTTGGAGAAACTAACACCCGCCAGTCACCTGTGTGCAAAGCACGTCGGTAGAACCAGTCTCGCGTAAGCGTACGCGTAATGTCGGTCCAGGACGCTTCATCCAACAATACCACCGAACCAAAGTATGACATGCTGGTAAGTAGTATGACTTGTATCGCCCACACTCACTTGTGTTCTACTCCTGCATATAACATCTACGCATAAACCTGGCTCGGATGCCACTGTTGGGAAACGTAGTAATTTCAAAAAAATTCCTACGCACACGCAAGATCATGGTGATGCATAGCAATGAGAGGGGAGAGTGTTGTCCACGTACCCTCGTAGACCGAAAGCGGAAGCGTTAGCACAACGCGGTTGATGTAGTCGTACGTCTTCACGATCCGACCGATCAAGTACCGAACCTATGGCACCTCCGAATTCAGCACACGTTCATCTCGATGATGTCCCACGAACTCCAATCCAGCAGAGCTTTGTGGGAGAGTTCCGTCAGCACGACGGCGTGATGATGGTGTTGATGATGCTACCGACATAGGGCTTCGCCTAAGCACCACTATGATATTATCGAGGTGGAATCTGGTGGAGGGGTGCACCGCACACTGCTAAGAGATCAAGAGATCAATCGTTGTGCCCAGAGGTGCCCCCCTGCCCCCATATATAAAGGATCAAGGGGGGAGGCGGCCGGCCAAGGAGGAGGGCGCGCCAAGGGGGAGGAGTCCTCCTCCTAGTAGGAGTAGGACTCCCCTTTCCTACTCCTACTAGGAGGAGGAAAGGAAGGAGGAGAGGGAGAAGGAAGGTGAGGGAGGAAAAGGAGGAAAGGGGGCCGGCCCCCTAGTACAATTCGGTCTGGGCTAGGGGGGCGCGCGCCCTGCCTCCTCTCTTCCACCACTTGGCCCATGAGGCCCATTACTTCTTCCTCGTATTCCCGTAACTCCCCGGTACCCCAAAAATACCCGAATCACTCGGAACCTTTCCGATGTCCGAATATAGTCATCCAATATATCGATCCTTACGTCTCAACCATTTAGAGACTCCTCGTCGTGTCCCCGATCTCATCCGGGACTCCGAGCTACCTTCGGCACATCAGAATGCATAACTCATAATATAAATCGTCATCGAACATTAAGCGTGCGGACCCTATGGGTTCGAGAACTATGTAAACATGACCGAGTCACATCTCTGGTCAATAACCAATAGCGGAACCTGGATGCTCATATTAGCTCCCACATATTCTACGAAGATCTTTATCGGTCAAACTGCATAACAACATATGTTGTTCCCTTTGTCATCGGTATGTTACTCCGAGATTCGATCATCGGTATCTCAATACCTAGTTCAATCTCGTTACCGGAAAGTCTCTTTACTCATTATGTAATGCATCATCCCGCAACTAACTCATTACTCATATTTCTTGCAAGGCTTATAGTGATGTGCATTACCGAGAGGGCCCAGAGATACCTCTCCTACAATTGGAGTGACAAATCCTAATCTCGAAATACGCCAACTCAACAAGTACCTTCGGAGACACCTGTATAGCTCCTTTATAATCACCTAGTTACATTGTGACGTTTGGTATCACACAAAGTGTTCCTCCGGTAAACGGGAGTTGCATAATCTCATAGTCATAGGAACATGTATAAGTCATGAAGAAAGCAATAGCAACATACAAAACGATCAAGTGCTAAGCTAACGGAATGGGTCAAGTCAATCAAATCATTCTCCTAATGATGTGATCCCGTTAATCAAATGACAACTCATGTCTATGGTTAGGAAACTTAACCATCTTTGATTAGCGAGCTAGTCAAGTAGAGGCATACTAGTGACACTATGTTTGTCTATGTATTCACACCTATATTATGTTTCCGGTTAATACAATTCTAGCATGAATAATAAACATTTATCATTAAATAAGGAAATAAATAATAACTTTATTATTTCCTCTAGGGCATATTTCCTTCAATGGCATGCAATTGGCACGCTCTAGAGCGTGCTACAGTGCGCCAAGGCATTGTACCTGCCCGCAGCCCCCGACATCCTCGGGCCTCCCCCGCGCGCCCACCGAGGCCCCTCTGTGTCTGCGACACGCTACGCCCCTGTCCCCCTTCTCTTTCCTCCCCCTATTGCCTTCCTTCACACGCACGACGCCTCTGGCCCTCCCTCGCTCTCTCTCTTCTCTCCCTGGTCGTAGATCACCTCCACGAGCACCCCGGACTCATTTCCACTGGCCCCCGTGGCCTCCAGCCACGGTTTCGTCCTCACCAGTGCACAAGTCCATGGTGAGCCTCGGCTGGCCTATATAAGGTCATCCACGAGCCCCCTCTCTGCTCCATTTGCCCCCTCTCCCTCCCATATGCCTCCCCGGCCGATCCACTCTTCCTCCCATGCTTCATTTCTCCTTATGCCGCCACCATTGCCGCGTCAGCCCTCGCTCAAATTAGAGCTATTTCGGGCTCTCCCTCTCCCCTTGAACCTCTCAGTGGAACGCCCCTTCCTCCACCAACCTTTCAACACCATGATGTCGTCTCTCCGCAGCCGTGTCATGCTCCCTGGACTCACTGGTGCCACCATCCGCCTCGATCAGGGCCCCGCCTTACTAAGCACGCCGGTGGTCAGATCACCGGAAATGGTGGCCTATGGCACCGGCCAGCCACCGTCGATGCCGCCCCTGCCTCTGCTTTGTTCGAGTAGGAGGTGGGGGATGAACCCAATAGACGGGCCCCGCCTATCAGCCCGCCAGTCAGGCTAAGCCACTAACAGGTGGGCCTGCCCTATTTAAGTGGACACGGGTCCACCACGTGCCCACCTTTCATGAGTGAAGGCGTATTCCCCAAATGCGCCACTGACGTGGCCCCTGCGCGTGTGCGGCTGAGTTGCTAGGCCGGCCAAGTGGTGGCGTAACGCTAAACCTCGACCTGTGCATGCTGCTACTGCCCAGATCCAGCCCATTTAGGTAAACATTTTTCTTTTTCTTTTTCTGTAGAATTGTAAAATCCATAAAAAATTTAGTCTAACTCCAAACTTGATGATTCAAATTTCTAGTGGTTCCTAAATTCATGATCCATCACATGGTGCAGTTTGCACATTTTTCAGAAACATTTTCTTCTCAAATATTTAGCAAATCCTATTTTTCCATTTCTGTGATGGGCTTTAGAAAATCACAAAGAGGTCATATTTGATCCAAATCCATTGATTCAAATTCCTAGGAACTTCTAACATCATAACCTATTTTATCAACATTTTTGCTTATGCTTCCACTACATCATAATATATTGGTCCATTTATCCATGTATAGCCAACTTTGCAAAATCATAGGAAATTGTTTCGGACTCTAATTCAAGTGAAACCAATTCCCAAATGCTTCTAAAATCCTGCTTTGTTAAATGGGTGCTTTTGCTCATTTTTCAAAATAATGTTTCTGTGCACCTCGTGCAAATCCAATAATCCCTTGATCTCACCATATTGAAATGTTCAGAGATATCCATGGATCCAATCCCAATGATACTACTTTGGTCATTTTTCATATGACCAAAAGTGTCCTTGAAAAGTCTAAATCACATTTTTAGAGCAATTTTATGTTTGCCTTGTTATGCTGCTTATTGTGTTTGTTTCCGACGTTAGTTGACGAAGTAGACGAAATACTTGGATCTGGGCCAGAGATATTTGAAGACCTCGAAGACTTTGTTAAAACAGGCAAGCAACCCTTTGACCATTATGAACCATTTTACATCATAATAGCATATCCGTTGTTTCATCGAGTGCATGATATATCTTGAATGGCAACCTTGCTAGGCTTGCGTTCGTTGCATACCCGTTGATACTTGCATTGTTCATGACTCTATCCTTGTTCAGAGTTGTGTTGATGGGATGTAGAAATATGCTATAGTAGTTGGCTAGGCAAAATGGGTCAGGGTTATGCATGGAAAGAAACAAGTGTGGTTTGACATACTTGCAAACAGCCCAAGTGGGTGCCACTATTGCCCCTGGGAGATGATGATTAACTAGGTCACTACTTGGTGGAGAGGTAGTGTACCGAGGCTTGATGAAAATGTTGTTTAAAGAGACAGATTAGATTTAAGATTTGTTCACCATCCCAACCCTACATGCGCAACCACTCTATGCTTATACGGGAAAGGGCATTATTGATTACCTAGTTCGTGCTAACATGTATGCCCGCATTACTAGTGACGGGAGTGGTGTGGTCACTCTCGGGACGGGGTCATGCCAGGTAGGGCGGCCATGACTGTTTTTACAAGGCACCGGACAAACCGTTGGTACCCCGTGCTTGTGTTATATGATGAATATGGGGGCATGGCTCCACAAAAATTTATTATGTGACAATGTTGGCACGGGGGCTGCTACCAATCTAGTGGACTCCTTGTTAGTCACGGCTAGGGAAAGGTAGTGATCGGGTGCTTGAAGGAAATATGCCCTAGAGGCAATAATAAAGTTATTATTTATTTCCTCATTTCATGATAAATGTTTATTATTCATGCTAGAATTGTATTAACCGGAAACATAATACATGTGTGAATACATAGACAAACACAGTGTCACTAGTATGCCTCTACTTGACTAGCTCATTAATCAAAGATGGTTAAGTTTCCTAACCATAGACATGAGTTGTCATTTGATTAACGGGATCACATCATTAGAAGAATGATGTGATTGACTTGACCCATTCCGTTAGCTTAGCACTTGATCGTTTAGTATATTGCTATTACTTTCTTCATGACTTATACATGTTCCTATGACTATGAGATTATGCAACTCCCGTTTACCGGAGGAACACTTTGTGTGCTACCAAACGTCACAACGTAACTGGGTGATTATAAAGGAGCTCTACAGGTGTCTCCGAAGGTACATGTTGGGTTGGCGTATTTCGAGATTAGGATTTGTCACTCCGATTGTCGAGAGGTATCTCTGGGCCCTCTCGGTAATGCACATCACTATAAGCCTTGCAAGAAATGTAGCTAATGAGTTAGTTGTGGGATGATGTATTACGGAACGAGTTAAGAGACTTGCCAGTAACAAGATTGAACTAGGTATTGGATACCGATGATCGAATCTCGGGCAAGTAACATACCGATGACAAAGGGAACAACGTATGTTGTTATGCGGTTTGACCGATAAAGATCTTCGCAGAATATGTAGGAGCCAATATGGGCATCCAGGTTCCGCTATTGGTTATTGACCGAGAATAGTTCTAGGTCATGTCTACATAGTTCTCGAACCCGTAGGGTCCGCACGCTTAACGTTACGATGACAGTTTTATTATGAGTTTATAAGTTTTGATGTACCGAAGGTTGTTCGGAGTCCCAGATGTGATCACGGACATGACGAGGGAGTCTCGAAATGGTCGAGACATAAAGATTGATATATTGGAAGCCTATATTTGGATATCGGAATGGTTCCGGGTGAAATCAGGATTTTACCGGAACACCGGGGGGTTACCGGAACCCTCCCGGGGGTTAATGGGCCTTTGTGGGCCATGAGGAAGAAGCGGAGGGCCGGCCAGGGCAGGCCACGCGCCCCCTCCCCCCCTAGTCTGAATAGGACAAGGAAGGGGGGGCGGCGCCCCCCTTTCCTCTTTCCCCTCCCCCCTTTCCTTCTCCACCAAGGCAAGAGGGGGGAGTCCTACTCCCGGTGGGAGTAGGACTCCTCCAAGCGCACCCCTAGGGGCCGGACACACCTCCCCCCTCCCTCCTTTATATACGGGGGCAGTGGGGCACACTAGGACACACAAGTTGATCTTCAAGATCGTTCCTTAGCCATGTGCGGTGCCCCCCTCCACCATATTCCACCTCGATCATATCGTCACGGAGTTTAGGCGAAGCCCTACGCCGGTAGAACATCATCATCGTCACCACGCCGTCATGCTGACGGAACTCATCCCCGACACTTTGCTGGATCAGAGTCCGGGGATCGTCATCGAGCTGAACGTGTGCTGAACTCGGAGGTGCCGTACGTTCGGTACTTGGATCGGTCGGATCGTGAAGACGTACGACTACATCAACCGCATTGTCATAACGCTTCCTCTTACGGTCTACGAGGGTACATGGACAATACTCTCCCCTCTTGTTGCTATGTATCACCATGATCTTGTGTGTGTGTGTAGGAAATTTTTTGAAATTACTATGTTCCCCAACAGTGGCATCCGAGCCTGGTTTTATGCGTAGATGTCATATGCACGAGTAGAACACAAGTCAGTTGTGGGCGATACAAGTCATACTGCTTACCAGCATGTCATACTTTGGCTCGGCGGTATTGTGAGATGACCGACATTACGCATACGCTTACGCGAGACTGGTTTCACCGTTACGAGCACTCGTGCTTAAAGGTGGCTGGCGGGTGTCTGTCTCTCTCACTTTAGCTGAATCAAGTGTGGCTACGCCCGGTCCTTGCGAAGGTTAAAACAACATTAACTTGACGAACTATCATTGTGGTTTTGATGCGTAGGTAAGAACGGTTCTTGCTCAGCCCGTAGCAGCCACGTAAAATTTGCAACAACAAAGTAGAGGACGTCTAACTTGTTTTTGCAGGGCATGTTGTGATGTGATATGGTTAAGACGTGATGAGATATAAGTTGTTGTATGAGATGATTATGTTTTGTTGAAGTTATCGGCAACTGGCAGAAACCCTATGGTTGTCTCTTTGTTGCATAAGACGCAAGTGCCAAATAATTCCTTTACTTTATCGTTATGCGATAGCAATAGTTGCAAGAGCAATAGTTGGCGAGACGACCATGTGACGACACATTGATATAGATCAAGATGATGAAGATCATGGTGTCGTGCCGGTAACGATAGAGATCATGATAGTACTTTGGAGATGGAAATCAAAGGCGCAAGATGATCATGGCCATATCATGTCACATATTTTGATTGCATATGATGTTTATCTGTTATACATCTTATTATGTTTTGTTTGATGGTAGCATTATAAGATGATCTCTCACTAATTATCAAGAAGTGTTCTCCCTGAGTATGCACCATTGCGAAAGTTCTTCGTGCTGAGACACCACGTGATGATCGGGTGTGATAGGCTCTACGTTCAAATACAACGGGTGCAAAACAGTTGCGCACGCGGAATACTCAGGTTAAACTTGACGAGCCTAGCATATAACAGATATGGCCTCGGAACACGGAGACAGAAAGGTCGAGCGTGAATCATATAGTAGATATAATCAACATATTGATGTTCACCGTTGAAACTACTCCATCTCACGTGATGATCGGACATGGTGTAGTTGATATGGATGACGTAATCACTTAGAGGATTAGAGAGATGTCTTTCTAAGTGGGAGTTCTTAAGTAATATGATTAATTGAACTTAAATTTATCATGAACTTAGTCCTGATAGTATTTTGCAAATTATGTTGTAGATCAATAGCTTGCGTTGTTGCTTTCATATGTGTATTTTGATATGTTCCTAGAGAAAATTGTGTTGAAAGATGTTAGTAGCAATGATGCGGATTGGATCCGTGATCTGAGGTTTATCCTCATTGCTGCACAGAAGAATTATGTCCTTAATGCACTGCTAGGTGACAGACCTATTGCAGGAGCATATGCAGACGTTATGAACGTTTGGCTAGCTCAATATGATGACTACTTGATAGTTTAGTGCACCATGCTTAACGGCTTAGAATCGGGACTTCAAAGACGTTTTGAACGTCATGGACCATATGAGATGTTCCAGGAGTTGAAGTTAATATTTCAAGCAAATACCCGAGTTGAGAGATATGAAGTCTCCAACAAGTTCTATGGCTAAAAGATGGAGGAGAATCGCTCAACTAGTGAGCATGTGCTCAGATTGTCTGGGTAATACAATCGCTTGAATCAAGTGGGAGTTAATCTTCCAGATAAGATAGTGATTGACAGAGTTCTCTAGTCACCATCACCAAGTTAGTAGAACTTTGTGATGAACTATAGTATGCAAGGGATGACGAAAGCGATTCCCGAGCTCTTCGTTATGTTGAAATCGACAAGGGTAGAAATCAAGAAAGAGCATCAAGTGTTGATGGTTGACAAGATCACTAGTTTCAAGAAAAGGGCAAAGGGAAAGAAAGGGGAACTTCAAGTAGAATGACAAGAAAGTTGTCACTCCCACGAAGAAGCCCAAAGCTGAACCAAAGCCTGAAACTGAGTGCTTACACTGCAAAGGAAATGGTCACTGGAAACGGAAATACCCTGAATATTTGGTGGATAAGAAGGATGGCAAAGTGAACAAGGGTATATTTGATATACAGATTATTGATGTGTACCTTACTAGTGTTTATAGTAGCCCCTGAGTATTTGATACTTATTCGGTTGCTAAAAATTAGTGACTCGAAACAGGAGTTACATAATAAACAGAGACTAGTTGAGGGGAAGTGACGATGAGTGTTGGAAGTGGTTCCAAGATTGATATGATCATCATCACACACTCCCTATACTTTCGGGATTAGTGTTAAACCTAAAATAAATGTTATTTGGCGTTTGCGTTGAGCATGAATATGATTTGATCATGTTTATTGCAATACGGTTATTCATTTAAAGTCAGAGAATAATTGTTGTTCTATTTACATGAATAAAACCTTCAATGGTCATACACCCAATGAAAATAGTTTGTTGGATCTCGATCGTAGTGATACACATATTCATAATATTGATGCCAAAAGATGCAAAGTTAATAATGATAGTGCAACTTATTTGTGGCACTGCCGTTTGGGTCATATCGGTGTAAAGCGCATGAAGAAGCTCCATAAAGATGGATTTTCAGAATCACTTGGTTATGAATCATTTGATGCTTGCGAACCGTGCCTTTTGGGCAAGATGACTAAAACTCCGTTCTTCGAAACAATGGAACGAGCTACTGACTTTTTGGAAATAATACATACTGATGTATGCAGACCAATGAGTATGAAGGCTCGTGGCAAGTATCGTTATGTCCTAACCTTCACACATGATTTGAGCAGATATGCGTATATCTACTTGATGAAACATAAGTCTGAAATAGTTGAAAAGTTCAAAGAATTTCAGAGTGAAGTGGAGAATCATTGTAACAAGAAAATAAAGTTTCCACGATCTGATCATGGAGAAGAATATTTAAGTTATGAGTTTGGCCTTCATATAAAACAATGTGGAATAGTTTCACAGCTCACGCCACCTGGAACACCACAACGTTATGGTGTGTCCGAACGTCGTAACCGCACTTTATTGGATATGGTGCGATCTATGATGTATCTTACCGATTTACCATTATCGTTTTGGGGTTATGCATTAGAGACAGCTGCATTCACTTTAAATAAGGCACCATCAACATCCGTTGAGACGACGCCTTATGAACTGTGGTTTAGCAAGAAACCAAAGTTGTCATTTCTTAAAAGTTTGGGGCTGCGATGCTTATGTGAAAAAGTTTCAACCTGATAAGCTCGAACCCAAATTAGGGAAGTGCGTCTTCATAGAATACCCAAAGGTAACTATTGGGTACACCTTCTATCACAGATCCGAAGGCAAGTTATTCGTTGCTAAGATGGATCCTTTCTAGAGAAGAAGTTTCTCTAGAAAGAAGTGAGTGGGAGGAAAGTAGAACTTGATGAGGTAATTGTACCTTCTCCCTTATTGGAAAGTAGTTCATCACAGAAATCAGTTCCAGTGATTCCTACACCAATTAGTGAGGAAGTTAATGATGATGATCACGAAACTTCAGATCAAGTTGCCACCAAACCTCGTAGGTCTTCCAGAGTAAGATCCGCACCAGTGTGGTACGGTAATCGTGTTCTGGAAGTCATGTTACTAGACCATGATAAATCTACGAACTATGAGGAAGCGATGATGAGCCCAGATTCCGCGAAATGGCTTGAGGCCATGAAATCTGAGATAGGATCCATGTATGATAACAAAGTATAGACTTTGGTTGACTTGCTCGATGATCAGCAAGCCATGTTAAATAAATGGATCTTCAAGAGGAAGATGGACACTGATAATAGTGTTACTATCTACAAAGCTCGACTTGTCGCAAAAAGGTTTATCGACAAGTTCAAGGTGTTGAATACGATGAGATTTTCTCACTCGTATCGATGCTTAAGTCTGTCCGAATCATGTTAGCAATTGCCATATTTTGTGAAATCTTGCAAATGGATGTCAAAACTGCATTCCTTAATGGTTTTCTTAAAGAAGAGTTGTATATGATGCAACCAGAAGGTTTTGTCAATCCTAAAGGTGCTAACAAATTGTGCAAGCTCCAGCGCTCCATCTATGGACTGGTGCAAGCATCTCGGAGTTGGAATATATGCTTTGATGAGTTGATCAAAGCATATGGTTTTATACAGACTTTTGAAGAAGCCTGTATTTACAAGAAAGTGAGTGGGAGCTCTGTAGCATTTCTAATATTATATGTGGATGACATATTGTTTATTGGAAATGATATCAAAATTCTGGATAGCATGAAAGGATACTTGAATAAGAGTTTTTCAAAGCAAGACCTCGGTGAAGCTGCTTACACATTGAGCATCAAGATCTATATAGATAGATCAAGACGCTTGATAAGATTTTTCAATGAGTACATACCTTGATAAATTTTTGAAATAGTTCAAAATGGAATAGTAAAAGAAGGAGTTTTTGCCTGT
Source organism: Triticum timopheevii (assembly GCA_963921465.1). Taxonomy (NCBI): domain Eukaryota; kingdom Viridiplantae; phylum Streptophyta; class Magnoliopsida; order Poales; family Poaceae; genus Triticum; species Triticum timopheevii. The sequence continues at coordinate 384,375,866 of OY997262.1, read as the reverse complement.
GATGCAAAGGTATGAAGTTGAGTAAGACTCAAGACCCGACCATGGCAGAAAGTAGAAAAAGAATGAAAATTCATTCCCTATGCCTCAGTCATAGGTTCTATGAAGTATGCTATGCTGTGAACCAGACCTATTGTATACGTTGCTCTGAGTTTGACAAAGGAATACAATTTTGATGTAAGAGTATATCACTGGATAGCAGTCAAGAATATCCTTGGTGAGGACTAAGGAGATGTTTCTCGATTATGGAGGTGATAAAAGAGCCCGTCATAAAAAGTTACAACAATGCAAGCTTTTACACCAATCCAGATGACTCTAAGTCTCAATCTGGATACATATTGAAAGTGGGAGCAATTAGCTAGAGTAGCTCCATGCAGAGCATTGTGGACATAGAATATTTGCAAAATACATACGGCTCTGAATATGACAGATCCGTTGACTAAACTTCTCTCACAAGCAAAACATGATCATACCTTAGTACACTTTGGGTGTTAATCACATAGCGATGTGAACTAGATTATTGACTCTAGTAAACCCTTTGGGTGTTGATCACAAGACGATGTGAACTATGGGTATTAATCACATACAGATGTGAATATTGGTGTTAAATCACATGGCGATGTGAACTAGATTATTGACTCTAGTGCAAGTGGGAGACTGAAGGAAATATGCCCTAGAGGCAATAATAAAGTTATTATTTATTTCCTTATTTCATGATAAATGTTTATTATTCATGCTAGAATTGTATTAACTGGAAACATAATACATGTGTGAATACATAGACAAACACAGTGTCACTAGTATGCCTCTACTTGACTAGCTCGTTAATCAAAGATGGTTAAGTTTCCTAACCATAGACATGAGTTGTCATTTGATTAATGGGATCACATCATTAGAAGAATGATGTGATTGACTTGACCCATTCCGTTAGCTTAGCACTTGATCGTTTAGTATATTGTTATTGCTTTCTTCATGACTTATACATGTTCCTATGACTATGAGATTATGCAACTCCCGTTTACCGGAGGAACACTTTGTGTGCTACCAAACGTCACAACGTAACTGGGTGATTATAAAGGAGCTCTACAGGTGTCTCCGAAGGTACATGTTGGGTTGGCGTATTTCGAGATTAGGATTTGTCACTCCGATTGTCGGAGAGGTATCTCTGGGCCCTCTCGGTAATGCACATCACTATAAGCCTTGCAAGCAATGTAGCTAATGAGTTAGTTGCGGGATGATGTATTACGAAACGAGTAAAGAGACTTGCCAGTAACGAGATTGAACTAGGTATTGGATACAAACGATCGAATTCGGGCAAGTAACATACCGATGACAAAGGGAACAACGTATGTTGTTATGCGGTTTGACCAATAAAGATCTTCGCAGAATATGTAGGAGCCAATATGAGCATCCAGGTTCCGCTATTGGTTATTGACCGAGAATAGTTCTAGGTCATGTCTACATAGTTCTCGAACCCGTAGGGTCCGCACGCTTAACGTTACGATGACAGTTTTATTATGAGTTTATAAGTTTTGATGTACCGAAGGTTGTTCGGAGTCCCGGATGTGATCACGGACATGACGAGGAGTCTCGAAATGGTCGAGACATAAAGATTGGTATATTGGAAGCCTATATTTGGATATCGGAATGGTTCCGGGTGAAATCGGGATTTTACCAGAACACCGGGGGGTTACCGGAACCCTCCCGGGGGTTAATGGGCCTTAGTGGGCCATGAGGGAGAAGAGGAGGGCCGGCCAGGGTAGGCCACGCGCCCCCTCCCCCCTAGTCCGAATAGGACAAGGAAGAGGGGGCGGCGCCCCCCTTTCCTCTTTCCCCTTCCCCCTTTCCTTCTCCACCAAGGCAAGAGGGGGGAGTCCTACTCCCGGTGGGAGTAGGACTCCTCCAGGCGCACCCCTAGGGGCCGGCCGCACCTCCCCCCTCCCTCCTTTATATATGGGGGCAGGGGGCACCCTAGGACACACAAGTTGATCTTCAAGATCGTTCCTTAGCCGTGTGCGGTGCCCCCCTCCATCATATTCGACCCCGGTCATATCATCGCGGAGTTTAGGCGAAGCCCTGCGCCGGTAGAACATCATCATCGTCACGATGCCGTCGTGCTAACGGAACTCATCCCTGACACTTTGCTGGATCAGAGTCCGGGGATCGTCATCGAGCTTAACGTGTGCTAAACTCGGAGGTGTCGTACGTTCGGTACTTGGATCGGTCGGATCGTGAAGACGTACAACTACATCAACCGCGTTGTCATAACGCTTCCGCTTACGGTCTACGAGGGTACGTGGACAATACTCTCCCCTCTCGTTGCTATGCATCACCATGATCTTGTGTGTGCGTAGGAAATTTTTTGAAATTACTGCGTTCCCCAGCAGTGCTTACCCCGGGTGCTTGAGGTACAGCGGGTCATGGATGACACGAAAGCTTCCCGGATCTTGTGGGTAAAGTGTGCAACCTTTGCAGAGTGTCAAACTATTCGAATAGCCGTGTCCACGGTCATGGATAGTTGGTTGGTGCTGCTTAGACTATGTCCATATGTTTCTGACAAACAACACGGTTTGGTAATCTTGTTGATATGATTTGTGGAAGTGACGATGAGCTTGAGCAAGGGTTGTTCATAACTCTTTCTCGATGTTGATGTCTGTAACCTCCTGATACTTGTTGCAGACGTATTCATGTCCTTGATAAATGATGATCATACTTGCATGAGAAAATCTAGCTTTCCGCAAAAATGCCGATTTAGCAGTAGAGCCTTGCATAATTATTTTGTTATCACTCTTGGGTTACTTGCGAGTACATTCAAATGTACTCACTGCCTTGTCCCTGGCTATTTACTTGGTCAGGCTAGGAAGAACAGGAATAAGATGAAGAGTTCTTTGGTGACAAACATGCGAGCTAGGGCACTTTCCCAGTCAAAATGTCTGTAGGGTTAAGGCAGATGGCATGGGTTCACACTATCATTGAAGATTTCCGCTGCGATGATATACTCAAGACTTGACCATATTGGTCCTACTTGCGTAAGATGGTATGTATGTATGTAAGACCCTTGTTATTCAGCTTTTGTGTGAGCATTGATCTCTGGATCACTATACACGTGCATTCGGTGATCACGACTTATGAGTCAGGGTCCCCACACTTCTCCACGGCTTTCTTTCCCCCACGCGCCATGAGGGCGGCATATTGCACCTTGAACTTCTCCTCCCCATTGATGACCATCCAACAATGGGAGAGGTTGAAGGACTTGCCGTCATGTTGGACCTTGAATGCCTCTAAAGCTTGAAATGCCTACAAATGAATAGCAAGCATATGGGCAAATGGATATACAAATGGACATGCTAGCATAACGAGAATGGAAACAAAGTGGGGCACACGTATACCATGTATTGCATGCTTATGCCGCTAACAGGGCGTGCCTTAATGCTCTCAAGGGTGGCACAAAACTTGTTGCACTCTTGTTGTATCACCCTCCATTGCTTCGAGATAGACACCTGAGGGAGTCCTGGACTAGGGGGTGTCCGGATAGCCGGACTATCATCATCGGCCGGACTCCAAGACTATGAAGATACAAGATTGAAGACTTCGTCCCGTGTCCGGATGGGACTTTCCTTGGCGTGGAAGGCAAGCTTGGCGATACGGATATGTAGATCTCCTACCATTGTAACCGACTCTGTGTAACCCTAGCCCTCTCCGGTGTCTATATAAACCGGAGGGTTTTAGTCCGTAGGACAACAACCATTATAACAATCATACCATAGGCTAGCTTCTAGGGTTTAGCCTCCTTGATCTCGTGGTAGATTCACTCTTGTACTACCCATATCATCAATATTAATCAAGCAGGACGTAGGGTTTTACCTCCATCAAGAGGGCCCAAACCTAGGTAAAACATCGTGTCCCTTGTCTCCTGTTACCATCCCCTAGACGCACAATTCGGGACCCCCTACCCGAGATCCGCCGGTTTTGACACTGACATTGGTGCTTTCATTGAGAGTTCCTCTGTGCCGTCACCGATAGGCTTGATGGCTTCTTCAATCAATAACAACGCAGTCCAGGGTGAGACTTTTCTCCCCAGACAGATCTTCGTGTTCGACGGCTTTGCACTGCGGGCCAATTCGCTTGGCCGTCTGGAGCAGATCGAAAGCTACGCCCCTGGCCATCAGGTCAGGTTTGGAAGCCTAAACTTCACGATTGACATCCGCGGAGACTTGATCTTCGATGGATTCGAGCCACAACCAAGCGCGCCGCACTGTCACGGTGGACATGATTTAGCTCTGCTACCGGATAGTGCCCTGGAGGCCGCACACGAGTCCGCTCCGACCCATAGTTCGGAGCCGACCACGCAGATCGAGGACAGGTGGCTGGACACCGCCTCGGGGGCTGCGATCTCTACGGTGATGGAGCCGAACACTGACCTTGTCCCTTGCAAAGCTCGTGACTCCGAGGCGCCGGACTCCTTGCCGGACTCCGAACCTCCTGCGCCCCTGCCAATCAAATCCGATTGGGCGCCGATCATGGAGTTCACCACTGCGGACATCTTTCAGCACTCGCCCTTTGGCGACATCTTGAATTCGCTAAAGTCTCTCTCTTTATCAGGAGAGCCCTGGCCGGACCACGGTCAGGACGGTTGGGATGCGGACGACGAAGAAATTCAAAGCCCTCCCACCACCCACTTTGTAGCCACTGTCGACGACCTAACCGACATGCTAGACTACGGCTCCGAAGACATCGACGGTATGGATGACGATGCCGGAGACGATCAAGAACCAGCACCTACGGGGCATTGGAAGGCCACCTCCTCATACGACATATACATGGTGGACACCCCCAAGGATGGAGACGGCGAAGAAGCAGCGGGGGCAGATTCCTCTAAGAAACAGCCCAAGCGCCGACGTCAGCGGCGCCGCTCTAAATCCCGCCACAGCAAGAATGGAGATTCCGGCACCGGAGATAATAACACCCCAGAGAGTGCCGAAGACAAACCCATCCAGCAAGATTCAGCGCAGGAGGACGGAGAAGCCAGCCCTCAAGAGAGGGCGGCAGACGAGGAGATTGAAGATGACAACTACATGCCTCCCTCCAGAGACGAGGCAAGCCTCAACGACGACGAATTTGTCGTGCCCGAGGATCCCGTCGAACAAGAGCGTTTTAAACGCAGGCTAATGGCCACGGCAAACAGCCTAAAGAAAAAGCAGCAACAGCTTCAAGCTGATCAAGACCTGCTGGCCGACAGATGGACCGAGGTCCTCGCGGCCGAAGAGCATGAACTTGAACGCCCCTCCAAAGGCTACCCAAAACGCAAGTTGCTCCCTCAATTAGAGGAGGAGGCATATGAACCTTCATCACCAGCGCATAATACGGCTGACCGACCACCTCGTGGCCGCGACAGAGAGGCATCTAGACCCTCCACCAGAACCGTACCCCGGCACCGCTCGAAAAGCGCGAAGCCATGGGGGAATGCGTCGGACTTGCGAAACATATTGGAGGACAAGGCAAAACAATCAAGATCTATCTACAGATCACGCGGGCGCTCCACGATCCACGACGATTATCATCGCGCCGGACTCAGCAACTCCGGCCGGGCCGAACACAGCAGACACAGCTCTCTTGAGGTACGTCGTGATATTGCCCAGAATAGAGGCGCCGCACACCCACTATGCTTCACAGATGAAGTAATGGATCATCAAATCCCCGAAGGGTTTAAACCCATAAACATTGAATCCTACGATGGCACAACAGACCCCGCTGTTTGGATCGAAGATTATCTCCTTCATATCCACATGGCCCGCGGTGATGATCTACACGCCATCAAGTATCTCCCACTCAAGCTTAAAGGACCAGCTCGGCATTGGCTTAACAGCTTGCCAGCAGAGTCAATTGGGTGTTGGGAGGACCTGGAAGCCGCATTCCTCGACAACTTCCAGGGCACATATGTGCGACCACCAGACGCCGATGACCTAAGCCACATAATTCAGTAGCCAGACAAATCGGCCAGACAATTCTGGACACGGTTCTTAACAAGGAAAAATCAAATCATCGACTGTCCGGATGCAGAGGCCCTCGCAGCCTTCAAACATAACATCCGCGATGAGTGGCTGGCCCGGCACCTAGGACAGGAAAAGCTGAAATCCATGGCAGCTCTCACATCACTCATGACCCGCTTTTGTGCGGGGGAGGACAGCTGGCTAGCCCGCAGTAACAACCTCCATAAAAATTCTGGCAGTCCGGACTACAAGGACCGCAATGGCAGGTCACGTTGCAACAAAGACAAATGCCGCGTTAACGGCAATAACACTAAGGATACGGCAGTCAACGCTGGATTCAGAGGCTCAAAACCCAGTCAGCGGAAAAAGCCATTTAAAAGAACTACTCCGGGTCCGTCCAATTTGGACCGAATACTTGACCGCTCTTGTCAGATACATGGCACCCCTGAAAAGCTAGCTAATCACACCAACAGGGATTGTTGGGTATTCAAGCAGGCAGGCAAGTTAATTGCCGAACACAATGACAAGGGGCCGCATAGCGATGACGAGGAAGAGACCCGGCCGCCGAACAGTAGAGGACAGAAGGGGTTCCCCCCACAAGTGCGGACGGTAAACATGATATACGCAACCCACATACCCAAGAGGGAGCGGAAGCGTGCACTTAGGGACGTATATGCGATGGAGCCAGTTGCCCCGAAGTTCAATCCATGGTCCTCTTGGCCGATCACTTTCGATCGAAGGGACCACCCCACCAGTATCCGCCACGGCGGGTTCGCCGCATTGGTCTTAGACCCAATTGTCGATGGATTTCACCTCACTAGAGTCCTGATGGACGGCGGCAGCAGCCTGAACCTGCTTTATCAGGATACAGTGCGCAAGATGGGCATAGACCCCTCAAGGATTAAACCTACAAAGACGACCTTCAAAGGCGTCATACCAGGTGTAGAGGCCAATTGTACAGGCTCAGTCACACTGGAAATGGTCTTCGGATCCCCGGATAACTTCCGAAGCGAGGAGTTAATCTTCGACATAGTCCCGTTCCGCAGTGGCTATCATGCCCTGCTCGGACAAACCGCGTTTGCAAAGTTCAAAGCGGTGCCGCATTATGCATACCTCAAGCTCAAGATGCCAGGCCCTCGCGGAGTCATCACAGTCAACGGAAACACTGAACGCTCCCTCCGAACGGAGGAACATACAGCGGCTCTCGCGGCAGAAGTACAGAGCAGCCTCTTAAGGCAACTTTCGAGTCCGGCTGTTAAACAACCGGACACGGCCAAACGCGCCCGGAGCAACATACATCAAGACCACCTGGCACGTTCCGAGCATAAGTAGCAGTGCGGCCCCAACCCCAGCCCTTGCATGATTGCAAGACCAGCTCTCCGCGTACATCATTATACTCTGGAGATACCATGGGCATCGAGGGAGGGGCTCGACCACGACAGGCCCAGAGTGCGGCTCAACCACACCAGGGGCTCCCAAGTGTGTCGTTCTTTTTTTTCCTTTTTCTTTTTTTCCACAGGACTCCGTTCGTCAGAGACCCTGTCCGGCAGTGAACCTGTCGAACTCACGATGCAACAGCCAGGGAAGAGCGAAGGCTACGATGAACAATCAGGTGGTCTCCATTACGAGCATTAAATCTATTAAATACACCATTCCGCAGCCTACCCCTGGAGGGGGACATGTCTAATAGTCCAATCCCTTGCCTACCGCACTATTTGTATCGTTCTGCACCCATGGGAGAATTCCTTGAATGAACAATGCATCACTTTTCGCTTATAATTGCATTCCTTTTTTACATATATGTTCATTTATTGCATCCGTACACTTTGGTACGGCCGAATACACCAGGGGCTTATGTTCCCCACATTATGGTGTTACAAGTCCGAACACTTTCACAAGTGCGGCACCCCGAACTTATAGCATTATATGAATCGGCTCTGAATCATGTCTTGGGTCAATAGTTGGGTTTGCCCGGCTCCCATGTTTTGGTACCTTACGTTCCGTTACATCGGCTAAGGTAGCACTGGGAGAACCACTACGATTGCGCCCCAGTTGAGCTGGGTTAACACCTCAGTGGAGAAAGCTAAAACTGACCGTCATGATAAGGCGAGAGCTGGTCGCTGTTCGAGAGGTTTTTTCGAGTCCCTAAAGACTTATGCCGCTTAGAGCGATGAGCCGACTAACAGTCCGGCCCAGGCGTGGATAGCGCCCCAAATTTGGCCTTCCGAACACTAGGGGCTTCGCCAAAATTTAAAATTATAGAATTCTATGGCTAAGTGAGAGTGTTCAAGCATTATAAGTCCGGTTGCCTAGTTCATTGTGTTGAGCGCCTCCCTAGATGGTCCCAAATATGGGAACAAGAGTGCTCAAATTTATCCCGAACACCCCAGCACTCGTGGCATGGGGGCTGAAGCCGACGACTTGCCATCTCTCAGATTTGATAAACGGCCAAACAGAAGGTAATATTTTAAATAAACAAGCATTGCTTAGCGCATATGAACAAAGTTATCAAGCGCAAAGGATAACACATTGCGAGTCTACTCCAATATTACATCTTTGGGGCACTCGTCCGCAATCTTGCGGGCACCCTTCAGGACACTCTTATAGTACATTTCGGGCGTATGATACTCCTTGCCCGCCGGCGGCGCGTCTGTCAGAAGCCTCTCAGCATACAGCCTGCCCCAGTGCACCTTTGCACGAGCAAGGGCCCGACGGGCACCTTCGATGCAGGCGGAGCGCTTGATGACTTCCACCCAAGGGCACGCATCCACCAGCCGCCGCACGAGGCCGAAGTAGCTCCCAGGCATGGCCTCTTCAGGCCACAGCCGGACTATGAGGCCCTTCATGGCCTGCTCGGCTACCTTGTGGAGCTCGACCAGCTGCTTCAGCTGGTCTCTAAGGGGCACCGGATGTCCGAGCTCAGCATACTGAGACCATAAGACCTTCTCCATTGAGCCCCCCTCCTCAGCCTAGTAAAATGCGGCGGCATCGGACACGCTGCGAGGCAGATCTGCAAATGCTCCTGGAGAGCTCCGAATCCGGGTAAGTAACAGGTAATTCACACTCACATGCTTGCTTTGCATGAAAAATGCCTTACCTGCCGCTATTTTCTTCACCGCCTCAATCTCCTGGAGGGCCTTATGGGCCTCGGCCTTCGCGGCTTTGGCACTCTCAAGAGCCGAGGCAAGCTCGGACTCTTGAGTCTTCGAGTCGCGCTCCAAACTCTCATGCTTTTCCATGAGAGCCTGGAGCTCTTGCCACACCTCCGCCACCCGCGCCTCCTGCCTCTCTCGCTCCGCTCATTCCGCGGCCACATTACGTTCGGCCGTGGACACGGCCTCCTTCAGGGTCGCCACCTCGTTCGTGGCCCCTGCAGTGCCCACGTTATCCTTGTTATTTCTATTGCAACCAAAATCCTTTTCTGTAAGGTACAAATTTAATACGGTGTTACTCACCTTCTTTGTCCTCGATCTGCCTCTTGGCAAGGTCGAGCTCGTTCTCGGTCTGCTCGAGGTTCTGCTTCAAAGCACCAACCTCCGCAGTCAGTGCGGCAGAGGTCAGCAGCGCAGCCTGCAATCCCATATTGACATAATTTTTAGAACTCCTATGTATATCTTTTTGGATCCTCAGTCCGGCTTTTCTTTCCGAACACCGAACCGAGCATCAGGGGCTACTGTCTATGCGGTATTACATTACATATTTTAAAAAAACTTCTTACCTCAAAGCCTGATAGAAGGCTGCTGCAGGCCTCGGTCAGCCCACTCTTGGCGAGCTGAACCTTCTGAATCACCGCACTCATGATAGTGCGGTGCTCTTCCTCGATGGAAGCGCCGTTGAGCGCCTCCAGCAATGAATTCGGCGCCTCCGGTTGGACGGAGGCCGTCAGTGCCACGGTCTTGCCCTTCTTATGAAGGGGCCGCCTGCCGGACTCCGGAACCACTGCGGGTTCTGGGTTGGAGTCCGGAGCGAAGTCCGGGAGGCTGCCTTGTGGCACCTCCGGAGCCTCACCCTCCTAGCGGGTCCCCTCCTGGGACCCCACCTCGGCGTCCTCGGCGTCACGAAGGGTGGAGGCAGTCGGAATGGAATCCACGTACGACGGAGCCAAGGACCCGCTCGAAGAAGCGGGAAGATCATCCTCGGCCGGACTACAGGTTGTATGCGGCATTAGAAGGACACTGTATGGCAAAAAAGAGAAATTATAAATTATGCAGGAATCCGGATACTTACGATCTTGCCAGGGGCTTGGCCCTTGAGGGCCACCCCTCGTTGCCTTCGTTGGCGTTGGCGGAGCTGTCCGGAGGAAGGGTTCCTCCCCTCTTGGACCCTTCGGCCTCCCCCATTAGGGAAGCCTTCCTCTTCCTCTCTTCCTCCTCCTGGGGAGAGCCCCCTCTCTTCTCCTCGTCCTCGGGGGCGGAATCCGCCTCGGAGTCGTCGGACACCTGAAAATGGGAACTCTTTCGAGTACCCGTGGCCTCCTTCTTGGCCTTCTTCTCCGGCGCCACATGTGGTGCCGGAACCAGTAGCCCCGCTAGACGGGCGTCTACTGGGTCTTCTGGCATGGGAGTCGGACAGATAATCTGCTCGGCCTCCTTCATCCAGCCCTGTCAAAGGAAAAGGGGAGATTAGATCCCGCATAAAGTCGAACTATTGAAAACAGGTGTCCCGTAAAGGGTAGAATTACTTACCTCGTCAGCTGGACGCTGCGAGCGAAATCCGCAATCTTCAGTAGCGGATGCGGGAGCTTCGGCACCCTTGAACAGCACCTTCCAGGCAGCTTCGTATGTCGTGTTGAAGAGCCAGCTCAGGGTCTGGTGCTATGCCGGATCAAACTCCCACAGATTGAAAGCCCGTTGTTGGCAGGGGAGAATCCGGCGAACGAGCATGACCTGGATCACGTTGACAAGCTTAAGCTTCTTGTTCACCAGGGTCTGAAGGCAGGACTGGAGTCCTGTCAGCTCCCCCGAACTACCCCATAGCAAGCCCTTCTCTTTCCAGGAGGTGAGCTGCACGGGGATACCAGATCTGAACTCGGGGACCGCCGCCCATTTAGGGTCGCGTGGCTCGGTGATGTAGAACCACCCCGATTGCCACCCTTTGACGGACTCCACGTAGGCACCCTCGAGCCAGAGGATGTTGGGCATTTTGCCCGCCATGGCGCCTCCGCACTCTGCTTGGACGCCCTTCACCACCTTCGGCTTGACATTGAAGGTCTTTAACCACAAGCCGAAGTGGTGCTGGATGCAGAGGAAAGCCTCGCACACGACGATAAATGCCGAGATGTTGAGGATGAAGTTTGGTGCCAGATCGTGGAAGTCCAGGCCGTAATAGTACATGAGCCCCCGGACGAAGGGATGAAGTGGGAAACCCAGTCCGCGGAGGAAGTGGGGAAGGAATACGACCCTCTCATGGGGCCTGGGGGTGGGGATGAGTTGCCCCTTGTCAGGCAGCCGGTGCGCGATGTCGCGGGACAAGTATCCGGCGCCACATAGCCTCTCGATGTGTCCCTCCGTAATGGAGGAGGCCATCCATTTGCCTCCCACTCCGGACATGGCTGGAGAAGGTTGAGACGAGATGTGCGAACTTGGGCGCTGGAGCTCGAGTGCGCGGAGATGGATAAGCAAAAGGAGGAAGAAGGCGTAGGTAAAGAGGGTTGATCCTTATCCCCTTATATATGGGCGGACGGAGGCCATTCGTCCCCACCAGCCTGGTAGAACTCGCTTATCCCCCAAGCGCCGCAATCAATGGCGTGGTTGGGTTACCCACGTCCGTATTGATGGGAATCCCGGAATAAGGGGAACACGATCTCTGCTTCGACAATACGTGCCAAGGAAACTGCTTCGCTAAACGCGCTGAGGTGGTATAATAATAACAATTCAAGTAAAGGCTTGGTGGTGGTGTGACATCATGCCACAAAAGACGTCAGCAGATTGAACCTGTGTGTGTATTATTCTCTCTACGGTGGAATGTGGAATTTATTTTGCAGAGCCGGACACTATCCAGGTGTTCACAATCTTCTATGGATTATTCGGAGAAGGAACCCGCCTTGCAATGCCGAACAATATGCGCGCCGGACTCATCGTCATTGAAGCCTGGTTCAGGGGCTACTGAGGGAGTCCTGGACTAGGGGGTGTCCGGATAGCCGGACTATCATCATCGGCCGGACTCCAAGACTATGAAGATACAAGATTGAAGACTTCGTCCCGTGTCCGGATGGGACTTTCCTTGGCGTGGAAGGCAAGCTTGGCAATACGGATATGTAGATCTCCTACCATTGTAACCGACTCTGTGTAACCCTAGCCCTCTCCGATGTCTATATAAACCGGAGGGTTTTAGTCCGTAGGACAACAACCATTACAACAATCATACCATAGGCTAGCTTCTAGGGTTTAGCCTCCTTGATCTCGTGGTAGATCCACTCTTGTACTACCCATATCATCAATATTAATCAAGCAGGACGTAGGGTTTTACCTCCATCAAGAGGGCCCGAACCTGGGTAAAACATCGTGTCCCTTGTCTCCTGTTACCATCCGCCTAGACGCACAGTTCGGGACCCCCTACCCGAGATCCGCCGGTTTTGACACCGACAACACCCACCCGCGCTTGCTCTCCATTTGGTACGGCGCAAACTTCTTGTGCTCATGGAACTCACGATGGACACGAATCCAAAAGATTGATGCCTTTTGTTCGGTGTCGACCTTGGGGTCTTGCCCAATGTCCCCTCAACACTCACAAAGGAGCTTGTCCTCGGACGGCGTGTATACCTTCTTCTGCTTGCTCTTGCGCTTCGATTCGACCCGGCGGCTTGGTTGGCAAGCTCGTCCTCGAACAAAGGCTCCCCGTTGATGTCCATTTCATCCTCTTCCTCGAGGTTGTAGTCCTCCGGGAACTCGTGGTCGAGCGGGAAGCCGTCTAGGCCGACCTGTTCCATGAAGGCGTCGTGCATGGCAGCTTGATCATAGGTCGCCGGCGTGAACGGCCCTCGGCCGTCTTGGCTTTGGGTCTCATCGGGATCGTAGCCAGTCGCAGCGGCGCTGTCGGATTTCGGGTTCTGGCAGACCCTTGAGGTTCGAACACTGGGGTACACGCGGAGATTACGCCCTCTGCCTACCTGCTCCTCACCGAATCGCTAGGATCTAAACTACCAAAGGATCAACACAAGAGACACAAGGTTTATACTAGTTCAGGCCACCATTGTGGTGTAATACCCTACTCCAGTGTGTGATGTGGTGGATTGCCTCTTGGGCTGATGATGAACAATGCAAGGAAGAACAGCCTCGCGAAGGTCTGTTCTAGGCCGGTGCGATGAACTGCTAGGAGGACTTCAGTCGCCCTATCTCTCTCTCTTTCTATTCTAGAAGTATGCCCGATACCAAATGCCTCTACCCTGGGGGTGGCTAGTCCTATTTATAGGCAAAGGCCCTGGGCCTCTTCCGAAATATTGAGCGGGAAGGGTGCCAACAATTGGCCATTTTGAAGGGGAACAACGGGTACCTTATCCTGACTAAAGTTGGTCCTCGCCTGCCAAAGGCTCTGGTGGTGACGCCGGCTTGGGCTCCATGGTGACCTCCATCCTGTCGTTGGACTGGTCTTGGTCTTGTTGCACCGAAATGGATGCCTTTGCTTGATGCTCTCGCCTGCGCTTGCTCCCTTTGCACCAAAGAGGAAAGGAGGACACTGCACCGGCGGGTGCCCGACTGGCGCCCTTGGTCGTCATGGTTTGCGTCATGGGCACCTCGCGAGGTACCCAGCCTTGAACTCTCCGCCTCCTCGTGAGCCAGCCTGATGAGGTCGCGCCTGAGGAAGCTCCTTGTCGTCCGCCCCGCGAGGCTTGGCTCCTCGCGAGGGTCTTGAGCTTGTGTTGATGGAGATGGGCTGCGCTGGGCCCCCTTTTGAGCCACGCCGCAGGCCGTAGGCAGGCAAGTTTGGGGATCCCCGTTCCTAGAACACCGACAGTAGCCCCCGAGCCCACGGCGCGCCCGGACTTGGCCGTGCAGAGAGGCAAAAGGGAAAGTGCGAAGCGTCGCGGGCCCTAACAGCCTGCGGCCTTAGGCGCCGCGTGGCGGTTGATTGGACGTGGGCGGCACCGCTCCCCCACGACGCCTCGGCAATTGCGTGAGCTGTCAAGTCCCTGCATGCAAAAACTGGTCATGATTACCTACGATCGTGGAAGCCGACGGTTGGCCTCCTCTGGCTATAAGTATGGGGTGACGCAAGCCACTCCGGTTCATCTTCCTCTGCTACTTCTCCTCTCCTTCGTCTCCGCCACTGCTCCGCCTCGCCGCCATGGCTCCGATACGCCGGTTCTCCGCGAAAGAGAAAGGGAAGGCCCCCCGAGAGGGCCCTGACCCACTTCCGCCAAAGAAGTGGTTGACCCTCTGCCGCCGAGATGAGGGCGCACGGCAAGAGGTGTCGAGGCCTTGGTGCGAGCGGCCGCCGCCAGGGTTTCCGTTGCCCTTGTACGCCCACCTTGAGGGCCTTGCAGGAGCTGATGCTGAGTGCCATGGACGACGCCGCCGTCGGCGCCGGCGGGTTACGGCGGTGCGTGCTGTCCCTTCGGGAGTTCACACCAGTGGCTCCTCCCGAGAGTTTGTGTTCCACGCTGTCGTGCCTCCTCGATCCTGGATTCGCCTTCCTCCTTCCTTCGCCTTCGAGATCCCGCCTAGGGGGCCTTTCAGGCTCTGGCTGCAGCACGCCGATTGCCGGACTCCTGCGACCGATGCGGATGTCGAGGTCGTCGCTCCGGGTGAGGTCTTCATGACTCGAGGCTGGGGCGAGGTCGCCCGGGTCTGCAGGACAAGGGGCGCCCTCGCGATCCATCTGGAGTACGATGGTGCTTCGGTGATATCCTTCAAGGTCTTCGACGCGGAGGGTCGCCGGCTGGAGTGCTGCCCCGGGAGAGGCGGTCGGGACCATGATGCGGCGAGACAGAGGCCGGCCAACCACTCCCTTGGCAGCTCCTCAGGCGATGAAGGCGCCGGAGGATCCAGCGACTCCGCCGAGCTCTTCGCAACTCCAGAGACGAGCGACGACAGCTACGAGCCCCCGAGCCTGCGCCGCTCTCGGAGCAGGGCGGGCTCGCCAGGCCGTCGCCGCCCCTGATCTGGATGGGGTTGGTGCCGGTGCTGGACGGCCCACTGTTGATGATGGCGTCTATCGCGACGGTTCCTGTAGTTAGGACTTTTTAGGATGTGCATCTTTTGTCCCTGCGAGGAGCCAAGAATACGCCCCGTGGGGGCTTGTAAGGTGTCTGTAATTCCGTTTGTCAATATGATCCTTATCGTGAAGCGGTGCGAGATGCTTATTCCATCTTAGCTTAGTTTCTTCCTTTCAGACCTCACGAGGGCTTGGTGCTCTGCGCCGACAGGTCCCAGTCCCAAGGCGGCTTCAGCCGTCGCTAGTATGCCAGGTCGCGATGCCGTGGTCAAGGCCAGGAGGTGAGCGGCCCGGGGTCCAGTAAGAGCTCCTGAGTCGCGATGCTCAGGAGGTCCCCTTTAGCGCTCAAGCAGTCGTCATTTGGTGAGAAAGGAATGTGACATTGCCAACACGGGATCGCATTGGATGTGGTGACGGTGCTGCGATAGCTAATGTTCTCGTAGGATGAATTATCTCGTGGGTCAGGAAACGCTTCCTGGTGAGGGGCTAAGTCCGTGCCCTGGCTGGCGAGGGGTTGCTTGGTGAGGTCCTCACGTGCTCCTCCCCTCTCGCCTTCGCTCCCCTTTCTTCTCTACGTTCTCGGGTCCCGGCCCTCGAGCTGGTCTCAGCCGTCGCTGGCATGCCAGGTCGCGATGCCATGGACATGACCAGAGGGTGAGGGCTGGAGGGCCAGTAGGAGCCCTGAGTCGCGATGCTCAGGCACCCCCCCCCCTTCAACGTGCAAGCGGTTCGCGTGGGCGAGAGCAAAGAAGACACCATGAGGGCCTCGCCTGATGATGCTCCTTGGAGGGACCCTAGAGGCTCAACACAAAAGGAACGAGAGTTCGCCGTGACAATCGACGGTTAGCCGTTAGCTGCTTTGGAGAGGCGACGAGGCGCGAAAGGCCTGGCGGGGTGCACTAGGGCACCCGTGAACCAGCGCTGGGCTCACAGGGCCCGACCCCAAGGCAGGTTGTGCCTGGCTCTGGGCCTTATCTTGGAGTGTGTTCTTGCAAAATTGGCTAGATGCCGGTGCTCTACGTCCTCGGGTCCCGGCTCTCGGGCTGGTCTCAGCCGTCGCTGGTATGCCAGGTCGGGATGCCGTGGACAAGACCAGAGGGTGAGAGCCAGAGAGCCGGTAGGAGCCCTGAGTCGCGATGCTCAGGCACCGCCCCCTTTAACGCGCAAGCTTGGTTAGATGTCGAAACTCTACGTCCACGGGTCCCGGCTCTCGGGCTGGTCTCAGCCTCGCTGGTATGCCAGGTCGCGATGCCGTGGACAAGTCCAGAGGGTGAGGGCCGGAGAGCCAGTAGGAGCCCTGAGTCGCGATGCTCAGGCACCCCCCCTTTAACGCGCAAGCTTGGTCAGATGTCGAAACTCTACGTCCTTGGGTCCCGGCTCTTGAGCTGGTCTCAGCCGTCGCTGGTATGCCAGGTCGCGATGTCGTGGACAAGACCAGAGGGTGAGGGCCGGAGAGCCGGTAGGAGCCCTGAGTCGCGATGCTCAGGCACCCCCCCTTTAACGTGCAAGCTTTCGACATCCAAGAAGAAAAGGCACCGTGAACAGGCACCAAATAACAAGCATGATGGGTCGAAAGCATGGCCCTAAGATAAATGCAAAAGGGATACATGCCACTGGGTCTGACCTGAGCGGCTTGGGGATAATGCAGCCCGAGGGGCGCCCCCAGCAGAGTGAGCTAAGAACATGAAATAAAAGGGATACACGCCGCAGGGACGGACCCACGCGGCCTGGGAATAATGCGGCCCTGAGGGCGCTCCCAGCTGGGAATGAAACTTGAAAGATGTCACCTGATGATGCTGAAGACGAAGGGGTGTTGATGTAGCAGACTCGGTGGGCTGCGGGAGCCGATCCTCACGAGCCCCCGGGCCCTGGGGCCTCGGGAGGCTCCGGAGGCGCTGGTGGCTCCTCGCGGACCATCTCCATCTCCACCAGGGCCGTGGCACGCCTGGCCTCTCGAGCCCCCAGGATGGCCCTCATGAGGCGCTGGTACGTGGCAGCCACGTTCGGCAAGCCATAAGGCATGCGAACGTAGCTGTGGGGCGAACCCTCGCAGCATCCCACTTGCGAAGGCCAGAGGCGCTCCTGAGACGCGGCTTGGTTGAGCCCTGGTATGTCGATGCAGACGCGCAGCCCACCATCCTCACCTGGATGGGGGGCCACAGCGGGTAGGCGGCGGCCGCCTCTCATGACTCTTGACTCCTGTAGCTCCTGAATGGCCTTGCTGACGAACTCTTGCGGGTTTGGCCCTCCTTGCGTTGCTCCTTCTTGAGGGAAACGTGCTTCGAAACACGCCTCCATGTGGTGCCCTAGCGCCTCCCTCGTGACCTTGGCGAGGTCGGCGGCCCTCCAGGGGAGAGCCCCCGAGCCCTGCCTGAGGGGGGCGCCGGGCGTGCTTCCCTATGCGATAGAAGGAGGTTCCCCCTGAGCAGGCGCGGGCCCTGAGGGCCCTGCCTCCTGAGGGGCCGGGCCGTACAATGTCTTCTTCTTCTTGGGGGCGGCCTCGGGAAGCCTCCTGCTTCCGCGGTCCGTGTCTTCCAGTGACGTGGCCTGAAAGGCTCGCTCCAGGGAGCACACTGCGTCTCTCTCTTCGCATGGCACCGTGATGACTCCGCCACTTCCTGGCATCTTGAGGACGTTGTAGCCGTGGTGGGTTACGTCCATGAACTTGGCCAGCACTGGGTACCCGAGGATGGCATTGTACGGCAGGCGGATGTGGGCGACGTCGAAGTCAATGAGCTCGATGCGGTAGTTGTCGCGTGCCCCGAAGGTGATAGGGAGGCGAACCTGCCCGATCGGGACCGTGGAGCCGTCGGTGACTCCGGAGAAAGGCTTGGTTGGCTGAAGCTGATTGTAGGGCACTTGGAGATTATTGAACATTTCCACAGACAGGACGTTGAGTCCTGCCCCGCCATCGATGAGGGTCTTGGTGACTAGCACGTTGCTGATGATTGGGGAACAAAGCATCGGGAGGACTCCGGCTGTAGCCGCGCACTTGAGCTGATCCGTAGAGCTGAACATGATGGCGCATGCCGACCACCTGAGAGGGCGCATGGCCTTGAGCTTGGGAAGGACTGCATTTACTTCGCGGGCGAACTGCTTGAAGATGCGCTGAGAGGCTGGGGCTTGAGCTCCGCCCAGGATGCAGGCGATCGCGCGTGGCTCCTGGAAGCCCCCAGCCCCCTCGTCCTGATGACGGTCCTCGTTTCTTCTTGGCTGCGGCGGTAGCGGAGGGAGGCCTGGATTCCCTTGCGGGCGATCCTCGCGAGGCTCATCCCTCCAGCCTCCCTCGCGAGGCAGGTCCTGCCAGCGATCCTCGCGAGGTTGGTCGCGCCACCCCTGGCGTGGGCCGCAGTCTTCCCAGCATCCTGCGTTCCTTCCTCCTCCCCGGCCGTAACCCCGCTCGTTGCGGTCGGGACATCGGCCGACCCTTCCTTCACGCACGGCCCAGAGCTCTTGGCATTCATTGGTGTTATGGGTGTGGAGGTCGTGGTACACGCAGTACCGACTGCCCTTGGAGGGTTCGGGCTGATCTTTGCCCAGCTTGGTGTCTGGCTCTGCCGCGAGCACAGCAGCCCCCTTGCACTTCACGTCCTTGGCCTTGAGCTTCTTCTCTTCTGGGTCTGTGGCAGGCAGCTCGAGGAGGGAGAGGCGCCCCTCCTCAGCTCTAGTGCACTTGGTCGCCAAGTTGAACAACTCCAAGGAGGTGCACAGGTCTTCATGCATCGCCAGCTCCTCCTTCATCTTGACGTCGCGCACGCCGTCGGAGAAGGCTGAGATGATGGCCACCTCGGTCACCTTAGGGAACTTGAGGCGCGCGTTGTTGAAGCGCTGGATGTACTTCTACAGGGTTTTCCCAGGCTGCTGCTTGATGCGGCGCATGTCGCTCACCGCGGGTGGCCGGTCGCGACTACCCTGGAAGTTGGCGATGAAGCGGGTGCGCATCTCGTCCCAGGAGGAGATCGTGCCAGGTGCCAGATTCAGGTGCCAGATTCAGGAGCTAGGTGCGAGCCCCGTCCTTGAGCGCCATGGAAACCAGTTCGCCATGACCTTCTCGTCTCCGTTGGCGGCCTCGATGCCCAGCTCGTAGAGCTGGAGGAACTCTGCAGGGTCAGCCGTGCCGTCGTAGCGGGGAGGCAGGTCCGGCTTGAACTTGCCAGGCCACGCGACGCTGCGTAGCTCACGGGTGAAGGCGCGGCAACCCGTTGTGGCCACAGGAGGCCTTGGGTGACGAAGAGCATGGTCCTGCGGGTCCCCATGCGCTGTAGCTGGGAGCAGCGCGGGGTCTTGACGTGCTAAAGCAGGAGCGTGGTCGGGACGAGCCGGAGCAAGGAGCGCCCAAGCAGCTTGTCGGGGGCGCGAGACTTCTTGGCAGCTCTGCTCCTGCCGCGCTGGCGCCTGACAGGGCAGGTCCCGCTCAGGGGCCGCGCGCCTTGGAGCCAGGGCGCCTTCTCGAGGGGGAGGCGGCTGAGGCGCCCCGGGAGCTTCATTGCCCGCGTAGGGCGGGGCGCGGTGGAGCGAGAAGGACGGCGCGGGGGAGCCCCCAGCGGCGCGGACGAGCTTGGCGACTCGGTCGAGCCACTCCTCGTAGATGTCGTCGATCGGGCGGTAGCGCAGGAGCTCGTTTGCCGCGATGAATGCAGCTCGGGCCTCCATGGCCGCGCGGGGCGCGCGAGATGAAGAACCAGCAGGAGTGAGCGAGGGTGTAGCAGTGCGGCCGTCTCGCCTCATGGATGGGTGCTGGGACGATGCTTGTTGCTCGTTCCCCGCCGGGCCGGTGGTGGCGTTGATGGCAGGTGATGGGGAACGACAGGGGCGCCCACCGACGGGGGCCGTCTGGGCGACGCGGGAAGCGAGGGCGGCGCGGCGCTCGGCGCGGGCCCGACGAGCGTCTGACATGGACGCGATGGTCGGAGAAGAACAGGGCGACGGGAAGCGACTTCCGGCGCACCCCTACCTGGCGCGCCAAATGTCGGATTTCGGGTTCCGGCAGACCCTTGAGGTTCGAACACTGGATGCGCGCGGAGATTACGCCCTCTACCTACCTGCTCCTCACCGAATCGCTAGGATCTAAACTACCAAAGGATCAACACAAGAGAGACAAGGTTTATACTGGTTCAGGCCATCATTGTGGTGTAATACCCTACTCCAGTGTGTGATGTGGTGGATTGCCTCTTGGGCTGATGATGAATAATACAAGGAAGAACAGCCTCGTGAGGGTCTGTTCTAGGCCGGTGTGATGAACTGCTAGGAGGAGTTCAGTCGCCCTATCTCTCTCTCTTTCTATTCTAGAAGTATGCCCGATACCAGATGCCTCTACCCTGGGGGTGGCTAGTCCTATTTATAGGCAAAGGCCCTGGGCCTCTTCCCAAATATTGAGCGGGAAGGGCGCCAACAATTGGCCATTTTGAAGGGGAACAGCGGGTACACTTATCCTGACTAAAGTTGGTCCTCGCCTGCCAAAGGCTCTGGTGGTGACGCCGGCTTGGGCTCCATGGTGACCTCCATCCTGCCGTTGGACTGGTCTTAGTCTTGTTGCACCGAAATGGATGCCTTTGCTTGATGCTCTCGCCTGCGCTTGCTCCCTTTGCACCAAAGAGGAAAGGAGGACACAGTGCCGGCGGGCGCCCGACTGGCGCCCTTGGTCGTCATGGCTTGCGTCATGGGCACCTCGCAAGGTACCCCGCCTTGAACTCTCCGCCTCCTCGTGAGCCAGCCTGATGAGGACGCACCTGAGGAAGCTCCTTGTCGTCCACCCCGCGAGTCTTGGCTCCTCGCGAGGGTCTTGAGCTTGTGTTGATGGAGATGGGCTGCGCTGGGCCCCCTTTTGAGCCACGCCGCAGGCCGCAGGCAGGCAAGTCTGGGGACCCCCGTTCTCAGAACGCCGACAGGCACCGCCAGCGGAACTAGCGGCCACCGCACCTCCCTCGAAGATGAGGCTCTCCATGAAGCGGTTGATTGTTTCCTCGTAGCCGGCCACTGGCATTCTGTCGAATAGGTTGCGGGCGCCGAGGAGCACGTTGGCTGGCATCTTCGCTGGCGTTTCCTCGCCCCTCCGGATGATGAGGCACCGGCCACCGCTGTGGTGTTGAGGTCGATGGGCACGGAAGTGGGCCTGGAAGGCGCCACCACACTCACCTCCGGCAAGCATTCCCCGGAGAGTCGAAGGCTTGCGGATAGACGTGGAAGCCGGGAATGGGTGCGTGGTAGACGCGCGCGGTGACTCCGGCAGCACCATCCGAGGAAATGCAACGAGCACGTGCTGGCCGCGGCCACGGCAGCGTTGACGAGCCCGTGTTGGCCAGGGTTTAACCCTAGGTAGGTCAGGGCCTCCCACATTGCCGCCGCGACTCGGGCGTTGGTTTCCTCCTGCTATGCGGCGGCGGTGACGGCGGCGAGGGGCCCTGCTTCGTCCCTTGAGTCCGCCGCGTGGCTCCGGCCCGTCCTCTTGGCCGACTGCATGGCCCGCTCCTCAGGCATGGCTTGCCTTTGCCGGAGGGGGCTGAGGCGAGGCCGGACGAGGTGACAGAGGCGAGGCTGAGGGAGGCGGGGGAAGCGAGGCCGGCGACGACATCGAGGGCGTCGTCCATGGCGAGCGGCCGGGAGCGCGAGCTGGCCGGAGGGTTTGTGTAACGCCCCGGATTCGTTGCACCAGGTGTCCGCCAGTTATTCGCCATCATTGCCATGTCATTTGCTTGTGTGTTGCATTTTATCATGTCATCATGTGCATCTCATTTTGCATACGTGTTCGTCTCTTGCATCTGAGCTTTTACCCCGTTGTCCGTTTTGCAATCCGGCACTCCTATGTTCCCCGGCGTCCCCTTTTGCCTCTCGTTGTGTGCGGGTGTTAAGCTTTCTCGGAATGGCCCGAGGTTTGCCAAGCGGCCTTGGTATATCACCGGTAGACCGCCTGTCAAGTTTCGTGCCATTTGGAGGTCGTTTGGTACTCCAACGGTTAACCGGGTAACCGCAAAAGCCCCTTTCTATTTGCAGCCCAACACCCCTTCAAAGTGGCCCAAAACCCATTCTAACCCCCTCCATGCTCGCGGTCATTCGATCACGATCGTGTGGGCGAAAACCGCTCCCCATTTGGACTCTCCTAGCTCCTTCTACCTATAAAAACGTCCCCTCCCCCTCCATTTTCGGGCAAAACCCTAGCTCCCCTCACCTCCCGCCGCCGGACGCGTCCGTTCGCGCCGGACGCGTCCGTTCGCGCTGGACACGTCCGCCGCCGTCGCCTCCAGCCAACCCGTGTGCGACACGTGGCCCGCCGCTGCCGCGGCCCGCGGAGCCCATCTGGGGCCCGTGCGAGCCCGTTCGCGCCGCCGCCCGGCCCGCGCCCAGCGCCTCGCCCCGTGCTCCCGCCGGACCGGCGCCCTCGCCGCCGGCGAGCATCCTCTCTTGCGCCGCCCGCTGCCCGCTCCGGCCGCCGCCATGTCGCCGGCGAGCGAGGCCCGAGCCGCCCCTACCTCTGCCCAGTCGTCTCCCGTCGCCGCCCGCGGACCCCGCTCCCCGCCTCTGTCGCCGGCGCCCTTCGGCCGCCTCGCCGCCACCTAATCCCGCCGGCGCCCAACCTCCGGCCGGCGTCGCCCCGCCACCGCACCGGCACGGCCTCGCGCGCCGTCCAGCGGTCAGATCCGGTGTCCCTCGTCGCGGATCCGGTCCGGGGCCATCTCCCCGCGCCGCCTTCGTCCTTCTTCGGCCCCCGTGTCCATCTCCGGCGAGCTAGCTCCGGCCGTCCTCGAGTTCCGCGCCAGATCCAAATCGGGAAGACAAAGGTTGACCCCGTTTTTTCGTCTAAGTCCCCAAAATATTTTGCATAATGTTGTCCTGTTCATCGCATCATAACTCCACGCATGCTGCTCCGTTTCGTGCGTGTAATATGTCAAATTGTTCGTGTCAACGAGTACTTCATTTCATTCCATTGCATGATTTTCATTTGAGCTTATCTTGATGTCTGAAATGCTATTGGAAGAGGGCTATGTGATGTTAGTTTCATATTCTTATCAGAACATGCACTTTTGTCATTTTTTCCATGATTGATGTGTGCATCTTGTGAACTTGAGCCCTACATATGTTTTGAACTATGCCATGCCATCTTTACAGAGGTGTATGCCATGTAGTTTTGTGATCAATGTGGTGACTAGCAAATGCATGTAAACTAGGCCTCGTGATGTTGCTGATTTCAGTCCCTGTTCTGCTGTTATTTTTATGCCATGTAAACTTGAGGCTACAGAGAGATCCATGCTTATTTTGAGATACTTCAGTAAGGATGTTTTGTACATATGGTTATGAGCTATCCATCCATGCCCCTGTTTGCATTTATAACTTGCTGTAAATTATTCATATCTTGCTCCAAAGTTGCTAAATGATGTTGCTGTCAGCCTGTTAACATGAAGTTCAGTTTTGCCATGTGATTTCCTGGTGATCCATGCACCCTATGAACTTGCTCTTGACATGCTTTGCTTCATAAACATGTATTCTTACTGGTGGTTGCATTGTCATGCCATGTATTGCTCTGTGGTGAATGGTACAAGCTCATCAACATGCCTACTTATTGTTGTTCCTGCCATATATGAATCTGTCATATAACTTGCTATGTTTACATGGGTGCCATCATATTTTCTGTGCCATTTTGGATCATAGTCAGTAAGGGACTTTTGTTCTATGCAATTAGTAGATTCATGTCATGCCTTTGTTTTTGCCATGTTAAGTTCCTGTAACATGTTGTTTGATAGCTCTAAACATTGCAACCTGATGTTATTTCTGCCATGACTGAAACTGTTATTATTTACAATCTTACCATGTGTGTTTGAGCATGTTCTAGTGATTTCTGGAGATAGCTCAGTGTTCATGTTTTGTTATGCTTTACCTGTACATCATGCCCATGCCTTTTGTTCTCATGTTGAGGTGCTTTAGCATATTGTTTTGATGCTTGCAATATGCCTAGTTGCTGTTTTGGACAGATTGTTGTCATGTCTTGTATAGAGTGTATGTGTTGAACTGTTACTCCGTTTTGAGTGTGCTATATATGAAACTTGCTTGAT
Organism: Triticum timopheevii; assembly: GCA_963921465.1. NCBI lineage: Eukaryota > Viridiplantae > Streptophyta > Magnoliopsida > Poales > Poaceae > Triticum > Triticum timopheevii. The sequence goes on along the minus strand of OY997262.1, from coordinate 384,351,682 downwards.
TTTGCCTGTAGTTTCATATTATCATGTTGCATCCCTGTTCTGGGGTGTTTGCTTGATGTTTGTATGCATTTTGCATCAATGCCATGCTTAACTTGTTTTGCTCATATATTCTAGGCCGTAGCTCCGAATTAAATGAACTTTATATGTAACTTGACTAGAATCTCATGTAGATCATCCTTGTGCATCTTAACTTGCGGTTTAACAACTTGAACATAAGGTTTATTCAGATTTGGACCAATTTCGAAATTTGCATATGAGGACTTACCGGAATTGTTATATGTTGTTCCCGGCCTCATTTAAACTTGCCTTGATGTGTTGCTCTTGTTTGCATCATCTCTTGCCATGAGTAGCTTCATGTAGCTTTGTCATGCATCATGCTTGTTGTGCATCATGTCTTGTATATGTGTGGTGTGTTTACCATGTTGTGTGCTTCTTCTCGATAGTTCCTGTTTCCTTGCGATCGTGAGGATTCGTTCGTCTACGCTTGGTTCGTCTTCGTGGCTTCATCTTCTTCATGGACTCATTCTTCTTTCTTGCGGGATTTCAGGCAAGATGACCGCTATCCTGGATCTCACTACTATCATTGCTATGCCAGTTGCTTCGTTCTATCGCTATGTTGCGTTACCTATCTTTTGCTTATCAAGCCTCCCAAATTGCCATGAACCTCTAACCTTTGACACCCTTCCTAGCAAACCGTTGCTTGGCTATGTTACCGCTTTGCTCAGCCCCTCTTATAGCGTTGTTAGTTGCAGGTGAAGTTGAAGATTGCTCCATGGTGGACAGGATTTTGTTGGGATATCACAATACCTCTTATATTATTAATGCATCTATATACTTGGTAAAAGGTGGAAGACTCGGCCTTATGCCTGGTGTTTTGTTCCATTCTTGCCGCCCTAGTTTCCGTCATACCGGTGTTATGTTCCCGGATTTTGCGTTCCTTACGCGGTTGGGTGATTTATGGGACCCCCTTGACAGTTCGCTTTGAATGAAACTCCTCCAGCAAGGCCCAACCTTGGTTTTACCATTTGCCTCACCACCACCTACTTTTCCGTTGGGAGTCGCTCTCTCGAGGGTCATCTTTATTTCAGCCCCCCCCCCGGGCCAGTGCTTGTCTAAGTGTTGGTCCGAACTGAGCTGCCTGCGGGGCCACCTCGGGGCAACTTGAGGGTTGGTTTTACTCGTAGCTAGTCTCATCCGGTGTTGCCCTGAGAACGAGATATGCGCAACTCCTATCAGGATTGTCGGCGCATCGGGCGGCTTTGCTGGTCTTGTTTTACCATTGTCGAAATGTCTTGTAAACCGGGATTCCGAGTCTGATCGGGTCTTCCTGGGAGAAGGTATATCCTTCGTTGATCGCGAGAGCTTATCATGGGCTAAGTTGGGACACCCCTGCAGGGTTTAAACTTTCGAAAGCCGTGCCCGCGGTTATGGGCAGATGTGAATTTGTTAATGTCCGGTTGTAATAACTTGACACCAGATCCGAAGTAAAATGCATCAACCGCGTGTGTAGCCGTGATGGTCTCTTCTCGGCGGAGTCCGGGAACTGAACACGGTTTCTGGGTTATGTTTGACGTAAGTAGGAGTTCAGGATCACCTCTTGATCATTGCTAACTTACGACCGTTCTTTTGCTCTCTTCTCGCTCTTATTTGCGTATGTTTGCCACCATACTTGCTTAGTCGCTGCTGCAACCTCATCACTTTATCTCTTCCTTACCCATTAAGCTTTGCTAGTCTTGATACCCATGGTAATGGGATTGCTGAGTCCTCGTGGCTCACAGATTACTACAACAACAGTTGCAGGTACAGGTTGCGATGATCTTGACGCAAGAGCGATGATTGCTTGTTTTGGAGTTCTTCTGCTTCTTCTTCAATAAGGGGATATGTTCCAGGTCGGCAGCCTGGACTAGCAGGGTGGATGTCGTTTGAGTTTCTGTTTGTGTTTCATCCGTAGTCGGATGGTGCTCTTATGTAAGATGATGTTGTATTTGTGTGGCATTGTATGCCTTTTGTATGTATCCCCATCTATTATGTAATGTTGATGTAATGATATCCACCTTGTAAAAGCGTTTCAATATGTGGGTCTATCCTTGGTGGGACCTTCGAGTTTCTTTTGAATAGGGTCGCATATTGGGCGTGACAGTTTGGAAAAGTGGAGGGAAATGATGGACGCTTTGCCACCGACTGGCAGGCCAGGGGGGTAGTTTGCGCGCGGCGCGCGTCTGTCTCATGTCCGTGCCGACGCAAATCAGACTTGAATTGCGCCGGGAATGGGTCGGCACACGGACGAAAAGCAGACACGCGTCCGTTTGGGTCGGCGCGTTGGGCCGATTTTTCTGTCCGTCGCGACCCAAATGAACACGCACAGATGTAATGGGTCGGTGCGTTGGAGTTGCTCTAAGATAAGAGGGTAGTGTCAAAAACGCTCTTATACTGTGAGACGGAGGGAGTACATTTCTACCAATCGTGTTTGTAAGAGAAATGAAACCACAAAATGCGAAAGCCAAACGGAGGTCGTTTGCGGGACCGATCGGAGGAGACAAAAGTGAGGTCGCCCGTCGTCGTCTCTTGTCTTGAACCGTGTCGCTGGCTCCCATCCCATTTCCCTATGAGGCGAGCTGCGCAACGATCCAACAGATGCCTCTTCTTGCCTTTGGCCGAATCGGCAAAAACGACGGTTATTAGCAGACGGTGTGATTATGATGATTGCCTGAGCGTAGACGTCAGATCGCGATTAGCAGTTGATTAATCGTGGAGAGCGACGGTGTGGACGGACATCTGCCCAGCGCTTTGCTCCGCCGAGAGTAACTTGGCTCCAAGCGGGAGTGGAAGCCTCCACCGTTTGTCTATGTTCTCGTGGAGGGCGAAACATGGGCGAGCTGATCGCTGCTCTCCTTTTGTTCGTTACGAAGAAGATGCAGCCTGTGGAACATCGCTGTTCTTCTTCCGTGTCTAGAAAACATCATCCTTAGAGAAGGCGAACCAATCTGTGGTTGAATGGATACGTGTATAGTGTTATCCTCACCTTATCAGAATTCAAGTTCCGGTGCTCGCATTGATGCTGGATTTATTTCAGGATTCCTGGACCAGAATTCAGTGAAAATAGACGTTTCCCGTCGTCTACGAGGCGCCCACGGTGACATCGTAAAATCTTAAGATAATATGTCGGCTAAGTTTATATATATATATATATATATATATATATATATATATATATATATATATATATATATATATATATATATAGGACACCTCTTTTATACTCCCAGGTGTATGTACTCCCATCCTTAATGGGTGGAGGCAGTGGGTGGTAGAAAGACCCGGTTGCAACAAACTACCCGTGCTAACTAAAATAGGCTAATTAATCTCCAAGCATGCATAACAACTCCACAAAGGTAGGAGCGTGTATCTTTTATCTCTTTTTTGCGTACTTGGAGAGTTCACGTCGGACTTACATCTGGAGTATATACCTCATTTTAATTTGGAGTATATGCTATTTCTTTTATTATGTGTATATACTAGTTTTCTTATTGGGAGTATATACTATACTTTCTAGCGAACGTTGATATACCAATTCTTTTTGCAAGGAAGTATACTACTTTAGGCTGAGAGGGTATATACTAGTCGTTCTTGAAGTAGTATATACTACTTCTTTTGTAAAACTAAGAGGGTTTATACTAGTTGTTCCTGAAGTAGAATATACTTTTTTTTTGTAAAACTAAGGGGTATATACTAGTCGTTCATGAAGTAGTATGTACCTTTTTCTTTGGAGAAAACTAACAGGGTATATACTAGTTGTTCGTGAAGTACTATATACTTCTTTTGCCATTTAATTTATATTTTTTTCATGGGTCAGTATGAGTACATACAATTTCATTCACCATGAATATACTTGGTGCTGAAAGAGCACGGTTTTCTTGAGTAATTACGAACTCATTTTTTTCGCAAGATTGTACCATGTATGACATGTCAAAAGAGCATAATTTTTTCTAACAATCTAACTCACTCATCTGCAAAATAATCCTAATTCATCCTATAACAAATATAAAATGAAACAAAATGCACTTGGCACACAATATAGTTTCCTGAAATAAAATACTCCCTCCGGTCCAAATATGTGTACATGTATTCTTTGAAATGAGTATGATCATCTCAATAAGGGTATATACCCCGCCGAGGAGCACATACACTTTCCTTGCATGTAACTACTGATCAGTTGAGCATATGTGCCTCCATTTTGTATGACTACTGATCAGCAAAAACATGATTTTGCATCTCTGAACTTTACAGGTCACAACTAGTAATATGTTATGCATCATCTTCAAGTCAATTCAAGTATCCAAGGATGCACGCTAGTTAGCCACGGCCATGCAAGACTCCCTCATTGTCGGTTATGGCCGCCGGGCACACGCACGTGTGTGCGCCCGTGCCAGGGCGCGCGCAGACATCTTCCTCGCCATGGCATGAAACTGTTTCATGACATTAATCCGTGAGATTGAATTACAATGAACACATGAAAATTATAATATAAAGAAAAGTGATGTGTACTAGTTAGATACCTCAACAATGAGATGATATTGAGTCCTTGTTCATGTCGCCATCGCCTGAAATCAGGTGCAACTCGTCGTTGTTGGCACCGGTGAGGCGCATCCCGTCGTTGTTGTCGCCAGCGAGGCCCGTCTACCGTCACCGTCGGCTGTATGCATGGGCACCCAAATCTGGTCTTTTCAAAGAAACAAAAATGATGAGATGTGGAACGTCAATTGTCGCCGTAGACGATTAGGCAGGGGCACCCAAATAAAATCTGCTCGTTGTCGTCATAGCCGCCGGCGGCGGCGGCCGTGTTACGCGAGGACGCAATGGCTACTGTAGCCCGCCGAATCAGATGCCGCTGCCGCATCTCATCATGGCCGTCATGTCACCGCCGCCGCTGCGGTCGCCAATGCTGCGTAAACGCTAAGAAAAATTAGGTTACCTTTGTGTGGTCCCTGTGTTGTTGCTGTTGGCAGCGACTGGTTTTCCGGAACATGAAACAAGCCTGATAAGCTAGCACGCAGAAGACTTGTAACAATATATGCTTATCCCTAGCAATCCGGAATTACTTTTCATAATGCCCATGATCTCTTCCGTGGGATTTGCATGCATTAATTAATTAACTAAATAAATAGATGCTAAACGGATTTTATCCGCTAATTCAACAAGCATTGTGGGCGCCAAAAGATGACACGTAGATAGGAGTATGTACTCCTGGGTGTACCAACCCATTTTCCTATATATATATATATATATATATATATATATATATATATATATATATATATATATATATATACACCTAGTGGTAGTTACCCCCACATTTTCTACCACTGGATTCGTTGAGATGTGTGCTTTTCTAAACAGGTTTCCAAGCTAGCGATTATTTACCAACCCGTTTGGCCGTAACAAACACTACTATTTTCCTGCCCTTTAAAATCATGAGTATTTTAATTAGCTTGTCGCATGGCCGCCGCCCAGCTGCACTTTTGGATCTTGAGTGGCTTGGCGGATTTCTTTCTGGTGAAATATCCAATACTAATCAGTTTTTGTATCTACGTACATGATCTAGATAATAGGGGATTTGGAATTAATGGCATCTCTTTCTCCATGGATCTGATTACCGAGTTTGATCGTGCTACTACCCGGGATCATAGGCATCTGACGAGGGACAACAATGGTGGTCGGGCGATAGACTCGACGGAGATCCGCCGGCGATTGCACGGAACGTGCGGCAGTGCCGAGGACGGCGCCGTAGCAACACGCATAAATGTCTGATGCATGTGGCCACGATCAATGCTTGCTAACTCTCCGTGATGCATGCGTACCATGACATATGCATCAAATTTGTATATCGAATGTCTCAACTCGTTGTACTCGATGCAAGTACCATTCTTCTTACAGTTTCCAAAACAAAGTATATAAACTTTTACTCCTCCGAAAGACGACTATATATTCTATATACTCCGACGAGCTACAAAAATATGCTCAGGCGATGCTTCAGAATTATGTAGACGGATGCACACACTTAATATTTAGGTCGAAAGAAAAGTACATATACATGTTTCTTTCAGAAGAAAATGTTATACACTGCCATTTTGAAAAGGATGTATACAGACTCCATACTACAACTTGTAAATATACTCCCCTCATTTTTTGTGTGTGAATGTACTCCATACTACAAGGAAGAGTATCTACATGTGTTGCATACCTAAAAAAATGAACTGCACTACATACTACATACTCCATACTCCGTACGCAATACACGGATACACCATACACCATTCTCCTTGTTTCTTTTATGTTAATACTCCATACTCACTTTTTTTGCGATGAATACTCCATACTCACTTAATATTTAGGTCCAAAGAAAAGTATATATATACATGTTTCTTTTCAGAAGAAAAATGTTATATACTGCCATCTAAAAAAGGATATAGACATACTACATACTACAACTTGTAAATATATTCCCCACATTTTTTTTGTAAATATAGTCCATACTACGAGGAACAGTATCTATACATACGTAAAGAATGAACTATACTACATACTACATATTCCATACACCATACACCATACTCCATACTCCAGATTTATGTTAGCATGACATACTCAAACAGTACATGAGTATACTCCATGTGGTCTAAAAAAATGAATATATTTTGTACTACATCACGAAAAATCTAAAAAGTAAGTTATAAAGGTTACACTATATACTCCATACTATCTATTTCTAACAAAAAAAGTATGTACGTACCTAGACTAGTTTTTTGTATTCACACGTTCATGTGCTTATCTAACAAGCAGTTTGTTGGATGTACGTTGGCAAAAAATAAGGAGGCAGTTCCACGTACCTTGCCGGATTATTATATTACAAAAATTAAATTAGTTGCTAGCTATTGGGTTCCACGCACCTGTTAACCCATATTCCACTTTGTGGTCGACTTGATGGGACAGTGGAGGACACGTGGAGGGCAAATAGCTAGGGGTAACTACCACCACTTGTAGATAAAATTTGTCATATATATATATATATATATATATATATATATATATATATATATAAATATAAACGTTTGTGTTCGTATTATGTTAAAAAATTTGTTGAAGTTCCATAAAACAAATCGTTGGAGGAGAAGAGAAAAAGGGAAAAAAAAAAGGGAGAGATCGGATGGGCAAAAAAGCATTTTGACCAAGAGGAGGGTTGGCTTGGAAATGCATGCATTCGACTGGGTGCACGGAGATGCCGGACGCCGGGGCACGCATCATGATACGTGGCACGCCTGGCCTCTCGAGCCCCCAGGATGGCCCTCATGAGGCGCTGGTACGTGGCAGCCACGTTCGGCAAGCCATAAGGCATGCGAACGTAGCTGTGGGGCGAACCCTCGCAGCATCCCACTTGCGAAGGCCAGAGGCGCTCCTGAGACGCGGCTTGGTTGAGCCCTGGTATGTCGATGCAGACGCGCAGCCCACCATCCTCACCTGGATGGGGGGCCACAGCGGGTAGGCGGCGGCCGCCTCTCATGACTCTTGACTCCTGTAGCTCCTGAATGGCCTTGCTGACGAACTCTTGCGGGTTTGGCCCTCCTTGCGTTGCTCCTTCTTGAGGGAAACGTGCTTCGAAACACGCCTCCATGTGGTGCCCTAGCGCCTCCCTCGTGACCTTGGCGAGGTCGGCGACCCTCCAGGGGAGAGCCCCCGAGCCCTGCCTGAGGGGGGCGCCGGGCGTGCTTCCCTATGCGATAGAAGGAGGTTCCCCCTGAGCAGGCGCGGGCCCTGAGGGCCCTGCCTCCTGAGGGGCCGGGCCGTACAATGTCTTCTTCTTCTTGGGGGCGGCCTCGGGAAGCCTCCTGCTTCCGCGGTCCGTGTCTTCCAGTGACGTGGCCTGAAAGGCTCGCTCCAGGGAGCACACTGCGTCTCTCTCTTCGCATGGCACCGTGATGACTCCGCCACTTCCTGGCATCTTGAGGACGTTGTAGCCGTGGTGGGTTACGTCCATGAACTTGGCCAGCACTGGGTACCCGAGGATGGCATTGTACGGCAGGCGGATGTGGGCGACGTCGAAGTCAATGAGCTCGATGCGGTAGTTGTCGCGTGCCCCGAAGGTGACAGGGAGGCGAACCTGCCCGATCGGGACCGTGGAGCCGTCGGTGACTCCGGAGAAAGGCTTGGTTGGCTGAAGCTGATTGTAGGGCACTTGGAGATTATTGAACATTTCCACAGACAGGACGTTGAGTCCTGCCCCGCCATCGATGAGGGTCTTGGTGACTAGCACGTTGCTGATGATTGGGGAACAAAGCATCGGGAGGACTCCGGCTGTAGCCGCGCACTTGAGCTGATCCGTAGAGCTGAACATGATGGCGCATGCCGACCACCTGAGAGGGCGCATGGCCTTGAGCTTGGGAAGGACTGCATTTACTTCGCGGGCGAACTGCTTGAAGATGCGCTGAGAGGCTGGGGCTTGAGCTCCGCCCAGGATGCAGGCGATTGCGCGTGGCTCCTGGAAGCCCCCAGCCCCCTCGTCCTGATGACGGTCCTCGTTTCTTCTTGGCTGCGGCGATAGCGGAGGGAGGCCTGGATTCCCTTGCGGGCGATCCTCGCGAGGCTCATCCCTCCAGCCTCCCTCGCGAGGCAGGTCCTGCCAGCGATCCTCGCGAGGTTGGTCGCGCCACCCCTGGCGTGGGCCGCAGTCTTCCCAGCGTCCTGCGTTCCTTCCTCCTCCCCGGTCGTAACCCCGCTCGTTGCGGTCGGGACATCGACCGACCCTTCCTTCACGCACGGCCCAGAGCTCTTGGCATTCATTGGTGTTATGGGTGTGGAGGTCGTGGTACACGCAGTACCGACTGCCCTTGGAGGGTTCGGGCTGATCTCTGCCCAGCTTGGTGTCTGGCTCTGCCGTGAGCACAGCAGCCCCCTTGCACTTCACGTCCTTGGCCTTGAGCTTCTTCTCTTCTGGGTCTGTGGCAGGCAGCTCGAGGAGGGAGAGGCGCCCCTCCTCAGCTCTAGTGCACTTGGTCGCCAAGTTGAACAACTCCAAGGAGGTGCACAGGTCTTCATGCATCGCCAGCTCCTCCTTCATCTTGACGTCGCGCACGCCGTCGGAGAAGGCTGAGATGATGGCCACCTCGGTCACCTTAGGGAACTTGAGGCGCGCGTTGTTGAAGCGCTGGATGTACTTCTACAGGGTTTTCCCAGGCTGCTGCTTGATGCGGCGCATGTCGCTCACCGCGGGTGGCCGGTCGCGACTACCCTGGAAGTTGGCGATGAAGCGGGTGCGCATCTCGTCCCAGGAGGAGATCGTGCCAGGTGCCAGATTCAGGTGCCAGATTCAGGAGCTAGGTGCGAGCCCCGTCCTTGAGCGCCATGGGAAACCAGTTCGCCATGACCTTCTCGTCTCCGTTGGCGGCCTCGATGCCCAGCTCGTAGAGCTGGAGGAACTCTGCAGGGTCAGCCGTGCCGTCGTAGCGGGGAGGCAGGTCCGGCTTGAACTTGCCAGGCCACGCGACGCTGCGTAGCTCACGGGTGAAGGCGCGGCAACCCGTTGTGGCCACAGGAGGCCTTGGGTGACGAAGAGCATGGTCCTGCGGGTCCCCATGCGCTGCAGCTGGGAGCAGCGCGGGGTCTTGACGTGCTAGAGCAGGAGCGTGGTCGGGACGAGCCGGAGCAAGGAGCGCCCGAGCAGCTTGTCGGGGGCGCGAGACTTCTTGGCAGCTCTGCTCCTGCCGCGCTGGCGCCTGACGGGGCAGGTCCCGCTCAGGGGCCGCGCGCCTTGGAGCCAGGGCGCCTTCTCGAGGGGGAGGCGGCTGAGGCGCCCCGGGAGCTTCATTGCCCGCGTAGGGCGGGGCGCGGTGGAGCGAGAAGGACGGCGCGGGGGAGCCCCCAGCGGCGCGGACGAGCTTGGCGACTCGGTCGAGCCACTCCTCGTAGATGTCGTCGATCGGGCGGTAGCGCAGGAGCTCGTTTGCCGCGATGAATGCAGCTCGGGCCTCCATGGCCGCGCGGGGCGCGCGAGATGAAGAACCAGCAGGAGTGAGCGAGGGTGTAGCAGTGCGGCCGTCTCGCCTCATGGATGGGTGCTGGGACGATGCTTGTTGCTCGTTCCCCGCCGGGCCGGTGGTGGCGTTGATGGCAGGTGATGGGGAACGACAGGGGCGCCCACCGACGGGGGCCGTCTGGGCGACGCGGGAAGCGAGGGCGGCGCGGCGCTCGGCGCGGGCCCGACGAGCGTCTGACATGGACGCGATGGTCGGAGAAGAACAGGGCGACGGGAAGCGACTTCCGGCGCACCCCTACCTGGCGCGCCAAATGTCGGATTTCGGGTTCCGGCAGACCCTTGAGGTTCGAACACTGGATGCGCGCGGAGATTACGCCCTCTGCCTACCTGCTCCTCACCGAATCGCTAGGATCTAAACTACCAAAGGATCAACACAAGAGAGACAAGGTTTATACTGGTTCAGGCCATCATTGTGGTGTAATACCCTACTCCAGTGTGTGATGTGGTGGATTGCCTCTTGGGCTGATGATGAATAATACAAGGAAGAACAGCCTCGTGAGGGTCTGTTCTAGGCCGGTGTGATGAACTGCTAGGAGGAGTTCAGTCGCCCTATCTCTCTCTCTTTCTATTCTAGAAGTATGCCCGATACCAGATGCCTCTACCCTGGGGGTGGCTAGTCCTATTTATAGGCAAAGGCCCTGGGCCTCTTCCCAAATATTGAGCGAGAAGGGCGCCAACAATTGGCCATTTTGAAGGGGAACAGCGGGTACACTTATCCTGACCAAAGTTGGTCCTCGCCTGCCAAAGGCTCTGGTGGTGACGCCGGCTTGGGCTCCATGGTGACCTCCATCCTGCCGTTGGACTGGTCTTAGTCTTGTTGCACCGAAATGGATGCCTTTGCTTGATGCTCTCGCCTGCGCTTGCTCCCTTTGCACCAAAGAGGAAAGGAGGACACAGTGCCGGCGGGCGCCCGACTGGCGCCCTTGGTCGTCATGGCTTGCGTCATGGGCACCTCGCAAGGTACCCCGCCTTGAACTCTCCGCCTCCTCGTGAGCCAGCCTGATGAGGACGCACCTGAGGAAGCTCCTTGTCGTCCGCCCCGCGAGTCTTGGCTCCTCGCGAGGGTCTTGAGCTTGTGTTGATGGAGATGGGCTGCGCTGGGCCCCCTTTTGAGCCACGCCGCAGGCCGCAGGCAGGCAAGTCTGGGGACCCCCGTTCTCAGAACGCCGACAGGCACCGCCAGCGGAACTAGCGGCCACCGCACCTCCCTCGAAGATGAGGCTCTCCATGAAGCGGTTGATTGTTTCCTCGTAGCCGGCCACTGGCATTCTGTCGAATAGGTTGCGGGCGCCGAGGAGCACGTTGGCTGGCATCTTCGCTGGCGTTTCCTCGCCCCTCCGGATGATGAGGCACCGGCCACCGCTGTGGTGTTGAGGTCGATGGGCACGGAAGTGGGCCTGGAAGGCGCCACCACACTCACCTCCGGCAAGCATTCCCCGGAGAGTCGAAGGCTTGCGGATAGACGTGGAAGCCGGGAATGGGTGCGTGGTAGACGCGCGCGGTGACTCCGGCAGCACCATCCGAGGAAATGCAACGAGCACGTGCTGGCCGCGGCCACGGCAGCGTTGACGAGCCCGTGTTGGCCAGGGTTTAACCCTAGGTAGGTCAGGGCCTCCCACATTGCCGCCGCGACTCGGGCGTTGGTTTCCTCCTGCTATGCGGCGGCGGTGACGGCGGCGAGGGGCCCTGCTTCGTCCCTTGAGTCCGCCGCGTGGCTCCGGCCCGTCCTCTTGGCCGACTGCATGGCCCGCTCCTCAGGCATGGCTTGCCTTTGCCGGAGGGGGCTGAGGCGAGGCCGGACGAGGTGACAGAGGCGAGGCCGAGGGAGGCGGGGGAGGCGAGGCCGGCGACGACATCGAGGGCGTCGTCCATGGCGAGCGGCCGGGAGCGCGAGCTGGCCGGAGGGTTTGTGTAACACCCCGGATTCGTTGCACCAGGTGTCCGCCAGTTATTCGCCATCATTGCCATGTCATTTGCTTGCGTGTTGCATTTTATCATGTCATCATGTGCATCTCATTTTGCATACGTGTTCGTCTCTTGCATCTGAGCTTTTACCCCGTTGTCCGTTTTGCAATCCGGCACTCCTATGTTCCCCGGCGTCCCCTTTTGCCTCTCGTTGTGTGCGGGTGTTAAGCTTTCTCGGAATGGCCCGAGGTTTGCCAAGCGGCCTTGGTATATCACCGGTAGACCGCCTGTCAAGTTTCGTGCCATTTGGAGGTCGTTTGGTACTCCAACGGTTAACCGGGTAACCGCAAAAGCCCCTTTCTATTTGCAGCCCAACACCCCTTCAAAGTGGCCCAAAACCCATTCTAACCCCCTCCATGCTCGCGGTCATTCGATCATGATCGTGTGGGCGAAAACCGCTCCCCATTTGGACTCTCCTAGCTCCTTCTACCTATAAAAACGTCCCCTCCCCCTCCATTTTCGGGCAAAACCCTAGCTCCCCTCACCTCCCGCCGTCGGACGCGTGCGTTCGCGCCGGACGCGTCCGTTCGCGCTGGACACGTCCGCCGCCGTCGCCTCCAGCCAACCCGTGTGTGACACGTGGCCCGCCGCCGCCGCGGCCCGCGGAGCCCATCTGGGGCCCGTGCGAGCCCGTTCGCGCCGCCGCCCGGCCCGCGCCCAGCGCCTCGCCCCGTGCTCCCGCCGGACCGGCGCCCTCGCCGCCGGCGAGCATCCTCTCTTGCGCCGCCTGCCGCCCGCTCCGGCCGCCGCCATGTCGCCGGCGAGCGAGGCCCGAGCCGCCCCTACCTCTGCCCAGTCGTCTCCCGTCGCCGCCCGCGGACCCCGCTCCCCGCCTCTGTCGCCGGCGCCCTTCGGCCGCCTCGCCGCCACCTAATCCCGCCGGCGCCCAACCTCCGGCCGGCGTCGCCCCGCCACCGCACCGGCACGGCCTCGCGCGCCGTCCAGCGGTCGGATCCGGTGTCCCTCGCCGCGGATCCGGTCCGGGGCCATCTCCCCGCGCCGCCTTCGTCCTTCTCCGGCCCCCGTGTCCATCTCCGGCGAGCTAGCTCCGGCCGTCCTCGAGTTCCGCGCCAGATCCAAATCGGGAAGACAAAGGTTGACCCCGTTTTTTCGTCTAAGTCCCCAAAATATTTTGCATAATGTTGTCCTGTTCATCGCATCATAACTCCACGCATGCTGCTCCGTTTCATGCGTGTAATATGTCAAATTGTTCGTGTCAACGAGTACTTCATTTCATTCCATTGCATGATTTTCATTTGAGCTTATCTTGATGTCTGAAATGCTATTGGAAGAGGGCTATGTGATGTTAGTTTCATATTCTTATCAGAACATGCACTTTTGTCATTTTTTCCATGATTGATGTGTGCATCTTGTGAACTTGAGCCCTACATATGTTTTGAACTATGCCATGCCATCTTTACAGAGGTGTATGCCATGTAGTTTTGTGATCAATGTGGTGACTAGCAAATGCATGTAAACTAGGCCTCGTGATGTTGCTGATTTCAGTCCCTGTTCTGCTGTTATTTTTATGCCATGTAAACTTGAGGCTACAGAGAGATCCATGCTTATTTTGAGATACTTCAGTAAGGATGTTTTGTACATATGGTTATGAGCTATCCATCCATGCCCCTGTTTGCATTTATAACTTGCTGTAAATTATTCATATCTTGCTCCAAAGTTGCTAAATGATGTTGCTGTCAGCCTGTTAACATGAAGTTCAGTTTTGCCATGTGATTTCCTGGTGATCCATGCACCCTATGAACTTGCTCTTGACATGCTTTGCTTCATAAACATGTATTCTTACTGGTGGTTGCATTGTCATGCCATGTATTGCTCTGTGGTGAATGGTACAAGCTCATCAACATGCCTACTTATTGTTGTTCCTGCCATATATGAATCTGTCATATAACTTGCTATGTTTACATGGGTGCCATCATATTTTCTGTGCCATTTTGGATCATAGTCAGTAAGGGACTTTTGTTCTATGCAATTAGTAGATTCATGTCATGCCTTTGTTTTTGCCATGTTAAGTTCCTGTAACATGTTGTTTGATAGCTCTAAACATTGCAACCTGATGTTATTTCTGCCATGACTGAAACTGTTATTATTTACAATCTTACCATGTGTGTTTGAGCATGTTCTAGTGATTTCTGGAGATAGCTCAGTGTTCATGTTTTGTTATGCTTTACCTGTACATCATGCCCATGCCTTTTGTTCTCATGTTGAGGTGCTTTAGCATATTGTTTTGATGCTTGCAATATGCCTAGTTGCTGTTTTGGACAGATTGTTGTCATGTCTTGTATAGAGTGTATGTGTTGAACTGTTACTCCGTTTTGAGTGTGCTATATATGAAACTTGCTTGATTTTGCCTGTAGTTTCATATTATCATGTTGCATCCCTGTTCCGGGGTGTTTGCTTGATGTTTGTATGCATTTTGCATCAATGCCATGCTTAACTTGTTTTGCTCATATCTTCTAGGCCGTAGCTCCGAATTAAATGAACTTTATATGTAACTTGACTAGAATCTCATGTAGATCATCCTTGTGCATCTTAACTTGCGGTTTAACAACTTGAACATAAGGTTTATTCAGATTTGGACCAATTTCGAAATTTGCATATGAGGACTTACCGGAATTGTTATATGTTGTTCCCGGCCTCATTTAAACTTGCCTTGATGTGTTGCTCTTGTTTGCATCATCTCTTGCCATGAGTAGCTTCATGTAGCTTTGCCATGCATCATGCTTGTTGTGCATCATGTCTTGTATATGTGTGGTGTGTTTACCATGTTGTGTGCTTCTTCTCGATAGTTCCTGTTTCCTTGCGATCGTGAGGATTCGTTCGTCTACGCTTGGTTCGTCTTCGTGGCTTCATCTTCTTCATGGACTCATTCTTCTTTCTTGCGGGATTTCAGGCAAGATGACCGCTATCCTGGATCTCACTACTATCATTGCTATGCCAGTTGCTTCGTTCTATCGCTATGTTGCGTTACCTATCTTTTGCTTATCAAGCCTCCCAAATTGCCATGAACCTCTAACCTTTGACACCCTTCCTAGCAAACCGTTGCTTGGCTATGTTACCGCTTTGCTCAGCCCCTCTTATAGCGTTGTTAGTTGCAGGTGAAGTTGAAGATTGCTCCATGGTGGACAGGATTTTGTTGGGATATCACAATACCTCTTATATTATTAATGCATCTATATACTTGGTAAAGGGTGGAAGACTCGGCCTTATGCCTGGTGTTTTGTTCCATTCTTGCCGCCCTAGTTTCCGTCATACCGGTGTTATGTTCCCGGATTTTGCGTTCCTTACGCGGTTGGGTGATTTATGGGACCCCCTTGACAGTTCGCTTTGAATGAAACTCCTCCAGCAAGGCCCAACCTTGGTTTTACCATTTGCCTCACCACCACCTACTTTTCCGTTGGGAGTCGCTCTCTCGAGGGTCATCTTTATTTCAGCCCCCCCCCCGGGCCAGTGCTTGTCTAAGTGTTGGTCCGAACTGAGCTGCCTGCGGGGCCACCTCGGGGCAACTTGAGGGTTGGTTTTACTCGTAGCTAGTCTCATCCGGTGTTGCCCTGAGAACGAGATATGCGCAACTCCTATCAGGATTGTCGGCGCATCGGGCGGCTTTGCTGGTCTTGTTTTACCATTGTCGAAATGTCTTGTAAACCGGGATTCCGAGTCTGATCGGGTCTTCCTGGGAGAAGGTATATCCTTCGTTGATCGCGAGAGCTTATCATGGGCTAAGTTGGGACACCCCTGCAGGGTTTAAACTTTCGAAAGCCGTGCCCGCGGTTATGGGCAGATGTGAATTTGTTAATGTCCGGTTGTAATAACTTGACACCAGATCCGAAGTAAAATGCATCAACCGCGTGTGTAGCCGTGATGGTCTCTTCTCGGCGGAGTCCGGGAACTGAACACGGTTTCTGGGTTATGTTTGACGTAAGTAGGAGTTCAGGATCACCTCTTGATCATTGCTAACTTACGACCGTTCTTTTGCTCTCTTCTCGCTCTTATTTGCGTATGTTTGCCATCATACTTGCTTAGTCGCTGCTGCAACCTCACCACTTTATCTCTTCCTTACCCATTAAGCTTTGCTAGTCTTGATACCCATGGTAATGGGATTGCTGAGTCCTCGTGGCTCACAGATTACTACAACAACAGTTGCAGGTACAGGTTGCGATGATCTTGACGCAAGAGCGATGATTGCTTGTTTTGGAGTTCTTCTGCTTCTTCTTCAATAAGAGGATAGGTTCCAGGTCGGCAGCCTGGACTAGCAGGGTGGATGTCGTTTGAGTTTCTGTTTGTGTTTCATCCGTAGTCGGATGGTGCTCTTATGTAAGATGATGTTGTATTTGTGTGGCATTGTATGCCTTTTGTATGTATCCCCATCTATTATGTAATGTTGATGTAATGATATCCACCTTGTAAAAGCGTTTCAATATGTGGGTCTATCCTTGGTGGGACCTTCGAGTTTCTTTTGAATAGGGTCGCATATTGGGCGTGACAGTTTGGAAAAGTGGAGGGAAATGATGGACGCTTTGCCACCGACTGGCAGGCCAGGGGGGTAGTTTGCGCGCGGCGCGCGTCTGTCTCATGTCCGTGCCGACGCAAATCAGACTTGAATTGCGCCGGGAATGGGTCGGCACACGGACGAAAAGCAGACACGCGTCCGTTTGGGTCGGCGCGTTGGGCCGATTTTTCTGTCCGTCGCGACCCAAATGAACACGCACAGATGTAATGGGTCGGTGCGTTGGAGTTGCTCTAAGATAAGAGCGTAGTGTCAAAAACGCTCTTATACTGTGAGACGGAGGGAGTACATTTCTACCAATCGTGTTTGTAAGAGAAATGAAACCACAAAATGCGAAAGCCAAACGGAGGTCGTTTGCGGGACCGATCGGAGGAGACAAAAGTGAGGTCGCCCGTCGTCGTCTCTTGTCTTGAACCGTGTCGCTGGCTCCCATCCCATTTCCCTATGAGGCGAGCTGCGCAACGATCCAACAGATGCCTCTTCTTGCCTTTGGCCGAATCGGCAAAAACGACGGTTATTAGCAGACGGTGTGATTATGATGATTGCCTGAGCGTAGACGTCAGATCGCGATTAGCAGTTGATTAATCGTGGAGAGCGACGGTGTGGACGGACATCTGCCCAGCGCTTTGCTCCGCCGAGAGTAACTTGGCTCCAAGCGGGAGTGGAAGCCTCCACCGTTTGTCTATGTTCTCGTGGAGGGCGAAACATGGGCGAGCTGATCGCTGCTCTCCTTTTGTTCGTTACGAAGAAGATGCAGCCTGTGGAACATCGCTGTTCTTCTTCCGTGTCTAGAAAACATCATCCTTAGAGAAGGCGAACCAATCTGTGGTTGAATGGATACGTGTATAGTGTTATCCTCACCTTATCAGAATTCAAGTTCCGGTGCTCGCATTGATGCTGGATTTATTTCAGGATTCCTGGACCAGAATTCAGTGAAAATAGACGTTTCCCGTCGTCTACGAGGCGCCCACGGTGACATCGTAAAATCTTAAGATAATATGTCGGCTAAGTTTTTATATATATATATATATATATATATATATATATATATATATATATATATATATATATATATATATATATATATATAGGACACCTCTTTTATACTCCCAGGTGTATGTACTCCCATCCTTAATGGGTGGAGGCAGTGGGTGGTAGAAAGACCCGGTTGCAACAAACTACCCGTGCTAACTAAAATAGGCTAATTAATCTCCAAGCATGCATAACAACTCCACAAAGGTAGGAGCGTGTATCTTTTATCTCTTTTTTGCGTACTTGGAGAGTTCACGTCGGACTTACATCTGGAGTATATACCTCATTTTAATTTGGAGTATATGCTATTTCTTTTATTATGTGTATATACTAGTTTTCTTATTGGGAGTATATACTATACTTTCTAGCGAACGTTGATATACCAATTCTTTTTGCAAGGAAGTATACTACTTTAGGCTGAGAGGGTATATACTAGTCGTTCTTGAAGTAGTATATACTACTTCTTTTGTAAAACTAAGAGGGTTTATACTAGTTGTTCCTGAAGTAGAATATACTTTTTTTTTGTAAAACTAAGGGGTATATACTAGTCGTTCATGAAGTAGTATGTACCTTTTTCTTTGGAGAAAACTAACAGGGTATATACTAGTTGTTCGTGAAGTACTATATACTTCTTTTGCCATTTAATTTATATTTTTTTCATGGGTCAGTATGAGTACATACAATTTCATTCACCATGAATATACTTGGTGCTGAAAGAGCACGGTTTTCTTGAGTAATTACGAACTCATTTTTTTCGCAAGATTGTACCATGTATGACATGTCAAAAGAGCATAATTTTTTCTAACAATCTAACTCACTCATCTGCAAAATAATCCTAATTCATCCTATAACAAATATAAAATGAAACAAAATGCACTTGGCACACAATATAGTTTCCTGAAATAAAATACTCCCTCCGGTCCAAATATGTGTACATGTATTCTTTGAAATGAGTATGATCATCTCAATAAGGGTATATACCCCGCCGAGGAGCACATACACTTTCCTTGCATGTAACTACTGATCAGTTGAGCATATGTGCCTCCATTTTGTATGACTACTGATCAGCAAAAACATGATTTTGCATCTCTGAACTTTACAGGTCACAACTAGTAATATGTTATGCATCATCTTCAAGTCAATTCAAGTATCCAAGGATGCACGCTAGTTAGCCACGGCCATGCAAGACTCCCTCATTGTCGGTTATGGCCGCCGGGCACACGCACGTGTGTGCGCCCGTGCCAGGGCGCGCGCAGACATCTTCCTCGCCATGGCATGAAACTGTTTCATGACATTAATCCGTGAGATTGAATTACAATGAACACATGAAAATTATAATATAAAGAAAAGTGATGTGTACTAGTTAGATACCTCAACAATGAGATGATATTGAGTCCTTGTTCATGTCGCCATCGCCTGAAATCAGGTGCAACTCGTCGTTGTCGGCACCGGTGAGGCGCATCCCGTCGTTGTTGTCGCCAGCGAGGCCCGTCTACCGTCACCGTCGGCTGTATGCATGGGCACCCAAATCTGGTCTTTTCAAAGAAACAAAAATGATGAGATGTGGAACGTCAATTGTCGCCGTAGACGATTAGGCAGGGGCACCCAAATAAAATCTGCTCGTTGTCGTCATAGCCGCCGGCGGCGGCGGCCGTGTTACGCGAGGACGCAATGGCTACTGTAGCCCGCCGAATCAGATGCCGCTGCCGCATCTCATCATGGCCGTCATGTCACCGCCGCCGCTGCGGTCGCCAATGCTGCGTAAACGCTAAGAAAAATTAGGTTACCTTTGTGTGGTCCCTGTGTTGTTGCTGTTGGCAGCGACTGGTTTTCCGGAACATGAAACAAGCCTGATAAGCTAGCACGCAGAAGACTTGTAACAATATATGCTTATCCCTAGCAATCCGGAATTACTTTTCATAATGCCCATGATCTCTTCCGTGGGATTTGCATGCATTAATTAATTAACTAAATAAATGGATGCTAAACGGATTTTATCCGCTAATTCAACAAGCATTGTGGGCGCCAAAAGATGACACGTAGATAGGAGTATGTACTCCTGGGTGTACCAACCCATTTTCCTATATATATATATATATATATATATATATATATATATATATATATATATATATATATAGACGCGCTAAAGTAAGCCTGAGCGCATAATGAGTAATCCTGCGCTCCGGTCGTACAGCGCGTACAACATGGAGCCACAAACCAGGGCGCGTGCAAACTAAACCAGCGATCCTCCCGCCTAGTCGTAAAAGTTTCACTATATGTGGTAATCATGTGTACTTACCTGTTACTACTAATGATTAGGCAAGAAATCAGTAGTAAACTTCCAGTAAAATGAGGCATGGGGTGAATCCGAGACATGATTGGTGGACCGAAGGACTTGCGCATGCATGTAGTAACTAATTACTATATTCATTAGATGTTTTACTAGCATGAGGAAGAAAAGGATGGATTAATGTAGTGGATCCAAGGACTCGTGCATGCATATAATAACAACTTTAATTCCGTTACTATATCTACTGAATGTTTTACTACCACGTGGTAGAAAAAAAAAGGTGTGATTTGGTGGAACAAAAGGACTCGTGCATGCATATAGTAACTACTTTAATTTTGTTACCATATTTACGAGAAGTTTTACGAGCAGGTTGGCCGAGCGGGGAACCGGTCCATACATCTGGTAACCATTTTTATTGTTTTACGATACTTTACTAAAGTTTTTACTAGCAGGTGGAAAGAATTCTGCTGGTTTGATTGAGCGGATAGCGCGATCTGACCGGAGCGCATGATTAGCTTTTCTACGCTCCCGCTCACTTTAGCGCCACCGTATATATATATATATATATATATATATATATATATATATATATATATACACCTAGTGGTAGTTACCCCCACATTTTCTACCACTGGATTCGTTGAGATGTGTGCTTTTCTAAACAGGTTTCCAAGCTAGCGATTATTTACCAACCCGTTTGGCCGTAACAAACACTACTATTTTCCTGCCCTTTAAAATCATGAGTATTTTAATTAGCTTGTCGCATGGCCGCCGCCCAGCTGCACTTTTGGATCTTGAGTGGCTTGGCGGATTTCTTTCTGGTGAAATATCCAATACTAATCAGTTTTTGTATCTACGTACATGATCTAGATAATAGGGGATTTGGAATTAATGGCATCTCTTTCTCCATGGATCTGATTACCGAGTTTGATCGTGCTACTACCCGGGATCATAGGCATCTGACGAGGGACAACAATGGTGGTCGGGCGATAGACTCGACGGAGATCCGCCGGCGATTGCACGGAACGTGCGGCAGTGCCGAGGACGGCGCCGTAGCAACACGCATAAATGTCTGATGCATGTGGCCACGATCAATGCTTGCTAACTCTCCGTGATGCATGCGTACCATGACATATGCATCAAATTTGTATATCGAATGTCTCAACTCGTTGTACTCGATGCAAGTACCATTCTTCTTACAGTTTCCAAAACAAAGTATATAAACTTTTACTCCTCCGAAAGACGACTATATATTCTATATACTCCGACGAGCTACAAAAATATGCTCAGGCGATGCTTCAGAATTATGTAGACGGATGCACACACTTAATATTTAGGTCGAAAGAAAAGTACATATACATGTTTCTTTCAGAAGAAAATGTTATACACTGCCATTTTGAAAAGGATGTATACAGACTCCATACTACAACTTGTAAATATACTCCCCTCATTTTTTGTGTGTGAATGTA
Organism: Triticum timopheevii; assembly: GCA_963921465.1. NCBI lineage: Eukaryota > Viridiplantae > Streptophyta > Magnoliopsida > Poales > Poaceae > Triticum > Triticum timopheevii. The sequence continues at coordinate 384,330,311 of OY997262.1, read as the reverse complement.
CTCCATACTACAAGGAAGAGTATCTACATGTGTTGCATACCTAAAAAAATGAACTGCACTACATACTACATACTCCATACTCCGTACGCAATACACGGATACACCATACACCATTCTCCTTGTTTCTTTTATGTTAATACTCCATACTCACTTTTTTTGCGATGAATACTCCATACTCACTTAATATTTAGGTCCAAAGAAAAGTATATATATACATGTTTCTTTTCAGAAGAAAAATGTTATATACTGCCATCTAAAAAAGGATATAGACATACTACATACTACAACTTGTAAATATATTCCCCACATTTTTTTTGTAAATATAGTCCATACTACGAGGAACAGTATCTATACATACGTAAAGAATGAACTATACTACATACTACATATTCCATACACCATACACCATACTCCATACTCCAGATTTATGTTAGCATGACATACTCAAACAATACATGAGTATACTCCATGTGGTCTAAAAAAATGAATATATTTTGTACTATATCACGAAAAATCTAAAAAGTAAGTTATAAAGGTTACACTATATACTCCATACTATCTATTTCTAACAAAAAAAGTATGTACGTACCTAGACTAGTTTTTTGTATTCACACGTTCATGTGCTTATCTAACAAGCAGTTTGTTGGATGTACGTTGGCAAAAAATAAGGAGGCAGTTCCACGTACCTTGCCGGATTATTATATTACAAAAATTAAATTAGTTGCTAGCTATTGGGTTCCACGCACCTGTTAACCCATATTCCACTTTGTGGTCGACTTGATGGGACAGTGGAGGACACGTGGAGGGCAAATAGCTAGGGGTAACTACCACCACTTGTAGATAAAATTTGTCCTATATATATATATATATATATATATATAAATATAAACGTTTGTGTTCGTATTATGTTAAAAAATTTGTTGAAGTTCCATAAAACAAATCGTTGGAGGAGAAGAGAAAAAGGGAAAAAAAAAGGGAGAGATCGGATGGGCAAAAAAGCATTTTGACCAAGAGGAGGGTTGGCTTGGAAATGCATGCATTCGACTGGGTGCACGGAGATGCCGGACGCCGGGGCACGCATCATGATACGTGACGCGTCGTACGTCGCCTCGCGCCCATGCCTCTCGCGTCGCGTCAGTCCGAGTGAACGCGGAACCGTGGGACGTGACGTGATGGTACCGCACCGCGTGCATCCAAAAGTGGACCTGTTGCGGTGATCTCATGCATGCGTGGTCGCGCGTGCTCCCGCTCACGGACCCATGGATGGATGGACGGGTGGTCAGGACCGGTCGAGCGAGCATCGAAGTCCACGCGAGCACCTGTTGAACACCGTGACGCCCAGATATCGTGCGTGGACAACGACCGGCCACCCAGAGGTTTACCGTGGGCGCCGTTGACGATCCAAAGTGCCGAAAGCGGGACTCACAGGCTGATAGCCCTATACTCCCTCCGTTTTTTCAGTCCGCATATAACATTTGGTCAAAGTCAAATTTTATAAAGTTTGACCAACTCTGTATAAGAAAATATTAACATCTACAATACTAAGGCTATATAGTATGAAAATTAATTTTATGATGCATCTAACAATATTGATCTCATATTGTGAATTTTGATATTTTTTTCTATAAATTTAGTCAAAGTTAACAAATTTGACTTTGACCAAATTTTACATGCAGACCAAAAAAACGAAGGAAGTACGTCTAGGTAGGCATCTTGCGAATGTTTTTCTTTTCTTTTTGCGAAATGCATCTTGCGAATGTCAAACAGAAGGGTGGCATCTTGCCAACGTCTGCGAATGCCGAGCCGCTGGTCGCTCCTTCAATCAAATCTTTTTTTTTCTTTTGCGAGGGTCCTTCAATCAAATCTAAAAAGGTAAGAAAAGGAAAGGAACAACTGAAGAATGTAAAGACGTTGTGTTCAGCACCTTTGTGTTGGACGAGACTCGCCTGCTCCCTGCGGGTGCTCCCGTCCGTGCTCCCGCGTACGTGGCTTGACTTGATTGGATCAAAATAAGGCTCGGTCCCACCCCTTTAAAATCAGAGGGGAGATGATTAGATTAAAAAGGAAAAAGAAAAAAGGACAACCGTAGGATAAAGTGGAAGCACGGATGGGAGCATGGGGAGGGAGCAGGCAAGCCGGATCCCTCTGTGTTGGGCTCGTTTTGACCTTGTCCTCAGAAGCAGCTTTTTTATTTTTATTTTTTTAGACAAAGTTTTTTTTTGGTAACTCTTCAGCAGCAGCTCTGCGTTGGGCTCATGTATCCGGCGGAATCACGGCGGCTTAACTGCTTGTTTGTTGGGACGACAATCAATCCACGTTTCAGCAGAAAGTCATGAGGGGACGAAACCGGGAGCAATCACCAGTTAAGTCCACCGTCACCTTCTCAGACGCTAATAAGTGACACACTGCATGTGCCTAAAAAACAAAAATTTCTTGCTCCAAAAACATAAAGAATACATGAAAAAATCGAAAGAAAAAAAACCATCCAAAATGCGGGAGCGCCCAACGCGCGACATGTGTCGGCTACCGGACACACCACTTGACGCGCTCGCAGACCAAGTAAAATGACCCTTGTGAGAGTCCCGTAAGGGAAACCCTTGGATCGTTGGTCCTGGAAAACCCTATATGCCACACACCGCAGCAAAAAATCGTGCTTTCACACAAGGGATTGAGGCGAGCGCAAGAGATGGGCCGGACCATTTCAAACATGGTACATAGTGGGAGCCAACTAGTTTCCAGAACCTTCTAGAAGGTTCCCAAACCTTTTTCCTTTTACTATTTTCTAGGGTTTTACTACTCTTTGGGGTTTCCTTTTATGTTAGTTTTTCTCTTTTTTTTCTATTTCGGTTATTGTTTCTTTTTTCTTATTTTACTTTTTCAGAAAATGTTCAGGAATTCAAAATATTGCAAGAAATTTAAAATGATATTCATATTCATAGAACATTTGGAAATTTATAAAATTGCTAACAATTAAAAAAACTCATAACTTGAAAAACTCCACATGCTTTCAAAAATTATTCAGAATTTTAAAGTTGTTCCTATTTTCATAAAAAATCACTACTTCAAAAAAAATCAATTTTTTGAAAATATTTGAGGGTTTTCAAATAATATTCATGTTTTTGAAACTTTATGAATTTCAAAAAAATATGTTGCGTTCAATTTTCTCACAAAAAAAATTCTTCACGAGTTTCAGAAATGTTCATATTTTCAAAAATTGTTTACATATCGCCTAAAAATTCACGTTTTCATATAAAATATTTATGGTTCCAAAAAAATCGCATTTTCATGTTTCTATTCCCAAAATTTCAGAAAATGTTCCTGTTTTTCAGGAAATGTTGAAAGAGTCATAAAATGTTCGTGTCTAAAAATAATATTCAAGATTTTTCAAATGAAAATGTTTATAAAATTATTTGCGATTTTGAAAAGGTTTCGCGTTTCAAAATCTACTCACTTAAAAAATGTGTTTTTGAAATTCCCAAAATTGATTTAGATCTGTCACTTAATGTTGGTTCTTAATGTGAAGCACTGCTAATTAGTCACCAAAAATCACCAAAGAGACGCGTGAATTGTCTGGCCAAGCGGTATTTTCTTCATGCATCGAATTGGTATTTGATGCAAAATGCGTCATATAGGAGCTCCCGCAAAGCCGCATGGTTGCTGTTTTATTTATTGCCAAAAGTAACACCCACTCATTTCGGGGCTTCGATCTAGGCTAGCGCAACAGCGGGGAGTTCCCAAAGATTATTTTTTGAGTCATATTGTTTCAAATAGGTGCTGAATCGCACAAGCGAGCAAAATGAGCAAGCGAAGCAGAATGCGTAGGAGCCCCGTTGAAACTGTGTGGTTGCCATCTCGTTTATTGCTATAAGCAATGCCCGCTCGCTCCCTGGGCTTAGATTTGGTCCGGCGCAACGACGGGGAGTTCCGGGTGTTTCCTACATGAGCCATTTTGTGTCAAACAGGTGCCCAATCGCTCAGGCGAGCTGACCAAGCAACCGAGATAGGTCGCCCATTTATTTGTACATTTGTCCCTTGGTTTTGCAACATTCTAGTTCTAGGATGTCCTAGTCTAACTTTTATAA